>CM052016.1:26959724-28159724 GCA_028476595.1 Obolodiplosis robiniae | reverse complement strand
ATCGATCAAAAATCTCGGCGTCATTTTTGACGAAAATTTAAATTTCGAAAAGCATGTTGGGAGTAAGCTGCAAAGGGTATAAGGTGTGTTAAATCGTATACGTCATACCAGGCATCTTATACCCAACTATGTTAAGCGGGACATTGCTACTGCGCTGATCGATCCTTTAATGGACTATGGTGGTGTGATTACATATGGTTGGGGTGTGCACGGCACCCTAAATCAAGAAAATCGTATTCTTGTTGCTGACAATGACAAAATACGGTATATTTACAGTTTAAAACGACAGCGCCTTAATGGATTGAACCCTGTGTTTGTCCGAATCAACGGTAGAGCCCGTTCTCAAAATAATCTTCAAGTACAGTTTCCGCAAACTGAATTTGATAAACGCGCTTTTACTTACGGAGCAATTAATTTGTGGAATAGCATTCCCATCGAAATAAGAAATGTTGAATCGTTATCCGCGTTTAAATTTAAATTGAAGCACTGGTTGCGCATAGAACAATAGTATTTCTCCTTTTTCTTCTATTTCTTTTATTTTTTCTATCGAGTAAATTCAAACATGCTCAGATTTGGTATTATGATCATTCTCGCCTATAGATTTAGGATGAGTTTTTGCATTGTATAAAGTAGGGAAAAATATTAAGTAAACAATGATGTACCTCCCCTGATTCTCATGAATCAGGCCGGTTTTGCCATGGTTTTCCGGAATCAATATCGGTATTTAAAGTCTATTCATAAATACCATCCCCCCTTGATGAAATGTAATAGTCTTCTTGCTTAAGTCGCACCATGGGCGGAATTCATATCGTATTGGGTCTAAGACCAGCATGTTCTCAGCTTGCTGAGAGCACACATTGGTATCAATTTAGGTTTTGCAATAAATAAATAAATAAATAAACATTGAAATGAATACCTCATTTGTGATCGAGGATGGTAAATCAATGATGAAAAGCAGGAACAAAGTGGGGCCAATGTGACTTCCTTGAGGTACTCCGGAATTGATTGTAAAATCCGAGGACTCATGATCTCCAAGTTTGACATATTGTTGACGATTCGACAGATATGACTCCAGCCATTTGACAATATTGTCTGGGATCGGAAATGTTGCTAATTTTCGAAGTAGAATGTCATGATTAACTTTGTCGAAAGCCTTTCTGAAGTCGAGATAGATGACATCAACTTGCCCAGCTGCATTAAGACCATTAAACGAGTAATGAAGGAACTCCATTAAATTCGTTGTTGTTGAGCGGTTTTTCATAAAGCCATGTTGGTGTGGTGAAATACTTGGTGAGACGTAGTTGATCAGATGAAAATTGACGCAGTGCTCAAAAAACTTTGCAATCGTTGGCAATTTGGCTATGCCTCTGTAGTTTGAGACATTTGATTTGGCACCACTTTTGAAGATCGGGGTGACGGAGTATCTTTTTCAAACATCAGGAAAATTTGCTGCCTCGAGAGATTCGTTGAAAATGAGCGAAAGTGGCTCAAACAATATGGATGCCCAATTTTTCAACACCAGTGGGTGGATACCATCTGGCCCCGCACTTGTGTTCGTCTTAATTTTCATCAACTGTTCGAAGACGAAAAACTCGTTGAGGGAAAATATCTCATTATTGACAAAATTAGTTTGCTGAGCTGATAATGTTGTTGTAGTTGAGCGTGCTGAAAAATTGCCATTGAAAGATTCAGCAAACATTGAAGCCTGTTCGATCGTAAGTGTTGAAGAACGCGATTCATAGTGCAGTAATTTTGGCAATGAATCATTGTTACGTTTAGAGTTGACGAACTTCCAAAACGATGATGGGTTAGATTTGAGCGATGACTCCAAATTCCTTCGATAACGTTGATACGATGACGAGTTTAATGCATCAAACTGAGCAAAGATAAAGTTGTATTGCGTTTTGTCACCTGTGGCAATAGATCGTTTCCATTCTTTGTTCCTTTTGTTTTTCAACGATTGAAGCTCTTTGTTCCACCATGGATTCTTGTAGCGCTTAGCAGTATACAATGGTGTATATAATGAGATCCCCTCATTGATTACTTCATGCAAAGTTTGCACTTTTTGGTCCAACGATTTCCCAATAAATTTATCGACAATTCTTGAATGATTGAAGAAATTGCACATTCCGATGTAATCGGCACGGTTGAAATTTGGGCGATGAGCGGTTGACATTGATTTGCGTAGATCAAGTTGACATTTTTAATTGAACAGGAGCGGTGGGTGGCTGGAATCAATCTTTGAGAGCGGTCTGGGCTTTGCCACTTCAACATTTAAAAACTCGCTGGTAAATGCCAAATCAAGCAATCTATCCAAGTGTAACCGATTCGGCCGTACATTCATCGGCTACTGAACGATTGGTTCTCGACCAAACGTCTATATACCGATAAGAATGCATTCTCAACATATTTTTATCTGCAATCTGTTTTCAACGCATTCTTCATTTCAAATTTCTCTTTTCCTTTTTTCTTTCTTTCCTAATTATTCTTATCTCCAGTGCGTCCGAATATGTACGCACATATTCAAAATTCATACATCTGAGTTCAGAGAACAATAGATGCAGCCAACGTATTTCTTTTCTCTAATCCTTTTATCTTATACGGCTGATATGAATTTCTCCAATTCCATTCCTTCTTTCCATTTACATTAATTTCTTCTCTATTTTTCAGTTATGATTATTCTTCGGTCACTTCACATATTTCCTTTTCGAGTCGCGTTCGGCAGGTCATTATCGGCCTGTAACCAAAATTAGCATCCGTTCGAATCAATTCTATGATTGTTTCGAGCTCATTAACATAAGATGTAGACGAGTATTTATCGATACAGCTGCATTTCAGAGCAATTCGGGAAATTCCCTAATCGCCTGTCCAACGAAAGCTGTCAACGCATAATGATAGTCATTGTTTCCAAATTTTGGTTTTTGCCTTTTCAACTTCCTGGAAACCCGATAATTTTGACCGTTACAAGTCTTCTTGTCACGTATACCATTTTTTAAGGAAGTATCCCTACTTCTTACTTTCCTTATCAAATTATGAGTCTAGTATTTAGGACCATAGAATCTAAGGAAAAATTGTCATTCCATCTCGAGTCGTAAATGAGTAAACTCTGCTCGAGCGTCGTTATAAAATTATTAAAATTTGAATAAAAGTTAGCCAAATGTTCAATATAATTCCTTCTTCGACGCATAAATAAATTAAAATTAAACAAAAATTTCCAAGTGTTTTATTAAAAAACCTTCCACTCGGTACAATTGGCGCTGCGACAAAAAGTGATTCAGTGGAGTGAACCAAATTAATAAATGTGAAAAAAAGTGTTTATTGATTTGTATCGTTTAAACGAAACTTAATTTTACATCGAAAAATAGAAACTTTACTCTTTTTAAGAAAAAGACCATTCCCGACAAATACGAAGAAATGCGGGAATAATTCAAACGAAACACAAATCAAAAAATTAAAATTAAAATAGTTTAAAGATATTATTTTTCATCAAAGTGACATTGAATTACCACTTTTAAACTCCACTCCATCTATAAAAAATCACATATTAAATCAGTTTTTTTACATAATTATTGTCTCGAACTTTAACATACTTATACCATCACCGAAAAATTTAAATTAATTGTGAGTGAACAGCAAAGAGAAGCGACGAAATCCCTGAAAAAAAATACATAGAAATTATCATCACCATCGAATAATTGCCGAAATATTTTTGGGTCAACAAGAACATCATTCCTGAGAAACAACTTTGTGAGGAAATCAGCGTGACGGGGAAACAACAAACAGCGTTGGAATCAGCGAGGGATCAAATCTTACATTTGTTTTCTTAATTTTATAATTTGAAGCTGTCAAAGTAAGTAAAATTTTAATTCTTTCAACACATAAATTGCCAATTCTGCAAGAAAAAAGTTCATTTCTATACTTTGCAGACCTATTTTGAATTTGATTCCAATTATTCTTTGTTTTGATCCTTTTATTCGCAACGATAGTTAGAATTAAAATTTAGCAATCAAAAGTGTGTTTGTGTTTGGAACTTCTTTCGGTTTTTGGGTATTTTGTTTTCTAATTAATTCTAACAAATTAATTGCAGAATCTGAAAAATTTATTTTTCCGTGACATTAATTTTTGATGATGATCGAATTGCGAAACAATCATTAAATTTTTTTATTGTTAGAATTGAGTTGAATTTTTTTCATCATTTTTGGTGCGAGTTTGGATAGAAATTATATTTTCAAAATTAATTTTTCCGGGATAAACAAGTAGAGTCAAATAAATTTTTGGGGGTTATATATATTATTGATAATTTTTGCAAGGCGATTGGGGACAATCTAATAAATGAACGCTAATTGCGACAATTCATTGCTTGAATTTTTGCGAACAGAGAAATATTCAAAAGTCAAGATTAAATTATCTTGATTGATGGAAAATTGGGTAATTCATGCGATCCATTATTTCTGACATTTCTTGTGAATTAACCGAAGTTTAAAATTTTTCAAAACAAATTCTAAAACTCTTTTTGGTTCATCAATAACATTCTCCGAAAATTTTCATGTCAGATAAAACACAAACTATAAACCAGTTGCGTTATATGAAATCTCAATTAAAAATTGAATTAAATAATTTACAAAGAATTGATAGTACGCGACAGTCTTTGGGTAAAAAATCTGATTCCAGGAAAATTATTCAAATAGAAAATAAAATAATACGATTGAATTCTTTAATTGAAAATAAAAAAGGGGAATTAATAGCATCTGATAATATGAGCGTACAGCATTCTCCAAAAAAGATGGAAAATATAGCCAAAAATGACACAGTCACGACTGTTCCTACTACATTTCCATTTTTTCCTCCTCTTTCGATCACAGTAACTTCTACAATACTTCAATACAAACTCCAATAATGTCGTCAGTTACATCTCCAATTTCGGGCTCAATCATGACTCCAATTACATCTTTAATGACTTCTCCAATAACACCTTTAATTTCTGCTCCAAATACCTATGGTTTAAATACAATTTTTTCTGCGACCCATTTGGCTTCAAATGCATATGGGGGAACAAAACCTAAGATTCACAATTATGAGCTACCAAAACAAAATATAACGGCTGACGGGGAAATAGAGCAACTCAAATTGGAAATTCTTCGTTTAAATGATTATATAAAAAAACAAAATGAATTCATCTTGGAGCGCGAAGAAATGATAAATAGTACTTTTTTAGAAATGAAATGGAAACATAAACATGAAATAGACCATATTTTGAGGAACCGAAACGGAAATACGGAAACCATTCGCAAACAAATTGAAAATTTATCATTTGAGCCATCTCAGAAGAATATTCCTAACGCTTCACAAGTTGAAATGTCATATTTGACGGAAAATAACTCTTCACAAAACAATTCAAATGATAACCAATTACAAAAAATATATCAAATACTGGAAAATATACAATCCAATCTTTCTCAACGACAAAATCGACACCCTAATCAACCTACAAGGCAATCCGAAAACAATCTCAGTAATCAATTAAATGAAATCGAACGTCTCCAAAACAATCGTCCTCGAGAGGGATTTTAAGACGATTGCGTTCAATTCCAAGATTTGATGGAGAATCCTTCCAACAATTGAAGAATTTTATAGACACATGCGAAACATTAAGCTCTACATGTACGAATGAAGCAGAAGAGAGGGAGGGGATGACCAAATGTTGTTACAATTAATGGGCGAAGCCAAGAATTTAATCAATAATTTAAATAATACCAACTGGCCAACAATCAAAAATGCTCTTCTTTCATATTTTTCATATTTGGCTGATAAAAACCTATTATCAAGCCATCTAGAAAGAATGATTCAAAAATAAGAGAACGATTATTAATTCGTGGTGCAAATTCGCTTGAAGAAGCAATCGCGTACGCAATCAACGCCGAATTTGATTTAATATAAACTCGATTCCCAGTAGCGAGTTATTTTGCAAATATTGTAAAAATAATGGACATCGAGAGCGCGATTGTAGAAGAAAAATGGACGGTAGAAGCGATATTAACAAATTTCTTTCTGCATTTTGTTCCATGAATACAACGAATACACGAAGAAATGTTCAATTTTCTCGATATGATCAACGTGGAAATGACAATCAGTCCAATCGATATGGCAATAACAGGGGCAATGAAAACGGTTACCATAATAATCAAAATCAAAACAACAACAACAACAACAACAATAATAATAGCAATAATAACTCCAATTCACGCAACAATGGCCATAATAACAATAGATCTAACCGTAATAATAATAATAATAATTCGGATTCTCGTCGTAATAACGACACCCGTCAAAACAATTTTGCTACAACCGAAGCCTCACAACAAAATCCTCAAACTCCTTCTTCGACGGAAAACTAATAGGGATGGAACTTGGAGGCCAACTCGTTTCATCCAATTCTCTAACCATAAATTTTAAAACTTCAATCAATTAACTATTTCTGAAATGCTAGAAATTGAACGTAAAAAACAAGATTGTTTCATATTAACCAGAGCACAAACTCACAAACAAATAACACAATCATTGGATAATATCAAATATACAATCAATGAAAGAAATGGAACAATTTTGAATAAACGTGAGTTCGATTTAATTTTTCATTTGGTTCCAATGGAAAATAATGTGTTGAGAAACAAAATCATGGACAAATTTGGAATTACTTCTTTTTCTGATGAATGGCGAAAAATCAATAAATTTCATTTTGTTAAACTCATTTCAAATCAATTTGCGAATCAACAAAATTCACATTCAACCTATAAATTCATCCAAAACATCTTGGAAATTTGCGAATCTGACCCTTCTGTTGAAAATATTGCAATTAATCTTGATTATGACAATATCCGTCATTATATGTATTTCAAAAATATATTTCAAGATATCTTCACTTCAAAAAATATTTCCACAACATTTTTTCTCAATAAAATTATTGAACTTCAGGAGCGAGAAGATATTCAGTCTATAATGGATTTATATCATAAAACGCTCCTGGGGGGCCAAATCGGAGGTGAAAAAATGTATAAAACTATTTCAAAATTTTATAAGTGGAACAATATGACTGAAGATATAAAAAATTATGTAAGGAAATGTGCAATTCCAATGCAAATTTCTAGTCTTGGAGAAGTATTATTTGATCATACATATATAGATTTTGTGGGCCCAATCCCTCAAAGTTCGGGAGGTCACAAATATATCTTCACTGCAATATGCGATTTGACAAAATTCTTGGTTGCTGTGCCTACGAACGACTGTACTGCCTTATCAGCTGCAGAATGTTTATTGGAACATATCATTTGCCGATATAATTTTCCATCGAGATTAATATCAGATAATGCATCCAATTTTATATCACAGGTCATAAAGGAACTTTCAGCATTATTCTCAATAAAAAAGATTTTCACTACACCATATCATCCACAAGCCAATATTGCCGAACGCGCACATAGAACATTAAACGCATATTTGCGTGCATTCACTTCAAAAAATCGTGATTCTTGGCATGATCTTTTAAAATATGCAACATTTGCATACAACAATTCAATTCATTCAACAACTGGCTATACACCTCATGAATTAGCACACAGATTTAAAATTCAAATCCCAAATCAATTGAAAACGCCAAAATTTACGTATAACTATGACAACTTGGCAGAAATAACTCGAAACATCGCTGAAGCTCTTGAATTGGCAAAACAACATCTACATAATAAAAAGCTTCAAAATAAGCAATATTATGATTCAAACGCTTCTGACATTGATATAAAGCCAGATGATATGGTATTAATCAGAGACCAGGTGAATAAACACAAATTCCAAAATGTTTATGATGGACCATTTCGGATGATAGATGTTCCTGATGCATATATTCAAGTAATGAAGGGGGGAAAAAAAGTCAAAATTCATAAAAATTTAATTAAAAAGGCAAATGCCGATTATGATAGGGAACCTCCGAATATAACTCCAGTAATTTCATTAAATGAACTGGACGGAGAATCAATTAAATATATACATTTAATATAAAACATTTTAATTAAATAATTGTTAAATTTGAATTTTTTTTAACGATATCAGTTAAATTCACAGTAGAAAATATAGAATCTGTTTGCGAATTGGAAATTAAGAATTTTTTAAAATCAATACCGTTAGTGGAAGCTCCAGGCGAAAACACGCTTTCTTTCGCGAACACACAACACATTTTAAAATGTGCTAATTCAAAAATAATTCTAAAAACGTTCGAGGAATTTGATATTGATCAGATTCCATCCACATCTAAAAACACTAATTTGAACACTTTTGACCAATTAGCCTATTTCTCTAATAATGGTACTGAAATAACTATTGATGATGATCAGGATAGTATCAATAGCGATGATACTATCGAATTCAATATAGAATATTTCAGAGAAAGGGTACAATGGGAATCCGAGTAATAATTTTTTTCATTTTCAATGGATCAACAATGATAATTTGTCGAATCAATTCATCAATTTGTGTTTTGAATAATTAAAAATTTACATATTTCAAATTAAATAAAATTAAATAAATTTATGAAATTTTATTTTCATTAAGAGATTTTTTTCATATATTATATTGTATCTTAATTACAATTTAATCATTGTTATATACGTGTACAATGTTGATATTTATAACGGAAGTGTAACCGATTCGGCCGTACATTCATCGGCTACTGAACGATTGGTTCTCGACCAAACGTCTATATACCGATACATTCTGCATTCTCAACATATTTTTATCTGCAATCTGTTTTCAACGCATTCTTCATTTCAAATTTCTCTTTTCCTTTTTTCTTTCTTTCCTAATTATTCTTATCTCCAGTGCGTCCGAATATGTACGCACATATTCAAAATTCATACATCTGAGTTCAGAGAACAATAGATGCAGCCAACGTATTTCTTTTCTCTAATCCTTTTATCTTATACGGCTGATATGAATTTCTCCAATTCCATTCCTTCTTTCCATTTACATTAATTTCTTCTCTATTTTTCAGTTATGATTATTCTTCGGTCACTTCACATATTTCCTTTTCGAGTCGCGTTCGGCAGGTCATTATCGGCCTGTAACCAAAATTAGCATCCGTTCGAATCAATTCTATGATTGTTTCGAGCTCATTAACATAAGATGTAGACGAGTATTTATCGATACAGCTGCATTTCAGAGCAATTCGGGAAATTCCCTAATCGCCTGTCCAACGAAAGCTGTCAACGCATAATGATAGTCATTGTTTCCAAATTTTGGTTTTTGCCTTTTCAACTTCCTGGAAACCCGATAATTTTGACCGTTACAAGTCTTCTTGTCACGTATACCATTTTTTAAGGAAGTATCCCTACTTCTTACTTTCCTTATCAAATTATGAGTCTAGTATTTAGGACCATAGAATCTAAGGAAAAATTGTCATTCCATCTCGAGTCGTAAATGAGTAAACTCTGCTCGAGCGTCGTTATAAAATTATTAAAATTTGAATAAAAGTTAGCCAAATGTTCAATATAATTCCTTCTTCGACGCATAAATAAATTAAAATTAAACAAAAATTTCCAAGTGTTTTATTAAAAAACCTTCCACTCGGTACACAAGTTATTGGCGATATCATTGACCTGGTTGTATCCTAAGCTGAGAATTTCGTTCAAAATTCAGCAGCAAATGGCGGTGAAACGTTGGTTGGAAGCATGACATTGATGTAATCATCGAAGTTCTCATTTGGTAGAACCCAATCTACATGGGGAATGTTGAAATCACCTAATACGAAAATGCTGTCAGATGGGTTAAGATGGATCGATTTGATGGCATTTAGATGCTTCAGATACAATTCCCTTGGTGATGAAGGTGGTATGTACGCTACGTAAATGAACAAACTTGAGCGAGAATTGATGCTCACTCTTACACAAGTGTACTCGGTGTCATTTGAATCATTAAGCGTGATAGAAATAGCTGTGAGGGTGTTACGTACAGCTATAAACGTACCGCCGCCCATAATAGTGGCTGATCCAGTTTTCTCACGATCTGTGCGATACACGATATACGTGCTATCGAAGTATTCGGCGGAAAAGAATGACGAGTTTAGCCATGTCTCAGTCAAGGCAATGATGGAGTAACCAAACGATGACGAATTGGCAAAGAATTCCATTTGTTTTGTTCGAAGTCCACGGGAATTTTGATAATAGATATCGATCAGGCTTGGTGAACTTACTTGGAAATTGTTCACATTTACGTGATTTGGGGGTTTGTTGGTTTGATGAATGGTGGTTGGCTGGTTAACGGAAGGATTTGGTCGGGTGAATTTCGTTATTAATTGCTGGTGGTGGCGGGTTGTTGGGCAGGATCTGTATCCATGGATTCGGGTTGGTTGATCGTTGTTGTTGTCTCGTTTTTTTCTATCGGTTTGGATTGTTTGCTCGGTTGTGATGACATATCATTGGCTGACTCTTTGCTCAAAATATCACCAAAAGTCGATTTTGGACGGTCCTGTTTGATGAATTCACGAATCATCGATCCACTTGGCCAGAAATCAACATCCATAAAACGTTCAAATTTGTCACCCATAACGTCAATTTTAAAAGAAACGAATGACAGAGTACTCACATCCTGTTCTTTTTTAACGAGCAGCGTGCATTTGAAGTCAACGTTTGGTTCGATTTTGGCATTTTCGGCAATAAATTCGGTGACTGTGCCGACAGTTACTGACTTTTCGATGCGTGAAACATGAATTGCACGGTCAAATTTCGGTTTAATTGGCTTTGGTGGTGGTGCAGGTGCAACTTTCAAGCTAGTTGCGGCGGAACGGGTACCCATTTTGGGTGGTGGCAAATTTAACTTTGGGGGGGCTGGTGAAATGGGCGGTTGGAGGCGACGTTTGGCAGTCGTAAGGCGGCGATTTTCATTTTGTTGTTGGCGAATTATATTAGCCAATGTCGGTGTCTGTTGCAGATTCAAATTTGAAATTGGCGTTTTCGACGGATTATTGGGCATATTTGACGATTCAATCGCTTTTATTTCAGTGTTAATTGATGATGTATGCGATTTAATTTCAACGATGTCAATATTTTGCGTTTGAATCATTGATTGTACCTTATTTACTGCCGCTTTAATCATGGTCAATTCTTTCTTCAATTCAGAATTGCCGACTGGGTTCGGTATCGTTGGTGTTGACTGGGGAACGCTGTTCAATTTCTTGACATTTATGCTATCTGTCATTGAATTCGCAGAGTCATCCAAAAATACAGCATCGCACATTGGACATGTGAAACAGAGTGAATTTGGATCCAATGCAATGAATGAATTTGACATCAATTTCACTTTGACGAAACTATTGCCACATTTTTCAAATCCATAACACAGTAAAAAACAAGTTTTCTGGCATTTTACACAGTTTATTTTTGGTCCACTAACATTTTTCGGCGGGCACTCTTGTCTATTGCACCCATTGTAGTGAAGCCGACAACAACAAAAAAATGACTCACAAAAATGCACTAAATTACAAGCTAAATGTCAATGCCGGAGAAATATAGCAGTGAATTTCAGTTTGATAGCACTTTAAAGTGATATTCACAAATTTTTAGTTTTTAATACGTTGATTTAATATTTTAATTCAGTTGAAAATTACAGCGCTAAGACAACGTGTAATGACACAGATGAATATGACAGCCGGAATGATGTACATTGTACATCTCTATTAAAGAAAGTACCGTTTGTTCTTATAAGAAACCATCTCTCATTATCATGTTGCTGCAGGTTTGTGATTCAGTCGCATTGTTAAGTGATAATACAAACATCGAATTTATTATTGGTCTAATTTCTCAACAATGGCTCGTAAAACACGATCAGCAAATACAAATAACATTTTGGGAATTTGTTCTGAATTAAATTCAAATCAATTGCCTACAAACGCAGATTTTTTGAAGAATTATTTATATTTCCGAAGAGATGATAACAAGTTTCAAAACAATAAAAAGTACATGCAAGACACAGCAGACGCAGTTCAAAATATATGGATGAAAACAAAAATTCCCAATATTGATCGATATTCAATCATCAGAAAAGTTGAAAAACTTTACAAAAGTTATGTAATAGTGACCAAAATGCAAAACAAACAGAATTTTTATTAGAGTCAGAACTTTTCGATATATCAATTTCTTCTGTATCTGTCAGTATTGCTTCGGTGAAGCTCACTACGTTAGTAAATTTCATAATTAAAGTTTATGCGCCGATGTGGTTTACTATCAAAGCAAGAGAATCATTCAAAATGGGGCCAAAGCATATTTTTAAATTCATTGAACTAGTTCGTAACAATGTCGAGTCCAAACTGCGTGAGAAAATCTTCAATGTTGTCGCAAGAAATGGATATTTTGCACATGCCGAAAATATTCTCTTGTGGATGTTAACGGATGATGATTTAAATATTAGAAAAAATGCTTTTGAATCCATTTTACAAGCAAAAGATTCCGCAAAAAACGCACATGAAATTCGTAAATTCACGAAACCAAAAATTGACTTCAAAGCAGCAGCATACTTTGAAATGGTTGATATACGGAATACAGTTCCACCCATCGCACAGTTTTTATTGACGGAACAGCTGAAAAATTGCATTGAGAATGTAGATAATTGGCTAAATAATGCAGTAAAAGGCATTCCAAATCACACACAAGCCGTCGAGAGATCAATTAAATTGGTCAGCTCAGTATCTTCACAAGTTGTTGGTGAAACTAACCGTAATCAAAAAATCTATTCAACAATAGCATCGAGAGCTCTTTTACCAAAAGCAAACAGCAAAAAAGATTACGATAAATACATGAAAGATTGATTGAAATCGAACAAACATCATTAAATTTTTCACTGAAAATCATCTTTTTTTACCACTTTTTTGTAAAGAATTTTTATGGCTTGTCGGCAGGTTTCGACTAAAATAAAGATTTATTTCGTTTAAAATATGAATTTTATGTAGTTTTATACTTGTTTCGATATTGTATATCGCTTGCCCATTCAGAAAACGTGACATTAAAATCATCGAAATGTTGCCTATTTTTGGACATTTTTGAAAAACTTTGAGGCTCTGGCGAAAAGTGAAATTTCGCTAATATTACTGTTTCTATGGTTTTTTGGGCTCTATTATATGTCCTCCAGAGGTTATGGTGTGGTAGAGCATTGAATTCGAAAAAAGTCGAAAATCGAACCACTCTAATGGACAGCCTTTTTGATGACGAGCGCTTAATGCGATCCACTCGATGTGGCCATCCATTTCACGCCGAATGTCTCGATGCATGGTTGCAATCGTAATTATTCCGAACTAAATTCTAATATATATTTTATTTTATTCAATTATTATATTTTTGTGATATTGAACATATTTATGATCTAATGCTTGATGAATGTTTTCATTGCACATATAGAAAAAGTGACTGCCCAATGTGTAAAACTTTATTGGCCACACGTTCAAGTGTTAATCCGCTATATCTTCGTCGTGCAGAACCAATAGTTCAGACTAGGAAAAATTTTCAAAGAATGAAGGAAGTAGTAGGAAAAGGCGGGTTCTGGTGCAATCATTGCGTCAACCGCATGGTTGACGCAAGGCTGACGCAAGGGTCCTTGCGTCACCCATGCGGTAGCAGTGCGAGCGCGTGCGTCATCCTAAGAGCGAAGTCCATACGTTGTACATCATTCACTCACTCGCTCACTCACATATTCATTTGTTTTCTCGTTCAATTCTTTCTATCAAACACTCAAACATTTATCCAAAAACAAAATACATTGGTGCGTTTTAAGATCATTTGTTTACATTTTGAAAGCTCGGTAGTTTTTTTACTTCGGTAGTTTTTTTACAGTTCCAGAAAATGTTAGTTAAGTGAACATACACACAGACACACACACTACATGGAAATGAATCCAACAATTCCAAGTGAACAACGATATCGCCATAGAATTAACAATTTAAAACAAGCATTTTGAACCGAATAGAAAAAATTGTGCATTTTACGCATGTATTATATATTCAACAAAAACATTTTCCAAGAGATGTATGAAAAACAATTTTTCAATCACAAATTCGACATAACGAGAAAAAAAAATACTCCAAAATTCACTCGTGATTATTTTCATTTTATTATTTGTATAATTTTCTTGTGCAGTGAAATTTGTTTTTCAATATTATTCATTGGCACATCAATGGATCAAATCATTCATTCACACATACACACAAACACAAATCTATATAATTTGTTTTCTTCCGTATATACATATAATATATTTAGAGCTAGTAAAATTAGTAACACTATTATTTTAATAATATTTTAAGTTAGTTGATAAATGAAAAAGAAGCGAAAAAAATGAGTTCAGAAAGACTTGCAGAAAACAAAAAACACACAAAGAGAATAGAAAAAAAAATAAAAAGAGAAAATTTCAGAAATATTTTTTTATCGTTAGGCCAAATCAAAATTTTGAGAAGAAATGATTGACATTCGGCCAAATTGATCAAATAAAAAAAATAATTTTTTTTATTTTCATCGTCATATTTTTAATAATTTCAAAAATGTACAACAACAATCGTTCTTGACTGAGTCAAAATAACGTCTCCGCGGTCTCCCTCTACCTCTCGGTGCATTCACTTCGGCATTCAGAATTAACTTTGGCAAACGGTACTCATTCATACGCTGAACATGCCCAAACCATCTCAATCTTGATTTTCTTGCCACCTCATCCACCGAATCAACATTCAAATCCTCACGAGTTCTCTCATTCTTAATTCTATTTTCCCATTGATCCCTACGAGACACACCCGAAATCATACGCAAAACTTTCATATCAGCCACTTCCAAATAATGAATTAGATTATTATTCAAAAATGTCCAGTAAAATTTTAGTTCAAATAAAATGCAACAAAAATATTGTGTTAATATAGTCATTATTCTTATGATTTTTCATTTGTCTGACACAAATTTTACAATTAATCAAACAAACAAAAAACATTCATTGCGCCAAACAACCCGATCACATCGATCACATCGATTTAGAAATGTAAAGAATTGGATTCACATTTTCATTGGCTTTTTCTTTTAATAAAAGAACGTCAAATAATTGTTTTCTCGACATTTTCGACAATAATTCTGTTTCCTGGTTAAAATTTCATCCAGAGCAACAATAATTGCTTCATTCAATAAGTTCGTAAAAAACGGGTTGTTCATATTGGAATGTTTAGAGTGTGGGATTGCTGCTTTACTTACGATTTGCGTGAATGTCCAGATAGAATAAATCGTAATAATTAACAATCGCCATCGAATTTTTAATTAAACTTTAATTCTAATTTCAGTGATTAATTTTAACGGAGTGAGTGTGGTATAAATGTTTGATATGAATGCTGTCTTTGAATGATTAGCTAATCGAGTGGAAAATGGTATGACGGTCCAGTGCTGTAGTGCTACTAAATTCTAATTTCTTTATTGCTTATGCACTGGCCCGTGTACAGTGTGTTTGTCTTAGTTGGTAAGTATTAGTGTGTACTTGTGAGGTGCATTACGGTAAGTATTAGTTTGTAAGTTATATCGCCGGTTACCACAAGAGTAACACCACGAATCACTAATTTCGACGACTTCAAATGGCACGCACAATTTGACTATTTGATCAATGATATAATGAATTCCATGAACATGTACATTGTCATGCGAATCGCATGCTGCGATCAATCACTTTAGATTGCCATGCCAATTGAACTATTTGGTATTGGCCAAACAAATTCCAGCTCATAGTTAAAATGTCAAAAGGTTCCATATCTCGATGTGAGAATGTTTATTCGATCTATTTTTCATATTGATGAAAATCAATGCACTCTTTGAAAATTGAAATGAAATATTCTTATATATAATAGTCAAATATTTTAAGAATGATACAGTAAAAACAAAATGTTAAGTAAGCATTAGACAAAGCTCTCGACTAACGTTTATTTGACTATGTGTACATAAATGTATAAATGTTTTTAAATTGAAATTAAATAACACGTTTTCTGCATCTATTCTTTGTATTTGTTGCTTGCTGTACAATGAACATCACAGTTTGCGCGTGCTTCACTTAGATAGTACTTCCAAGTCATAACTAATATATTACACACTAAAAAATTTATAATTGGAAACTAGATGGCGTGACGCATAGAAAGTGGATTCATATGTCATATTCGAATTTTTACACGACTTCTCATATAATATACATCTGTAATATAAATATAGTACTAATTGCTCGTTGAATGTCATGTTTGTTTACTTTTTAAAGCATTTCAAATCTGTCAACGCTACATCTGCTAACGTCAGACAAAAAACTACAACAGTGAGATTGCACAACACTGAACGCACTTTTTTATGCATATTACCAATACAAGAATATGAATGTTGTGCGCGCGGTAGAGATGACAGATATAGCGGTTTTCTATAAAATTGTATAACAAGTGTATTAACAATGTCAAAAAGACGACGTTATTGTTGTATTGAAAATTGTGAAAATTACGATGGAAGTTTTTCCCGTGAAATTCATTTTTTTCGGTGAGATTTGTTCTATTTACTTTGTTTGAAAGTGATTTGTACGGATTTGTAATTATAAAATGTTTTTTAGAATGCCATTGCATGGTGACATACGACAAAAATGGATTGATGCAATTAAATGTCACCAAGAATTAGAAAATATTTTATCTTTTCATTTGTGTGTTCTTTGCATTTCACAAATTCAAATATTTTGAAAAACAATAAGTTGAAACTTGGAGCGATTCCTTCAATATTTACGTAAGTAGTGAATGTATTTTTTTTCCAGTCCATATTTGGTGAAATTGGTGGAACAACAAATCAGATTTTTTTTTTCAGTGAAAAACAATCAAAAGCAGAATTTAGGCAAGAATCAGAACATCTTTATCATCATTCTGAACAAGTCGACTTTGTTGGTGAAACTGAACCGTAATGTTGATTTTTTCTATTTTGTTGATCGATACAATTGGTAATCAACAATTTTAATACAATTCGATTCACAGGATAAATGGTTTGTGTGATGAAGCTGCAATATCAATAGACAATTCTGGTGTAAATGTCAACAATGAATTCGATTTGTAAGTAAAATTATATTTTTTTTATTTGCTTGATCGGTGAAATTTTTGTATTTTCAATCCTGTTCTATTAGCGATCAAAATGATTGCGTTGGTGTGAACATCACAACATCAAATTGCGACAGCAATGCAGATACACTCAACATCAATGGTGAAAATCGAATTGTGTTGTAAGCGAAATGACTATGTTTATTAAGCTCTACGCTTTATGATTTTATAATTTACAATTTCAGAGCAAAAAACCTTGAACAATTATCAAGAACAACATTGGATAATGAGTTATGGAAGCGTATATTAACATTAGACCAACAACTTTACAAAGCAAATGATCAAATTATAAAATTAAAACAAAAGTGTAATGATAAGGATAGTACAATTAAACACTTGAAAACCGAAATCGAGAGAATGAAGAATGAGTCGAATATTTTGAATGTAGGTTATTTCTATTTATTCTACAAATTGTATTTTTAATTTTATGTTTTAAAAATATTATTTATTTCTCCATTTTTTTTCCCAAATAAATACTGATATATCATTTTCTTCATATTTGAATCTGAGGAGATGCGAATTTTACTTTTGAGTTGATTCGAAATTCAATTATTCTATTAATTTATTTTTAACTTTATATTTTTAGAATGAATCAAATGAAATCTTAAAATGCTTGAAATTTGGAAAACAATCAAAATGTTACAGTGATGTAGTTAGATCGTTTGCAATAACGCTACATTTATATAGTCCGCGAGCATATCAATTTATTCGAAATAAGTTCAACAACCATTTGCCTGACACAAGCTCAATGCGCAGTTGGTACTCTAATTCAACTGGGTATGGTGAACCGGGTATTAGCCAGAATGCATTAGATTCATTGCATAATCTTGCAATGGATTTTAATAAAAAAAACGAGACATTATGTGTTTCAATTTCTCTTGATGAGATGAATATTCGTCGTCACGTATCATGGAATGAGGCAAAAAACAAATTTTTTGGTTTTATCTCATTTGGGGAGAAAGATGCAAATGGAGAACTTCCTGTTGCTAAACAGGCATTTGTTTTTCTTGTGACCTGCCTCAATATCAAACTTTCCATTCCCGTTGCACATTTCTTCATCAACAAGTTGAATGCAGCACATAAGGCATTTTTAATCAAAGAAGTTGTAAGGGAAGTGACAAAAGTCGGCGTAAAATTAGTAAACATTGTGTTCGATGGGAATCCGAATAACTTTGCGGCATGCAAAATATTAGGCGCCTCTTTTGATTTGAAAGATTTAAAGCCATTTTTTACAAATCCAATAGACAAAAGCCGAGTTTTTATATTTTTAGATAAGTGTCACATGTTGAAACTAATAAGAAATCGCATCGGACTTGAGAAGGTTTTAACGGATATTAAGGGACAAAAGATAGAATGGAAATATTTCGAAATGCTTGAAAATTATCGAATTAATAGAAATGTTGTTACGCACAAACTAACTAAAAAACATATACAATGGGACAAAAACAAAATGAATGCCAAGCTTGCCATACAACTTTTAAGTGAGTCTGTCGCAGATTCCCTTGAATATTTGAGGGTGCACAATTTTGATGAGTTTTCAAATTGTGATGCAAATGTTCAATTTGTTGGCATTATGAATGATCTCTTCGCTGTGTTCAACTCTACACACACTGAATCAAAGAAACCATTTAAAAATTCCATAAATCAAACGAATGCCGAAGCTGTATTTTCATTTCTCGATAAGGCCAGTGATTATCTTAAGTCCATAATGATTGGTGAAAAAAGTATATACAAAACAAAAAAAGCAACCGGATTTAAAGGATACCTCATCAATATTTGCTCCATTAAAAACGTGTACAAATCGTACGTTGAAACTGGTTTGCTCAAGTACTTGCCAACATACCAAATGTCTCAAGATGGATTTGAATCATTATTTGGCCGAGTACGTTCTTTGAATGGTAATAGAGTAAAAATCATTTTATTTATCAGAGTTTTTTCAATTTTTTTCGTCAATAACAGGCAATAATGATAATCCTACCGTCAATCAATTCACGTCGGCAATAAGGAAACTGTTGATACATAATGAAATCACGTCGTCGCATTTATCAAATTGTGCCGATAAACTGAATATTCTCACTGTCTCATCTCAGCGAATAAAACAAGATGAACCTCAAAATAAATTGCCTTTGTATTTGATAACTGGAGAGGAAGAAGAAGAGATCAATGAAGAATCGTTCACAATTCCGAAAATTAATGAAAACGATATGCTACTTGATTGTTGTGAAGAAATAACGATCGCTTCTATGGCCAGCATGCTTGAACAAAAAATTTTGGAATGCGGCCGTTTCGACTGTAGCTGTAAATTCGTGTTAGTTAATAATGAAAAAGTCGACGATAGTAGTGTAACTAACTGTGTTTCAGCACAAGGGTAGGTCATGGTTTTCGGCAGTGGCTCACGATTGTCGTATGTCATGGTTTTCGTCGAGCGGCAGTGGCTCACGATTGTCGTAGGTCAGGGTTTTCATCGAGCGGCTCGCATTAAAATGATTGATTTATTGATTTTAGGGAATGTTTATTTCGAGCAAAATTGAGAATGTTGTTTATATTATCGAATTTCGCATTTCCATATTCTGCAAATATTAATTGATTTTGTCGCGATTTTGTTTATTTAAATAATATTATGATTATTTCGGAGTGGATTATTTCCGAGACATCAACAAATACCCAATATACAATAATTGCTCAAATCAGCTGAGCATGCATTTTTTTTTCTTCAGCTGGCGACTAATATTGCGAGCAAATTTGAGAATTTTATCGAATTTCGTATTAAACATTGGACATTTATTGATTTTGTCTCGATTTTGTTTATTCAATTAATATTATCATTATTTCGGATAGTGGCGTGCACATTTTGAGAATTGAGAATTTTCTTCCGAGACACAGTGAATCACCCAATTTTATTGCTTGATATCATTGGAGGAGGAATTCTAAAATTCTGCAATTCTGCAATTTTGCAATTATTTCGGAGCGGATTATTTCCGAGACATCACTCAAATCAGCTGAGCATGCATTTTTTCTTCAGCTGGCGACTAATATTAAGGAAATGTTTATAGCGAGCAAAATTGAGAATGTTGTTTATTACAAAAATAAAATTAAAACTTTTTTCTTATTCTGTCATAAATTGCAAATTTTTTATTGCGAACGTTTTCGAGACACTTGTCTCATCTTCAGGCACCCAACAATAACTGATTTAAAATATTGAAAACAGCTAAATTGTGTCAAAATATGGTAACTTGATACTGAGAATCACATTTAAATTGACAATGTTCACTGTGATTGAAAACATGCATTATTATTCGAATTTATATTTAAATATCTCATCCGTTGTCAAAGGTTTTAAATGACTATATAGATTTGAATTTGATGTTGTAATGTCTATTTGCCTATTCATTGAATTATTTTTTGTTCGATTAATGTATATTCCTTCATAAGCTGGCAAAAGTCTTTCATTGTTAACATGTTTCAAAAGTCGAAAACCCGCGAAAGTGTGGTGGTTATCTATCATATGGTCAGCTGGTGTTGATAAATGTTTTCTTTTTTGATGATATGGCCTATAATGTTCGCATAAACGATAATTTAAACCCCTACTTGTTGTTACGCTTGACACCGTGAATCACCTAATTTTGTTGCTTGATATGATTGGAGGAGGAGAGGAAGGGGGTAATTTATTTATTTATTTTATTGATCACCGCCAAAGACTGGCTGTATGAATTTGCAGGTAAAAGAGTACAGGGGAGTCCCTGCTCCATTAAAAAACCCGACCTTTTGGATTGTATAATTACAATAATGATATGGCATAGGCATAGTTTGAATGATAAATGTAGCTGTTCAGAAGTGGATAAGATTTATAGGACTATCACAATTAAAATTTAAAAAAGATAAATAATAAATCTACAAACAATCAGTGGTTAGGCTCATGGACAGCAAAAGTCTTCATCCGATTTACATGGGATTTATACGATATAAATTGAATAAAAGTTTTACATCGGAATAACATCTCTCAAGAAATCATACTAGATATTCTGAGAAAGTTAAAATTATCACAAAACTATGCACAACATAAATATGTAAATATAAAATTTGGAAATTGCAGAATAGAAGAATCACAGCCATAGGGTTGAAATTTGTTGATCACAGGATTCGTTGTCAATGGGGACTTTTTGCTTTATCGCACTTTCCATTGTCAGGGTGTGACTTTAATCTTCGTCTCGGGTTCCGTTTTGCGATTTGATATGAAATACGGATAAATAATTAGTGAAGGCAGTATCAAAGCGTTCTCGCGAGAACATATACAAAAAAAAAAATAAATGTACCTGGATGGAATGTTGACTGCACGGCCAGGTAATCATTTCAGGGCACAGAATGAAAATATGTATATGTATATACAATATATGCAATGCGCAGAGAAATGTCATAAGTTTGTTGAGAGAAAGTATACCGAGAATCGATCGAAATGAAGGTCGGTTCCAAACGTTTTCAATTGTCAATCACAATCACATCGAAATTAGTGAATTTTTAGATGAAGCCTTTCAACCATTCAGTAGGCGAATTACACAGATACTTGATTCAAATACCATCGTAAAGGTTGGAGCATGATTTTTGTGCCAATTTTGAAAAAGTTATCACAACCGAAGAAGATGAATCGATAGAAACTCAGCAATTTTATTTACACACAAGAGCTGAAATTGTTGATTTTGATTGTGACTTGAAGGAATTCTATGATGAATATGTGGTCGCAATGGGGCTCGGAAGGATTGACGATGTCGAGCTTCGTGGGGGTGGATTGAAACTAGCAGAAATCAAGGAGCTGAACTTTCAAGTTAGTCAAGACGACCCCTTTTGGTGGATCAACATACATCGATCTACCGGATTTCTTGCAAAAAAAAGGAGTTATTATCAACGCTCAAAACCTTGATGACACATGTTCCATGTATGCGGTATTGTCAGCTCTGTATCCAAGATTTCGACCCGTGCGGCTTACAAAATCAGTGAAATCCAATCATATTCATTTACTCTTGCTCACGCAAACATACGATGTTGATGATGATATCGATAGGATCGAAGATGATGATGATGATAGTCACTTGAATGGTGCATACGTTGAATTTTATCGTAAAATGCATTGTTGTTTGATTAAGAATATGAGTGCGCTATTGACTCATCAAATTTCTTCAGAGAAAAGAAGGAAGTTATTTTGTGATCGCTGTTTGAATCATTTCACAAGAGTTGATGAACTGGAATCGCACAAAATAGATTGTTTCAAACAAAACGAATATGTTGATGTTGAATCAAAAATAAAAAAAAAACCTGACAACCAATTTTGTTGGAGCGAAAGAACAACAGCTTATCAACAACATGAAGTGTTCAACGATGGATACTATTTCAAGTGTGCATACAATGACTCGAAATCCTTCTTTCGAAGTGCTCGTGGATCAGACTGCATCGAATGGTTTGTGAAACAATTGGTTGATATTGCCAACGAAGTGGAGATGATTCTGAGTAATAAAATGCCATTGCAAATGTCTTTGGAAGATGAAGTACTCTTCATATTGTCAAATGAAATGTCACATTTGCGGACAGCCATGCGAGGAAGATGACATTCGAGTTCGTGATCATACCCATTTGACTGGAGAATATCGTGGATCTGCTCATAATAAATGCAATTTCCTGTATCGCGAACCTCAGTATCAACCGTGTGTAAGTAACAAAGTTGCAGACATATTTTTTCTATTTTAAATATAATAAACTTTTTATGTTTGGTTCGTATCTGATTACAGTGAGATGCATTAAGAAGGAAAGTGGCCCATTTATTGAGGGAAAATTGCGCTCAGCAGAACTATCGGAATACTTAGAAAAAATGAAGACTGTCAAAAAAGTCTGGATTTCTGAGGACGCTACGGCCGTCATATCTAAAATTCATTATGATCCAAAGACAAACCAACTTGTAGGACTAATATTGCCCACAAACAACAAAGGAAACCCCATTCCTTTCAGGTTGGAATTAATATTTCATTCAGATTACTGTGTTTTATGGAACTTTACCTAAATTGACCAAATTTTCTTTATTCAAATAGCTTTCTTGCAACAGATGCCGATGCGATTGTCCGACCAACCAAAATGCAAAAGGCAAAATTTGCGTACGTCGTTCTTGCACAAGCCTTGGACGAAAGTGTACCTCCTTTCATACTCCAAATGTATGGGACGGGCATTGGATCATTCAAATCCTTAGATGTAGTTCATCGATGGGACTTTACAATCGAAGAACTCGAAAGGTGAGAAAATCTACTTTCTTTGTAATTCTTCACACTTCATACGAAAATTATTGTTTCAGATACGGAATCGAGGTAGTGGGCGCATCCGCTGACGGTGACCCAAAGTTGTTGGCTGCGATGTTGGCAAAATTGTGTGGCATTGGAAGGCATATATAGTTACTCAAGACCATGTTCACTTTGGGAACAAATGTCGAAACCGCATGCTGAATGCCGTGCATTTGCCTATGGGTAAATTTGAAGTATCAATAAAACACTTACAGTCGCTGGTAAAGGATGTACAAAAGAGTGTACATGGCTTGTCACAAATGGATGTCTGTCCCATTGATAGAATGAACTACGACTCTTTCGAAAAGATAACAAGTGATCGGGCAATTGACGCGTTACAAAAATACATAAAACAAAGCGATGCTACCATTCAATACCTACGAATTTGTCGTGACGCAACATTGAGCTATTTGAAACCTGATTTGAATCCAACTGAAAGAATTCACAAAATATGGCACGCCTTATTTTTCATTCGTATTTGGCGAAATTTTATTCTATCATCGAGTCGGTACACTTTAAAAGATAATTTTATGACTTCTAATGTCTATATGTGCTTAGAAATCAACGCCAGAAGCTTGATTCTTCTCGTTAAAAAATTTCGAGAACACCCCGAACAATTTTTGCCCAATTTATTCGACAGCCAAGGCTGTGAAAATATTTTTCGGTTGTTTCGTGCGCTGGGCACAACACAGTATACAAAGATCAACTTCAGTATTTATGAACTTACACACATGATCCGCCGAGTAGAAACTCAACATGACATCGCATATGTAAAATTAGCCGATCAAGCCATCAATTTTCCAAACAAACGAAAAGGCAAAGCAATCATATTTGAAATGCCATCAAATGAGGATATTGATGAAACCATTGCAAAAGCCAAAAGTGAAGCTATTGAAAATGCCGTAAAACTGGGAATGTTTACTACAAATAACATTGATGACTATGAAATTCGCAAAGGCAAAAATTTTGATGAAGTTGAAAATGAACCAGAAGATTGCGTTGAAAGTGTAAATGGTGGACAGGATGAAACATGGGATGAAATGGATGATGACATGGACGTAGATGAATTGGAAGTTGATGAAATGCACGTTGATAAAAATTCGCGCTTTGTCGTCGTGCGCGACGAAAATGGAAAAAAGAGGAAAATACCAAAATCAATCTATGTATGGATGCTTACAGAACCGAGTGAGAAAATTAGCAATGATCGCCTAAAAAGAGTACAAGTTCACAAGGAAAAGGAAGGCTAATTCGGGCTGATTGTTGTTCACTGGGCTCTTTCATCCATATGAATATTGAATATTCATTTCTTATTCAATTGAATTATGTTTGATTTAAAAATGAAAACAATAAAGTAATGTTAAAGTGCATCTTCCAATAAAAACAAAATACACCGCAGTTTTTATTATGTTCCAAAAAACCCTTTAAAAACAACCATTTGGTTTCCTATTTGTCCGTAGTTTCATGCAAAATGAAATGCAATTTTTCCAGGTTTAAGGTTCGTAGTCGTTTTCCAATCGTTTGAAGAAAGTAAGTGGAATTTACACCGTTTGTATGAAGTAAGTATATCTAATGCGAAAAATGTCCGTAAATCTAATGCAAAAAGTCTAAAACGACATAAAATATTCAATCGAATTATACTTGGAATTATGTGCAGTATTAAGAAAATCATAATTTGCTTATGTTGAAATGTTTTGACAAACACAGCGTAGTCAATCCGAATAACATCACGGACTACTACGACTCTGTCGCTGATGAGACTCCGCACATGGCGCTAGAGTTATGTGGTTTGACATTTCATAGTTTAACAACCGCCAAAATTAGCATCACACCTCTTGCAAACGCATCAAACTATTACTGTGTCTCACTGAAGAAATTTATTTGTTCGTAGCGGAATTGAAACAATCGTTCTCGTAATCGTTATATTTAGGTTCGTCATCTTCATTTTGTTGTTTTGTTTTTCGTTTTGCAATTACCGGTCAGTAGCAAAATGAATTGTGCATTTTGCCAAGATCGACTGTTCAGTTTAGATGAACATAGAGAGCTGAAAGTTACGAAATGTGCCCATGTCTTCCATGCAGATTGTATCAAACAAGCAGTCAAATACAAGTGAGTATAACAACGCATTATGTGCGCCTATTGACACATTTTTTTTCCCAGAATGAAGTGCTGAATGATTATTTTCTTGTTAAATGTCGGTATTATTTTTAGAACGTCTCTTTGCCCATTGTGCAAAAAAAAAATAATGATGCGCCATGCTGGACCATTAGGCCTTCGTGCTGAAGATGTTGTACTTGCACGTGTACCAAGTTCCGTTGCACCGTAATGATTTGCATGTAAATCCAGAAGAAGACCAGGCTATGCCTACATCCGATGATGGAAAAAGTTTTGTTGAAAAACCAAATTTGATGCAATCTCTTGGGTCACCAGGTCTTCCTGCTGTCGATGTTGTAGCTTCACCAAAAGGTTTGAACAATGTCAATCCGAAAGAAAGCCAGCCGAAAACTGTTGACGATTGGAAAAATGTTGTTGGTGCTTGCAAGCCAGTTCCACAACTAAGTAAAATTTACCGAAAAGACTAAAATTTCAAACACACAATTTTTTTACGATTTTCTCCTTCAATTCTAGTTCGCGTTCGCCGTAACACGTCATTCGATTCAAATGCTCATGGTAGTAAAAATGCTACAATTGTTGACAAGCCAATTTTGAAGCGATCTGCTGGGCCAGTACGTCTTGGTGCTGTCGATGTTGTAGCTGTACCACAAGGTTTGAACAATGCCAATCCGAAAGAAAGCCAGCCGAAGAATACTGTTGACGATGGCAAAAATGATGGTGGTGCTCGCAAGCCAGTTCCACAAATAAGTAGGGACCGATAAAACTTTCACGGATTATTTTTTTACAATTCTCTTTTTTATTTCTAGTTCTGACTCGCCATGACACCGAACCATTCGAATCAAATGCTCGCGTAGTCTTCACAGTGCGTCCTCGCGTCAATGAACAAAATACAGCCTCAAATTCTCGAAGCATAGTTGGAAATCGGTCTATTGATATTGGAAGTGGTTCTGTTCGGCCACAAACTGCGAACAAAGGCGGTTCGAAAACAAGTAATGACACAGAATTCACAAAATATTTTTTCGTTGACTAATACTTTGGATATTTCTTTGAACATAGGCCGTCGTTTTGATGCCGTCGATGGAAAGCATTCCGACACTACTGCAACACAAGGATTTGTTCGATCACAAGTTACGAGCAGTGGCAGTACAAAAACAAGTAAAATTTTGCCGAATTATCAAAGAGATCATAAATTAGCATTTTCTATTCTCATTTCTTTGAACATTAGACTCTGATGCCGCTGATGAAAATCGCTCTACTCTTGGTTCTCGCTCTAATGCTGTAGAAACAGCATCTGGTCGGCCACAACATGCAACCACTACCAGTACAAAAAAAAGTAAAATGCAACCAAATTTTCCAAAGATTTATAGTGTAACATTTTTTACATTCCTTTTAATTTTAGGTAAATACGATCGCAATGTACGCATCGCACGACCGTCCTTGCGTTCGATGAATGAAAATGCCACCCAAGTCGAAACTGAAGAACCGCGGTCAAAAAGAACTCGAACACCGGTGCATCGGTACAACTTGAACGTCGTAGTATGCTGCGTTTGCAATAAAAAGTTCCGTGAACACATTCCAATTATGCATGGTCAAGTGGTTTGTTCTGCTGAATGTTTAAAGGAACGCAATTAAGAAGAATGCTGACATCAACACTAAAGGGCAATCAAAGCAATCCAATGCTAACAACAAAGCTGAAAAAAAGCAACCATTGAAGTTAACCATCCAAGAAATCTATGTTTTAATGATAATGGATTTATCCAATTCAAAGAGTTTATTTTTTTGTATAAATATCAGTTTAATGAAATCGTTTATTGAGATTCATTTATAAATATCAGTCGAAATCTTAGTCAAAATAAAACATTTGTTCAAACATTGATGAATTTTTTTTTATAACACATTGAATATAATTTTTCAAACATTGCACAGCTTTCCTATTGTCATTTGGATGAATCAGTCGGGCAATTTGAGATCTTCCTCAATATGCATTTTCAAGTGCTTGGTGAAATTACTCGATTGCCAGAATTTTTTGAACAATATTGGTTGCACAACTGAACAGAACGGACAGATGAATTTGCATTTACGATAGACGATGCCATTTTCATCAGTGCAGCGTTGAAAATCTTCGATGTTGTCCATTGAGATGATTCCATCTTCCAGCGGGCATCCATTTTTTTTCATAAAGTCCATAAGATTTGAAATCAACTTGGCACGCAATTCGTCGTCGGTTTGCTCTTTCGGAGCCTTCTTGGCTTGGATGCTGACTTCCTTTTCGCCGTCGATCATTTTTTGAATGTCTCCCGGGATACTGAGTATTTGCGTCTTGTGGCCGGGCAAGAATTCAAACTGCTTTTTTTTTTATAATCGTCAGCTCGGCAACAATTCAGTTGGTCAATCTACGATGCTCGTTCTTCAGCCAAATACGACTGAATCTCGTCAACTTTGTTTTTATCAATGCACTTCAAACTTGTCAATGTATCATATGCAGCTTTGCCCAAAAACATTTTAAGGCATGGTGGATATTTCTCGCCCGTAAACTTCTCCAATTTGGCCCAACAAGATGTATTTGACCACGGCTTCGCTTTCGACTTGACTTTCGGCTGAAATATTGAACGTTGTATTAATTTGTTGTTTTGTGAATTAAATTGAATGTTATTGTGTGCTCAAAGCGCCACTAATCAAACTAATCAAAGCCGGACAGATTGTTTACTGCTTTTAAACTCAGCGCGATAGTCACAAGAGTCACAACCATTTTGAAATTTCGTATGCGTATACATCTATACGTAACATTGTACGTTTTTCTCGGTATCGGTGAAGCAGTCGGTAAAGCAGTCGATAAAGCAGAGAGGTGACGATTGGGCGAAACACAATGAAAACATTATTTACTTTTAAATAAATAAAATTATTTTAATTTTTGCACTTTTTTTCATTCTTTATTCTAAATATCAATAAAAAAAACTGTCAAAAATCATAAAATGTAGGAAATACTACAGCGATTCGTTAAAAAGTAGCATCATAAATATTGCGATAGTATATGCTAGTTTTGCTAGTTTTTCATAGTTTTTGCTATTTTTTATATGGGAATTCAAAACTAGCTAGTGGCGACCATCCCCAAGTGTATGGTAGCCTGTAAGTCTTCTGATGAGAAACCCTATCTACTATTTAATTATAACAGTGTACACGGTATCAGTGTTGGAATTCATCGAATGCTAATTCCACTTCGATTTATTTTGGGATTCTGTGAAGATTTCAGAAAGGTTGTATTGAATAGCAAACATGAATTAATTCTGGTGCGTAGTCGCTCAAAAACGAATTTGTATCAATCAAATGCGGATATATTAGAACTAACGGTGAACAAAATTCATTGGAAGATTCCACACATAACATTGAGCGACAGTGCTAAATTGATAATGTTGAAAACGATATCGAAGAATGAAAGTCTTCTCATTCCATTTCGTTCGTGGGTTCTGTATGAATTGCCTGTTATTCCATTAACAACTCGTCATAGCTGGAGTGTGAAAACAACAAGTCAAGTAAATAAGCCACGATATGTGATTGTGGCTCTCCAGACGGATCGGAATAATGTTATTGGAAATGATGCATCATTATTTGACAACTGCAGCATTACAAATATCAAATTGTATTTGAACAATGAACGATACCCATATGATGACATGAATCTGAACTTTGGTGAATTGAATTATCATGAGCTGTTCCACATGTTTCAAAGCATTCAGCAGTCATATTATAATGAAATGTCATTTTATAATCCTCTTGGCATTGATCTTCAGAACTTTCTGAACCGACCAGTGTTTGCATTCGATTGTACAAGATCAGATGAGAGATTGAATTCGGGTATGGTTGATGTCCGTCTTGAGATTGAAGCTGCTCGAAATATACCAGCCAATACTGCCGCATATTGTTTGATAATCCACGATAATTTAGTTCAATATTCACCTTTCACTGGTATGGTTAATCGCATTGTGTAAAAAAAAAAAACCAAGGAACGATGAGTAAATGGGATCTGGTAAATGAGTTGCATCGTGGAGCACGAAAGAATTTCAAACGTAGACCAACAGAAATGAGGGGTATCAACGACACTCTTCAAGCCGATTTAGTCGAAATGATTCCATATGCAGCGAAAAATCAGCAATATAAGTATATTTTAACTGTAATAAATATCTTTTCGAAGAGAGCATATGCACGAGCAATTAAAAACAAATCAGGTGTAGAGGTGACGCGTGCAATGGAATCTGTTTTGAATTCATTGGATCATCCAATTCAAAATTTGCACGTAGACGAGGGGAAAGAATTTTACAATACCAAAATGAAGAATATGTTACAGCAACGCAATATTAATTTGTACTCAACCTATAGCACGAAGAAGGCAGCGATAGTTGAACGTTTTAATCGAACTTTGAAAAACAAAATGTGGAAAGAATTCAGCTTTCGAGGGTCACATATATGGACTGATATTCTGCCACGGCTAGTTTCGGAGTACAACAACACCAAACATAGAACAATCAAGATGAAACCCAATGAAGTGAATGAAAACAATGAACAATTTCTGCTCAATACAGTTCATCGCAAGTTGGGAGGACTGCTGCCACCACATGTTTAATGCGAAATTCGATAAAATTCTCAAAATGGCTCGCAATATTAGTCACCAGCTGAAGAAAAAAATGCATGCTCAGCTGATTTCAGCAACTGTATTCGATGATTGTTGATGTCTCGGAAATAATCCGCTCCGAAATAATCATGATATTTTTTAAATAAACAAAATCGCGACAAAATCAATTAATATTCGCAGAATATGAAAATGCGAAATTCGATAATATAAACAACATTCTCAATTTTGCTCGAAATAAACATTCCCTAAAATCAATAAATCAATCATTTTAATGCGAGCCGCTCGATGAAAACCCTGACCTACGACAATCGTGAGCCACTGCCGCTCGACGAAAACCATGACCTACGACAATAGTGAGCCACTGCCGAAAACCATGACCTACCCTTGGCCTGAAACGCAGTTAGCTATACTACTGATTTTTCACTGATTTTTTACTGTACAAATTAAATCGAATGAATTTCCGTTGAGCGATATACGACGCTTTTTGCGGTTATGTTATTTTTGAAAATGACAAATAATATTTTGACATAAGTGGCAACATTGAAAAGCTAAAAATATAATCATGTTGAAACTTGTGTACAACACTAAACGCACTCATGTTAGCGTAGGTAGTGTCAACGGAATTATTATTTGCACTTCAACTATTTAAAAATAAAAACATCGTGAAATATGGATTGCGTTTGTTTCATTTGTTCCGATTTGTTTCAAACATGCAATGCAGCCATTACATATTTGAAAAAAAATCACAAAATTGAATTTGGAAAGAATGAAACAGAAGTTGCATGCATTGCAAATATTAATCAGAAATGTGAGAAAAAGTTCAAGTCAGCTTCGGGGCTTCGAAAACATGTTGAAAAATGTTTGCAGACAAATCAGCATGTAATTTCGGAGGTAATTTCAGAATACTATGAAAGCAATGAAACAAAAACTTATGAATATATATTTCCTGCAGAAACATTCGATTTGTGGTGAACAACACCCAACCGAAGAATCAAATGAATTGCCAAATGGATTTGAATACGAGTTTAGTGCTCTAAAAATTTCCAACACAGAAGTCAAGAACAAGTCCTGATGAATTAGCCACAGTTCATATTTTGCAACAGAAATCAGAAAGTCATGCCGCTACGGAAGAGGCTCAAGCATTTTTGGGACATTTCAATAAGTCTCTCGTTGGGATGGGGTTTAGTCAACACTCTACCAGTGCAATTTTCCAATTATCGAAAGATCTTGTGAACAATATCAAAAGTCTGAATCTTCGCCTGTTAAATGACAAAAATCAAATGACCCCATCACATGTCGTGGAGTGTTCGTCAAAACTCTTTTCTTCACAACTTTCCAAATACGATTCAGCTTACAAACGAAATAAGGAAATTAGTTTAGGCGCCTCTTTTGTCCCATCAAAGAAATTCGCAGATAAACATGGACAAAAGATTTCTATTGCACAAGTCGTGCAAAACTCTTATCAATACGTCTCCATTAGTAGATTAGCAAAGTATGTTCTGAAACACGAATTAAATTGATATTAATTTAATTCGCGCTTTATATCGCGTTTTTCGCGGATTTCGGGGAATAAATACACGATTTAATACACATGAATACATCGGAATAAATATACATGAATACACCGATTTTGCAGGGTCAATCGCGGATCGCGACTTTCAACCGCGAAAAAAAGCACGAATCAAATTGATATCAATTTATTTAGCGATTCATATCGTGATTTCCGCGGATTCCGAGAAAATAAATCGTGAACCGCGGAAATCAACCATCGAATACACGGATTCCGCGGTTTCCACGAATTCTGCAGAAAAAAAAAAAAAAAAAAAAAAAAACATATCATGTATATCTCCTGAGAGAGTCTAGAAATAAAAAAAAAATAATATATATACTCTTGAATTGTATTTGTTAAATGAAACAACATTGAATTTCATGTGAGTGTTCTCACTCAAAATTATATTGGAAAATATCTTTATTCAGTTTTATATATCATCGAATACAATGAACTGCTATATAAACTTCCTATTTTCGACTTAAGAAACTATCCACATCGAATTCCAAATCGAGAAGAGATCCATTGTAAGATTCCGCGCTCACGAAATGTAAAATCGCCATGTTATGATAGGATTCGTCCCTGCCCCTGAAGCACATTATGTATCGACCTTGATTTAACTTTTCGACATCATCTTCATTTAGAGTTTTCGCAAATCGTTGCGGTAGAAACACGACCTTATCCCCAAGATCAGCTTTAATTTGCATCCCATATTTTTTCGTGGGGACGAAACCAAATGATGACACCAAGTAGTCACCAATTTCCAGATCTTTAAACTTGACAAATGGCTTGTTATCGTAACACAAACTGTTTAACAAACTAAGTCCCGATGACATGATTACAAAAAAAGGTCAGACTTTTTCTTTAATTCTTTAAATGGAATGCACCTTGTTTACTGTGAGCTGACTGATTGACAATCAAGCAAAACTCGTGCATTTATATCAAAAATTATCAGTCAAATAAATTATCCCCACCAACTAAAAATACGATATTCGATAAACCTTTGTCCTTTGACCACCCCCCGCTGTTTTGACAAAACAAAACAAAATGTATGCATGCAATAAATCCATCTATTGTTTGTGTGAGATCAAAGAACACCGACTTTTGTAGTTCCGTGAGATATAGACTTGCATTCACATGTTAGAACAAGTTTACACATCGCAGTTGGCATTGCTGTGTGGAAGGGATAGATTGGAAGATAAATTTGAAATCACAAACAGTTTTGTAAATCCTAATACATTTTCATTTAAAATTCAACGTGAAATATCCACTCTCTAACAAGTCAAAATGTCATCAAGAATCGATTTTGAAGTTCGACAATCCGCCTTTAATCGTAGAATATTTTCATTCGCTATGGTGAATCGTGATCACATCGACATTCGTGAATTCCTTACAGATTCTTTCGATTATTTCGATGCAAATATTCGTGAATTATTAGCAGTGCATTTAATGTTAAAAGTGAATGGGTGCTTCAAAGCAGTTGTTCAGAGGAGAACATTGAACTGTATTAAAATAAAACACCGACAAATTTTCAGAGGAGAAAATTGAACTGTATTAAAAAAAAACACCGATGATTTTTATTGAGAGGAAAAATATTGCAAAAAACCTCTCATTTATTTAATCTTTCCAACTCACACGTCTTTCCGACACAATAGCTGATTTTTGACTACAACGCCATTTTCACACAAATCACAAATGGCAATAGAGTTGCCATATGTAACACTCCGGGCCAAAACCGACTGGTTTTCAAATAAATCATATCCAATTCTCATACCAATCATTGACTCGATTCCACTGGCAATATGCAAAGTTTCTGTACCGCTCGTCTTAATTGATTCGTTGGTGTTTGCACTACGACATTCCTTACTAATCCGTCCTTTCCAGGCAGCAATTCAATGATTCGACCAAGAGCCCAGCAAGCTGGGGGAAAATTCTCGCTTTTGAGTAACACCATCTGTCCAATGCGAATATTTTCCTTTTCACGTCTCCACTTCTTTCGTTCTTGAAGAGTAGAGAGATATTCTAAGTGCCATCTTTCCCAGAAGTGTTTTACCATAATCTGACGATCTTTCCACAGCTTTACTCCGTGTGTTTCCGGTCTTTTGTCGATTGAGAATGGCAAAGGCAACACCAACGGTTCTCCAACCAAAAAATGTCCAGGTGTAAGTGCCTGCATATCTGTGGGATCATCACTCAATGGTGTAAGTGGGCGCGAATTAAGGATGGCTTCAATGCGTCAAGAGCGTTAATAATTCTTCGTATGGCAATGATCGCGTTCCAACAACTCTCTTCAAATGGAATTTCATTGATTTCACGGCGGCTTCATAAATACCTCCTTGATGAGGAGCCGCAGGTGTCATATAATAATACCACGATGTTCCTTTCGAAGACAAATGATCCATACATTCCTTATCTCTCCATTTATCTAATGCTTTTTTCAGCTCCTTTCCAGTAGCAACAAATGGTGTGCCATTGTCACTAAACATCTTTTCGCATCGACCACGTCGACCAACGAAACGCTCATAGCAAGCAATAAATGCTATACCGGACAGGTCAGTAACCACATCCAAGTGCGTGGCACGAGTTCGAAGGCAAACAAACACAGCGATCCAACATTTTCTTCGGCAATCTCGTGCATTCCCTGACACGAATTTGACTTCCAATGGCCCAGCATAATCAACGCCAGTAAATAAAAATGGCTTTCCTGCTTGCACTCGTTCTCCGGGCAATTCGGCCATCAATTGTTGACCCATGCGCTTATCGTAGCGAACGCAAACAACACACTTATGAATGAAATTCCGAAGTTCGTTCCGAATCTTTGGTATCCAGTATCTTTCCCTTATTGCTTGCATCATAGCTTGCGCACCTGCATGATTTATTTTTTTTTTATTTATTTATTTATTCAGCAGATGTAGTTGTATACATATACGCTCTTATAATTAATGGTAACATCTCAAATTCTTAAGATTAAGTTCTTATTCAATCTTTTGATTTTAATTTTTCTTTTTTTTGGTTTATATTTGGACATTTGTTCAGTTAAAATTAATTTTTTAATATTTCTCTTAAATGTTTCCATGTTTTCCAGATTTTTTAAAGGTGAAGCAATTTGATTGTAAGCATCAATTCCCCGATTGGAAACAGACAATGCACCCCAATTATTCTTTGTTTTAATTTTATGAAATTTGTTTGCTTGTCTAGTATTATGATCATGAAAGTTGTTGTTTGACTCGAGTTTGACATCAGCTTTCAATTGTTTTTTTATTATTTTATGAAAATTCATTTTCAATTCAAACTCAATTAATTTATCAAATTCCATGATATTATGTTCTTTGTATAAATCATCAGTTTTCATGTTTCCGATACTGTATTTATTGAAAAAGAGATTTCTCAAGCACTTGTTCTGAAGAACTTTGATTTTGTTGATATTTTCTTTCTAAGTACCGCTCCAAATAGTTAGCAAGTAACTAATATTTGAGTTAAAATATGAATAATACAACATTCTTTTGACTGTATCACTGCATATGAAGGCAATTCCTCTGAAGATGCCGACATATGATTTTACCTTTTTGATAACGTAATTGACTTGTGAGTTCCAATTTAATTCAGAGTCAATATGTAAACCTAAATATTTAATTTCATTTATTCTCTCAATTTTATGATCATTTAAATAAAATTCTGGAAAGTCAAGTTGATGATCATTGTAAAAGAGAATTTTGGTTTTGTTAGCATTTAAAACTAAAAAATTATTTTTGAACCAGTCTGAAATTTTACTTAGGTCCTCATTAATCATTTTTTCCATGTTTTCAATATTATTTGCAAAAAAATTAATTGATAAGTCATCAGCATAAAGTTGAAGCGCACCATTTAGTGTCAATTCGAAAATGTCATTCATATAAATAATAAAAAGAAGAGGGCCAAGCTTAGAGCCCTGTGCAACACCAAATTTGGTTAAATTTTTGCTACTTTTTGTATTGTTAATTTGAACAATTTGCTCTCTTTCGTTAATATAATTGCTAAAGACTTCAAGAGCTCTTGATTGAGCTTGCAGTGGATATTGTCAATTAAAAGCTGCGCCAATCGAGATCCATTCGGCACTATGACCGGATGCTTCATTTCGTAGTCAATTTTGGCTCTTTCCAATCGACCGCCGACACGTAACAAACCTGTATTATCCATAAGCGGTTTGAGTGCTTCAATGTTGCTTCTTTCCGGCAATGGCCTTCCATTTTCCAATGCTGTCAATTCTCTGTTGTAATATTGTTGTTGCGTTCTGCGTATCAAGTATTCCATAGCTGCAGCCTTTTCTTCCAATGTCACTGGCTCAAATTCAACTTTATTATTTCCTTTCCGAGAACGATTTGTTCGAGTTTTCCTTTTTGATTTGTTCAGCCAATTTTTCTATAAATCGTTTGCAATAACAAATAATGTTGATAGCACGTTCCAGTTTACTGCAATAATCCAATATTGGAATTCTTTCTGTCCTTCCTTCGATTCCAATCCTTAAAAATCCCTTTAAGTCTGAAACCGCCAACACATTGGACTCTGCATTCATTTCCTTTGTTATCTCGTCCGAGACATCTTTCGAAACTTCTTTCATGATGCTACTTTTTGGCCATTCCGATGGAGGAAGAACTATCCACTCCGGGCTATGCAGCCACAGTTGATTATTGACCAAATCTTTTGGTGAAATTCCTCTCGTCAGCAGATCGGCTGGGTTATCAATACCTTTGATGTGATTCCAACGACTGATGTCAGTGTTGCTTTGAATCGAAGCAACTCTGTTGGCTACATATGTTTTCAAATAATAGAATGCAACACTTGAGTTCATCCACAACATATATTCGACTGATGACCATTCCATTGCTTTGATAGCGTGATTCAATAAACGCGACAATAATTCGGCGGCACACAACTCTAACCTTGGTATTGACACCATCTTGAGTGGCGCTACGCGACTTTTCGACATTAATAAATTACATGTCACTTTTCCATTTAACTGTTCCTTTCTGACATATAACGCTGCTCCTAACGCAGACTTTCCGCTATCCGAAAATCCATGGATTTGAATTTTCATTTCATTACCTGTTCCAAGCCATCGGTCAATTTTAAAATTTTCCAAATAAGTGATTTCTTTCCAATATTCCGCTGCTTTTATTACCAATTCTGGTGGTAACTGCTCATCCCATTCGATTTTTAATCGCCACAAATCTTGAATTGAAATCTTTCCCTTTACAATCACTGGTGCAACATATCCATTCGGGTCGTAAAGTTGAGCGACTAAGCTAACTACTTTTCTTTTGGTCAATTCACCTTGAATCATAGGAGTTTTCACTACAAATATGAATTGATCTGCTTCCATCAGCCATTTCAATCCCAAAATGGATGTGGTATCCTCCGGGGTTGGAAACAGCATGCTGCTTTCCACAACAGAATTCATCGATTGAACAACGGTTTTACTATTTGATTTCCAATGTCTAACTCAAATCCAGCACCTTTCAGAATACAATCCATTTCTTTCGCTAATTTGATTGCACTTCGTTCCGTATCTTGTCCTGTTACGCAATCGTCCATATAGTAATCTTCTTCAATTGCCTTTGCTGCTTTCGGATACTTTCCCTTTGCTTCTCTAGCACTTTGAATCACTGAGCGTACAGCTATGAAAGGCGAAGATTTCATTCCAAAAATAATAACGGTGAGCCAGTACTCACGTAATGGTTCACGATTGTGTTCTATCCAAAAAATTCTTTGTAAATTCCATTGGTCTTTTGCTAAACAAACTTGGTTGAACATTCGCTTGATATCGGCATAAATTACAATCCGGTGCTTGCGTACACGCGTCAAAATCCAATGCAGATCACACTGTTGTTTTGCTCCAAGCTTTTGTATTTCATTGATTGATATGCCCTTGTCCGTTTTACAACTAGCATCATAGACGATCCGATTGTTCTTTGGAATGCAATGATATGGTATGTGGTAGACGATTTCATTTGGCTTTGTTGGATCGGTTACTAATTGCATTTAGCCTAACCGAATTTGCTCACGCATTGTCTCCACATAGATCTCATTCAACTCCGGACTTTCCATTCTTTTTCTTTCCGAATACGCATATCTTCTCAATGCGATTTGACGTGTACTGCCGATGTCTGTGACGTTGTACTTCAATGGAATGCGAGCTACAAATCTTCCGGTTTGATCACGATAATGTGTTCGAAGAAAATACTCCTCAACTTCCGTCTGTTCAATTGACAACGTGGGACACTCTGCAATTTGATCTTGCATCCACAATCTTTCCAACAATTTATACAATTGATCCTCCTCTTTGAATTCAATGGTGGGCATCACTTTCGATTCATCATCCATTTCATTGGTATACTTTCCAAAAAGAACGAATCCAAACTCAGTTTTTAAAATCGCTGTGCCATTGAGTGTTCTTTCCACGACTGATATTATCATGTTTGCGAAAAATCCTGCACCAAACAAGAGAAGTACTGGTTCAGGTTTCCAAAACGTCGGATCGGCCAGTTGCATTCCGTGCTGATCAATCAATTCTCTATTGCACAACTGTTGCGTCAGTAACACAAAACTCCATTGACTTCCTTTGGGCAAAACCCAAAACACATCCTCCAAATAGTTGTCAGACTCATACCATGGCTTAATTCTCAATTTAATTTTGTGCCGAATGATAAAAGGCTTTCAACCGATACCAACTAACTTTCTAGTGGTTGGTTTCATACACGATTTCAAATGGGGGGTAAGTTCTTGACTTACCAGATTTGGATTTGCACCTGTATCGCAGAGTGCTTTGAACGGTCCAATATCATTCCTTTCTAATTCAATCCTTACCTTTGCTGTTGGCACAAGCACATACCTATTTAGTCTTGAAGTGTTGAAATTTTCAAAATACTTTCCATCGTTTTCTTTATTATCTACTTTCATGACCTTTCCGTGTACAATTTCATCGTCTATTATCTTTCTTTTTACTGTGTTTTCATTCTTTAATTTACTTGCTAATAATTTTTCTTTCTCTTCTAAAAGACTTAGTTTCCCGTTTACTATTTCCATTTGACTGTCAAATAAACTTTCCATTTTTTCTCGTTTGTTGCCTTTTGCTGTTGATTTGTCGATCACTCTCCGTTTTCCATTTGCTGTGCCTAGTCAATCCGACTTCTTTTTACTTTCGTCGACTTTTCGAACTTGGGATGTTGTTTTCTTTCCAACCTTGTTTGGACACAAAGTGCTGTTGTGCCGAGGGTCTTTCTTCTTGCAATCCTCATCGTTGCAGGTCCGTGAAAAACAATGGTCGACCGTATGACCTCGTTTCAAGCAATTCGGGCAAAGATTGCGAGCTCGAACGAAAGCCCAGCGTGTCCCATATGAGAGCGCCAAGAAGTCGTCGCAATCATAGACCATGTGATCACCGCCGCACGCCTCACACGGGAAATGTTTGACGTTTTGTTTGGCTTTCTGGTTGGCGTTCACCTTTGTGGTTGGTTTTTCACAAGGTGGAATTGGCTTTCCATCCTTTCCGTACGGTGTTGACGAACGAATGTCATTTGGCATTAAACGTCTTAAATTGCGACTTGGACGACTATCCAATGAACGATCCGATGACTTTAGTTGACTTACCGATGGTAGAGCTGCAGATGCTTGCTTGTCTAAGAAAGACAACATTTCCATCGCCGTTGGTGTGTCCGACGAGCGTTGCAGTTCCCATTGCTTTGCTGTTTGTGGGTCCAATCGTTTATGTAACTGATGCACAACCATCATGTCCCATGCCTCAACAGGCAGTTGCATGGCTTTCAATTGTCGAAGCATTTCATGCGTTCCGTTCGACAAAGCTTGAAGTTCGTTTGCCGTTGCGCATCCAGTGATTTTCGGCAACGCATCGAAATGTCGCAAATGCTCACGAATGATTGGATACTTTCGGTTATAAATTTGATTGAGACGATCCCAGGCTTCCATGTAGCCATCTTCTGTTAGGTGCCATACACCCAACGTTGCTTGCGCATCACCTTTTAATGAAGACTTGAGGTGTGTAAACTTTTCGACATTTGACATCTTTCCATCACTGTGAACCTTTGCAATAAAGCCGTCGTGAAAACTTTGCCATTTCAACAATGAGCCATCGAAAAAACCCCATTTTTTATTTCACGATGATCGAGCTGAACATTCACATTAATTGGTCTTTCCGGTCTTTCCCCGCGATCATCTGCTCCCAATTCGCTGGTTACTCGCAATGATCGAGCCAAAAAAGCCTCGATCTTTCCTTTTAATGCAGCTATGGCGACCAAAAAGATGCTTTTGGCTTGTTCAAATTTACTCTCACATTCGTTGAGTCCTTCCTCATCTTCCAATTGGCCCACCAGTTGGATGTGCAAATTGTTCAGTGTATTCCATATTTCTTCCAATCTATCCGCACGAACCTTCAGTATGTTAGGATCTTTGACATCGGTGATCGCTTCGAATTCTTCTGAATCGACAAAGTTGGATTGTCGACGAATGGCTCGGAACATCGAGTCATATTGACGACGTAGTGGTCCCGTGGTCAACACTGATGGTGTTTCTACCAGTTCGACAGGTTCCGTAATATTTCTTTCCGGTGTAGCCGATGGAATTTGAATAGGCGGTGGCACGGTGTTTTGCTCGGGATTGTTTGGCAATGCGGCATTACCGTTATCTTCATCACCGATTTTAGTTGCTGTTTGCTTCCGAGCCGCTGGTGTCTTGGCGTCCTGGAATGCGCAACAAACGTTAACTTTCATTATCATTTGTTTTCGTAATTTCAATCGAATTTATAATATTCGATGATATTTTCCATTGAATTTTTTACTGAATCTTTCTCATTCCGTTCCTTGAGTTCTTTCCAGAAAATTACAATTAAATTCAAAACTATTCGAGCATTCGGGTCAAATAGTTGTTATTCCTTTCACAAAATTAACTCAATCCAAATAATCTTTCGTTAATTCATATGAGAAATTCACTAGAATCCAATCATCTGAACAAAACAGTTTTTGTCAATCTCTTTCTCCTTCCAAAACATTCCATTTATTTGATTTTCCTTTGATAAATTTTCGAATAAATTGAACAATGCGACTCACTGTTCAAATCCTTTCCACAATCCAAATCCGAAAAGAGATTGATTTAAAACTAGCCGTTCCATTGTCATTACATTATGTCATTGTGTTTATTGTGAAATTCTGTGTAAGCATTCCATTTCAAAATTTAAACAATCTGAGTCGATCCGAACCGAAACGCGCAGCATATTTTGTCGTCACAAAATCTCATTCGATTCACTCAACACTTTCCATGCATGCATTTCAACAATCCGTTTATTCTTTCCAAAGCAAACAACACTCAATTGTTTGCTTTGCATAAACACAAGAGTGCTGAGTTCTGAGAAATGATTAACGGTTCTGTGTGCGCACCACAGACCGAACTCTATCCGTTCGACAAGCATGTGCATGTCGCACTCAATTTTTGCGTGAACATAATGTCACTACAATTTTCCACATTTCTTGCTAATTTGTGATATTGCTTTTGATCTACATTTAATTTACTCTAGATTTGCCTTTGATTTACTTTCCGGCACGTGGTCCTATTTTCTTTCCATTCTCCTTTACATTTTTCCACACTTTCAATTTGAATTTCACAATTTTACAATGCACTAGATTAACAACTGAATCCCCTTTCTCTTTCTTCTTACCTGGATTTGCTTTGGCTTAACCATGATTTTCCCGTCTTTCCGATTTAATTGTAAGTAATTTGCTTAAATTTTTCCAATGTAAAATTCACTCTTATTGCTCAATGTTGCTGCTGTACGTGCGATACGTTTGCCAGCCACTTCTATAATAATGCCGGCTGTCACTTTGCTCACACGCACACACTGAACCTTTCCTTGCCTTTCGATTTGATTCTGCTTTCCCTATTGGTGAACCCAATATGCGACGTCATCGTCGCCGATTATTCTTACTTTCCGTGCTTTACATTCCTTTCATACTTTCCAATATTATTATTTTATTTTAATCACCGATACTTTCCGAGTTGAGGGACCAAATGTTCAGAGGAGAACATTGAACTGTATTAAAATAAAACACCGATGATTTTTATTGAGAGGAAAAATATTGCAAAAAACCTCTCATTTATTTAATCTTTCCAACTCACATGTCTTTCCGATACAATAGCTGATTTTTGACTACAACGCCATTTTCACACAAATCACAAATGGCAATAGAGTTGCCATATGTAACAGCAGTTTTTGAAAAAGTGGTGCAAACAAGTGACAATCAACTGTTAGAAAAGCAGAACATTTACATAAACACTAGAAATACCGTGATAGATCTTAACACCGACTTGCCACCAATTATATTGGCCTGACGACTATAAAAGTCATTCAGCAGATCATCACACGATAAATTATCAGCGGACTCCCAACTATTTTCAGAGGCATCGAAATCTTTCCACTTAAGATAAAATTCCTTCTGCAAATAACAAACATTCAATATCACTTTGATGAAAACACCAATATTTCAATTCTTTGCTTGAATTTATTACCTTCCCTTCAGCTGTGAAACGCAATTTCAGTATTTTTTCTACTTCAAATTCCATTCTTTTCAATTCCGTTGATAAAACACGTTAATCAAAATAAGTTCAAATGGAATGTGTTTGATGTTTATTAAAATAGTTTGACACTAGCAAGAAACTCATTCGAATGTGAGTTCGAATTCGAACAAATGAGATTTGGTGTGCGAAACAATGCATGTAATATGGACACATTTCGCTAAATCATACTAGATGGAGCTATTTCCACAGAAACGTTTAGCTTTATTTGGCAATGTTGTCTGCTTGAACCCGACAATTTCCATCAATTTATACGTTCATGAGCATACGCAAGACGGAATGAAAATCCGACAACTTCGCCTGACTAAACATATCAAAACGCAGCATATTCATTTACTTTTATTAACAAAATTCGTGCATAATGATGGAATTGACATTCAAATAAATGTAGATTCACACTACTGCTGGATCAAAAATCTAGGTCGATTGATATCATGTCAATCTAGCAAGAACACGGTTAAAAAATTGTTTTGTGATCGCTGCTTGAACTATTTTTCGAAATTGGGAGATTTAGAAATACATCGTGTAAATTGCATGAAGCAAAATGAACTTGAGATTGTGATGCCGACGGAAGGAAACGATGTGATTTCGTTCACGAATAGAGAAAAACAATTAGATTCACCGTTTATAATTTACGCGGATGTTGAAGCGCTTTTAAAAAAACCCGGGAAGAAAAAAAGATTAAGGAGTGGATCTACTGATACATACCAACAACATGAAGTATACAGCATCGGCTATTACTTTAAATGCTGTTACGACGATTCGAAATCATATTACAACAGTAGACGGGGGCCTGATTGCATTAGTTGGTTCATTAACGAATTGAAAGAAATCGCGTTCAAGGTTGGTGATACTTTGGACAATATAATTCCACTCAAAATGACATCCAAGCAGGAAAACGAGTTTCAAAATGCGAGAAAATGTCATATTTGTGAGAAAGAATTCGAGATCGGATGCACCATAGTCAGGGACCATTCACATTTAACTGGTGACTTTCGTGGAGCTGCCCACCAAGACTGTAATCTTTCCTATATCGAAAGTCGCTCAATTCCAGTGGTTTTTCATAACTTATCACACTACGACTCTCATTTTCTATTGCGACAACTGGCTACCGGATTCGAAGGTGCAATTTCTATCATCCCCATCAATAGTGAGCAATACATATCATTCACGAAGGTCGTGAATGGCTCAGCAAAATCATTCAAAAAGCTTATCAAATTGAGATTCATCGATTCCATACGATTCATGGCATCATCACTAGACTACCTATCTTCACTGATTCCATCGGAAAAGAAGAAAATCTTAAGATCAGAATGTTCACATTTAAATGAAGAGCAGCTGCGGTTGTTGGAGCGAAAAGGTGTATTTTGCTATGATTATGTTGATAGCTGGGATAAGTTGAACGAGATATCGCTACCATTCAAAGATGATTTCTACAGCACATTGATTGATCAACCCATTTCTGATGATGATTACAATTTCGCTGTTGATGTATGGAAAACATTCAATATCCAAAACCTCGGTGAATATTCAGATTTATATCTGAAAACTGATGTGCTGCTATTGGCCGATGTATTTGAGAATTTCAGAAAAACATGTAAAGAAATCTATAAATTAGATCCATCGAATTATTATACAGCACCTGGACTCTCATTCGATGCCATGCTCCGTTACACGAAAGTCGAACTTGAATTATTGAAAGATGTTGACATGTTGCTATTCATTGAAAGGGATATACGCGGTGGCATAAGCCAATGCAGCAAGCGATACGTCACAGCGAATAATAAATATATGACAAATTATGACAGCAGCCAAGAATCGAGCTACCTAATGTATCTCGATGCAAATAACCTATATGGTCATTCGATGATGATCTACCACACAAAAATTTTCAGTGGTCAAACAAAATCTTCGATAAAGAGCAAAATCTGAACATTGCCGACGATTCTGAGACGGGCTACATCTTTGAAGTTGATTTACACTACCCATCGGAATTACATGATTTGCATAATGATTACCCGTTTTGTGCGGAAAATAAGCAAGTGCTCGGCACGAAAAACGTTAAAAAACTTCTCTTAACGTTAGACGATAAGAAGAATTATGTCGTGCACTATCGAATGCTTAAGTTGGCTCTTCAGCATGGATTAGTACTGCAGAAAGTGCATCGCGTTCTTAAATTTGATCAGAGTGACTGGCTGAAGCCGTATATCATGCTGAATACCGAGATGCGAACGAAAGCGACAAATGACTTCGAAAAAAATTTCTTCAAATTACTCTGCAATGCAATTTTCGGTAAGTGAATGTTCTGTTTCGCTATATTGATTGTCAAAGCTTACTAGTTAATTGTTTAATTAACACATTCGATTTCTTTATATAATTTACAGAAAAAACAATGGAAAACTTGCGATCCAGAGTTGACATTCACTTAAAATCCCAATGGGAAGGGAGATATGGTGCACGCAAACTAATCGCGAAACCTAATTTTAAGAGACATGTAATTTTTGATGAGAACTTAGTAGCAATTCAAATGAATAAAATTAGCATTAAAATGAATAAACCAATTGCGATCGGTCTCGCAATTTTAGATATATCAAAGACAGTAATGTATGATTTCCATTACAATTTCATGAAACCGACGTACGGTGGCAATGTAGCTTTAACCTACACCATCTTTCATTTATCAAGTATATACTGTAGCATTAAGACGCACACTATAATATACACACCATCCCAATATTGTGTTATGTTCTCATCTTGATACCATTCAATAAATCAGTTGTTAATTACGCTTCTATCTAATCACACGTCTCTTACTCATCGAGCATACCTAATTAACACACAGCACATTGCCACATGGCGCTGCGTTGCGACGAACCAATAGCAAAATAAATCGACGAAAATCATAGAAATCATTTATTAAAATTAAAAAATAAATTGACCAATGAGGTTGCGTTCGCGAAAAAGTTATTCGACATTCAAAAAATTAGAAAAAAGTCAGATACCACGAAGAATAAGCGCATACAAAGAACATCAACGTAAAGTCAAGTTATCGACAGAAACAACATCGAAAAAATCATTGCAAATCGTGCTGTCCAGAGTGAGACGAGAAGCAATTCAACTCAAAATAATACCGAGGAAAATGGATTACGTTAAAACAGTAGAATCGCTTAAATTAGACGGTAATCTATGTGAAAACTGGCGTCGTTTCAAAAGAAATTATGATATTTTTGCTGCGGTGCTGGGACTCGACGAGAAAGCCGATGTCATTAAAATAAATACGTTCCTAAACGCAGTCGGTTCAGACGCAATCGAAATTTATGATACGTTCGATATGACACAAATAGAGAGAATGACATATGTGTCAGTAATAAGAGCATTTGAAGATTTTTGCAAACCACGCAAAAACACAGTCTACGAGCGATACGTCTTTTACCAAAGAAATCAAAAAGAAGGCGAATCATTTGACATCTTTCTCATTGATATAAAGCGATTAACACGCACATGTGAATTTGGTGCAGCCGAAAATGAGATGCTTCGTGACAGAGTTATAATGGGAGTCAGCGATAAAAAATTACAAACGCGACTTTTGGAAAGTGCAAACATTACATACGATGCAACTATCGAAAAATGCCGTGCCTCCGAAGCAACGAAAGAACAATCATCGGAGATGAATAAAACAGCAACAATTGATGTCGTAAAGCACGTGGCGAGAAATCATCAAAATCATTACAACAAGAACCGTTCGAGCCACACAAAGAACAGCAACAACAATTCAAATGACCAACGTAATCAGACGAATACTTACACGAAACAGCAGAGTGGCACAAATAACGTTCCAAGCAGTTCGAATAGAAACAGCAGCAACAACAAAAAATCGGACACATTTAAATGCCGACGATGTAATTCCAACCACCGAGTGAGAGAGTGTCCGGCGTACGGTAAAACGTGTAACACGTGCTCAAAAAAGAACCATTTTTCTAGTGTGTGTAAATCACGAGAAGTCGCTACACTATCAACACACAATGAATTTGATTTTAATGATAATGCAGAATTTAACATAGGCTCGATTGATACAAATAATAGAATGAATGATTTAAATGCAATTGAGTATCCGTGGATCGAACGCATTCGAATTAATGAATTGGATGTCGAATTTAAAATTGATACGGGCGCACAAATTGACGTCTTACCATTGAATGTTTACAGAAGAATGAGGTCATCAACTGAATTAAGGGAGTCATCGATTGTTTTGAAAGCATTTGGTGGCCAAACAGTACAAACAAAAGGTATGTGTTCACTGATTTGCAAATTCGCTAACATGATTGAAAAAATTACATTTGCTGTTGTTGACCTCGACTTTGTGCCGATTCTCGGTTTGAAAACATGCTCGCGTTTTGGCTGGCATTGTTGAGCGCCCCATAATTAAATTGAAAAAATCTGAATTATGATTAGATTCCCTTGAAACCAAACTCGATAAAGAAACAATTTTAAAAGAATACGCTGATATTTTTCGAGGGCTTGGTTGTTTTGACGGGGAATACAAAATACGTGTGAAAGAAGACGCACAACCAATTGCGCATGCACCGCGTAGAGTGCCACACAGTATATTAGATAAATTAAAAAATAAACTCGACGAATTGGTGAAAAATAAAATAATAGAAAAAGCCAATGATTACAGCGAATGGGTGAATTATTTAGTAACGGTAGAAAAAAAAGATGCCGAAAAATCGCTCAGATTATGTCTCGATCCGCAACATTTAAATAAAAATATCCTTGACGAACACGCATATATACCAACATTTGATGATGTCTCAAGCAAATTAAAGGACATGAAATATTTCACAGTTTTAGATTTACGTGATGGATTCTGGCATGTCAAGCTTGATGGGGAATCAAAGAAATTATTCACTTTTGCTACCCCATTTGGTAACTATCGTTTTTTAAGAATGCCATTCTTAATAAAATCAGCTCCAAGCGTATTTCAAAAAATGAATTATGAAAATTTCGGTGATATACCAAATGTAGTAACGTATTTTGATGATGTTTTGATAACGGGGCCCACAAGAGAAGCTCATGACATAACATTAAAAAAAGTCCTGGGTAGAGCGAGAGAAAAGAACGTTCGATTCAATTTAAATAAAATGCAGCTAGCCCAAGAGCAAGTAAAATATTTGGGGCACATTTTTTCCTTAAATGAAATAAAGCCAGATCCAGATCGATTAATTGCAATTAAATAAATGAGCCGGCCTAAAAATAAAAAGGATCTTCAGACATTTCTGGGTGTCGTTAATTTTATGAGATCGTTTATCAAAAATCTGTCCGAAAAAACGACTGCACTTCGTGAATTACTAAAAAAAAATTCAATTTTTGACTGGACAGAGCTGCATGATAAAGTGTTTGAACAAATTAAATTAGAAATTTTGAATTCTAACGTGCTCATGCCTTTCGATACATCGAAACAGATCGTAGTTCAGTGTGATGCCTCTCAAGGTGGTTTGGGCTGCTGCTTAATTCAAGAAAATAAACCGATCTCTTTTGCGTCGCGCAGTCTGACATCCGCCGAACAAAATTACAGCCAAATTGAGAAAGAATTTCTATCCATTATATTCGCTTGCCAAAAATTCAAATTTTACACATACGGTCGACAAATTAAAGTCGTAAATGATCACAAACCGTTGCTTGGAATAATGAAAAAGGAAATTCACAAAATACCGTCGGCTAAATTACAACGAATGCGTTTAAAATTATTGAACTACGATATTTTGCTCGAACATGCACCAGGCAAAAGTATTCATCTAGCCGATTACTTGTCGCGATATATGGCCGCATCAAAAGAGCTCGATGAAGATAAATCACTAACAGAATCTGTTTTGACTATCAATGTATCGGATGAGCGGAAAATGCAAATAAAAAATGAAACGGAAAATGATAACGATCTCAAAATTATTCTTGAATATTGTAAAACTGGCTGGCCGAATGATAAAAATAAATGCCCAGCAAACATTCGGTATTTTTACAAACTACGAAATGACATTATTATAGACGAAGAAATTCTCTTTTATAATAATCGCATAATGATTCCGAAATCAATGAGAAAATTGATTTTGTCTAAATTGCACGAACCATACTTTGGCATCACCAAAACCCAGGCAAGAGCAAAAGAACTGGTCTATTGGGCAAATATCAATAATGAAATTGAACAAATAGTGTCAAGAAAATTCTGCAACAAATCAAAAAGAGCCATTAATATGTCACGAAATCCCAGATCTGCCTTTCACAAAAATCGCATGTGACATTTTTGAGCATAAAGCAAAAAATTATCTGGCTGTCATTGACTATTACTCTAAATGGATAGAGCTAATTAAGCTAAAGGGCAAAACGGCCAAAGACATAAACATTGAATTGCTAAGAATTTTTGTTACATTTGGTTATCCTCAAGTTATTATCGCCGATAACATGCCATTCGGATCATTTGAATGTAAGGAATTTATGAAAAAACTCGATGTCAAAATTATTACGAGTAGCCCAAATTATGCTCAGTCAAATGGATTAGCAGAAAGAGCAGTGCAGATTTGCAAAAATATATTAAAAAAATGTGAATCTGAAGAGACGGTTTTGAAAGCGTTAATGGCATATCGGATGACACCAATAAAAGATATGATTTATTCCCCCGCTCAACTCTTGCAATGCCGTCGTATGCGCACCGACATTCCGATTCGTGAAAATAAACTAGAACCCGAATTGTGTATTGATGTCGATCAACAACTCAAATGCAAACAACAAAATATGAAATCATGTTACGATAAAAATGCAAAGCAGAGAGCCGCCTTCGAAGCAAATCAAAATGTTTTGTTTCGCAACAACAAAAAATGGCAGGAGGGTAAAATAATAGAAAAACACTCAACACCACGATCGTATCTCATTCAGTCTGACGGCCGAACATTTCGTAGAAATTCAAGGCATATAAAAAATTTAAACAATGATTCGAATTCTTCGGATGCTTCGAATTCACTTCGAAAAGTCACACGAAGTGGCAAAACTTATTAATTGTTTAGATTTTGAATCTAACATTAAAATAATAATGAGTTGGAACTCAAATGAATTTTTTTTGTTCAATTTAGATTATAAGAGAACTGAGTTCTCTTCTTATCTTGATTTTAAAAACTAAAAGGGGGAGATGTAGCATTAAGACGCACACTATAATATACACACCATCCCAATATTGTGTTATGTTCTCATCTTGATACCATTCAATAAATCAGTTGTTAATTACGCTTCTATCTAATCACACGTCTCTTACTCATCGAGCATACCTAATTAACACACAGCACATTGCCACAAATACCGATTGTTTTTATTCCGATATGAAGCGAAATTTAAACAAATATGACACAAGCGACTATGCTCAAGATAACATTTTCAACATGCCGCGCGTAAATAAAAAAATACCAGGGTTGTTCAAAGATGAGTTGAACGGGGAGATTGTAAATGCTTTTATCGGATTGCGCAGTAAAATGTATTGTGTTCAATCGAATGGGGTAGACACATGGGGGTAGACATATTTATATTTTTTCATTACTTTCAATTTATTTCCCCATTCTTGCACTAATTCATTTATTTTTGTGGGTTTCTGCTCAAATACCGCTATTTTTGCTATTATTTTGATGTGTTAGTGCCTGCGTTATCGATCTTACGTAAAGTCATGCCGATTGTCATACGTTTGTAAATGTGACGCATAAAAGTTTGACATTCGGAAATATATTGATATGTAAAAATCATTTTTGCGTTCTGTGTTCAAGATGAATTGGAAAAAAATTGAAGAAAATATTGGTGAGCCTTTGCCTTTATGTATCAAAAAAATTTTGTCCGCGTGTGCATATGATACATTCACGAGTTTAAAAAGTATTTCATTAGAAAGCTGTGGTGTTATTGAGAAACACATAAATGTTCATTCTCCGAGAACTATTCAAGAGTTAGACTGTTGTCACTCAAATTATTACAAAAAACAAGAGCGGTTCAAGCTTCTTCCTGGTCATAGAGATCTCATATTTTCATTGTCGAAAATCAATTTGGTGCCGCAAGTGAACTGTGATGTCACACTGAAATCCGAGTTTTCGTGCGTTTTAAAAGGATTAATAAAAACTGCGATTGAAAACACGGAAAGAGACTGCCCCAGGTATGGTGATACCATTCGATGGTTTGCAACTTATATTTTTTTGCTCTGTGGACGGTCCTGCTATGAAATTCTGAATCATAATTTGCCACTTCCATCAACAAAAACAATCCGTAAGTACATATATTCAGATTTTTTTTTTCAATTTACATTTAATTGATTTGTTGAAACATTTCAATTCAGTGAGGTGCATTGACGAAAACAAAACACGAGTGGTAGAGGGAAAACTAAGATGTGAAGAACTGTATAGTTATTTAGATAACCTGAAAGCGGTGAAAAAAGTCTGGTTATCTGAAGATGCAACGGCAATTATTTCAAAGTCATCGTACGACCCAATCACAAACCAAATTGTTGGAATTGTGTTACCACTAAATCGTGATGGAAATCCGATACCCTTCAGGTAAGCTAGATGTGTTTGAAGCCTCCATTTGATATTTATAATTTACATACTTTCATTCATCTTGGTATACTTGTCTAGTTTCATTGCAAAAGATGCAGCATGTATCGAACAATACATACAGATGCCGACATCAAAGTTGGTCTACGTCGTAATGGCACAAGCATTGGATGAAAAGATCCCTCCATTTATATTGCAAATGTTCGGAACAAATGGGATGTTCACCTCTCGAGATATCGTTAATCGTTGGCATTCCACGAAACTAGAGCTTGAAAAGTACGTATTTGTAATATAGAGCAATTTCGGAGAAATACAAAAAAATCTCATTTAATTTTGTTGTTGAAATGTATGTCAGAGAAAAAAACGAGACCTCACGTCTCATCTTCTGCTCTGGCTTATGGACACTCCTGCACGCGAGAGCAAGAGATAAGATGCGGAGTCTCGTTTTATCCTCAGACAATCGAATGTTTCTTTTGCAAACTATGTCGTTTTCTTTTCTGTATTCATACTCATTTTAATCCAATAAATTTGCAGATTTGGGATAGAGTTGGCTGGCATATCGTCGGACGGTGATCCAAAACTGCTATCAGCAATGATTTACGAAGTATCACAGCCTGAAAATGGAATTGTGGTAATCCAGGACACCATACATCTCGGTGGGAAGTTAAGAAACCGAATGCTGAAGCCGAATATTATTTTGCCGATGGGCACACATCGAGTTTCGATTGACCATTTGAAATCTTTGGTTAAAGATATTCAAAAAAGCGTACACGGGCTCACACAATATGACATCTGTCCAGAAGACAGGATGAATTTTGATTCTTTTCGAAAAATAACACAAGACCGTGTAATCAATTCATTGGAAAAATACGTAAAAAACGGTGATGCGACGGTTCAATATCTAAATGTCTGCAGAGATTTAACATCATGTTTTTTACAATTAGATCTCATGCCATTAGAACGAATACTTCGTTCCAGTCGTGGCCTATTTTTCTTAAGAATTTGGCGGCAGAATATCAGAAACTCGAAATTTTACTCATTAAAAGATAATTTTATTTCTTCGAATTCCTATTCATGTGCTGAAATTAATGTAAAAAATTTGATCGTACTCTTGAAAAAGTATCGCGATCAAAATACACCTCAATTCTTCATTCCAAACATTTTCAGTAGTCAAACATGTGAGCAAGTTTTCCGACTATTTCGATCAATGGGTACAACCCAATTTACAAAAATTAATTTCTCTTTGTACGAGTTGCTTTCTATGATAGGTAGAATTGAGGTGCAAAACGAGATCGCATATTTCAAGTTGGCAAATCAAGAAATTTCGTTCCCAAATAAACGAGTTGGAAAGACCGAAATATACAGCTTGCCATCTGATGAGGAAATAAACGCCACGGTTTTAAAAGCAAAAAAAGAAGCATTGAGAGACGCTGCGAAACTCGGCATGAATTGTTCAGATATGCCGATAGATGAATATGAGTTTCAACCCAGGCTACGTTTCGATAACAGTGATGGTGAATACAGTGACGAAGAAGATATTCGAAGTGAAAAATTCGACGATGAATTCGAAAACGTGGATTTGGTGGCGAACGAAGATGTTGGAGAAAATTCACCGTTCGTTGTTGTTAAAGATGAAGATGGCGTGTCCAGAATTATTCGAAAAACTACATTAGTTTGGATGCTCACCGAACCGAGTAGGAAACTCAGTAAAGATCGTCTTCGACGTGTTCAAATCAACACCAACACAAGAAAAAATGATTCAAAATAATTTTGTTTTTCATTTCTCTATAATTCTTCGCTTAGAAATCAAAAACTTTAATTTCAAAATAGAATAATTTCTGATAAATAAAGCACACAAATAATACCTAATATTTTACAATTCAACTTTTATTTAACAAAATGAAATTATAATACAAAAAATGAAAAAGTGGAATAAATTGCTAACGAATCGAAATTGAACTATTTTTTTAATTTATGGAAGGATTCTTGGAAACAATTGCATGAAATTATGCATTTCTTTCAAACATATTATTGAGTTTGTTTCTTTTCTGAATTATTATATTTCGAAGAAGAAGTCAACCGCTTGAATTTGACAGAAAGTGACATGGGAAGTGAGAAAATGTGTCGATTGCCGCCAATACAATCTTACAAACAAAGCATACAAGAAGAGCGCCAAATGTCAATCATTTGCGCAGTGTATATTTCACATGATATTTATTTCACAATCAAACGAACAAGTTCTCTCGCGATCTGCAATGAATCCGTTAAACGGCGAAAAAAACAACGAAAAACCCAAAAACCGATTGAATTGCGTGTTTTGCGCAGATCAATTATTTGGCAATAAAGAAAAGAAAGAACTTCAAGTGGCTAAATGTGGACACGTTTTTCATTTGCATTGTTTGAATGATGCTCTTAAAAAGTAAGTACATGATAAATAAAATCTCAACATGGGTAAAATTTTCAAAAATTATTACATATAAACCACGCTACCAGTGGTTGAAAAAAGAAAAAGAAACTTTCTATTCTAAAACAGAATTATCCAATATATTTAAACCATTAAAATGATTTTGAATATCCAAGGTGCACTATGATCTATGTACTTTACAATTCATTTTGTTCGTGTTTAGGGTGACTGTTTGTCCGCTCTGTCGAAAACGGCTGATGCAGCGTCATAATGGACCATTGCATCTACAGGCGGAAGATTTTTCAAGTGATCAAGGTGACGCGACAGTTTTTTCGAACCAAAACGACATTCAAAGCCAAAATGGAAATGACGAAAATAGCGGTGTTGATTGTAGTGCTAATTTTAGCGGTTCTCAACCACGTGATCAACAACAAGAGCCAATAAGTGGGCCAAAAGACCAGCAAGATTATGTTGCACCGATAACGGAGCCATTGGCCATTTTGCCGACACATGATTTTCCTGACGATCAGAAGAGTAGATCTCAACAAATATCGGTTAACAATGTATCTGTCGATAAACAAGTTGATCTTGCACCGATGAATCAGTCATTTGCCGGTTCTCCCGATCGGAACGAAAGTCACCAAAAATCAAACGACAATGCAAATCCAAAGCCAGCAAATATTTCAGAAAGCCAACAAAATATCGCCGCACAGATAACTCGGCCATTAGCTGATTTGTCTTCGAGCCAAAACTCCACAAAAAAATCAGTTGAAATTATGTCTGTGGATCAACCGAACGATAATTCCAATGTGCTGGCCAGTCAATTTCCTGGTTCAAGCAATACAAATGTGGTTCAACAGCATATCGATAGCAACAAAGGAAATTCCATGAATATACGTAAATGTGGTTAGTTGTGAAATATTTATATGCTCTTATCATTGGAATGATTCAATTTAATATTTTTTTTGTTATTCTAATGGTCACAGTGAAAGCCGCTCCACGTTATCGTCGCGCCAAGTCAATGTACGAACGCAATATTCGCATTAGCCGTCCTCAACGGGAACAAGTGTATCAAGAACCTCTTCGTCGTTCACACCGCATTTCGGTTCCCGTCAAACGATACAATTGTGGTGTTGTCACTTGCTATGTGTGCAAAAAACATTTTCGCGGCGATGTTTCAATTGAGCATTATGAGGGAGCTGTAGTGTGTTCAGTCGAGTGCTTCAATAAGGCCTTTTAAGAATCAGCATTTCCGTTCTCAACAACTTTCAGCATCACCGTTTTTACATTTCTTCTTGCATTACTTACATTATCTTTGGCATCAGCATGTAGACAATCGATTCATTTCCTTTCTATCATTCATTCTGAAACCTTTGTGATAAAATGTCATAATCATAAAATTGGAACGATTGATTCTTCTTTCCAGCAGATTAATAAATCAATTTATTCTTTTGTACCCTAACACGTGGAGTTTTTGTTCGTCTTAAAATTAAAATTGCGGCGAGATTTACGTATTTGTTTCAACTAACAAATAACTAGAAATATTCACTCTATTTCTTCAGTGATGTGCATTTTCAAGTGTTGTGTGATATTGCTTGACATCCAATACGATTTATGTACAGTGGGAATAATCCGTGGGCAAAATGGGCATGCAAATTGGCACTTGCACACAAAATTGTCTTCAGCTGCGCCTCTTCCAAAATCATGTATGTTGTCTTCGCTTATGACACCATCTGGGAACTGATATCCGGCCTTTCCCGAATATTTTATCAGATTATCGATTAAATTGATTTTAAGCTGTTCGTCTGACTGTAATTTTTTTGACGCGAGTGTGCCATGGGCACAGCTCACTGTCTTTGGTGTTTCAGCATTTTTCATATTGATGATTTGGCCAGGAATTTCAAGAATAATGGATTTGTGGCCGGGCAAAAACTCGAATTTTTCTAGTTGCTTGTAGAACTCATGAAAACAGCAATCCAGTTGAGCGACGTTCTCCGTGTTTTCATTATGGAAATGTTCGATGATTTGAATTTTTGTCTGGTCCAATCCAGTCAAGCTTGAAAGTGTGTCATATCCAGCGGAGATTAGCAATGCCTTGACACATTTCGGGTATTTCTCATTGTTGAAATGTTCTAGCCTTTTCCAGGCCATAAGCGATTGCTTATTTTTGCGAACAGTAGTCTTTGGAGTCTTTGGCTTAAAAAAATAAATATCTTGGTCAGAATAAAATAGGATGAACGATATTTATTTCTAATACAAAAATGTACAAAAACGGATAACAATGTTTGAAAATCTTACCATTTTTCCGCTTTCAATGGACACACATTATTTAGTGGAAAACTTTAAACAAAACTACTCGTTAATTTTCAAACTGAATGCTGAGCTTGTTTGACTTTTCGTATGTCAGCTTTGATTTACGCATTTCGAAGTCGGTAACATAAGACACAGAACACAGAACACAGTACGCAGGAAATTATGTTTAATAAATTCTCAAGTTTAATTGCATAAATTAATATTTTTTCGATGGTATTATTATATTTTTGATTCAATTTTAGTTAATATATTATGTCATTAGATTTTCTCATTCTGAATAAGGTACAAATATGACACAGAATTGAGAAACATATTTTTTATTTTGTCTCTCAAGTTTGAAATATTTACGCTATTTTTTCCTATTTCGTGCTGCAATACAAATCAGAAGCTATTCTGTCTACCCCCATGGGTAGACAAGATAAAAAAAGCAAAAGGCGTGAAAAATTATGTGTTGAAAAAAGAGATAAACTTTGAAAATTATGTTGATTGTCTATTGAATAATTGCTCAATTGTGAAAGAGCAAAATACATTTCGCTCTAAATTGCATAAAATTTACACAATCCGACAAAGTAAAGTAGCATTAAGTCCTTTCGATGATAAGTAATAATAATGTATTTAGGAAAAAGGCAAGATGGCGTCGAGAGTGACAGACGTAGATTTCTGTTGCTGCCGAATCGGTCATCACATTTTACGAAGTTAATTAATTTTTAGGTTTTTAATAAATTTTAATTTTATTTTGTTGTGTTATTCAGTCGTGTCCGCGCTAGAAATTTATGGAGTTCGCGTGAATTTGTTGGTTTCTCGGGATTTTTTCAAAAATTGTGGTTCGGAACGGGAAAGTGTACACTTGTTTACGCGGCAAATGTCAGAATCAAACATACGAACGGAAGCACCGGCTACAGTGATTGTGTATTTTCAAATATTTTGGCAGAATACATGATTAAAGTGGAATTCGAAGAGAAGAAATCCATATTTCATAATTTTTCAAAAATTTAACGTTCAAAATTAAAGTGTTTCTGGACATTTAATTTAGGCAAATGATCAGTCCATTAGTTTCAGTGTTTGTGTTCGTAAGTTCGTCAATGGCGGCCGTGAAAACAAGAAATGTGCACCACGAGTTAGTGTTATTTATCCGTATTTTGAACGGCATTTTTCGAATTTTATGGTGCTATTTATATCGATTGCGAGTTAAAATCCTAATAATTTTCCATTATAGTAAATATTTTGTCCGCGCATTTTCTCTTCTAATTATGTCAGCATAACGGTATATGTTCGGTTAATACTACTTTGATATTTGACAGTTGTACACGTATTCTGGTGAGTTCGTTCCAATTCCATACATTTTGCCGTGTTTATTTTCGTAAATGTTCAATGATTTCCGATTTCGGTAGCATTGGTAAATCCGCGGACATGTCTCTTTTGGCAAAATTGATGTGTTTTTTCTCGGGTGCAGTGAGGCTTAGCACGCCCCTCACCTTAAATTCATATTAGCTCGAAATCGAAACAATGTGCCTCGGACGAGGGGAGGCCGCGGAGCTCGCCCTCCCCGGGACCTGACCGGAGCTCCACAGTTGAAAACCGTTTTGAATATTGGAACCTTGAATTTGAGAGGGGGTTTTGAGTCAAAGAAGTACGAATTAGTTGAGCGAGCGAATGTTTTCGGTTTGGATGTTTTAGCTTTGATTGATGTCCGTATTAAAGGAAAGTTTGAGGATACGTTAGGGAATTATCGCGTATTTTTGTCGGGTGTTTCTAGAGGAAGAGCTAATTGGGGCGTAGGGTTTTTGATTCACAAAAATTTAGAGTCTTCAGTAGTAAGTCATAGATTCGTCAATGAAAGATTAATGTGGATTTCGATTAAAATTGGGGGGGCAGTTTATAGATTTGTGAGCGTTTATTCTCCATGTGAAGGGGCAGACCCGGACCATTTGAACGATTTCTACATTGATCTGGATGACGTAGTCGATAGAAAGGGTAGCGAAAGAGTGATTCTATTAGGCGATTTCAATGCGAGAGTGGGTAGAAACGATCCAAATTTTTCCGGTGTACTGGGGAAATTTGGTGAAGAGTCTTCTGCGAATGGTAATGGGAAGAGATTACTCGATTTTTGCCAGAGCTCAGATTTAGTTATAACTAATTCATTTTTCAAGCACAAGAAGATTCACATGTATTCGTGGGAAAATCCTGGCCAGAATCGAAAATCTCTTCTCGATTACGTTATCGTTGAAGCAAGCTTGCGCAAAACAGTTTTAAATACGAGAGTTTTGGTTTAGACTCTGATCACTACATGGTAGCCAGCAAACTGTGCATTAGCAAGGGCGGCGTAAGAAGCTATCAGAAGTCATCAAAAAGAGTGAAAGTTGAAAGATTACGAGATGTGAATGTAGCGAGAGAGTTTTCAGAAAAATTAGGGGAAAAATTTGCGCAGGTCGAAGTGAATGAAGCGTCTGATATTGAGTATGAATGGAATTTGTTTAAGGAAGTGATTGTAGAAGTAGCAAAAGAGTGTTGTGGCATGTTTGTAGTCAAGAATGGGAGAAAGAAGACTGAATGGTGGAATGAAGATATTAGAATTGCTGTGAAAGAAAAGAGAATGAGATGGATCCGCTGGTTGCAGAGCCGAACTGATGAAAATCTGGTGTCGTATAGGGAACAAAAGCGTGTGGTGAAAATGATGGTGAAAGGAGCAAAAGAGAGAGAATGGGTGAAATTTGGGCAGGATCTAGAAGCTGCTGGACAACAGAGGAACAAGATATTCTGGTCAAGGGTAAAGAACATTAGGAATGGTGGCAAGAAACATGCTCCTGGAGCTGTTTTGGACAAGTCGGACAATATAGTAATGGGCAGAAAGAATGTGTTGAAACGATGGAAGGAATATGTTGATGAATTGCTGAATGTCGAAAATGCCGATTTGGTAAATGAGAATGTGAATGGAATTGGGAATGAAGAGAGTTTGGAAGAGATTAGCATGGATGAAATTCAGATTGCAATTGATAAGTTGAGCTGGGGTAAGGCTGCGGGTGTGGATGAGATTAGGAATGAATATCTGATAAGCAGTAGTTTGGTAGGTGTTCGCTGGTTACATCGTATCTTTAATTTAGCTTGGAGTGCCTCTGTTGTCCCTGAAGAATGGGGTGGCGCAGTCATTTCGCCACTTCATAAGAAAGGCAGTAATAGAGACTGCAACAACTATCGAGGAATTTCTTTGCTGAGCGTTGTCGGTAAAGTATATAGTGCAATTTTGGAAAAGAAAACAAGAGCTATTGTCGAATCGCTCTTAGATGAAAATCAATCGGGTTTCCGCCCTATGCGCGGCTGTCAAGATCAAATTTTTTGCATGAGACAACTAATGGAGAAATTCCTTGAAAGAAATAGGGAACTGTACTTCTGTTTCGTGGATTTGCAGAAAGCATATGACTGCATTCCCAGATCTAAGTTGTGGTCCGTCTTGGCCGAATATGATGTGAATGGTTATCTTCTCAACGCGATTCAAAGTTTGTACGCAAACAGTAAAGCAGCAGTAAGAGTGGATGAAGATTTGAGTGAATGGTTTGAAGTACGTAATGGTCTGCGACAGGGCTGTACAATTTCACCTCTTCTATTCATTATTTATATGGACAAGCTGATCAAATCAGCCAATTTAAGAGGTAGAGTAGCTTTGGGGGGCAATATTATCTCTGCACTCGCTTACGCAGATGATCTGGTACTGTTCGGCAATTCTGAACGGGAGCTGCAAAATAGTATCAAAGATTTGGAAGAGGCTTGTACGAACTTCGGAATGACCATTAGCGATACAAAAACTCAAGTTATGCATGTGGGCAAAACTCGAAAGCCAATTCATTGCACTTTGAATGGCAACTTGTTGGAACAAGTTCCCCAATTCAAATATTTGGGTTGCATCTTTTCGGAAGATGGCAAGTTTAATAAAGAGTTTGAACAGCGTAGGGTTAATGGAAATAAAGTAGTATCCCAACTTAGATCACACGTTTTCAATAAACGTGAATTGAGTACAGAAACAAAGATGTTGATTCACGGGTCAATCTTCAGACCAACTATTCTATATGGTAGCGAGAGCTGGGTTGATTCTGAGAATTTAATTCATGATTTGGAAGTGTCTGATATGAAAGTGTTGAGAATGGTTTTGGGAGTCTCGCGCCGTGATCAGTGGGAAAACAGATTCCGAAATGAGACGATTCGGGGGGATTTAAATGTCGATTCGGTAGGAGAGGAGGCAAGAAAATCCAGACTGAGATGGTTTGGTCAAGTTAAACGCATGGGAGAAGGGCGATTACCGAAACGGATTCTGTTCGCCGAAGCTGATGGGCCGAGAGGTAGAAGTAGACCACGTAGACGTTATTTAGATTCGGTTATATGTGATTTGAATGCGAGGGGATATGAATGGTGTGATGAAACTCAAAACTTGGCTCTCGATCGGGGTTTGTGGAGAGGTATTGTTAGGGGTATATGAGGCATTTTGTTTCACAAAAAAGACCAGACGCTGAAAGGCATTAATGGTCTATAAATGCTTGTTGTTGTTGTTGTTGTATAAACATCTGGAAACTTAACTAATTGCATCTCATCAGCATAGACGCTCCCTTTGATCTCATTCCCCTCATAGCCAACTAATAAATATGTAATCGGGTCTCTTCCTCAAAATAAAAATTTCAGTTGTCCAAGATGATAAATAACCTTTTTCGAATACATGTTTATATTTACTTAGTCTAACATGGTCTGAATTTTACAATATTTTTATATGGAATCACTCTCTCATGATTATAGGCGGTATCTAAAAGGTGCTGCTCGTTGTCAGAATCCACATCGATTGGTGCCATTTTTATTGTTCGATGCTTAGTTGCGTTGTACTCATAAACCAATTTAGGCAAAATGTTGACCCATTTATGATTTCCGTTCAAGCTAAATTGTTGATATATCTTCCGTTTCAAGGTCCGATTGAAGCGTTCCACGATTGCTGCCTTCTTAGAACTAAATGTCGAATAGCGATGAACCTTGTATTCATCCAATAATCGCGTCATTTTAGAATTATAAAATCCCATGTCAACTTGTAGATTTCGTACGCGTCGATTAATCGAATCTAGTATTGACTTCATAGCTCGCGTAACTTCCAATCCTGTTTTTGTCTTAAGTGGTCGTACATATGCCATTTTTGAAAATGTATCAATCGCTGTTAAACAATACTTCATTTGACGATCAGGCGGCATTTCAATTAAATCCGCTTGTAATGTGTCGGCGATACCTCTCATTGTGCTTCGGCGTCTCGCGAAATGTTTTCTTGCATCGCGATGAAGCTCCTTGACAACTTGCAATTTACTCATATTGATTCTAATGATGCTTAGTTGAAGTAATTTGATGAATTCGATAACTACGTCGATTCACATAAATTTAACTGCTTCTGATAACAACACCGCTAAATGGCGAGTACTCAAATTGATTGTCGTAAATGATCAAGTAATTGGCAATGGTATTTGGCGGAATATTGGCTCGAGCATTAATTTCCAAACGAATATCCACTGTACCACCTAAAAATGTTTCGTCAGATCTCGTACAGTCGAATGTAAATATCGGATTCGTACCAAAATCTCCATTTCTAATTATAACACCATTACGACAATCATAATCATTGTAATAAGCTCTATGGATGTTAAGATACGCGAAATACAGCTCCTCATATTTCGAATTGGCAAAGTCTAAATTATAGTTTTCGTATGGATAATATTCCGAGTTCAAGTACAACTTAACATCGGAAATGTTACAGTGATCATATCCGACCGAGTTGATTTCCACGCGCTGTCTATTCGTTTGGAATGTGACAAACACGAATCGCGGTTTACTCATTTGAGTTGTTGATTTAACCGTCCAAATATGCTTATTACTCTCCGGTAACTGAGGCATCTCATAGTAATCCCATGATCTATAAGGAACGCTAATTGACTGCTTTCTCTCTAGATATTTCAACATCTTTAGTTTTGAAATATCTGATAGTTGAACATGCGGTATTTTCCACTGAATTTTATTCAATTTAAAGGTGAATGAGTCGGTGGTCGCTCTATAGACGCCGACATCTGTTCGATTGCGCATTAAGATGATTTCATGTTTACAATTCAATAATATTTTTCGATAGTCATCACAGAATCCCAGAACTTGATTCAGAGGAATAATGAATGAATACGTTCTCACTGCCAATGCCAAATCTGTATAAGCATGGGACAATTTATCCAAAAAATATTCTCCTGCTTGAGTTGATGCTACGAGATTTTTCATTTCGCTTGATGTTCCGACATTTTTCATACGGTCAATTTCAACACCGTTTATTTCATAGCGTATTTCACTGAAAAAACGCGCTGCACAATTTGCACTCCATGTGCCAACTATAGCTTCATGTTCGGCACCTTGTCTACGTCTAACTTCAACTTCTATATAAATATAGCTTTCCGATGGTAAAACATATAAATCCTGCGATTGAATTGCAATTCTAATTTCATCATTTGCATTAAATGATGACGTGTATGGCGAATAGGTGTGATATTGCTTCCGAATGATGGTGCTACAGGCATGTTCATCACACTCAGAATGTCACTCATGTTGTCCTATTTTTTAACTTTAAACCCTAAGGACTCCAACAACTTGATATTTTTTCTTGATAATTTACGCTTCGCCGATCGCGATGTTGTACGCTTAATGGTTTTAGTTCGAGTGATTTTGTTGATCATCGAATTAACATTTATATCATCAAATCCGAATGTTTGAGCACTTGTTGAATTGTATAGAAGCATTTTATTTTTATTTTCCAATTATTTATCGTCTCGTTTTATATGTATTCGAACTGTTATCTCTTCACCGCGAAAATCGATTGATTCACCGTTCTGATCCACAATGAAAATTTGAATGCAGCTTATCCGACGCGGGATAATGGGTAAATAAATTATGTTTCGGGGCTGTTCAATAATTTTGTATCCAATGTCAACTTTATTGGCTGAAAATTCATAAATTGAGTGGCAGAGTTGACCATTCACATACGCCCCGGATATAATATTACATTCAACTCTTACAACATTCAATTTGGAAATTCTAATTATATCTTTCGCTTCCACTTCACGGTTAGCTGGAATTCCTACGTTGTAAGCAATTTTCCTTATTGAATTATCATTGAGATTCACTTCATCATCATCATCACCTGTGAATCCTTTGTCAAAACCCAGCACATTGAGAACGGATTTCGGTTCGTTGTGTAAAATTTGATGATCACATTTGATAGAAGCTTTTAATGTATTCTTGTTGATTGAATAGAAGAAACTAATTGCAATGTCATTCAGACAAGTCGCTATATACCGCAATAAATCATCAACTTCATAGCATCCGACTGGGATTTCAATAGATCTCGCTTTACCATTTCCGTCAATGAAATGAAAAATATCGTTATCTTTCGTGATATTTGGAATTGAGTGATACGCTGTGAAATCCAGAAGACCGCACGAATAGCTTTGATTTTCATCAAGAACTATCTCAGGAAATATTGTGGCTGATAATTCGGATGTATTGCCGGTTAGTGTTACAGTAAACGATGTCATGATTGTAATTTTTATACTGATCAATTTCGCTTAACTTCACCGGCATTTATACGTTTGACCAAAATTTATGTAAGAATTCCAAACACAATTGACCACATATAACTGTTTCAAATTCTTGATATTGGTGATAGTTGTGCATGAGTTTCACTTTTCCCCCTAAATATGTCTTCAATTCGAGTGGCGGAAGAAGATTTCCGAAGCTATCAAAGTACCATGCTGAATCATTAATTTTGACCAATGCGGTCCAATGCGTCCCATTTGATCGAACACTATCATGATTTAGTATCAAACATTCTATTTTTCTTGGTTTTTTCGGCAGTGTATCGCGCATAAAAACACCTCGAAAATGCGGAATTTTTAATAATTCAACGTATTTGATTAAATCATGATTGGTTAGCGGTCTATCTTGTGGGACGCTCACCACACGTTTTTTGAATGTGGCTTCAAGTAGATACCGTCGCCAGCTGTATTTTTATGCGGATTTAAGTATAGCCCGAATCCATTTGCAGCCGGTTTTAGATATAAACCTTGACCGACTTTCAGCTCCATTGCCCCGTTCTGATGTCTATTCGCCTCGAATTGAGCTTTAATATCTTTTATTGCTTTTACTACTGAAGATGCACCACCAGCTAGAGACCCAATCGCGCTTAGAGCAGCAAAGATTGGTATGAGTGGAAGGACACCTCCGGAAATTTTAGGCACTTTTATCACTCTCGGTACTTTGATACGTTTCCCTTTCGCAGTTTTTATACTTGATTTGAGTGCCGCTGTAACCGCGGACTCAATGCTTGCTTTCTTTGAGCCCTTCATATCTTTTTTTACATTTTTGATCAATGTCTCGAACTTAATTTCCTTGATTTTTTAGCTTTTTTTCGGCCATTTGGTTTCGGAATGCCCAAACCGATTTTGTGTAAGCCATTCTTGACTTTCATCGCACCGGATACAAGAAGTGATGCAGCCCTTTCACCGAATTTCGCATCCTTCGAGAAAACACGTTTAAACGCAGCCGATCCTAGTTTTTTATCTGCCTCGTAGCGAGTCTTGGAATCTTTATTATTTGCGTATGCTATATCATGTTCTCTGCACAATTCATAGAATTCATTTACACCTTTGTCCCCGCGAGCCAGGCGCTCGTCTAATTTTGTACCTGGCCCGCAATATTGATAGCTTGGCAGATGCAGTTCAAATGGGAGTTTGTCTATGAGCTTGACATTCCTGTCAGAAATATTGATGATTCAGCTTCGAGCAATCAATCAAAGGAAAAGCGACATAGTCCACTTTTACCGAACAATTTGAGGTGTATCATTGCCGGCCCAAGCGGCTGTGGAAAAACGAATTTGCTGATAAGTTTGATCGAATCAGAAAATGGAAGTAGATTAGCAAAGTATGTTTCAAAACACGAATTAAATTGATATCAATTTAATTCGCGCTTTAAATCGCGGCTGTTCGCGGATCGCGAATATCAATCGCGAATCGCGGATCGCGAAAATACGTAAGTATGTTTCAAAACACGAATTAAATTGATGTCAATTAATTCGTGACTTAAATCGCGGATCGCGAATATCAATCGCGAATTGCGAATATCAATCGCGGATCGCGAATATCAATCGCGGATTCCCCGAATTCTGTGGAATCATACATGAACTGTAGTCATCAACCGCGAAACAGTAATGAATCGCGAATCGTGACTGCATCCCTAAAAAAAAAAAAAAAAAAAAAAAAAAACAGAAAGAAGAATCTGAAAAAAAAAACTGGGAAAAAAAAACTTCAAATAAAAGAACATCATTTAACTTTTATGTGTCTGCTTTATTTAATAATTTGAATACAATTGAAAATACAATGCAATGCTACATTAACTCTCTACTTTCGGCTCAATAAACTATCCATATCGAATTCCAAATCGAGAAGAGATCCATTGTAAGATTCCGCGCTCACGAAATGTCAAATCGCCATGTTATGATAGGATTCGTCTCTGCCTCTGAAGCACATAATGTATCTACCTTGATTTAACTTTTCGACATCATCTTCAGTTAGAGTTTTCGCAAATCGTTGCGGTAGAAACACGACCTTATCCCCAAGATCAGCTTTAATTTGCTTCCCATATTTTTTCGTGGGAACGAATCCAAATGATGACACCAAGTAGTCACCAATTTCCAGATCTCCAAACTTGACAAATGGTTTGTTGTCATAGCACAAACTGTTCAACAAACTTAGTCCCGATGTCATGTTTACAAAAAAAAAGAGTAGACTTTTTCCTTAATTCTTTACGTGGAATGCACCTTGCTTAACTGCGAGCAGACTGATTGACAATCAAGAAAAACCCGTGCATTTATATCAAAAATAATCTGTCAAATAAATTACCCCCACCAACTAAAAATACGATAGTCGTTTAACCATTGTACCTTGTACGTTGACCACTCCGCTGATTTAACAAAACAAGACAAAATTTATGGATGCAATAAATCAACCCGTTGCTTGAGTGAGATCAAACAACACCGACTTTAGTGGTTCCTTACCTCCAGTTAGAGAAATAGACTTGCATTCACATGTTAGAACAAGTTTACACATCGCAGTTGGCGTTTCTGTATGGAAGGGGATAGATTGGAACATAAATTTAAAATCACACACAGTTTTGTGAATTCCAATAAATTTCATTTAAACTTCAACGCGAAATATCCACTCTCTAAAGAAGTCAAAAATGTCATCAAGAATCGATTTTGAAGTTCGACAATCCGCCTTTAATCGTAGAATATTATCGTTCGCTGTGGTGAATCGTGATCACATCGACATTCGTGATTTCCTTACAGATTCCTTTGATTATTTCGATGCAAATATTCGTGAATTATTAGCGGTACATTTAATGTTAAAAGTGAACGGATGCTTTAAAGCAGAATTTGAAAAAGTGGTGCAAACAAGTGAAAATCAGCTGCTAGAAAAGCAGACAATTTATATAAACACTAAAAATACAGTGATCGATCTTAACACCAACTTGCTCGAACTCTTTAATGATGATATAGTGAAATATGTTCTTGGACAAGTTGAGGAAGTTGTATTACAAGGTTCCGGTTTCTCTTTATCACAAATCAAAGAGTTCGCAAGTAGATTAGCAAAGTATGTTCTGAAACACGAATTAAATTGATATCAATTTAATTCGCGCTTTATATCGCGTTTTTCGCGGATTTCGCGAACCGCGGAAAACATCCGCTGAATACACCGATTTTGCAGGGTAAATCGCGGATCGCGACTTTCAACCGAGGATTCCGCGAATTCTGCAGAATTTTACACAAACTGTGGCAATTAAATGGGAAACAGTATGTTCAAAAAGCACGAATTAAATTGATATCAATTTATTTAGCGATTCATATCGCGATTTCCGCGGATTCCGAGAAAATAAATCGTGAACCGCGGAAATCAACCATCGAATACACGGATTCCGCGTATATATCATGTATATCTCCTGAGAGAGTCTAGAAATAAAAAAAAAATAATATATATACTCTTGAGTTGTATTTGTTAAATGAAATAAAATTGAATTTCATGTGAGTGTTCTCACTCAAAATTATATTGGAAAATATCTTTATTCAGTTTTATATATCATCGAATACAATGAAATGCTATATAAACTTCCTATTTTCGACTTAAGAAACTATCCACATCGAATTCCAAATCGAGAAGAGATCCATTGTAAGATTCCGCGCTCACGAAATGTAAAATCGCCATGTTATGATAGGATTCGTCCCTGCCCCTGAAGCACATTATGTATCGACCTTGATTTAACTTTTCGACATCATCTTCATTTAGAGTTTTCGCAAATCGTTGCGGTAGAAACACGACCTTATCCCCAAGATCAGCTTTAATTTGCATCCCATATTTTTTCGTGGGGACGAAACCAAATGATGACACCAAGTAGTCACCAATTTCCAGATCTTTAAACTTGACAAATGGCTTGTTATCGTAACACAAACTGTTTAACAAACTAAGTCCCGATGACATGATTACAAAAAAAGGTCAGACTTTTTCTTTAATTCTTTAAATGGAATGCACCTTGTTTACTGTGAGCTGACTGATTGACAATCAAGCAAAACTCGTGCATTTATATAAAAAATTATCAGTCAAATAAATTATCCCCACCAACTAAAAATACGATATTCGATAAACCTTTGTCCTTTGACCACCCCCCGCTGTTTTGACAAAACAAAACAAAATGTATGCATGCAATAAATCCATCTATTGTTTGTGTGAGATCAAAGAACACCGACTTTTGTAGTTCCGTGAGATATAGACTTGCATTCACATGTTAGAACAAGTTTACACATCGCAGTTGGCATTGCTGTGTGGAAGGGATAGATTGGAAGATAAATTTAAAATCACAAACAGTTTTGTAAATCCTAATACATTTTCATTTAAACTTCAACGTGAAATATCCACTCTCTAAAAAGTCGAAATGTCAACAAGAATCGATTTTGAAGTTCGACAATCCGCCTTTAATCGTAGAATATTTTCATTCGCTATGGTGAATCGTGATCACATCGACATTCGTGAATTCCTTACAGTTTCTTTCGATTATTTCGATGCAAATATTCGTGAATTATTAGCAGTGCATTTAATGTTGAAAGTGAATGGGTGCTTCAAAGCAGTTTTTGAAAAAGTGGTGCAAACAAGTGAAAATCAGCTGCTAGAAAAGCAGACAATTTATATAAACACTAAAAATACAGTGATAGATCTTAACACCGACTTGCTCGAATCTTTTAATGAAGATATAGTAAAATATGTTCTTGGGCAAGTTGATGAAGTTGTATTACAAGGTTCAGGCTTTTCCTTATCACCAATCGAAGAGCTCGCAATTTCGATCAGCCGTTATGAACCAATTCGGGCGTCGTCATATATTAATCTTCCCAAATGTATTGAAGATAAACATGCAGTCATTAATGTCGTGAACAGAGATTACATGTGCTTCAAATCGGCAGTTTTATCCGCCCTTTATCCAGCTCCAACTAACCCTTCACGTTTAATGAATTATTTACCATACGCAAATAAACTCGATTTCACTGGAATTGACTTCCCCGTTAGTCTCAATCAAATCGATAAATTTGAAAAACAAAACCCGACAATTTCCATCAATTTATACGTTCATGAGCATACGCAAGACGGAATGAAAATCCGACCACTTCGCCTGACTAAACATATCAAAACGCAGCACATTCATTTACTGTTATTAACAAAATTCATGCACAACGATGGAAATGACATTCAAATAAATGTCAATTCACACTACTGCTGGATCAAAAATCTAGGCCGATTGATATCACATCAATCTAGCAAGAACACAGCTAAAAAATATTTTTGTGATCGCTGCTTGAACTATTTTTCGAAATTGAGTGATTTAGAGGTACACAGTGTAAATTGCATGAAGCAAAATGAACTTGAAATTGTTATGCCGACGGAAGGTAACGATGTGATTTCGTTCACGAATAGAGAGAAACAATTAGATTCACCGTTTATAATTTACGCGGATGTTGAAGCGCTGTTAAAAAAACCGGAGGAGCAAATATTTAGGAGTGGATCTACTGATACATACCAACAACATGAAGTATACAGCATCGGCTATTACTTTAAATGCTGTTACGACGATTCGAAATCATATTACAACAGTAGACGGGGGCCTGATTGCATTAGTTGGTTCATTAACGAATTGAAAGAAATCGCGTTCAAGGTTGGTGATACTTTGGACAATGTAATTCCACTCAAAATGACATCCGAGCAGGAAAACGAGTTTCAAAATGCGAGAAAATGTCATATTTGTGAGAAAGAATTCGAGATCGGATGCACCATAGTCAGGGACCATTCACATTTAACTGGTGACTTTCGTGGAGCTGCCCACCAAGACTGTAATCTTTCCTATATCGAAAGTCGCTCAATTCCAGTGGTTTTTCATAACTTATCACACTACGACTCTCATTTTCTATTGCGACAACTGGCTACCGGATTCGAAGGTGCAATTTCTATCATCCCCATCAATAGTGAGCAATACATATCATTCACGAAGGTCGTGAATGGCTCAGCAAAATCATTCAAAAAGCTTATCAAATTGAGATTCATCGATTCCATACGATTCATGGCATCATCACTAGACTACCTATCTTCACTGATTCCATCGGAAAAGAAGAAAATCTTAAGATCAGAATGTTCACATTTAAATGAAGAGCAGCTGCGGTTGTTGGAGCGAAAAGGTGTATTTTGCTATGATTATATTGATAGCTGGGATAAGTTGAACGAGATATCGCTACCATCAAAAGATGATTTCTACAGCACATTGATTGATCAACCCATTTCCGATGATGATTACAATTTCGCTGTTGAAGTATGGAAAACATTCAATATCAAAAACCTCGGTGAATATTCAGATTTATATCTGAAAACTGATGTGCTGCTATTGGCCGATGTATTTGAAAATTTCAGAAAAACATGTAAAGAAATCTATAAATTAGATCCATCGAATTATTATACAGCACCTGGACTCTCATTCGATGCCATGCTCCGTTACACGAAAGTCGAACTTGAATTATTGAAAGATGTTGACATGTTGCTATTCATTGAAAGGGGTATACGCGGTGGTATAAGCCAATGCAGCAAGCGATATGTCACAGCGAATAATAAATATATGACAAATTATGACAGCAGCCAAGAATCGAGCTACCTAATGTATCTCGATGCAAATAACCTATATGGTCATTCGATGATGCAGTATCTACCACACAAAAATTTTCAGTGGTCAAACAAAATCTTCGATAAAGAGCAAATTCTGAACATTGCCGACGATTCTGAGACGGGCTACATCTTTGAAGTTGATTTACACTACCCATCGGAATTACATGATTTGCATAATGATTACCCGTTTTGTGCAGAAAATAAGCAAGTGCCCGGCACGAAAAACGTTAAAAAACTTCTCTTAGCGTTAGACGATAAGAAGAATTATGTCGTGCACTATCGAATGCTAAAGTTGGCTCTTCAGCATGGATTAGTATTGCAGAAAGTGCATCGCGTTCTTCAATTTGATCAGAGTGACTGGCTGAAGCCGTATATCATGCTGAATACCGAGATGCGTACGAAAGCGACAAATGACTTCGAAAAAAATTTCTTCAAATTACTCTGCAATGCAATTTTCGGTAAGTGAATGTTCTGTATCGCTATATTGATTGTCAAAGTTTACTAGTTAATTGTTTAATTAACACATTCGATTTCTCTATATAATTTACAGGAAAAACAATGGAAAACTTGCGATCCAGAGTTGACATTCACTTAAAATCCCAATGGGAAGGGAGATATGGTGCACGCAAACTAATCGCGAAACCTAATTTTAAGAGACATGTAATTTTTGATGAGAACTTAGTAGCAATTCAAATGAATAAAATTAGCATTAAAATGAATAATCGGTCTCGCAATTTTAGATATATCAAAAACAGTAATGTATGATTTCCATTACAATTTCATGAAACCGACGTACGGTGACAATGTAGCTTTAACCTACAGCGACACCGATTCTTTCATTTATCAAGTAAATACCGATTGTTTTTATTCCGATATGAAGCGAAATTTAAACAAATATGACACGAGCGACTATACTCAAGATAACATTTTCAACATGCCGCGCGTAAATAAAAAAATACCAGGGTTGTTCAAAGATGAGTTGAACGGGGAGATTGTAAATGCTTTTATCGGATTGCGCAGTAAAATGTATTGTGTTCAATCGAATGGGGTAGACAAAATAAAAAAAGCAAAAGGCGTGAAAAAATATGTGTTGAAAAAAGGGATAAACTTTGAAAATTATGTTGATTGTCTATTGAATAATTGCTCAATTGTGAAAGAGCAAAATACATTTCGCTCTAAATTGCATAAAATTTACACAATCCGACAAAGTAAAGTAGCATTAAGTCCTTTCGATGATAAGAGGTTCATTTTAGAGAATAACATTGATACATTAGCTTGGGGGCACTATAAAATACCATTGTAAAACTGTTTAAAAGTTAGTAAATAAACATCAACATTTTCAATTCTTAAAAGCCTGCATCTTCACCTTTATTTATTTGTAGCATTTTAAAAATTATTTCAGACATTTTATGACGGTGTTCTACACTAAATACGTATGAAATCAATTGTTCAGTTTGCTGTATTCGACATTGGAATCGGAAACGATCCAAAGCGGCTTCACACCACTTGCCCTTTCTTGCTTTACGATACGCATATTGCCAAACATGCATTTCCAAAACATGCACCGACATGTCGAATGTTATCTGAAAAGAAAAAGGTTCAATGGAATATTGAGAATTCCGGCTTGACGTCATAAAACAAAAATTCATTTTAACTCACATGTTTTTGTTTCGAGGTCATTGTAGAACCCTAAATGTGTGAATTATAGTTAAAAAAGAAAAACACAGAAATTACTCTGTTACATAAAATTTACGATCGTATTTATTGGGAATTTAGCAGTTACAATACATCATTTTTATCTATCCAGCTATTATGTCTATTGTCAAAACCTAACCATTTTACGTAAACTTTGTTGTTTCTTTTTCGGAGAATTTTTTCAACTAAATAAACATCCGGAAACTTAACTAATTGCATCTCATCAGCATAGACGCTCCCTTTGATCTCATTCCCCTCATAGTCAACTAATAAATATGTAATCGGGTCCGTATGCTGAACCTTCCTCACAATAAAAATTTCAGTTGTCCAAGATGGTAAATAACCTTTTTCGAATACATGTTTATATTTACTTAGTCTAACATGGTCCCCTACTTTGAATTTTACGATATTTTTATATGGAATCACTCTCTTATGATTATAGGCGGTATCTAAAAGGTGCTGCTCGTTGTCAGAATCCACATCGATTGGTGCCATTTTTATTGTTCGATGCTTAGTTGCGTTGTACTCATAAACCAATTTGGGCAAAATGTTGACCCATTTATGATTTCCGTTCAAGCTAAATTGTTGATATATCTTCCGTTTCAAGGTCCGATTGAAGCGTTCCACGATTGCTGCCTTCTTAGAACTAAATGTCGAATAGCGATGAACCTTGTATTCAACCATATAATCGCGTCATTTTAGAATTATAAAATTCGCGCCCCATGTCAACTTGTAGATTTCGTACGCGTCGATTAATCGAATCTAGTATTGACTTCATAGCTCGCGTAACTTCCAATCCTGTTTTTGTCTTAAGTGGTCGTACATATGCCATTTTTGAAAATGTATCAATCGCTGTTAAACAATACTTCATTTGACGATCAGGCGGCATTTCAATTAAATCCGCTTGTAATGTGTCGGCGATACCCCTCATTGTGCTTCGGCGTCTCGCAAAATGTTTTCTTGCATCGCGATGAAGCTCCTTGACAACTTGCAATTTACTCATATTGATTCTAATGATGCTTAGTTGAAGTAATTTGATGAATTCGATATCTACGTCGATTCACATAAATTTAACTGCTTCTGATAACAACACCGCTAAATGGCGAGTACTCAAATTGATTGTCGTAAATGATCAAGCAATTGGCAATAGTATTTGGCGGAATATTGGCTCGAGCATTAATTTCCAAACGAATATCCACTGTACCACCTAAAAATGTTTCGTCAGATCTCGTACAGTCGAATGTAAATATCGGATTCGTACCAAAATCTCCATTTCTAATTATAACACCATTACGACAATCATAATCATTGTAATAAGCTCTATGGATGTTAAGATACGCGAAATACAGCTCCTCATATTTCGAATTGGCAAAGTCTAAATTATAGTTTTCGTATGGATAATATTCCGAGTTCAAGTACAACTTAACATCGGAAATGTTACAGTGATCATATCCGACCGAGTTGATTTCCACGCGCTGTCTATTCGTTTGGAATGTGACAAACACGAATCGCGGTTTACTCATTTGAGTTGTTGATTTAACCGTCCAAATATGCTTATTACTCTCCGGTAACTGAGGCATCTCATAGTAATCCCATGATCTATAAGGAACGCTAATTGACTGCTTTCTCTCTAGATATTTCAACATCTTTAGTTTTGAAATATCTGATAGTTGAACATGCGGTATTTTCCACTGAATTTTATTCAATTTAAAGGTGAATGAGTCGGTGGTCGCTCTATAGACGCCGACATCTGTTCGATTGCGCATTAAGATGATTTCATGTTTACAATTCAATAATATTTTTCGATAGTCATCGCAGAATCCCAGAACTTGATTCAGAGGAATAATGAATGAATACGTTCTCACTACCAATGCCAAATCTGTATAAGCATGTGACAATTGATCCAAAAAATATTGTCCTGCTTCAGTTGATGCTACGAGATTTTTCATTTCGCTTGATGTTCCGACATTTTTCGTACGGTCAATTTCAACACCGTTTATTTCATAGCGTATTTCACTGAAAAAACGCGCTGCACAATTTGCACTCCATGTGCCAACTATAGCTTCATGTTCGGCACCTTGTCTACGTCTAACTTCAACTTCTATATAAATATAGCTCTCCGATGGTAAAACATATAAATCCTGTGATTGAATGGCTATTCTTATTTCATCATTTGCATTAAATGACGAAGTGTATGGTGAATAGCTATGATATTGCTTCCGAATGATGGTGCTATCGCGAACAGGCATGTTCATTACACTCAGAATGTCACTCATGTTGTCCTATTTTTTAACTTTAAACCCTAAGGACTCCAACAACTTGATATTTTTTCTTGATAATTTACGCTTTGACGATCGCGATGTTGTACGCTTAATGGTTTTAGGTCGAGTGATTTTGTTGATCATCGAATTAACATTTATATCATCAAATCCGAATGTTTGAGCACTTGTTGAATTGTATAGAAGCATTTTAGTTTTATTTTCCAATTATTTATCGTCTCGTTTTATATGTATTCGAACTGTTATCTCTTCACCGCGAAAATCGATTGATTCACCGTTCTGATCCACAATGGAAATTTGAATGCAGCTTATCCGACGCGGGATAATAGGCAAATAAATTATGTTTCGGGGCTGTTCAATAATTTTGTATCCAATGTCAACTTTATTGGCTGAAAATTCATAAATTGAGTGGCAGAGTTGACCATTCACATACGCCCCGGATATAATATTACATTCAACTCTTACAACATTCAATTTGGAAATTCTAATTATATCTTTCGCTTCCACTTCACGGTTAGCTGGAATTCCTACGTTGTAAGCAATTTTCCTTATTGAATTATCATTGAGATTCACTTCATCATCATCATCACCTGTGAATCCTTTGTCAAAACCCAGCACATTGAGAACGGATTTCGGTTCGTTGTGTAAAATTTGATGATCACATTTGATAGAAGCTTTTAATGTATTCTTGTTGATTGAATAATAGAAACTAATTGCAATTTCATTCAGGCAAGTCGCTATATACCGCAATAAATCATCAACTTCATAGCATCCGACTGGGATTTCAATAGATCTCGCTTTACCATTTCCGTCAATGAAATGAAAAATATTGTTATCTTTCGTGATATTTGGAATTGAATGATACGCTGTGAAATCCAGAAGACCGCACGAATAGCTTTGATTTTCATCAAGAACTATCTCAGGAAATATTGTGGCTGATAATTCGGATGTATTGCCGGTTAGTGTTACAGTAAACGATGTCATGATTGTAATTTTTATACTGATCAATTTCGCTTAACTTCACCAGCATTTATACGTTTGACCAAAATTTATGTAAGAATTCCAAACACAATTGACCGCATACAACGGTTTCAAATTCTTGATATTGGTGATAGTTGTGCATGAGTTTCACTTTTCCCCCTAAATATGTCTTCAATTCGAGTGGCGGAAGAAGATTTCCGAAGCTATCAAAGTACCATGCTGAATCATTAATTTTGACCAATGCGGTCCAATGCGTCCCATTTGATCGAACACTATCATGATTTAGTATCAAACATTCTATTTTTCTTGGTTTTTTCGGCAGTGTATCGCGCATAAAAACACCTCGAAAATGCGGAATTTTTAATAATTCAACGTATTTGATTAAATCATGATTGGTTAGTGGTCTATCTTGTGGGACGCTCACCACACGTTTTTTGAATGTCGCTTCAAGTAGAGACCGTCGCCAGCTGTATTTTTATGCGGATTTAAGTATAGCCCGAATCCATTTGCAGCCGGTTTTAGATATAAACCTTGACCGACTTTCAGCTCCATTGCCCCGTTCTGATGTCTATTCGCCTCGAATTGAGCTTTAATATCTTTTATTGCTTTTACTACTGAAGATGCACCACCAGCTAGAGACCCAATCGCGCTTAGAGCAGCAAAGATTGGTATGAGTGGAAGGACACCTCCGGAAATTTTAGGCACTTTTATCACTCTCGGTACTTTGATACGTTTCCCTTTCGCAGTTTTTTTACTTGATTTGAGTGCCGCTGTAACCGCGGACTCAATGCTTGCTTTCTTTGAGCCCTTCATATCTTTTTTTACATTTTTGATCAATGTCTCGAACTTTATTTCCTTGATTTTTTAGCTTTTTTTCGGCCATTTGGTTTCGGAATGCCCAAACCGATTTTGTGTAAGCCATTCTTGACTTTCATCGCACCGGATACAAGAAGTGATGCAGCCCTTTCACCGAATTTCGCATCCTTCGAGAAAACACGTTTAAACGCAGCCGATCCTAGTTTTTTATCTGCCTCGTAGCGAGTCTTGGAATCTTTATTATTTGCGTATGCTATATCATGTTCTTTGCACAATTCATCTAATTTATTTACACCTTTGTCCCCGCGAGCCAGGCGCTCGTCTAATTTTGTACCTGGCCCGCAATATTGATAGCTTGGCAAATGCAGTTCAAATGGGAGTTTGTCTATGAGCTTATCAAAAAGTCCTTGTCCGCAGCATTTACGCACTTTCCGCGATTTCTTTTTTACACTATTTTTCGATGCTTTACGACCAACCATTTTTGATCTTCTCTCTTCAACAATTCGCGTACGAATAATTTCATTCAACATATAAATTCATTATTTATCAGATCTACATTCTCAGTTGATCTCAAGATGCGTTTCATTAAACATGCTATGGACATTCCTGTCAGAAATATTGATGATTCAGCTTCGAGCAATCAATCAAAGGAAAAGCGACATAGTCCGCTTTTACCGAACAATTTGAGGTGTATCATTGCCGGCCCAAGCGGCTGTGGAAAAACGAATTTGCTGATAAGTTTGATCGAATCAGAAAATGGACTTAAATTCGAAAATTTATATATTTATTCAAAGACATTGGAGCAAGATAAATACAAATATTTGCATGACATTCTAAGTCCAATCAAAGAGATCGGATATTTTACATTTTCATCTTCAGATGATGTGATTGAACCTAGTGAAGCGAAGCGGAATTCTATTTTTGTATTTGACGATGTGATTTGTGATAAAAGTCAAGATCGTGTTCGAAGTCTTTTTTGTATGGGGCGGCATTATCAAACAGACGTTATTTATTTGACTCAAACACTAACTAAGCTGAGCAAACATTTAATTCGCGATAACTGTAATTTTTTGATTCTATTCAAACAGGATGATTTAAACTTGAAGCATGCCTACAATGATTTTGGTGTAAATTGCGACATGAAATTTGATGAATTTAAGAGATTTTGTTTGGAGTGTTGGCAGCAGAAATATGGATTCGTTGTAATCGATTTAGATAGCGATGTAAATAATGGTCGATACAGACAAAATTTCAGCAATTTTTTACAAGTATGTAAGGATTGCAATTAGTAAAAAGAACTTTAGTATATGTTTTGATTCAGATACGGTAACATATAATATAAAACATGAATCTTGATAGCAACCGTGAGAAACAGTTAAATCGCGAAAAGGATATTAAATCCAAGCTCGTCAATACACGAAAAGTTATTCAAGATAAATTCAATGCGGCCTACAAAAATCGAATGACCCGTGAAATTGATTTGAATGAAAAATACCAACCTATAACGAAAAAAATTGAAAGACTTGCTGAAGCTGTCGAGGGGCAGAAATTCTCCAATATTCCGAAGAAAAAACGACTTACTGGGAAATTGAAACGTCTATCAGATTTCCGACGAGCCTCGTATACCGAAGATACTGAGTTTGAACCAATTACTATCAGCGATATGGATGCGAAATCTTCAGATGATGATTCAGATATTGCAATGATTACGGACGATGAATCTCGAGCGAATTTTCAAAAAAGGCAGCGCAATGATAGTGATCCTGAAATTTCATCTATTTCGAAGAAAAAGCTGCCAAATGATGAAATAACATCTGAGGATGAAAAAGATATTGAGGCAGCAAAAAAAATAGAGCGAAAATTGGATGAGCAAGAAGCGACAAAATGTATTCGCGACTACAGTAAATACAGAGCCGCAAAAAAGAAAGATATAATGACTGAACTTATGCGCGAATCCGACGATAAACCAATCACAAGAGGTCGATCAGCATTTCAAAAACGAGTCGAAAGAAGAGCCAAGAGTATCGGTGAAATGGCTCCGCCGCTTAGAAAAAAGTTGCAGGCGCGCGGGGTCTGGGTACCTAAACAATTTGCTGATTCCAATAAAGAGACATGTATTACTCCACGAAAACAGCGAGCAATCACGGTGGATGAAATTCCACACGAAAATATTTCATTAATTACGTCGGACAGTGACGAAGAAAGGCAATGTAACGTAAGATTACGAAAGAGAGGTAGAAAAGGGGTGCAGAAGAAAGATCCTGAGGGAACCGAAAACATGAAAAGACCTAAACGTACAAAGAAAGGAGGAAGCATTGAATCTGACTTTGTGCCATACAATCAAAATATCACATATGAGTTTTATGATGACCCGAATGAGCTATGTGAAAGATTGCATTTGTTAATCGCATCACGTGCTGCTGGTAATTCTAACCATGCTCAAGAAATAAACTCACTAATTTCCGAACTTAGAGAAGCAAACATCATTGAATGAACAAAAACAATAAATATGCAATCACTTTAACCTTTGTTTGTTACATTTTCTTTTTTCAACTTATTGCCGCTGCTTTTGATCTTACACAAATTCTTATTTTATGACGAGGCTGTCATAAAAGTTGTCTGAAAGTGCATGGAATGAAATAGGAAAGCATGTTTACATGTTGATTTTACATTTCACCACAACAAAATGCTAAGGGATGGAGATATTAGTTGGTGTGTGTATTGGAATTTAAGTTTGGAGTGAGAGAGATGGAATGCTAAATTTGAACGAAAATTTGTGCTATAAATATCTGCCGATCTTCTCCAGCACTCAGTTTTAAACTTTACTTTGTTGAAATTAGTCATCGCTACAATGATCCGAATCATCCTAGAACAACTGCTCCAAAATATCCTTATTTTGCGCAGCATTTTCATCAACATGAATGTGTTTGATCCGAATGTCCAACCATCGACTTCGGAAAGTGCGCGTGAACATCGAGCGAATGTACGACCATCGACATCGGAAAATGTACGCGAGCATCGACCCAATATTCAACCATTGACAAGGGAAAATTTACGTGTGCATCGGAATCACCCATATCAACGACGATCGCACAATCAGTCACCATCACCATCACCATCGCCATCACCATCTACTTCTAGTTTAAATTCGACTGCAACAACGATTCCATTTTCGGTGTTTCTTGAGGCAATGCGGGAAATGCAGAATAGATCGGATACACCATCACCCGCATCATCTACATCAACCGGACATCCAGCAGCATCACCACGTTATTCACCAGCACCATCGGAAGCGAGCACAAACTACGAGCCAGAGATGATCGACCATATTCAACAGTCTGGCTTCGATGTAAATGACGGCCCGGAATACTACGACCACCGATACCATCCAATTCCTGATAACGACGTTGTGGATTTAATTAGTGAAAGTGACGTCGATGTTTTAAGTGAAGTGAATGATGAAAGTGATGCCCAAGCTTTGGATGATGTTGCCATGGACCTCACAGTGAATCAACGCGAACAAAGTGCTGAAAGTTCGGAAAATGGCGATGATGATGACGTGCAATTGATTGATGTCGTGGTTGCTGATCAGAATCCGGAAGATGACGACGATGATGACGATGTGCAAATTATTGATGTCGAAGTTGCAGCTGACGAACCGGCAAATGATGACGATGACGTGCAATTTGTCGATGTGGAAGTTGTAGCGGCACCAGAACCAGCACCGGAACCAGCACCGGAACCAGCACCGGAACCAGCACCAGAACCAGCACCGGAACCAGCACCTGAAGTAAATGTGAATGCGGTAGCTGGAGTCGAGCAGCAAATGGAAGTGAATTTGGCTGAGCGTCCGATCTGCGCAATTTGCCATGATGATCTTCTATCAAATGATCCGCGAATTTTACATTGCCGGCATGTTTTTTGTTCAGAATGTGTAAAAGAGGTATTAAACGGCGAACAATACGCTAGATGTCCAATTTGCCGTTATCCATTTTCAAGAAAACGATGCTATTCGCTATTTTTCTCTTAAGGCAATTTGGTTGAATTTTTAATTTTATATTTTCATTAGCCTTTTTTATTATTATAAGTATTTCAATTATTTTTAATTTCATTTTTCTTGAAATTGTATTCATTTAAATTTTTTAAAGCTTCGATAAATAAATGTTAAAAAGCAAATCAATTGTTTTTTTTTTTTATTTCAAGTAGATTTTGATATTTTCAGCACCTAAATTTTCAGGTTTTTCTTCTTACAGCTTAATGTAGCATTTCATTCTATTTTCAATTGTATTCGATTTTTTTTTTTTTTTTTCTACAGGTTCATTCTCTTTTTTAAATAAAGCAGACACATAAAAGTTAAATGATGTTCTTTTATTTGAAGTTTTTCTTTTCCAGTTTTTTTTTTCAGATTCTTCTTTCTGTTTTTTTTTTTTTTTTTTTTTTAGGGATGCAGTCACGATTCGCGATTCATTACTGTTTCGCGGTTGATGACTACAGTTCATGTATGATTCCACAGAATTCGGGGAATCCGCGATTGATATTCGCGATCCGCGATTGATATTCGCAATTCGCGATTGATATTCGCGATCCGCGATTTAAGTCACGAATTAATTGACATCAATTTAATTCGTGTTTTGAAACATACTTACGTATTTTCGCGATCCGCGATTCGCGATTGATATTCGCGATCCGCGAACAGCCGCGATTTAAAGCGCGAATTAAATTGATATCAATTTAATTCGTGTTTTGAAACATACTTTGCTAATCTACTAATGGACTTAAATTCGAAAATTTATATATTTATTCAAAGACATGAGAGCAAGATAAATACAAATATTTGCATGACATTCTAAGTCCAATCAAAGAGATCGGATATTTTACATTTTCATCTTCAGATGATGTGATTGAACCTAGTGAAGCGAAGCGGAATTCAATTTTGTATTTGACGATGTGATTTGTGATAAAAGTCAAGATCGTGTTCGAAGTCCTTTTGTATGGGGCGGCATTATCAAACAGACGTTATTTATTTGACTCAAACACTAACTAAGCTGAGCAAACATTTAATTCGCGATAACTCTAATTTTTTGATTCTATTCAAACAGGATGATTTGAACTTGAAGCATGCCTACAATGATTTTGGTGTAAATTGCGACATGAAATTTGATGAATTTAAGAGATTTTGTTTGGAGTGTTGGCAGCAGAAATATGGATTCGTTGTAATCGATTTAGATAGCGATGCAAATAATGGTCGATACAGACAAAATTTCAGCAATTTTTTTACAAGTATGTAAGGATTGCAAATAGTAAAAAGAACCTTGCGGGAAGTTTTACTTTATTGGTTTAATCTGAAGAAAAATGCTTCCGAGTGTCATCGTTTGTTATGCGAAGCATTTCCAGAATATGCTCCGTCGATTAGAACGTGCCAGGGATGGTTTGCGCGGTTCAAAAGTGGTGATTTTGATGTGGAAGACAAAGAGCGTCCAGGCCAAGTGAAAAAGTTTGAAGACGAGGAGTTGGAAGCATTACTCGATGAAGACTCGTGTCAAACGCATGAAAAACTTGCAAAATCATTGGGAGTGACACAACAATCCATCTCCTATCGTTTAAAAGCCATGGGAATGGTTCAAAAGCAAGGAAATTGGGTGCCATACGAATTGAAGCCGAGAGATATCGAACGCCGTTTTTTCACTTGTGAACAGCTGCTTCAAAGCCAAAAACGGAAGGGTTTTTTGCATCGTATTGTGACTGGTGATGAAAAGTGGATTCATTACGATAATCCGAAGCGAAAAAAATCGTATGGTTACCCCGGCCACGCATCAACATCGACGCCAAAGCCGAACATTCATGGCTCGAAGCTAATGCTGTGTATTTGGTGGGATCAGCTCGGCGTGATCTATTATGAGTTGTTGAAACCAAACGAAACCATCACAGGAGCATTGTACCGAACTCAATTGATGCGTTTGAGCCGAGCACTGAAGGAAAAACGGTCGGAAACGGTCGCAAGACACGATAAAGTTATTTTGCAACATGACAACGCTCGGCCACATGTTGCTCAGGTCGTTAAAACCTACTTGGAAACGCTTCGATGGGAAGTCCTACCCCACCCGCCGTATAGCCCAGACATTGCCCCTTCCGATTACCACCTCTTCCGATCAATGACACATGGCCTGGCTGAACAGCATTTCCATTCTTACGAGGAATGCAAAAAATGGGTCGATTCATGGATAGCCGAAAAAAGCACAGATTTCTTTCGACGCGGAATCCGTAATTTGCCAGAAAGATGGGAAAAAGTTGTGGCTAGCGATGGACAATACTTTGAATAATCAATTTGTAACCATTTTTCCATAATAAAGATCGAAATTTTGAAAAAAATGCGCGGTTTTCAATTTGTTCTCCCAATACAAAAAAAATTAAATGTACCTGGATGGAATGTTGACTGCACGGCCAGGTAATCATTTCAGGGCACAGAATGAAAATATGTATATGTATATACAATATATGCAATGCGCAGAGAAATGTCATCAGTTTGTTGAGAGAAAGCATACCGAGAATCGATCGAAATGAAGGTCGGTTCCAAACGTTTTCAATTGTCAATCACAATCACATCGAAATTAGTGAATTTTTAGATGAAGCCTTTCAACCATTCAGTAGGCGAATTACACAGATACTTGATTCAAATGCCATCGTAAAGGTTGGAGCATGATTTTTGTGCCAATTTTGAAAAAGTTATCATAACCGAAGAAGGTGAATCGATAGAAACTCAGCAATTATATTTGCACACAAGAGCTGAAATTGTTGATTTCGATTGTGACTTGAAGGAATTCTATGATGAATATGTGGTCGCAATGGGGCTCGGAAGGATTGACGATGTCGAGCTTCGTGGGGGTGGATTGAAACTAGCAGAAATCAAGGAGCTGAACTTTCAAGTTAGTCAAGACGACCCCTTTTGGTGGATCAACATACATCGATCTACCGGATTTCTTGCAAAAAAAAGGGGTTATTATCAACGCTCAAAACCTTGATGACACATGTTCCATGTATGCGGTATTGTCAGCTCTGTATCCAAGATTTCGACCCGTGCGGCTTACAAAATCAGTGAAATCCAATCATATTCATTTACTCTTGCTCACGCAAACATACGATGTTGATGATGATATCGATAGGATCGAAGATGATGATGATGATAGTCACTTGAATGGTGCATACGTTGAATTTTATCGTAAAATGCATTGTTGTTTGATTAAGAATATGAGTGCGCTATTGACTCATCAAATTTCTTCAGAGAAAAGAAGGAAGTTATTTTGTGATCGCTGTTTGAATCATTTCACAAGAGTTGATGAACTGGAATCGCATAAAATAGATTGTTTCAAACAAAACGAATATGTTGATGTTGAATCAAAAATAAAAAAAAAACCTGACAACCAATTTTGTTGGAGCGAAGGAACAACAGCTTATCAACAACATGAAGTGTTCAACGATGGATACTATTTCAAGTGTGCATACAATGACTCGAAATCCTTCTTTCGAAGTGCTCGTGGATCAGACTGCATCGAATGGTTTGTGAAACAATTGGTTGATATTGCCAACGAAGTGGAGATGATTCTGAGTAATAAAATGCCATTGCAAATGTCTTTGGAAGATGAAGTACTCTTCATATTGTCAAATGAAATGTCACATTTGCGGACAGCCATGCGAGGAAGATGACATTCGAGTTCGTGATCATACCCATTTGACTGGTGAATATCGTGGATCTGCTCATAATGAATGCAATTTGCTGTATCGCGAACCGTGTTTCATCTCAATTGTGTTTCACAACCTATCGAACTATGATGCACATTTTCTCATCAAAGAAGTTGCAAAAGGAATTCCTGGCCCCATTTCAATCATTCCACGCAACGTAGAATAATACATCTCTTTCATCAAGACAGTGCCAAGTATTCATAGTAATGAGTACGGAAATTTCATTAAACTGCGTTTCATCGACTCATTTCAATTTATGTCATAATCATTAGACTTTGTATCTTCATTACTTCCAGGCGAAAAGAAACAGAATCTGCGATTTGAATTCAAGAATTTGAATGAGGAGCAGCTTAAAATGTGAGAATGTAAAGGGGTCTTTTGCTACGACTGGATAGACTCATGAAAGAAACTACAAGAAAACTCGTTGCTGGCAAAAGATACATTCTACAGCACCTTGACAGAAAGCCATATTTCAGATGAAGATTTTGAATTTGCAACTAAAGTTTGGAATGAATTCAATATCGATTCTTTGGGTGACTTTTCTGATTTGTACATGAAAACTGAGCTTCGACAGCTACAAACTCGACCCAGCACATTATTACACAACACCGGGACTGCCTTTCGATGCAATGTTAAAATATACAAAAGTCAAGATTGAAGTTCTAACAGACATTGATAAGCTTATGTTCATCGAGAGAGGTATTAGAGGTGGTATCAGTCAATGCATCAAGCGGTATTCGAAGGCCAACAACAAATACATGCAAGAATACGATCCAAACGTTGAATCGAAATATCTAATGTATCTGGATGCCAATAACCTTTACGGTTATTCGATGATGGAACATTTACCTATCGATGGTTTCGAATGGTGTCAAGAAGAATTCCCTGTGAACCGAATTCTGAACATTCAAGATAACTCATCGACTGGCTACATTTTCGAGGTAGATCTTGATTATCCGCAGCACTTACATGACATCCATTTTGTGCAGAAAGCAGAATATAATGAAGATGTAGAGATGCTCTACACAGACACGGATTCACTCATCATTGGTGTCCAGACTGAATGGTTTTATTCAGATATGTTTGAAAATCTAAATATTTTTGACACGGGTGATTATACAGAACAGAACCAATTCAATATACCGCGAGTTATTAAGAAAACCCCCTGGGATCTTCAAAGATGAATTGAGTGGGGGAAATTTCAATGAAATTCGTTGGTCTGCCAAGCAAGATGTATTGCGTGCGATCGGAAAGGATTGAGAAAAATGAAAAAATAAAAAAGCACACAAGGCGTTAAAAAGTATGTTTTAATTAAATTGCTAACATTCAATGATTACATGAGATGCATCGAGGAAAACTGCGTCATCATCAAAGATCAAAATTCATTTCGTTTGAAGAAAGACACTGTATTCAGTGTGAAACAGACAATGAAAGACATATTCCGAGTGACAATATAGACACCTTACTATGGGGTCATTACAAGGTTCCACAGTTATGAAAAAAAAATTCAAAAAAGGAAATAGTCGGCTTGGAAAATGACTCGATACCAGGCTTCTATTATACTGGACATTCGGATAGTGTGGTGTGCGCGTGTTGTAAAGTTAAACTACATATGTGGAAGGCTGGTGATGACTCATTTCTTGATCATTACAAATATTCACCAAAATGTAGTTTTTCTAATCGATCCACAAAGAAGCTTCAACTTACCGCTTGACGATGGACAAAAGCTAGCAAATTAACTTTCAACCTTATCGAAATTAGTTTTGAAGGATATTATGAACCAGATAAATAAATCTTATTAAATTCAGAACTACTTCCATTTATCGTCTTCTTTTGTATCGTTCTCACTAAAAAAAAAAATTTCTATAAAAAAATAAAATGAACAAAAACCCCCATATTGAGTCCAATGTATAAAATACACGTGTTTTTATTCAAAAGAAAATATAATAATTATTTTGTTTAGAACAAATTTAAAAATCTGGAAGACTCAACTAGTTGGCGTCACAAAAATCCAATTTGAGTCGATTATGATTGTCGGAGGCCTTTTTGTTAAATAAAAAAACCATTGCTTCGGATTCTGATTTATTTCAACGATAGCAGCATCATTCAGAAGTGTTGTTATACACAACAATTTCGAACGCCTCTTTGCCGAACACTTCATACAACATATTCTTGACTTTGTGCCATTTGAGTTTGTCCAAACCGCAACCAACTTGTGGAATGGCTAATTTGGTGACACGATTCGCAAGCTAAATTAGGATCCAATATTTTAATTCACGGTTATTTTATTATTGAAAATCGAAAAGAAAATGGTTATTTCTTACCATATGAACTTTCATTGCATCAAGTGATAGAAAAAAATCTTAATAATTTGGTTTCCTGTAAGATTCACTTTTTGTCACCAAATAGTAAATAAATCGTGATTTATCCCCTAAAACCGCCAATCCACCTGCTTTAATTCCTTGACTTTTGAGCTCTGTAACTCGCCCATACTTTTTCTTGAACTCAACGGCAATGCCTGCACCCATTTTCAAATCAGCCGCTACACAATGTGCCATCGAATAATTTTCGGGTGCGGTAAATAAATCGCCATTTATTTCATATAATTTAAACTCCGACATATTCTCTTTCCTAATACTTCGACGACTGCATCGATAATGTTCATGCTTTAAAACACTTGTAGCGCAAGTGCAGAGTGCACGCCGTACGTATGAAGATACGTTCGGAATAAACGATGCGGTAACGTATCGAAACGCTTGACGCATGACAAGCGTCATTAATTGTAAGAGGTCTCAATAAAAATTCAATAATTATTATTAAACATTGACTCAACTCACGTGTCTGTAGTCCTTCATACACTCATACATTTAACTATTACAAATTCGTTGCATATTCACTCCTCTTGCAGACTATTTTTTGATATCACTTTCTCATTTTAAAACACTAAAATTCTCGTAAAAAAAGTCGTAATAAAATGTTGTTACAAACAATTCTTTAAATATACGCAAAAAAGCAGATTGAAGTGATGATTTTTTAGGCGTATATTTTTTGGTTACTCAAAAATACAAATAACAAGAATAGTCACGCACAAAAAGCCATCATGTCATCTTCATTTCGTTGTTTTCATAAGTAAGGCATATAAGGGTAAATTTGTAAAATATGTACCCGATTGAAAACGTTTCGTTAGAATTCAGTAGAATTCAGTATGATTCAAGTATAACTCAGAAGACTTCAGTAGAAATCCAGTAGAATTCAGTCATAAGAATTCAGCACTTTTCAGTCGACTTCAGTATATTTCAGTTAACCTCAGCAGGCTTCAGTAAACTTCAGAAAAATTAAATAATTTTCACATCGGTTTCAGTTCATTAAGAAGTCAATGAGGAGTTCAAGCTATGCTCTTCTCAATTGCGTCCTGCAGTGAGTGCAACAAGTTTTAATTGAATCTTTGTTTGGCCGCTGTTTCAGTTGCTCGAATTATCAAACATATATTTAGAGAGGACAAAGAGGATAATTCATTATTGGAAGAGTTTGGTCATTGCAATCAATACTTTTCCACTGCCGTCGGAGTGTTATGACTATTCTATTTGGATATCGAGCAAATGAAGCCGGGTCAAGTGGTATTTTTGTTGTTGTTTGTACATATATATTCCATGCTTATCTCACTGGAGACTGTGTTTGAGTGAATGGCTTGATCAGCCCTAAATATGTCTTCAATTCGAGTGGCGGAAGAAGATTTCCGAAGCTATCAAAGTACCATGCTGAATCATTAATTTTGACCAATGCGGTCCAATGCGTCCCATTTGATCGAACACTATCATGATTTAGTATCAAACATTCTATTTTTCTTGGTTTTTTCGGCAGTGTATCGCGCATAAAAACACCTCGAAAATGCGGAATTTTTAATAATTCAACGTATTTGATTAAATCATGATTGGTTAGCGGTCTATCTTGTGGGACGCTCACCACACGTTTTTTGAATGTGGCTTCAAGTAGATACCGTCGCCAGCTGTATTTTTATGCGGATTTAAGTATAGCCCGAATCCATTTGCAGCCGGTTTTAGATATAAACCTTGACCGACTTTCAGCTCTGATGTTTATTCGCCTCGAATTGAGCTTTAATATCTTTTATTGCTTTTACTACTGAAGATGCACCACCAGCTAGAGACCCAATCGCGCTTAGAGCAGCAAAGATTGGTATGAGTGGAAGGACACCTCCGGAAATTTTAGGCACTTTTATCACTCTCGGTACTTTGATACGTTTCCCTTTCGCAGTTTTTATACTTGATTTGAGTGCCGCTGTAACCGCGGACTCAATGCTTGCTTTCTTTGAGCCCTTCATATCTTTTTTTACATTTTTGATCAATGTCTCGAACTTAATTTCCTTGATTTTTTAGCTTTTTTTCGGCCATTTGGTTTCGGAATGCCCAAACCGATTTTGTGTAAGCCATTCTTGACTTTCATCGCACCGGATACAAGAAGTGATGCAGCCCTTTCACCGAATTTCGCATCCTTCGAGAAAACACGTTTAAACGCAGCCGATCCTAGTTTTTTATCTGCCTCGTAGCGAGTCTTGGAATCTTTATTATTTGCGTATGCTATATCATGTTCTCTGCACAATTCATAGAATTTATTTACACCTTTGTCCCCGCGAGCCAGGCGCTCGTCTAATTTTGTACCTGGCCCGCAATATTGATAGCTTGGCAGATGCAGTTCAAATGGGAGTTTGTCTATGAGCTTGACATTCCTGTCAGAAATATTGATGATTCAGCTTCGAGCAATCAATCAAAGGAAAAGCGACATAGTCCACTTTTACCGAACAATTTGAGGTGTATCATTGCCGGCCCAAGCGGCTGTGGAAAAACGAATTTGCTGATAAGTTTGATCGAATCAGAAAATGGACTTAAATTCGAAAATTTATATATTTATTCAAAGACATTGGAGCAAGATAAATACAAATATTTGCATGACATTCTAAGTCCAATCAAAGAGATCGGATATTTTACATTTTCATCTTCAGATGATGTGATTGAACCTAGTGAAGCGAAGCGGAATTCAATTTTGTATTTGACGATGTGATTTGTGATAAAAGTCAAGATCGTGTTCGAAGTCCTTTTGTATGGGGCGGCATTATCAAACAGACGTTATTTATTTGACTCAAACACTAACTAAGCTGAGCAAACATTTAATTCGCGATAACTCTAATTTTTTGATTCTATTCAAACAGGATGATTTGAACTTGAAGCATGCCTACAATGATTTTGGTGTAAATTGCGACATGAAATTTGATGAATTTAAGAGATTTTGTTTGGAGTGTTGGCAGCAGAAATATGGATTCGTTGTAATCGATTTAGATAGCGATGCAAATAATGGTCGATACAGACAAAATTTCAGCAATTTTTTTACAAGTATGTAAGGATTGCAAATAGTAAAAAGAACCTTGCGGGAAGTTTTACTTTATTGGTTTAATCTGAAGAAAAATGCTTTCGAGTGTCATCGTTTGTTATGCGAAGCATTTCCAGAATATGCTCCGTCGATTAGAACGTGCCAGGGATGGTTTGCGCGGTTCAAAAGTGGTGATTTTGATGTGGAAGACAAAGAGCGTCCAGGCCAAGTGAAAAAGTTTGAAGACGAGGAGTTGGAAGCATTACTCGATGAAGACTCGTGTCAAACGCAAGAAAAACTTGCAAAATCATTGGGAGTGACACAACAATCCATCTCCTATCGTTTAAAAGCCATGGGAATGGTTCAAAAGCAAGGAAATTGGGTGCCATACGAATTGAAGCCGAGAGATATCGAACGCCGTTTTTTCACTTGTGAACAGCTGCTTCAAAGCCAAAAACGGAAGGGTTTTTTTGCATCGTATTGTGACTGGTGATGAAAAGTGGATTCATTACGATAATCCGAAGCGAAAAAAATCGTATGGTTACCCCGGCCACGCATCAACATCGACGCCAAAGCCGAACATTCATGGCTCGAAGCTAATGCTGTGTATTTGGTGGGATCAGCTCGGCGTGATCTATTATGAGTTGTTGAAACCAAACGAAACCATCACAGGAGCATTGTACCGAACTCAATTGATGCGTTTGAGCCGAGCACTGAAGGAAAAACGGTCGGAAACGGTCGCAAGACACGATAAAGTTATTTTGCAACATGACAACGCTCGGCCACATGTTGCTCAGGTCGTTAAAACCTACTTGGAAACGCTTCGATGGGAAGTCCTACCCCACCCGCCGTATAGCCCAGACATTGCCCCTTCCGATTACCACCTCTTCCGATCAATGACACATGGCCTGGCTGAACAGCATTTCCATTCTTACGAGGAATGCAAAAAATGGGTCGATTCATGGATAGCCGAAAAAAGCACAGATTTCTTTCGACGCGGAATCCGTAATTTGCCAGAAAGATGGGAAAAAGTTGTGGCTAGCGATGGACAATACTTTGAATAATCAATTTGTAACCATTTTTCCATAATAAAGATCGAAATTTTGAAAAAAATGCGCGGTTTTCAATTTGTTCTCCCAATACAAAAAAAATTAAATGTACCTGGATGGAATGTTGACTGCACGGCCAGGTAATCATTTCAGGGCACAGAATGAAAATATGTATATGTATATACAATATATGCAATGCGCAGAGAAATGTCATCAGTTTGTTGAGAGAAAGCATACCGAGAATCGATCGAAATGAAGGTCGGTTCCAAACGTTTTCAATTGTCAATCACAATCACATCGAAATTAGTGAATTTTTAGATGAAGCCTTTCAACCATTCAGTAGGCGAATTACACAGATACTTGATTCAAATGCCATCGTAAAGGTTGGAGCATGATTTTTGTGCCAATTTTGAAAAAGTTATCATAACCGAAGAAGGTGAATCGATAGAAACTCAGCAATTATATTTGCACACAAGAGCTGAAATTGTTGATTTCGATTGTGACTTGAAGGAATTCTATGATGAATATGTGGTCGCAATGGGGCTCGGAAGGATTGACGATGTCGAGCTTCGTGGGGGTGGATTGAAACTAGCAGAAATCAAGGAGCTGAACTTTCAAGTTAGTCAAGACGACCCCTTTTGGTGGATCAACATACATCGATCTACCGGATTTCTTGCAAAAAAAAGGGGTTATTATCAACGCTCAAAACCTTGATGACACATGTTCCATGTATGCGGTATTGTCAGCTCTGTATCCAAGATTTCGACCCGTGCGGCTTACAAAATCAGTGAAATCCAATCATATTCATTTACTCTTGCTCACGCAAACATACGATGTTGATGATGATATCGATAGGATCGAAGATGATGATGATGATAGTCACTTGAATGGTGCATACGTTGAATTTTATCGTAAAATGCATTGTTGTTTGATTAAGAATATGAGTGCGCTATTGACTCATCAAATTTCTTCAGAGAAAAGAAGGAAGTTATTTTGTGATCGCTGTTTGAATCATTTCACAAGAGTTGATGAACTGGAATCGCATAAAATAGATTGTTTCAAACAAAACGAATATGTTGATGTTGAATCAAAAATAAAAAAAAAACCTGACAACCAATTTTGTTGGAGCGAAGGAACAACAGCTTATCAACAACATGAAGTGTTCAACGATGGATACTATTTCAAGTGTGCATACAATGACTCGAAATCCTTCTTTCGAAGTGCTCGTGGATCAGACTGCATCGAATGGTTTGTGAAACAATTGGTTGATATTGCCAACGAAGTGGAGATGATTCTGAGTAATAAAATGCCATTGCAAATGTCTTTGGAAGATGAAGTACTCTTCATATTGTCAAATGAAATGTCACATTTGCGGACAGCCATGCGAGGAAGATGACATTCGAGTTCGTGATCATACCCATTTGACTGGTGAATATCGTGGATCTGCTCATAATGAATGCAATTTGCTGTATCGCGAACCGTGTTTCATCTCAATTGTGTTTCACAACCTATCGAACTATGATGCACATTTTCTCATCAAAGAAGTTGCAAAAGGAATTCCTGGCCCCATTTCAATCATTCCACGCAACGTAGAATAATACATCTCTTTCATCAAGACAGTGCCAAGTATTCATAGTAATGAGTACGGAAATTTCATTAAACTGCGTTTCATCGACTCATTTCAATTTATGTCATAATCATTAGACTTTGTATCTTCATTACTTCCAGGCGAAAAGAAACAGAATCTGCGATTTGAATTCAAGAATTTGAATGAGGAGCAGCTTAAAATGTGAGAATGTAAGGGGTCTTTTGCTACGACTGGATAGACTCATGAAAGAAACTACAAGAAAACTCGTTGCTGGCAAAAGATACATTCTACAGCACCTTGACAGAAAGCCATATTTCAGATGAAGATTTTGAATTTGCAACTAAAGTTTGGAATGAATTCAATATCGATTCTTTGGGTGACTTTTCTGATTTGTACATGAAAACTGAGCTTCGACAGCTACAAACTCGACCCAGCACATTATTACACAACACCGGGACTGCCTTTCGATGCAATGTTAAAATATACAAAAGTCAAGATTGAAGTTCTAACAGACATTGATAAGCTTATGTTCATCGAGAGAGGTATTAGAGGTGGTATCAGTCAATACATCAAGCGGTATTCGAAGGCCAACAACAAATACATGCAAGAATACGATCCAAACGTTGAATCGAAATATCTAATGTATCTGGATGCCAATAACCTTTACGGTTATTCGATGATGGAACATTTACCTATCGATGGTTTCGAATGGTGTCAAGAAGAATTCCCTGTGAACCGAATTCTGAACATTCAAGATAACTCATCGACTGGCTACATTTTCGAGGTAGATCTTGATTATCCGCAGCACTTACATGACATCCATTTTGTGCAGAAAGCAGAATATGATGAAGATATAGAGATGCTCTACACCAGGACTATACGGTTTCAGTGTGAAAAACAAAATTGTTGTAAAGCGCCCTCTGAAGGATTGCAGAGTGAACTTTTGACAGATTGACATAACCTCAAAATGTAGATTAAATATAGAAAATTGTGAAGTGTCTATTGTAAATAAAAAAAACTGAAATCTTTCGTGTAATAAATCAGTGATGCAATTAACGGAAATTAATAATTAATTAATTGAATGTCCGAAAATGAATGTGAGACCTCTACTGAGTATTTTGTTAAAAAAAATGTATGAAAAAAGGAAAAAAACAAAATGTTTCACTTTAATAAAATTTCGGGAGAAGTCTCACATTCATTGTCGGAAAATCAATTATTATTTTTTTTACTCCACTTCATGCGACTTCATCTAAAAAACGGTTTTCAAACGTTCAAACCAACGATATGTGGTTCAAACACATTCAATGGCATTCAAAACAAACGAGTATTCTCGCAGCAAAGTTTTGGATGTTTTTTGGTTATGTAATTTGCCGGTTTGTTTTGTTGATCATTCACCGGTTGCGCCGGTTGTTTTGACGTTTGGGCTGCACACATATTTTAAATCGTTGCTTACATTGTTTTCTTGCCGGATTTTCGTGTATTTCTTCGTTTTTCGTTGGTTTATGTTAAAAAAATTAACATGGCAGGACCAGCATATTATGCCTCAGTGAGCCAAATGAAAAATTTTGGTGAATTCATCGACGAACTCATTGCGAGAGGCGCAGAAGATCATGGCATCATAAAGGTATGTAGTATTCTCTCGCGGCAAAGTATTTGATTGTATTTGATTATAATTTTTCCTCGATCGTCCTCGATTCAGATTATTCCTCCAGCTGATTGGTCAGTTAATTTCACATACAAAAATCTCGATATAAATACTGATATTGGCAAGCCACGACAACAATATATCAATAAAACGTCAGCTGATGGAATCTACTTTGTGCCTGGACCGGAATTAAGCAAAACTATGACGCTGAAGAAATTTCGTGAGTGTGCTATCAAAACAAACAAAAATGTGAAAGCAGAAGATTTTTGGTAATAGTGTAATCTATCCGTATTTATCGGTATTTATAGTTCTTACTTAACATCCATTAACAACAATTTATTTTTCATGTATTGGCCACCATGTAGGTACAGGTTAAAAAGGCCAACAAGCGAAAAAAATTTGCCATTTACGCGACCGACGTAAATGTAACCTCGTTATCTGATACTGAAAATAATATAAATCCATGGAATAAGGTTTTAAATTTAAATTCGTTGTCAACGAAAGCATCTATAATCCATCACGAATCTGTAGAAGGGTTTCAAGGTGTAACGACACCATTTGCCTACTTCGGCCATAAGTTTTCAATCTTTGGCATGCATGTAGAAGATTGCAATCTTCTCTCGATAAGCCATCTTATCACAGGTGAATCAAAATTCTGGTACGGTGTGAGCGAAAAGTATGCTGATATTTTGGAAGCGGCAATCGAAAAAAAAATTCCGGGCTATAGATGTGGTAGCGGTAGGAGAATGCTAACGCACAAAAACGTCCTAATCGATCCGGAAGTTTTATATGAAATGTCGATTCCATTTACAAAGATTAGTATATTTCAATTGAATTGAATCGAATTACAATTTCAAATGTAAATTGTCAATCGTTGTCAATATTTTAAACAATTTCAAATTATAAATAATTTTGGAAAATTGATATCGACAATATAGATTGAGCAAAAGGAGGGAGAAATCGTAATTACAATGCCGCGGGCATACCATCAAGGATTTAACAATGGTAAAAATCATGCAGAAGCGGTTAATTTTGCGCGGCCGTCATGGATAAAGCACTACCAACCAAGTGAAGGGTGTGATTGCGGGTAAGTTTTGATGGGTTTTGTGGGGTTTTGACTGTAGTCGTTTGTTTCGTACTTTTTATGGCATCTCTTTATATATTCTAGAAAAAAAAAATGATCGGAAGGAAAATTGTGTAATACCTATGCAATTCGACCTCGAAAAGATTGAAAAAGTTGCCGAAAGTTGCGTGACAAGAAAGTTTGGCCCAAAGCGTGGGCCATACGCAAAATCTTTGAAAAGAGAAGAAGCTAAAAAAAAGGTAAATAATTGGTCATCGTTTAATTGGCCTTCGTTTACTTATTTTTGCTTATTTTCTGTCAATTTTAACAGTTTGAATGTGCGACATGTTTGAAGAAATTTCGGCGGCTTGCTCATTTGAACGAACATAAAATCATCCACTCAAAAAACCGGGGAGTCTTTTTCTGTCATTCATGTAAGCGGAAGTTCTCGCGCGAACGTGAAATAATAAAACACAAACGCGATTATCATTCATGAATAGTTCGCGGCAAAGGTTTCAGTTGACGCAAGCAACCACACACTGCCACATACATCATTTGTTCTCTTTTCTCATCTTTTCTTCGCTTTTCTTCGAAATAAAGTTTATTCAACATTCGGATCAGTTTATTTATCTCAATTCATCTATTTATCGCTATTAAATAAAATTTTTATTGAATCTTACCAAATCTTACTTTTTTATTGAAATAGACTATTTCAGAACAAGAACATATTTTGGCTAGCAATTTTCATGTTAAACACGAAAGTATCTTCTAATGTCTAAATTAATGGTACGTAATTAAATTATTTGACGTAGTTAAATTTTTTTTAAATTCGAATTTGCAGTGATCGACATATTTGTTATTATTGGCGATGATTGGTAAGTCAGGTGTTACGTTCTTCTTGTTTCACTTGGTTTCACTCGAGTTTTTGACCGCCGTTTTAATCATCGTCATCGTGTACTTTTCCATTATTTTCCTTGTGGCCTTCTGCTTGATCCTTTATTTTTTTTTTCTTATCGAGTTTATCCTTTTTCTTTTGGCGCTTCCTACATAAAAAAAAAGAACAAATGATTACATTAACAACGATCAGCTACGATTGGCAATTTATTCATAGAAATTCGCAGATATTAATGATCTCACTTGAGGACTTCTTACAATTCATCAATATATGATAACTGTTTCAATCCAGTCAACGGTGTGCTCGATTTGGCGTATGTCTTCTTTTCCAACGTATCCGTATTCTTGTTTGAACTTGTAAATGGTATCGGTGTCAAATCAATTTGCCGTTCTACTGGAATCAATGACGACGATGGAGTATGAAACGGTGGTGGTGGTGGTGGCGGTGTTGGCGTTGGTGTCAACTTCGGTAGCATCCATAATGAAGCCATGCATTGAGTATGTTTCTTGATCGTTGTTTTTGAAATCTCGTTCATTAAGAACGCAGAGCATTCAGTCAATCTTTTGATTTTATCCATCACATCAATGTTTTCATCACACATGTGATCCCAGCTGGCATACGAAGTGTCTGCATACGGACCATAGAAATATTCGCCACAGTTCAAGCACAAGCTCATTCGTTGAATTTTTTTGATATCTTCTTCATCATCATCATCATTGAATTTTTGCCTTTTTGCGTCAGGCATTTTACCATGAAATGAAAGTCTGCGCTTTTCAGCAGTGATGGTTTTTCGTTTGCCAGCGTTGTCTTAGCTTCTGTTTATACCATTGGCCGGTGTATGCCAATCATTTACCAGCACAATATATATTCAGTTGTATGTGTATGTATGCGTGTGATGCTCAATACATTTAGTATGTCAGTGCACAATGAGCACGTTCAATCCAAAGAGTATTATTCAAATCGTACGAAAATTAAATTTATATCATAGAAACAAAAAATACATTATTTATTTATTTTGATATAATTTATATTCAAATATTAAAATAAGATATAATTTATTCAATAAAATTGAATGAATTTGGAATACATGCGCCGTTGTGCCATCAAGTGAATAAATTCTAAACATCAAACAAATGTCAACTAAACATTAACAATTGAAAACGTACGCTTGAAGACAACTAAGCACAAACACAGGAATTATCGTACGATCAGAAATATAAATTGATAAAAATTTTCAAATTAGTAGTGAAATATATCATGTACGCAGTCGTGGCTTTGAAAAATTCGCTGGAAAACATAGTTATACCAGCGGATTGGATTGATGAAATCGCAGTTCATGAATTTGCAAATGAAGGTGGCAGCCAAAGTTGTCCGTATAAATTTTTTTTCTCAAACAATCATGAAAAATCGGCAAATTTTGCATTGGAAATTAATAAAATTGAGCGATTAGATTCTGATTGTTGCTATATCGCGTACTTCCGGAAATTCTTTGGTAAGTGATTGTTTGTGAACGTACGATTTTATTTCTTCTCATATATGTATTGCGAAATAATAAAATTGTGTGCAAATTGAGGTTATTTTAAATCGTGTCAAACAATTTCAGATACAAAGCAAGAAGCAGACATCTACTGCGAAAAGTTACGTCGAATTCGTCGAGCAGACTACAATGACAAGAAGAAACTATTTGCTGCACGGAAATGTTTCAATCCTGTGGAAATTCTGGACGATGAAGATGGTATTGATGAAAATAAACAGGCCATCCAAAAGGAAATTCTGTCGAAAATTGAACAAATGAACGGTACATTTTTTGATTTAACCGAAGAGGAAATCGATGAAATCCAAGAAGTTTTGGAATACGATGGAGAGAGTTCTGACAGTGATTTTGAGCAAACTTACGATAATTTTGGCTTTATTGATGAGTATCATACCCAGTTGGAAGTTGGTGGTTCCGAAAACTCTGATGAAATCGTACGTAATGAATTATTGGATAAAGAGCAGGAAGTAAACGAAATTGATTCGGATCAATATTCAATTGAAAATTCTGGTGAAAACGTACATGATCAGCTATTGGAGCAACAGTCGAATGCAATTGAAAACGGTTCGGGTCAAAATTCAGTTGGTGGTACCGAAAATTGTGAAAACGTACCTAATGAAATAGAATGTGTTCAGCCAACAACATCAAAAAACAAGCATAAGTTGAACGAAGTTTCTGGAATGCAAAATAATGTTGAAATTTTGAATCAAGAAAATGCTAGCGAACGTTCTGATGAAGACGTACGATCCGATGCTAGTTTTCAATGGGTCCATAGTGATACAGATCATTTGCATAAGCCACTCACATCGAAAATCGAAGTTGATCTATTTGATCAAACGACCGTACGAAATGACGATAATGAAATATCCGAGCAAGGGCCCCAAACGAACGATGATTCTGACCAAAACAAATGCAGTGCCATGAACGGTGAATCAATTTGTGATGAGATATCCGAACAAAACCAACAAACAATCGCCGATACTGATCGGAATGCAACTGATGCATTTGATTTGGTTCACATAAAGAAAGAACATATAAACGAAAATAGTTCAAACTATTTGGGAAATATTCCAATGTTTTCGCCACCCAGTACATCATTAAAAATTTTTCAAAGTACCAATCAAATTCCTAGTCACTTTGCTCGACTAGATCCAAGCCTATACAATGCTCTTGATGGACAAGTAACTGGTCAGTCGAACGACAGTAGAGGTCAAATGTCAATCGAAGAGTTTTTGAATGCTGTTCCCACACTCTTCCCTGGTCAATTTACTCACGCACGTTAAATTAAACTTATCTTACTACGAATAAATGATATATCCAAAAAAATTTATTATAGAACGATACAAAACTATGTTTCGAGGCTTCCAATGTTGTTTAAAAAATGGGCATAGCACGGATGCTGATTGACTGGCAATATTCAGAAACGTTCTCGTCGATTTTGTATGACAACAGATTTGTCCATTTGCTTCTGACTACACTATTCACTGGTGACGACATTTTGGACAGCAACTTCGATAAGAAGAAAATGAAATTCATCAAAGGTAAAAATTGAATTATTATAGTTGTATTTGAATTCGATAAAAATTATTTTGACTAAAAATTACTTTCAATAGATTTTATTCAATTTTTTTTTCTCTTCTTTCTTTAGACACATTTACCAAACGCGTTGGTTCGAACACAGTCCGCCTAATGCGGTTTGCTGATTATATTCAGCATTGCAAGGATAAGATCGTAGCAAAGAAAAATAAGAAGAACAAGTGAATGAAATCGATTAGAACATAAGCTGACAACAATAACGTTATACATTTCATGAAAAATATTTTCTGTTTCAGATTTCTTTCGTTAAAAACATAAAATAGTAATAAAGGTTTTTTTGTTTCGTACGTATTTTTCATATGAGTCCATATGACTTTTTCCCTTTGATGTTTTCTGACAACAATATCATTGATCTATTTTGTTATACATTTCATAAAAAATATTTTCTGTTGACTCGTACGTAAAAAAATCTATGTGAGAGAAATTCAAAATACTCCCATTTAAAACATAATAGTTTTATATTCATTTTGTTTCGTGTGTATTTTTATGAATAAAAAATTAAAAGTGACTAAACATGATTTATTCTTCATAAGTTAAATCTACTTCAACAATCACTTCTTCGATGTTTGGACTGCTTTTGATAAGTAAATCATGGTTCAAGCGAACAAGGAGAATGTTTTCTAATAATTCGTCACCTAATCTAGTTCGATGAGATGTGAGCACCAAAGCAAGAGCTGAAAAAATGCGCTCCACTGTTGTTTGTGTAGGAGGAACTGCCATCATCACAGCAGCTAGTTTGTACAACTCTGGATAAATGTGCTGTTTTGTTTTCCAATAGTCCAATACAGCCGTATTGAGGGGCATTTCCTTGCCATCAAATTCGATAAGAATTGCATTGATTTTTTCTTTTTCAGTCAATACACTTGAACCATTCGTACGATTAACATCATAATTGGAATTTACCGCTTTCAAATATTCATTTAGCTCTTCGTACGATTCATCCTGATTATTGCTTTCCTCATTTTGTTCAACTGCAGTTGAATTATTATCATCAGTTTCTATTCTGACAATCTTTAGATATAAATCGGCAAGATACGATACGGCCAAACTTTTACTTCCTCCAAGACCTCGTTGATATCGCGGATCAAGGTATACTGTTCCAATAACAGCTGGGTTTTTCATAAGCATGTCATGATAGTTGTTCATTTGAATTAATAATTGCTTCGATAGCTCATCATCTGATTTGGATACTTTTATGCGCAGTTATGTCCAAAAACCAAACAAATCAGACAATGTGACGCATTCCGACTGAAGTTTTTTGCTATATTTGTTAAATGGTCCAAGAATAGCAATAATGTTTTCTACAGATTTCCACTCCGTTTCGGTTAATAATTCCATTGAATTGATATCACAGAACGGCCGAAGTTTAAGTAAATGCTCGAGCTAAAAAAAAATTTCTTTAATAATACAAATCAAACAGATATGAAATAGTTATCTATACCATAGAAAAAATTGAGTTCCAACGTGTTTCGACATCGAGTATTGCCATATTAAGGTTTGCAGACTTTAGCTTCGAACGAAAATTGGTGTTCGCAATTTTTTCGCTAACGTACGACATCTGTTTATAATGCATCCAGTTTCTGGTGAGTTTTCAATTGCGTGCGATACGACAATATGAATACAATGTGCCGCACAGGAAATTCCGTGTATCATATCAGACGAAATGGCACCAACAAAACCAGATCGAACATCCGATAGAAAATCTCGATAATATTCATCGTCAAAGATATCTGGATCGATATGATATTCATCTTCATCTTCCGGAAAACTATCCGATAGACTTTGACTCGACTTTGATTGAGTTTGACAAATGGCATCAAGAAGAGCAATCGCTTTTATGATGTTTCGCCCGTTGTCAGAAGTGACTGATGCAATTTGCGCCAGCCTAATCCCATAGTCTTGGAGAATTTCTCCGAGTAAATCGCTGATATACATCGCGGTATGTGAGGCCTTGAGCACATGCAACCCAATCGTACGCACACAAATTTTGCCATCGAGCATATACGATATGCTGACACCAAGCACTGCTCGATTATATCGTGATGCGATATCCAGCATCAATGAAACCCTTTTTTTGTTGGTTTCAGCCTTAATTATATTCTTTATTTCATTCGTACGATTTTTGATGTGGTCTTTGATGCTCTTTTTGTTAATATTCAAATCAATCCCTTTCATTTTCAAAGCTATGATATATGGATTCAGTATTTTCTTAAATGCTGGAAATTCTACTGCGGATATTGGCAGTCCATGTACTGTGATTAAGTCAGCAGATGCATCAAAAATCTCATCTGGGTTCACTTTCACTCGAAGATCAAATGAATACATTGCTGGCTTGTTTTTTTCTTCAATCTTTTCACACCGAATGTTGTTATAGATTTGTTTGTGATGCTTTTGAAGGTGGCGGATAGCTAAAGACTTTTCAGTATATTTATTTGAACACCCAGCGATAAGACACACGTACTTTTGTTTTCCATCGTTTTCTATTGTTTTTTCGAAGCATTCAATATAATTTTTAATATTGTTTGCAATAACATCTTCTATTGAAATATTCATCGTAAGAGAATCGATCTGACGTACGATTACTCTGTTGTACAAAATTGCACTGCTTAAATGTTCTATTGTGAATATTAATGTCAAACAGAATAGAAACCGTTGGCCAGTTTGACAGTTCATAGATGACATTAAAGCGGCAAACAGTATTTTGATCGGCGTGCACCAACAGTCAATTTAAACGTACGATGTTTTTCTTGGTATTATTAAAATCTTCGGGCCAAAAAAGAATTGTTCCCATGAAATGGGTCAAGAATTTGGATTTGCCTTCATTGCTTAACAATGGCGTTATTACTTATAAGCGAAAAGTTCATTTGGTTTACTTCGCAAGAGATATCAACGAAGAGCCCGATTTCACATTGAATACTTTGGATTCTATTCAAAATGGACCACCATTTTTGTATAAAGCAGTCGTTTTGAAATGTTTTGGTAAGTCATTTATAAACAGAATAGTTTGATCTCAATTTCAAATTCATTCATTGAATATAGCAAAATAAAAATAAACAATCATTCGTTTTCGATAGATACGTACGACAGTGCCAGGACATATTTTCGTAAGCTTCAGCCAGGTGGATCGAACGACAACGATCATGACATATTTTACCTCGATGAGGATGACATCGACCACTTTCAGCAGATATTGGACCAAAGTGACGATGATGATGACGATGATGATGATGTTGTATTCATGCCGGACACAGATTTACCCCGGCCAATTTAAGCAACACAGAAAAATTTAAACTAAAACCCATCGTCGCACTAAAAATCGCAATTTTTCAGTCTAAATGTGGCAATAAAAGACTTTGATTCAAAATACAAAAATTCGTGGTTTTTATTTAATCATAGTTTAAGAAAGTCACAATCTTTTTGACAAAAACCCGTTTTATCCAAAATAACAAAATGATTGTTTATCATTTTTTATCGTACGTTCATCATTTAATTTTATATTACAGCGATTCATTCGCTTTTATTAATGTTTCGCATTTTACTGCTGCTCTTATTTCTAATTTATAAATTCGTATGTAAAGAATTTTAGTTGATTCGTTATGTTATGGAATATGTTTTTTTCCTCAGTCAATACTAGAACTGGATTCGTACGATACATTCATCATTTAGTTTTATGTTACAGCGATTCATTCGCTTTTGTTGATGTTTTTCATCTTCAGTCAATAAGTCTTTTAGAACTGTATACGTACGATACATTTTGATGAGCAACATTTTTCAATTATATAAATAAACGCCACGTAACGTATCGATTGAAGCCGGCTTTCGACACATTGGGCATTGTTTTCGACAAAACAATGCCTGTGTAATACAATGTGTGCAAAATACATGTCCACACGGTGTCATTGTCACATCGGTTTCAATCATGTTGTCGTAGCAATACAATTGATACCGACCCATGCTGGTTTTATGTATTTAATTGCATTGTCTGTGACTTCAAAAGTAAAAGTCTGATCGAAGGCGGAAATGTTAATCTGAAATTTACTTTGTGTATCAATTTTATATGTCAGGTCGGCATGTAAAATTTCACACGGTGGTGGTTCGCGGTATTCAATGCTTCCATTTTGTCGTACGAGTATCTTTTTGTTCACCACAAATAGGTCTTGAACAAAACGAACAGAAAAACGTACGTTATCTCGATTATCCAAAACGTTCACAACACATCGGCGATTGCTTGCGGGATACCACTGATAGAACTTGAATGAATCGACTTGTTTGTTGACTAAACTGTTACTCGCATGATAAACAATCGGCGGGATATCCCCAGATACATCAATTTGGTCCGAACCATCCATTAGATAGATTTTTGCTCTTGTTTTAAACATCATATCTGCAACTAATGTGGCCATTATTGTCTTTTTCTGAACAATTGGTTGCGACACAAAATTTGTGTTGTCACATGCCCAAAAGTGATCAGTCGATTTTTCACATACGCGGTGACAAAGGTCACAACGAGTCATCTTTTGCGGTTTGGAGCATTTATGATATGACCTTTCTCTTAACAATTGAAACACAATGCATCCATTTTTATTTTAAATAACGTACGAAAACCTGAAATCAATTGAAATATTAAATAGTATCACAATAACCAAATCAAAATGCACAAAAAATAAATTTTACGTACGAAATTCTGCTTACTTTGTATCGGTTGTGGCAATCACAACAATTGGCTTGTGTTCAGTACGCTCTTCTCTTTCTGTGTATCGTAAAAAAAACATAATTTTTCAATTGATAGTCAGATCAAAATGCACCAAAAATATATTTTACGTACGAAATTCTGCTTGCTTCACAACAATGGGCACCCTTTTTCTTTTTCACAAACTTTGATTATATTTTTACACCGAATTATTGCATTGAAAACAGCTGACATTCACACTGAGCAAATGTCATGACATCGATGGATGCATTCAATACCGTATTAATATTTTGTATTGGTATGCGTGTACTGTGTCCATTGGCATACACATTTATTAACTGGTGTATACAAATGCGGCGAATTAGCCAGTAAATCAGCACATCACTGCTTTTCAGACATCACTTCAACCGTATTTTTAACCACACTTAACACAACTAAACACAATAAATTGAAAACTGTGGAGAGCAACCAAAGATTCACGTTAACTGAGACAAACTGAGATGAATTAAACGTTGCTAAACGAGTTCAGTCTTGCTGAGTAGAAACATAGCAATTGCTGCATAAAACTTAGCAATTGCTGGCAATCTTAGTAACCACATGTAACAGACAGAACCACCCAAAGCTAACGAAACGTCAACGTGTTGTTTGCGACTGTGTGCGGTTGTGCGGTTGTGTGCACGCCGGTATCCAATAGTGGCAAATAACGGTTATTGTTTGCTTCAATTTCAAACAATAAAATTGCATAAAATCGCCAATACGCACTAATCCATTCTTACCGCCATAAAACCGTTGATCGTTTACTGCGCTTACTATGATGTGTAACACAATGTCGCGGCAAAGATTTCAATCAACATTATGGATCGGTCAATTCATAAGCAAAAATTTGTTCAAAATGACCAAACAAAAATAAGATAAAGGCGCTTCAGTTTGAAATTATATGTTACCGATTTTATTTATCATGTCAGGTTAAAAATTCATGCAATTAAACACCATTACACACATGTATAAAACGGTATAAAAATATTAGATTTCACTAGACGTGCAAATTTGGCTTGATTAGATTGTGTTAAAGTATCGATTCCAGGAAATTTTGTCCTAATCCGAAGAGTTTGCCTTCTTACAAGCTCGTTTTTTGGCCTGAAATTCATCAAATATCTCTTGCCATTTCGATTTTTTTTTTGGTGCCACAGATGCAGCTGGATGTGCCTAAGAAAAGCAAGAAGATAACGGGAGATTAGAAAAGAATTATTTACTATACAAAAATCTGCAAAAATCATGGGCATTCAAATTTGTTCAAATCAAAGTTCAGAAAGACTTTACCTTCATTAATGTGATTGGATGTAGCCTGAAAGATTCAATTTTATTTTTGACAGTCACTGGTGATACAGCATTCAAGTTCCTGACGAATGTATATTAATCAATATAAATACCAATGAATACGATATTAGAATATTTGCGAATGAATTTTGGTGCGTTTTGACACTTACTTGGATTTCTCTACGATTTCACTCAAGAAACTTTGCATTGGCGAATCACAATTATTCACAGTTTCCTTGTCTTTTGGCTTTGATGAGTTTTGCGTTGATGATTTAACTGTCTGATGTGACTGATAAAGCCACGGTGCAAATCCAAAAAGAGATACCGATCTCTCAGATCGTTTGGCTGGCTTTCCCGCTTTTTCTTTTTGTCCACTTTTTGGTGTCGAAATCGATAAAAATCTTTGAGATCTTTTGGCTGGCTGCCGCCCAACTTTTCGAGCAGTTTTGAGTATTGACTTTTTTTCATTCGATACTGATCTTTCGAGAAACACTGAACATTCTTTCAAATTATATTTTTCAAATAATTCTTTACTTTTTTGCTCATCTTGTGATTTTTTTTGCGCTCTGGTTGTCGGCATTGTTCAGACTCAATTCAATTTTTAAAATTATTTTCAATGAATTGAACTGATTAGGAATTTGGAGAAATGAAAGTAAATGTTGACCTGTTTGATGCGTGTTAATGCTCTGCGCGTATTGAACGATTCTGAAAGAGTGCCAAATATTGGCACTCATACAAATTTGAGATAATTTGTGTCGATTTGTATGTAACTATTGTACGGTAGTCAGTGTGAGTCAGTGATGGCACGGAAACATAGATAAACGCTATAAAGAGTGAGTGATCATCAATGTAAACGTATTGCGCTAAAAAACTCAAAGTTATTCTCACACCCTAACATTTTTGCTGGAAAAACTTATTTATTTTTCTTGATTAAATTGGATTAAATATTTCAACACTTTAATTGATTTGAATCTGTGTGTCAGTTGCCATCAGTTGCCATCAGTTGCCATCAGTTATAGAGCATTAAATCGTATAAAATATATTCTTCTAATCTAAGCGAATCTAAGTGTTCCACGGTTGAGAAATAGAACTATTTTCAAAATGCCTTATTGTTCAATTACGGGGTGTAAATCAAAACAGAGAGATAAAAATAGACATTTCTTCAGGTAGTAATATTTGAACTTGATTATCAGTTTTAGCGAGTTTTGGATTTAAAGTTTTACTCCATTTGATTCGGCGAAAAATAAACCAAAATAAACATGATATATTTTTTGTTTTTAAATTAGTAATCCAACGAATAAAGAAAAGTTAGAAAAATGGGTTCAGATCATTCAAAAACATCAGAAATTCGAATTTAATTCACTTCAAACCATCAAAAGAAACATATTTGTTCTATGTGATGTTCATTTCAATTCATGTGATATTTTAAAGTGGGAAAGCAAATGGACATTAAGACCTCAAGCAGTTCCAGCAATTTTGTAAGCACTTTTTAAGATTTTTATTTATTGAAAATGATTAAAAAAAATGGAAACAACTGGATAATCAGTGATTCAAGTGGAGGAGTGGAAGAACAAAATTGCTGCTCAGCACTAGCGATGAATATCGAGAATGATTTAAGAGATGCTGAGGCAGATGAATGCTCATCACTTACATATCAAAACTCAATCTTGACTGCTTCGCATGAGAATTCAGGTAGGAATGCGAAAGATTAATGAAATTTTTAAATGAGAAACCGAGATAGAGAATTCTTTGCCGCGAATCGCCACGAATAAGTACGCTTGAATGTTTTTTTTTCTAGCTGATATGCACATGGATACTAATCTCAACTCTAGAGTGGATGAAGATAAAAGGTGACTAACACTTGTGCTTTGAAATTTATTTTTGTGAATTTTTATTCCAACGCATATAAATGATTTTTAAATTTTAGAAGCGATTCGGATACAATAACTATTTCGAAAACGACATACAAAAAGTTACTGGATGGCATGGTAGAACTAATAAAGGCTAATCAGAAAATTGATAAATTGGAACGTACCATAGTTAAGATGAAAAGTGAAAATGATCAGCGGAATGATAATTTGAGCATACTATCTGAAGTGAGCACAAATTTTTATTTTTCATATGTATAAAACGTGACTTAAATTAATTTTTATACATTTGATTTTATTTTATTTCGCTTTATTCTAGGATGCGAAAGAGGTATTATGCTGCTTGGAATTGGGAAATAAATCGCCTAGAAAGTATTCCGAAGCTATTCGATCATTTTGCTTGGAAGTGCACTTTCATACACCTGCCACATATAAATTTATCCGACGTTATTTTAACAATAATTTGCCCCGAATTGCAACGATTATAGAATGGTACTCTAACATTGACGGTTCGTCAGGATTTAATCCACAAAACTATGATGCTTTACGTAAAAAAATTGTAAGTTTAATGTCGGATGAGATGGCAATCAACCAAAAGTTGCAGTGGGATCATGTTAACAAAAGATTCATCGGATTCGCAACATATTTGAATGCCAAAAAAAAGAAGCCCCCAAACTCAGAAACTTTCTTACCTTTGGCCAAACAAATTCTGGTTTTTATGGTTGTGGGAGACGATTTCAAATTGCCGTTGTCGTACTTCTTGTTAAATGGTTTATGTTCTGAGGACCGGGCAAATATAACACGTGAGGTGATAATAAGGATTAATGAAACTGGAGCAAAAATTATGGCCCTTATTGGAGATGGTTTTTGTGGCAATATTGCGTGCACTAAATTTCTTGGAGCCGATTTTGATGCTGGAAAATCATATTTTATGGATCCAGACGATCAAACTAGAAAGATATACGTCATATGGGATGCATGCCATATGTTAAAACTCGCTAGAAATTGCTTAGCATCAAAAGATCTCTACCACGATGGAAAAGATATAAGCTGGGATTACGTGTCAAAATTGTATCAGTTACAGAGTAAAAGTGTTATCAATTTTGCCAATAAGTTGACACAATCCCACATAGAATATAAAAATAGAACCATGAACGTTCGAATTGCGGCCGAAACTCTAAGCAATAGTGTGGCGAATTCAATTGAACAATTGAAAAATGATGATGTAAAAGAGTTCGAAAAAAGCGAAGCCACCATTGAGTATATTCGTTTAAATAACAATCTGTTTGATATCAGGAATACAAAGCCAGGTGGGAAATTGGATGAAAACTTCAAAATACCCATATCGCCTTCAACGAAAACTAAGATTTTTGAATATTTTGAATATGCTAAAGGATATTTTAAGGAACTTAAGATGAAAGAATTGAAGAAAAAAAAAATACAAAGCTACAGTAATGATGAAATCAATTTTTGCGACAGGTATGCGCACCGCTTACTTTGGCATCTGTAATAATATGATTGCATTTGAAGGTCTTTACAAAGACTATGTAGAAAATGGCCCATATGATGAGTTGCATACATTTAAATTCTCGCAAGACCATTTGGAAACGTTTTTTGGCACAGTTCGTCGTATCAATGGTATGTTTATATCATAATCAACAAATATTTTGTACACCTTTCTTAACTTTCCTAGCACATCATTTTTTAATGAATTCCGATTTTCATAGGTTGCAACGATAATCCAACACCGGTTCAGTTTGCAGGTGCTTTCAGAAAGTTACTTGTATGCAATGGAATTTTGGCTTCGGAATATTCAAATGTCATAAACAATGATACAAAGATATTGACAGTATCATCACGAAAGAAGAAAGATTATACTTTGATTGACATACGAGAAATTAAGGAAACTATTTTCCTTTGTGACTTGAAAGAATTGTGCAAAAATGTACAATAAGTTTTATTTTGGTTGTTTCTCCAAAATTAAACTATTATTTTCCCAAATAATGACGCCAAATGATGCAAGATTTAACATTGTGATAAAAATGGAACAAAAAAGTTGTGCTATATTCAAGACAAAAGAATTTGCAAGTTTCAACTTTGTGATGAATATGGAACAAAGTAGTTGTACTATATTTATCACAATAATTTTGTACCGTATTTGTCACAAAATTGAATATATTTTTTAGTCCGAAATAGTGCGTCACTTTGAAAATGGAATCGCATGTCTTGCCGTCGATAAGGTGGATAAAGTTTTTGCTGACATCAACAAAGTGGTTTTTCCCTAATGATTCCAGATGATTCCAGAGTCGTCCAAAATATTAATTACATACACTTATTATGTATTTCTAAAACCTGAATAAATGTTGAATTAACCAGAATTAAAGGGAATTTACTTTTCTTAAATCACACTTGAAGAGAATTTCCAAACTTCAAGACGATTCAAGCATGGAGCAATTCACGCTAGTGAATACTAAAGAATACTAGCAAAACTAAAATTTGTGCAATTTTTGGTTTCGCTGGCAACCGCTTTCATGGCGCTGTTGTCAACGTTGCTTGTCATCGTCATGCTTTGTCTGGCTTTGTCAGTTTCTAATTTTTGAGATGATTCCGTATTTAGTGTTGAATGGTGCAAGTAATAAATGGTAATAAGGTTGCAATTAATGATTTAAATCCAACAATAATTTCATCATGATATGTATTTAACAGTATTTAGTTCGTCCCGAGCGCTATTGCGAAATTTTATATGATACAAATACTATTTTCACCGGTTGACCCATTTTAGACGTTTATTCTCGTTTGTTCCATTTTGGCGGTATCGCACGGTATAGTCTGTCTGAGTCTGTCAAACACTGTTAAATTCTATGAACGTTTATAAACATCCTTTCATAGTCAACATTCAATCAAATGCAATTATTTTAAATACGTTTAAATTAAAGAAAAAAAACGTTGAAATCATACACTTTACTTGACTGATCATTTTTGAACTAAAATTTGCTAATAGCAAGGCTAATAGTAAGCTGTTGATTATTGTTATTTAAAACCATTTTTTTATTTCAATTAACTCAAGATTTGAATTGCATTGAATTGATCTAAATATCGACTTTTATTCTCGCGGCAAAGTTTTGGTATTCTTGATGAATGGTGTGGAAAAGTTATGTAATTTTAATTTATTTTATTCAGTTTGGTGACAACACTCAATTGAGACCAAATGATGACCGAGAACACAGATGAAGATGATTCATGTAAATTTTTATTTTTTCAATTCGAAATTATTGAATTTAATGGAATTTAAGATGGATTTTTCACTGTTTTTCACAATTGAAGGTGACTTGATAAACCCAGGTGAAGTGGATATTCTAAATAGCTTGAAAGTTCGGTATGAACGCCGACAAATTTACGTACGTATCAAATCCAAATAAATGTTTTGAAATTTCTATTCCATTTTTATTATCTCCTCTATATGTCGTTATTCATTATATAACGGTAGTAATATTTGATGATAGAGATTTTAATTTTTTATTATAGACAAAATTTGCACGAGTTATGATTGCGATCAATCCGTATGAAGAGCTGGAAAATTTATATTCAAACGATTGCATGGAAAAATACAAACGTTCAACAAGTGTCCTACCACCTCATATTTTTACAATAGGTCAGTATGTGGTTCAAGCGGGGTACGATTGCATGATATTCAATGATTATTTATTTTTTTCTTCAGGAAATGAGGTTATTCGTAGTGTCAAAAAGGAAAAGAAGTCAAAGATAGTGATTTTTAATGGGGAATCTGGAGCGGGCAAGACAGAAAACACAAAAAACCTACTTAATCACATTTACAAATGTATTGAAAACAGTGCAGATCAACATAAGATTAAATTGGCATCTGTTTTAGAATTTTTTGGAAATGCAACCACACACATGAATTTAAACAGTTCTCGTTTTAGAAAATTTTTGCAGGTTCGAATACATGCAAGATATTATGTCGTATTTGCTCTTAAAATTTTTTCTAAATAAATTTTGTATCACTTCATCCCTCTTTTCGGCGCACATTAGATTTTCTATTCTGAATTCGAGGTGACGTTCAAAATTTCGTCTTATTTTCTGGAAAAAAGTCGAGTATGCATGCAAAATGAAGGTGAAACCAATTTCCATGTCTTTTATACTCTGTTGCATGCCCCAAATGAAATAAGAGATGTACTCTACCTAAAATCGTTGGACAAATTCAAGGTACATTTGTATTCATAACTTTCATTTATTATTATATAACGATTTATCATTATTATTATTAGTACTTGAGTAATAGCAAAAAATGCATCAATCCAATAGTGGCTTACAGTCGATTGGATAACGCTCTGTCTAATATTGGATTTTCAGACGAATCAAGAATGATCATTTATAAATTATGCGCGGCTATTTTACATCTTGGTAACGTTGAAATCAAAGAAAACAGTAACCAAGAAAGTGATATAGCTGAAAACTCATTGGCTTCTTTTCAATGGGTAGCAATTTTGCTGTCTATCAATGAAATCGATTTAAAAGATGTGTTACTTACACGTCAGTTTAATATCAATGGCCTTCAAGAAACGTAAGTAAATAAATGAGAACAAAGAGTATTAATTTAAACAGTTAAAACGTTTAGTTTTCTAAAGAGCTTTGATATAATTCATGAACCACTTTTAAGTCTATAGTGATTTAACTGGATTTAACGACATTTCCAATACTGTTCATGTGCACAAATAAATTTGATTGATTCCCAATTTTAAATTCATTTCCAGAGTGCCATTATCTAAAACACAATCAATAAAAACTAGAAATACATTAGCAAGAGAAATATACGGACTCATATTTCAAAATTTGATCAGTGCTCTCAATGACAAACAAAATGGAAATGCAATGCCATTTATTGGAATTATTGATATGGCTGGTTTCGGTATAACATAAGAACAATTTATTTTTTCCTGATCTATTTTGGCATTGTATAACTTTATATACAGCTATATCTATTTTTCTCTTTTTGGTTCATAGAATTCTACACAAATAAAAAGAATTGTTTCGAACAATTGTGCATAAATTACATTAATGAACGCTTTCATCATCAATAATGGTTAAAGCCGAGCAAGACTGGTATAAAAAAGAAAGTTTAGATATTTCTCCTATTCCATTTTTTGATAATGTTCACATTGTTGGTAAGCTTAACTTGTTCAAAATGCATAAAACACAGTATACATTTCATTGCTTTTTTATATTTCTACATGTTTAGAATTGTTCGATCAGAATACTGGAATACTGCCTCTACTTCATGATGAATCAAAACTACCGAGCCCATCAGCACAAAACTTTACCCGTAATTTGTACAAACATTGTGAATCAAATAATGCATTCGGAAAATTCAAATCAAATCTGCCACATGATTTTTTTATTATAAAACATTTTGTACATGACGTGGAATATTCATCTGTAAGCTCTATATTAGTAGTCTATTGATTGAATTCTCTGAATTTATGTTAAATTCGTTATTTCCGCTTATTACGTTTTTGAAGGAACGCTTTATAGAAAAGAACATTGCAATGAATACTCCAGCAGTGGACGATATTTTACAAAAAGTTACCAAACAAATTGGATACTTTAGTGGAAGCATTGGCCGTTCTCAATCATTGAGCCTAACGTTGAAAATAGAATTAGATACTTTGATTGCAGAGCTTGAGAAATATGTAAGTCGAATTTAACCAATATTATTTGTTTTAATTTGTTATTTAGCTATTTAATTCCTTCTTTCAGGAAAATATTTTTATTCGCTGTGTTAAACCAAACAAAAATTTAAAAAAATCTAAATTCGATGAAAATGTTGTTTTGGAGCAACTGAAGTCTACAAGTATGTTTGAATACCATAAGTTAGAACAAAGAGGATTCCCCATACGTATCGATTATAAAGATATAATGACTAAGTATGGGTTTTCACTAGTAGACTTGACAAAAAATCTCAAAGACAAACTTGAAATATTGATTCGTTCGATTGGCTTGGAGAGGACCGATTTTAAAATCGGCAATTCGCAAATTTTCTTCCGACCGTTTCAAGATCACAAATTGAATCAAATATTGAATCCAGATGCAGAAATTTTAAACAGTACCAAAAGGATGTTTGAAAGGAAAATAGCTGCCAATGTGCGATGGCAAAAATGTGTGAAGGCTATTTTGTCTATAGACAAAATCAAGGATACACACAAAGAAACTAGTATGTATACTCGTATTATGACTCTTGTGAAACAATAAAACTTTCATAATCATAAATTATGGAAAGCAATGTAGATAAACTTTATAACGTATTAAAGTATGAATTAATATTATTTGACACATTTTCAGTATCTACCACAGTTTTAAGCAATGAAATATCTCATAAACCAACTCGAAAACGCAAAATACCCATGCTTGAACCGACCGATGATTCGGAACCGACCGATGATTTGGAATTGACCGATGATATGAGACCGACAAAAAAACGTTTTAGACACTTCTTGTCAAAAAGAGAGGCGAGACCACCCCCCGAAATACGATACGATGGAATTAAACACATTCCTGATGCGAATAACAATCAAAAGAGATGTAAATTAGAAGGATGTTTATTGAAAACTAACCACTTTTGCACTAAATGCAACGTTCACTTATGTATTAAATCGAAAAACAAATGTTTTAAAATTTCCCATGCAAAAATTAGTATTGCAACAAAATTCTTCGCGGCGAGCAGTTTAATTTCATTCGTTGTACACAAAAAAACATCTTTTGAAAATACTTTATTTTTATCAAAAATACTAATTAATTTGAATGTATACGTAAAAGAAAAAATGCAAGAATCTATGTTTATTAGCATAATTTGAAACGTTTGTTTTAATTTTATTTATCATTTGACAGACGTTTTCCCCCCTTTTTTCATTAACTATTCCAAACTATTCAATGCAAACAACATAAGCAAACATAAGTAAAAGCTTTGCCATGAACAGAAAAGTTTTTTTTTTTAATTTTTGACTCACAATTTGCTCTGTTTCAATTTGCTAGGGTTTTTCCGCAGACAATTTTTGCTCGAAATCTTGACCGAAAAAGAGCACATTTGATGAATTCCAGGCCATAAAACGAGCTTGTAAGAAGGCAAACTCTTCGGATTAGGACAAAATTTCCTGGAATCGATACTTTAACACAATCTAATCAAGCCAAATTTGCACGTCTAGTGAAATCTAATATTTTTATACCGTTTTATACATGTGTGTAATGGTGTTTAATTGCATGAATTTTTAACCTGACATGATAAATAAAATCGGTAACATATAATTTCAAACTGAAGCGCCTTTATCTTATTTTTGTTTGGTCATTTTGAACAAATTTTTGCTTATGAATTGACCGATCCATAATGTTGATTGAAATCTTTGCCGCGACATTGTGTTACACATCATAGTAAGCGCAGTAAACGATCAACGGTTTTATGGCGGTAAGAATGGATTAGTGCGTATTGGCGATTTTATGCGATTTTATTGTTTGAAATTGAAGCAAACAATAACCGTTATTTGCCACTATTGGATACCGGCGTGCACACAACCGCACAACCGCACACAGTCGCAAACAACACGTTGACGTTTCGTTAGCTTTGGGCGGTTCTGTCTGTTACATGTGGTTACTAAGATTGCCAGCAATTGCTAAGTTTTATGCAGCAATTGCTATGTTTCTACTCAGCAAGACTGAACTCGTTTAGCAACGTTTAATTCATCTCAGTTTGTCTCAGTTAACGTGAATCTTTGGTTGCTCTCCACAGTTTTCAATTTATTGTGTTAAGTTGTGTTAAGTGTGGTTAAAAATACGGTTGAAGTGATGTCTGAAAAGCGCAAACTTTCATTTCATGGCAAAATGCCTGACGCAAAAAGGCAAAAATTCAATGATGATGATGATGAAGAAGATTCAACGAATGAGCTTGTGCTTGAACTGTGGCGAATATTTCTATGGTCCGTATGCAGACACTTCGTAAGCCAGCTGGGATCACATGTGTGATGAAAACATTGATGTGATGGATAAAATCAAAAGATTGACTGAATGCTCTGCGTTCTTAATGAACGAGATTTCAAAAACAACGATCAAGAAACATACTCAATGCATGGCTTCATTATGGATGCTACCGAAGTTGACACCAACGCCAACACCGCCACCACCACCACCACCGTTTCATACTCCATCGTCGTCATTGATTCCAGTAGAACGGCAAATTGATTTGACACCGATACCATTTACAAGTTCAAACAAGAATACGGATACGTTGGAAAAGAAGACATACGCCAAATCGAGCACACCGTTGACTGGATTGAAACAGTTATCATATATTGATGAATTGTAAGAAGTCCTCAAGTGAGATCATTAATATCTGCGAATTTCTATGAATAAATTGCCAATCGTAGCTGATCGTTGTTAATGTAATCATTTGTTCTTTTTTTTTATGTAGGAAGCGCCAAAAGAAAAAGGATAAACTCGATAAGAAAAAAAAAATAAAGGATCAAGCAGAAGGCCACAAGGAAAATAATGGAAAAGTACACGATGACGATGATTAAAACGGCGGTCAAAAACTCGAGTGAAACCAAGTGAAACAAGAAGAACGTAACACCTGACTTACCAATCATCGCCAATAATAACAAATATGTCGATCACTGCAAATTCGAATTTAAAAAAAATTTAACTACGTCAAATAATTTAATAACGTACCATTAATTTAGACATTAGAAGATACTTTCGTGTTTAACATGAAAATTGCTAGCCAAAATATGTTCTTGTTCTGAAATAGTCTATTTCAATAAAAAAGTAAGATTTGGTAAGATTCAATAAAAATTTTATTTAATAGCGATAAATAGATGAATTGAGATAAATAAACTGATCCGAATGTTGAATAAACTTTATTTCGAAGAAAAGCGAAGAAAAGATGAGAAAAGAGAACAAATGATGTATGTGGCAGTGTGTGGTTGCTTGCGTCAACTGAAACCTTTGCCGCGAACTATTCATGAATGATAATCGCGTTTGTGTTTTATTATTTCACGTTCGCGCGAGAACTTCCGCTTACATGAATGACAGAAAAAGACTCCCCGGTTTTTTGAGTGGATGATTTTATGTTCGTTCAAATGAGCAAGCCGCCGAAATTTCTTCAAACATGTCGCACATTCAAACTGTTAAAATTGACAGAAAATAAGCAAAAATAAGTAAACGAAGGCCAATTAAACGATGACCAATTATTTACCTTTTTTTTAGCTTCTTCTCTTTTCAAAGATTTTGCGTATGGCCCACGCTTTGGGCCAAACTTTCTTGTCACGCAACTTTCGGCAACTTTTTCAATCTTTTCGAGGTCGAATTGCATAGGTATTACACAATTTTCCTTCCGATCATTTTTTTTTTCTAGAATATATAAAGAGATGCCATAAAAAGTACGAAACAAACGACTACAGTCAAAACCCCACAAAACCCATCAAAACTTACCCGCAATCACACCCTTCACTTGGTTGGTAGTGCTTTATCCATGACGGCCGCGCAAAATTAACCGCTTCTGCATGATTTTTACCATTGTTAAATCCTTGATGGTATGCCCGCGGCATTGTAATTACGATTTCTCCCTCCTTTTGCTCAATCTATATTGTCGATATCAATTTTCCAAAATTATTTATAATTTGAAATTGTTTAAAATATTGACAACGATTGACAATTTACATTTGAAATTGTAATTCGATTCAATTCAATTGAAATATACTAATCTTTGTAAATGGAATCGACATTTCATATAAAACTTCCGGATCGATTAGGACGTTTTTGTGCGTTAGCATTCTCCTACCGCTACCACATCTATAGCCCGGAATTTTTTTTTCGATTGCCGCTTCCAAAATATCAGCATACTTTTCGCTCACACCGTACCAGAATTTTGATTCACCTGTGATAAGATGGCTTATCGAGAGAAGATTGCAATCTTCTACATGCATGCCAAAGATTGAAAACTTATCGCCGAAGTAGGCAAATGGTGTCGTTACACCTTGAAACCCTTCTACAGATTCGTGATGGATTATAGATGCTTTCGTTGACAACGAATTTAAATTTAAAACCTTATTCCATGGATTTATATTATTTTCAGTATCAGATAACGAGGTTACATTTACGTCGGTCGCGTAAATGGCAAATTTTTTTCGCTTGTTGGCCTTTTTAACCTGTACCTACATGGTGGCCAATACATGAAAAATAAATTGTTGTTAATGGATGTTAAGTAAGAACTATAAATACCGATAAATACGGATAGATTACACTATTACCAAAAATCTTCTGCTTTCACATTTTTGTTTGTTTTGATAGCACACTCACGAAATTTCTTCAGCGTCATAGTTTTGCTTAATTCCGGTCCAGGCACAAAGTAGATTCCATCAGCTGACGTTTTATTGATATATTGTTGTCGTGGCTTGCCAATATCAGTATTTATATCGAGATTTTTGTATGTGAAATTAACTGACCAATCAGCTGGAGGAATAATATGAATCGAGGACGATCGAGGAAAAATTATAATCAAATACAATCAAATACTTTGCCGCGAGAGAATACTACATACCTTTATGATGCCATGATCTTCTGCGCCTCTCGCAATGAGTTCGTCGATGAATTCACCAAAATTTTTCATTTGGCTCACTGAGGCATAATATGCTGGTCCTGCCATGTTAATTTTTTTAACATAAACCAACGAAAAACGAAGAAATACACGAAAATCTGGCAAGAAAACAATGTAAGCAACGATTGAAAATATGTGTGCAGCCCAAACGTCAAAACAACCGGCGCAACCGGTGAATGATCAACAAAACAAACCGGCAAATTACATAACCAAAAAACATCCAAAACTTTGCTGCGAGAATACTCGTTTGTTTTGAATGCCATTGAATGTGTTTGAACCACATATCGTTGGTTTGAACGTTTGAAAACCGTTTTTTAGATGAAGTCGCATGAAGTGGAGTAAAAAAAATAATAATTGATTTTCCGACAATGAATGTGAGACTTCTCCCGAAATTTTATTAAAGTGAAACATTTTGTTTTTTTCCTTTTTTCATACATTTTTTTTAACAAAATACTCAGTAGAGGTCTCACATTCATTTTCGGACATTCAATTAATTAATTATTAATTTCCGTTAATTGCATCACTGATTTATTACACGAAAGATTTCAGTTTTTTTTATTTACAATAGACACTTCACAATTTTCTATATTTAATCTACATTTTGAGGTTATGTCAATCTGTCAAAAGTTCACTCTGCAATCCTTCAGAGGGCGCTTTACAACAATTTTGTTTTTCACACTGAAACCGTATAGTCCTGGTGTAGAGCATCTCTACATCTTCATCATATTCTGCTTTCTGCACAAAATGGATGTCATGTAAGTGCTGCGGATAATCAAGATCTACCTCGAAAATGTAGCCAGTCGATGAGTTATCTTGAATGTTCAGAATTCGGTTCACAGGGAATTCTTCTTGACACCATTCGAAACCATCGATAGGTAAATGTTCCATCATCGAATAACCGTAAAGGTTATTGGCATCCAGATACATTAGATATTTCGATTCAACGTTTGGATCGTATTCTTGCATGTATTTGTTGTTGGCCTTCGAATACCGCTTGATGCATTGACTGATACCACCTCTAATACCTCTCTCGATGAACATAAGCTTATCAATGTCTGTTAGAACTTCAATCTTGACTTTTGTATATTTTAACATTGCATCGAAAGGCAGTCCCGGTGTTGTGTAATAATGTGCTGGGTCGAGTTTGTAGCTGTCGAAGCTCAGTTTTCATGTACAAATCAGAAAAGTCACCCAAAGAATCGATATTGAATTCATTCCAAACTTTAGTTGCAAATTCAAAATCTTCATCTGAAATATGGCTTTCTGTCAAGGTGCTGTAGAATGTATCTTTTGCCAGCAACGAGTTTTCTTGTAGTTTCTTTCATGAGTCTATCCAGTCGTAGCAAAAGACCCCTTTACATTCTCACATTTTAAGCTGCTCCTCATTCAAATTCTTGAATTCAAATCGCAGATTCTGTTTCTTTTCGCCTGGAAGTAATGAAGATACAAAGTCTAATGATTATGACATAAATTGAAATGAGTCGATGAAACGCAGTTTAATGAAATTTCCGTACTCATTACTATGAATACTTGGCACTGTCTTGGTGAAAGAGATGTATTATTCTATTGTAGTATTTTCAAAAAAAACCCAATTCTATTGTTCTGCTGTCCATATAATGTGAAAAGATATTGTTCGTTCTAAAATAGCATAAAGGTCGAATCCGAAACTGAAAATTTGTCAGATTTTATTATATTGGAACCTTTGAGTTTGCAGAACACACAATCGTATGAGCAAAAAGTGTATGATAATAAATCTTCTATTATTTGTGATACACTAGAATTTCAAAACTTCATGTGAAAATATATAAAATTAAGGCAACCTGGATGTTTTTTCTATTTTTATTAACAACTACAACCCAGCTGTAGAGTAGTGGTTAGCGTGCCGGCTTTGCAAGCATCGGGACGTGGGTTCGAATCTCCTAGTGGCCGTTCGTTTTTCTATCAATTTCATCATTGCTAATAACAGTGATATATTGATGGGAGAAAAACTAACACATAAAAAAACAGTGATTTTCGACTCACGGAGTGTTTCGGAGGACACTTTAAGCCGTCGGTCCCGTGTGTGTGCACAAAGAGGATTTTGAGTTAGCACAGACACACGTAAATCGACTACCTTAACGCTAAAGTTGTGTTATTGGGTATTTCAATATTCAATACACCACCGCAAAAAAGGTAGTAGCCATTCATGGGCCCGAGCATTCGAATGCGGTGCAGTCGTGCCCTGCAAGCCCCTCACCAATGTATTCGAATAATAGTTCTCATGCTGGTGGTATTCATGGAGTACGAAAAAAGACTGAACACACCTAACTGTACACAATTCGGTCTATAAATACTGAATGATGATGATGATTAACAAGAAACATACATGAATTCATTATTTCATTTAATTCAAATCAATCTCATTATCGCAAAATTATAAATGCGACTGACTCATCATCTTTGTTGTCATTGACTCCAGCTTCAGTAATTCCTTGTATTTGGCCATATTTCATTGCTTCAGTCGGATCCGAAAAATTGACCAAATCTAAAATAGACAAAATTTATAGCTTCGACAAATTGCTTTTGTTATAATTGTTGCAAAATTGTTCGGCGCGATTGAATTTCGGCTACGAGTCCGTTGAGCAATTGGCTCAAGCGGTTGATACTGTGAATGTTCCTCTGACGGAGCTTTGTCGTTTTCCATATTTGCTATTATGTGAATATTCGCCAATTATGAATAATAAAAACAAAAAACAAAAATCAAAAGAATTCTAGAAAACTTATTATAAATACCTTTCTTTTAATGTTTGATGTGTATGATCCAAAAAACACGGGTTTTCTGATTCAAACATATCTGTCAAATTAAGTTGACAGCGCACAATGGGTGCGTTCAATACTTCAGAAATTCGGAGTAATTCATAACATGTGTATTGTATACACTATAAACTTTACTTTGAGAATTTGCGTTCATATGCACAAAATTTTGTGCAGATATTAACAAGTTCTGCATAATTTCAATAATTCTTGCGAAAAAAAAGGGTTTCTGCATTTAAAATATAATTTTCGTTGATCAATAATTTTAATGTAAACTAATTGCGCAGAAAATAATTGTAAACAATGAATTTTGTACAGATATTTAGGAATTGGTTAAAACTGAAGACAGATGTTCCATAAATACTATGTTTGGTGATGTAAAAAACAAACAAGTGACATCAAGTACATATTGTACGCATAAGTACGCAGAAAATAATTGTAAACATTGAATTTTCTGCAGATATTTTGCAATTCGATAAAACCAAAGACGGATGTTCCATGAATATTGCTTCTATTTATTCAATTTTAGTTTTAAAAAATAGAGATGTGATAGTACAAAATAACAAACAAATATAGAAATCAAAACATCTTATTCTAATGCTTCGTTAGATTCTTTATCTGCTATTTAACTCATGAGGTAACTAAACTACTTGAGCAGCTCTCGGTCTATAATAAGTTTGCAACATTTTGAATGTCCGATGTAATCTTGAATGTGTTGTTTGAAGGGAATCGGAATATGAACTGATCAGCGAATGTCATCATCGATTTATTTTGCTTTGGAAATCAATATTGAAGACATTATGATTTTTTTTTGAAATACAAGTCCAATACTTGTACAAAACTGAATGAACTTGGAACCTTAAAATTTGAATAGATTATTTAAAGAAAAGAGGATAACTGCAATCATAAAACTAATACTTACACTGAAAATGCGTTCCTGTAAACCGATGTAATATTTTGAATCATTTGTGACCATTATAAAGAGTGATCCAATAAGAGCTTCCGGAAGTTTTTTTTTTAAAAAATGCAGAAAATCGATTTAATATTAAAAACTTGTATTTGAGTGATTAGTTTGGTTCATGACAATAAGTTGTAAGGTTAATTTACGTTGGCAACACTATATTGTTGGTATTACGGATTGGCGGCCATGACAGCATTTCGGTCCGCCATGTTAGCTTTTACGTTTAAGTCATTTATTACGGCATTCCAGTGTGAGAGCTCACCGAGAGCAGTCTTCCGTTCAGTAGCAATAAGCGACAGTTGTATCAAAGTGAAACATTAAACGATAAACGATTTCAATCGAACATTCCGGAGTCTTTTTATTTAAATTGAATATTACGATATTACATAGTATTTGAAAATAATTTCTTTCAAATGTTGACCGCAACTGGCTCTGAGGTGGTCCATTCGGTGGGTCCAATTTTCGAACACTCTCTCCAGCATACGGCCCGATGATGCCGCCAGCCCATAGACCACACCAAACAGTGCATTTTTCGGGATGCATGGGTAGCTCTTGGATTGCTCCTGGCTGCTCACTTGCCCAGATACGACAATTTTGCTTTTTAACATACCCGTTGAGCCAGAAATGGGCCTCGTCGCTGAGCACTGAGCACTGAGCACTGAGCATTCTTCACTGAGCACTGATTTTGGAAATACAATTCCACAATTTGTAAGCGTTGCTGCGGCGTAAGTCTGTTCATGGTGAAATGTCAAACCATACTGAATAAAAATATCGTGTCAGCTTGACATAACTCACGCGTGATCTGTCAAAAAATCCCTATTGAAAAAAGTACCTCGTGTGGATTCCGTGCTTCGATCTGTCGAATCGGATCAGCATTTGGATTCTAAAGGGCCAAAAATATCAAGCAATTGTAGCTGATAAGTATTTCCTGAAAAAATTACCTCAATGAACTTTATGAACACTTTCAAAGCATTGGACAGTTTAGTACGGGGTGTCGGCAAAAATTTGAGCAAATGCACGATGCTTAAAACATCTGGACCATTCGATGGAATTCTGACATCTCTATCAATTCGAACCTCATACAAATCACGTGGTAAATTCTTAATTGATTCCCAAATGTTTATCAAAGAGACGCCGTCAATTTCACTGAACAACAGATCAAAGTCATACAGAATCTAAAAGTACAGAGAACAGTGAATAAAGAAATGAAGAAACCGTTCGAACAAATTTAATAATCACTAGTTCGGGATCAACAAAATAGAAGCTGAATATTTTGTGGATTGGTTCTGATGGGTCTTTCAATATTTCGCGACGAAATTCGATGGAACCGGCCAGCACACGTTTCAGTTCATCTTTGTTGTTTTGCACCACACACGTCTTGAAAAATTGCATCAGATCAATATTGGATTCATTCATTCCACTTTGAATATTTTCGATGTCATCGGATTCCAAATCAGAAATATTGGCAGCGTTGCCATTCTCGTCATGTTCTCTTCCAGTCTTTTATTAACAATACACCGCCAAAGACTGGCTGTTTTTATTCATTGTTGATTAATTACATATCTGACAGGGAAAAGGTAAGGGTCATTAATCGATTATATCGGATCTCACCACCATTAAAACCTGTATCTTTTCTTTTAGAAAAATCCATTCAAACATTGCAAGGTTGGATGATTATAAATACAATTTGTATAAATATTACATTCGATAACTATGCTAAAAATATCACATAATCACAGTATAACAATATTAACAATGCTAATGAAATTTAAAAAGAAATGGTTTAATTACAATCATTGGATTTGTTGTTTCAACCTAAGATTCAATTTATCACAGGCAACTAATTGAGATTTAAAATTTGCACGAGAAGCAGGTTCTTTAAACAGTTCATCAATGAAGTTTGCAAGTTTACACATCTGATTTACTGGTGCCGTATGTTCATTAATAAGTAATAGATCTATTATTCTAAAAGTTTCCACCGACGATTCACGAAGATTGAATGGGTTTGAATGAAGCGCAATATCGTTTTTTATCTGTGAGCATGGGATAATGTCGTTCAATACGTCGTAGAAAAACAGCAAAGCTGCATTGATACGCCTCCTTTCAAGTTTCATCATTTTCAAATTTTCCAGTCTACATTCATATGAAGAAATATGATAGTTGTTTTCGGCAGATGGATATTCTCTCAATGCAAATATTGTAAATTGCTTTTGCACCGATTCAATTAAGTCTATCGATATCGAATGATATGGTAACCATACGACACAACAGTATTCAAGCAATGATTGAATTAGAGTGTTATATAAAGTCTTGAGAGTATTGAGATTTCTTATGTCAAAGCAAAAGCGTTTGATAAATCCAAGTGTAGATTTTGCTTTAGACACGATCATATTTATGTGGTTATTAAAATTCAGTTTCGAATCCACAATCACACCAAGGTCCTTTTGTTCTTTAACTCTCTCAAACACGTGATCCCCATAATGGTAATTTCCAATAAAGATGTTCGATTGTTGTTTGTTGGTAATTGACATCACTGAACACTTGTTTAAGTTTAGGTGTAAATCGTTTGCGATACACCATTGCCTCAATTTATCGATAGCACGTTGAAGCTTCAATGTGTCCATAACGGATTGCAGCTGCAATTTTAAGATCATCAGCAAACAAAGATATAAACACATCAATACCCAATTCCTCAACTATGTCGTTGATAAATAGTAAAAAAAGTGTAGGTCCCAAGTGACTTCCCTGAGGCACACCCGAGTTTACTATGAATTCCCCGGAACTTCTACCATTGTAGTATACAAATTGACGACGGTCGCGAAGATATGATTTGATCCAATAGATGAGGTTACTAGGTATATTATATCTGTTTAACTTTGAAATCAATATATCATGATTGACTTTATCAAAGGCCTTTGCAAAATCTGTGTACAGCACATCTACTTGTCGTCGATTTTTAAGCACAAAGTGAGTAAAATCCATAAGATTGGTCACTGTTGAACGCCTTTTATAGAATCCATGTTGTTTCGGTGATATTCTATTTGCAACCATATCAGTCAGTTTAATATTCACGAGTTTCTCAAAGAATTTAGCTATAGTTGGTAGTTTAGCTATACAGCGATAGTTTTCAACATTTGATCTAGATCCCTTTTTAAAGATTGGATTCACGCTATAACTCTTCCACTGAGAAGGAAACAATCCGAGAGTTAGTGATTCGTTGAATATGATGTGAAGTGGAGTGCACAAAAAGGCTGCACAGTTTTTCAGCAATAATGGATGAAAACCATCAGGTCCCGTTCCTTTCGATATATCAATTTTCATAAGCTCGTCGAATACAAATGCTTCTTCCAACAGGAATAAATCATTAGTTCCTCCAATGGTGGTAACTCGATTGGGTTGTAAGCCATTCCTATTAAATTCAAAATTTTTGTTGAAAAATTTTGCAAAAAGATCAGCTTGAACTTGAATATTAGTCGTTGATGTATCACCATAATGAAGAATTGTCGGTATATTATCAGTTTTCCTCCTGGAATTAATAATACGCCAGAATGATTTTGAGTCTGATCGAACAGTAGAAGCCATATTATTGATGTAGTCATCGTAGAGTTTTGTATTCAATGAATCAAACGCAGCGAATGCTGCATCAAACGAACGTCTGTCACCCGAGATTTTGAAATTCTTCCATTCCTTATTTCTCTTGTTTTTTAGGTTGCGTAGTTGAGCATTGCTCCATGGACACTTTACATTACGTTTAATGGTATTCTTTGGTATAAACCGCTCTATTGCTGTCGTTAATGAATTAACAAGCACAGTCACCTTATCGTCCAGAGATAGATGACGACTAATAAGTTGATTTTCCAAGCATAAAGATGACAAATACTGATTCAAGCCAAAATAGTCTCCTCTTTTATAGTTAAATGTGTCGGTATTTGGCTCAGATGAAGCAACATTGAAATGCCATTCAAATGTGAGCAAAATCGGTGGATGAAGATCCTCTAATTTGACTAACGGAGGCGGTCTAAAAATTGTTAGATTTTCGTGGTCGTTCGTAAATACAAGATCTAATAGTCTACCCATTGAATTACGAATATTATTGACTTGAAACAATCCAAGCTCACTTATTGTACCAATAAATTCAGCTGCATGTGAAGGTTCTATTTGCTCTGGCAGGAGAATATTAGAATCATCATCCGCGATCCACGACACATTTGGCATATTGAAATCACCAGTCAATATAAAAATATCCGATGGACGGCATGATGAATGTATTGATTTTATGGCATTAAGATGAGATTGATAAGTTTCGTTTGACGACATTGGTGGAATATACGAATTAAAAATAAATACATTTGTATGCTTATTCAACGTTAATTTAACACAAACGCATTCAATTGATGATGCGTTGAAAATAGATACTTCTGAACAGATGAAATGAGATCGGACAGCTACCAGAACTCCTCCTCCACGTTCAAAAATTGAATCAGTTTGATCCCTATCTTTACGAAAAACGTTAAATGATGTATCAAAATATTCTGATGAAGCGATTCCATCAGTTAACCAAGTTTCAGTCAATGTGAAGATATCATATTCTGACAAAGATGAGTTGCGATACACTTCCTTTGATTTCGTTCTCATACCACGCATATTCGAGGAGTAGATATTGATTTCCAATAAGTCCAGATGATTAATATTAATGTGGCCGGGAAAATTGGTAGGCGAAGTATTTTGTATATGCGCATTCAGATTTGTTTCATTCGAATTGACTGCAGACGAATGATCACTTAGATAATGATGCGATTTATCGGTGAAGTTGTCGGTGTTTCTATCGGTGATTTGTTGGGCGTTTTGTTCGGTGTTTTGTTCGATTGTGATTTCGACGAGGTCATTGCGGTGCTGGCCGGTAATTGTGATTCGTTTGTTTCCATTAAATCCGTTGAGGTCGAGTTGCGTCTGTTGTTCGAATTCAAGTTCGGAAAAAAATCACCTAAATTTTTGTTTTGCAGAAACTCTCGGACGAAAACATTCTCTGGCCAGGCATCCGGAGCAGACAAAACATTAAAATCGGCTTCATTCACTTCGATTTTAAACGAAACGAATTTCAACGTATTGACATCCTTGTCCTTTTTCACCAATTTGTGTACATTGCACATCGACTTGTCACTTACCAATCTATTCCGCACAATGTAATTTACGATTTCTTCCGTGGTGGTCATTGGATCAAAACCGGAAACCCAAATTGCTTTGTGGAACACCGGTCTCTCGACGCGTTTCGGTTTTGTTACGATTTTTAGGCCAGTGACAGACGATTTTGTGCCCATTTTTGGCTTTGGAGCTTCAAATTTCGAAACATTAATTTTCGGAGCAAGGAATTTCGGTGAGTCGGAACGTTGACGCTTGGCCGATTGAGGCTGTGAGCCACTGCGCAATGTGTCTGCGAATGATTTGGTCGGGGTGTGTGCAAAAGATGATTTTGAGGCATGAGCGATTGAAATGTTTCGCGAAACAGTTTTTTTCTGTACCGAATCACCTCGAGAAATTGACTTTTGGGCCAAAAATTGCATGTCTTCGTGTATTTCGTTTGTTTTCCCAGTCAATTTCGAAATCATACTTTTAATTGTGGATAATTCAGATAAAATTGACGGACCATCTGGTTTTGCTTCTGCGAACCCCATTTCAGTCAATTTGGTTTGGCGCGGTTTCAGTGTACCACTCGGTGTCGAAAATGTTTCTGGTAAAATCAAATTTGACTTACTCGGTGCTGACGATTTTTCGGCGGGTTTTTTTGAGACCACTTTTGGTTCACCACTCGGTACATTCGATTCGTTTGACATTTCGCCAGTACATTTGTTACAAAATATTCTGACGTTCGGTGATTTTATTTGCTCGAGTTTCACAAAAATGCCAATACATGAAAGATGAACAACATGACCACAACCTGCACACTTCGTTGACAAATCCGATTTTATATTTGCAGGCGGACAGTCGTCACGGGAGCATAGTTTTATTTTGGTCATTGTGTTGCAATAGCGACAACAACAACAATCACTTTGTTCGTGAATGCCGTCACTGTTAACCCGATTTTATCGTTTTTGTTTGATATTTGATGTTGCACTTTATATTTTTCGAAGATAAAATCACTAGTTCTATTGTTTATATCAGTTTTTTGGTTTTTTTAACACAGATTATCTCTAAATAAAAATAAAATAAAGACGAACGAGACTAAACGAGACTAAACGAGACTAAACGTCAAACTCGATTCGATGTATTGACAATATATATAAATCTTATATATAGACTCGTGCCACTGCTACACTATGTAAAGCAATGTGTCAGCTGATCTCATGTATATGATCTCAGTTAACTGTGTGATTTTTGCCGGGAAAATCGAAGTCAATTGACGATGCTTGTTCATTTTGTGCACCTTGAACGTCGATATAATTTTGAAGTAATTAGTTCTCTGTTTTGATCGACTTATTATTGCATAATACATCGAAATCATCATCGTTAAAATGGTGAAAGTAAAAGAAACCCATGCGGAATTTTTAAAGAGAATGGCTGGAAAATATCCTGGTGAATTCCGTGTAGACGAAACAGTTCTATTTTGTTTAATGTGTGACGAAAAGGTTACTGCAGATCAAAAGTCGCAGGTTACGCAACATGTGGGCACAAAGGGACATAAAGATGCCAAAGAACGAAGAGGAAAGGATAACTCAAATCAAAAGCAAGCCCTCCTAACAACAATGAAATTGGATGGCAATCGTGATGTAAATGAATTTGCGATGGATTTAACAATTTTTCATCGAAACGAATGTTCCATTGTACACAATTCATAATCCGTCTATGGTTCAATTCCTGGAAAAACACACAAAATATGCTGTACCAAGTGAATTCACTTTGCGTAACAAGTGTCTACCAAAACTATACGAAGAGTGTGTGAATACAATGAAGGAAAGAGCAGCAAAAAAATATTTGTGGGTGTCGATGGATGAAACGACGGATTCTGAAGAAAGATATGTTGTTAATTTCATATTTGGTGTACTTGGTGATGAACGCGAGCGTGATCGATCTTACTTGTTTGCATCAAAGGTTTTAGAGAAGGTTAATCACAGCACTATGGCTGTATTTTTTGACGAATGTATTACAGAATTGAGTAAGTTTTAAGTTTGAAAAAATTTATCGGGGCCATATCTTACTTTTGTCGTCTTATTTCTCAGATGTGACTAAAAGCAAGGTTCTATTGTGTTTGACTGACGCTGCCGCATATATGATTGCTGCTATGGATTCAATCAGTGTGCTACATCCAAAAATGATTAATCTGACCTGCACAGCGCATGGATTACATCGTGTAGCTGAGTTTATACGCGACGAGCACCCGAATGTGAACAAACTGATTTCAAACATCAAAAAAATATTTACAAAGGTACATTTTTGGTTGTACTGTAATTTAAACAACATTGCAAAAATAACTTATATCAACATTTTCGAATAATCTTTCATACAGGCACCGTCTCGTAAACACAAGTTTCTGTCGATGTTTCCAGACTTGTCGCTTCCACCTCAACCGATTGTGACCAGATGGGGCACATGGCTTGAAGCAGCTGTTTATTTTGCTGACAACTATGAAAACATCAAATTATTTTTGTATGAATTGGACTCGCGAGATGCCAAATCGATTAAAAAGGCCCAATCAGCGATTGAACTACCACAGCTCAAAAATGAACTGGCATTCATAAAAAGCAATTTCACCTGTATTATTTCCAGCATAAAAAAAATTGCAAACAAACGGTCTTTCTCTGAATGTTGCTGTTCAAGCATTTGAATCAGTTGGTGAATCGCTCGAATCGTTGCACGAACGACCAGAATTCAAGCAAAAGTTTGATCGTGTTGTGACTCGCAATAAGGGTTTATCAAAAATCAAGCAAATTTTAAGCATTTTGAACAATGGAAAAGCCTCAGATACAAGTGAATTCGTTGACAGACTTTCACCAACCCATGACGCATTCAAATTTGCTCCGCTGACGTCATCAAATGTTGAACGCTCATTTTCGAAATATAAAGTCGTATTAAGTGACAATCGACGCTCATTTTTATTTGAAAACCTATCCAAGCACGTTGTCGTTTTCTGTAACGACTTCAAGCAGTGGTGAGAAGAGAAAAATATCATTATCCATATGAATAACACTTGATTTTCCACCATTTTGATCGTAAATATTTCCTAAATATTTTCATGGTATCGTAAATATATCGTACATATTTCGCTGTTTTTTACATGCATAAAAAATAAATATTTTTGAGTTTATAAATAAATATTTTCTGTTGCCCTAATTATCAGTTTTCCTCCTGGAATTTATAATACGCCAGAATGATTTTGAGTCTGATCGAACAGTAGAAGCCATATTATTGATGTAGTCATCGTAGAGTTTTGTATTCAATGAGTCAAACGCAGCGAATGCTGCATCAAACGAACGTCTGTCACCCGAGATTTTGAAATACTTCCATTCCTTATTTCTCTTGTTTTTTAGGTTACGTAGTTGAGCATTGCTCCATGGACACTTTACATTACGTTCAATAGTATTCTTTGGTATAAAGCGCTCTATTGCTGTCGTTAATGAATTAACAAGCACTGTAACCTTATCGTCCAGAGATAGATGACGACTAATAAGTTGATTTTCCAAGCATAAAGATGACAGATACTGATTCAAGCCAAAATAGTCTCCTCTTTTATAGTTAAATGTGTCAGTATTTGGCTCAGATGAAGCAACATTGAAATGCCATTCAAATGTGAGTAAAATCGGTGGATGAAGATCTTCAACTTTGACTAGCGGAGGCGGTCTAAAAATTGTTAGATTTTCGTGGTCGTTCGTAAATACAAGATCTAATAGTCTTTGGAGCTTCAAATTTCGAAACATTAATCTTCGGAGCAAGGAATTTCGGTGAGTCGGAACGTTGACGTTTGGCCGATTGAGGCTGTGAGCCACTGCGCAATGTGTCTGCGAATGATTTGGTCGGGGTGTGTGCAAAAGACGATTTCGAAGCATGAGCGAGTGAAATGTTTCGCGAAACAGTTTTCTTCTGTACCGAATTACCTAGAGTAATTGACTTTTGGGCCAAAAATTGCGTGTCTTCGTGTATTTCGTTTGTTTTCCCAGTCAATTTCGAAATCATACTTTTGATTGTGGTTAATTCAGAAAAAATTGACGGACCATCTGATTTTGCATCTGCGAACCCCATTTCAGTCAATTTGGTTTGACGCGGTTTCAGTGTACCACTCGGTGTCGAAAATGTTTCTGGTAAAATCAAATTTGACTTACTCGGTGCTGACGATTTTTCGGCGGGTTTTTTTGAGACCACTTTTGATTCACCACTCGGTACATTCAATTCGTTTGACATTTCGCCAGTACATTTGATACAAAATATTCTGACGTTCGGTGATTTTTTTTGCTCGAATTTCACAAAAATTCCAATGCATGGAAGATGAACAACCTGACCTCAACCTGCACACTTCGTTGACAAATCCGATTTTATATTTGCAGGCGGACAGTCGTCACGGGAGCATTAAGGTAATGATGGAGTGAGGGTTGTATTCTCACCCAGACCGTTTTGGATGGCCGCCATTTCAAGCGACTGTTACTTCTCTGTATGCTTTCATCGGAAAACGCCTACACAGGAGACTCTTTGCGCGTCAGTTGTAGTCGTTAAATGCTGAAGTTTAACACAAAAAACATTGATAATTTAACGTTAAGTTACTAGGAAATCAATATTTCAGCATATTTAGATTGAGACTTGGATCGAAAAAGAAAGAAAAGACTTATTGCCTTGTTTCGGAAATAGGATGATTGCTATTTCAATCATCAGTGGCCAGACAAGGGCTTTCACTATGTAAGTTTGCCTGAGGATTGGCTTCACTTATCATAGTTACTGGGGTTAATTGAGGATTTATTTATTATACTATGGTCTTATTTGGTATATCAAAAACACATCTGTGTTTAAATGGATAATTACTTAACACATTTTTACGAGAGCCATTCCCGTTCGTTTTCGAATTTTCGTCATATTGAGTATGTTCGTCATCACAAATGAATGATTTTTTTGACAAATTGAAGTCGGTTGCTATTTATAAAGTCGTTGTTTTGACGCATATTTTCTTTTGTCCATAATTTGCACGCGTTCGATGAAATTGAATACTTCCTAAAAGAAGAGAACTTGGACATGGATTTCGGCGAGATATTGAGGTTTGAATGGAAGCAACAACTGTATTTTTTGTGTGACATTACAAATCATCTCAACGAATTGAATTTGAAACTTCAAGGAAGAGATAAGTTCATTTGGGAGCTAGCAAAAGACGTTCAAGAATTTGAGCTAAAACTAAATTCATTCAAAAACCAAATTATCGATAATGATTACACTTTTTTCCAAAGATTGTTTGATCATGAGGGAGACGGGGATGGAGAGCCATATGATACAAATATCTTTACCCAATTTCTCGATATCTTGGTTAAGGAATTCGATTCTCGATTTTCAGATTTCAAGGAATTTAGTTTGGTATTCAAGTTTCTCAAAAACCCATTCATTTTTGATGAAAACCGTATCGAAACGTTGGCAAATCTTCTCAAAATAAATAAAAATCATTTGCAATTTGATATTTCATTGATCAACGAAGAAACTTCCAAGCCAAATGAAAAAAGTGACGCATTATTGTGACGCGGTTGCTTTCTGAATGCAATTTTATGGTTCTCAAAAATATCGTTCAAAAGTTCTTCTGCATGTTTGGCTCTACATACGTTTGCGAAACTACGTTTTCAAGTTTAGCTCGTCGCAAATCGAAATTCCGTAATGCGTTATCTCAAACAAACTTGGAATCTGAAATTCGATGTGAGCTCAGCCAGATTAAACCCGATTTTTTCAATATGGCAAAAAACAAAGAATGCCATCCATCGCATTGATTTCGCAATAAACACATTTGATTACATTTGATTTTACATTTTATCGATTCTTCTTAAGAAAACAAATATTCAGACAACCAAAACAATCATTATTATTTAGCAAGTAAGAAACATAACCAAATACATGAGAATTTATTTTTGAAACAGCAAACTGAATGTCTTATCATCTATGATTTAGCGAAGAATTAAATGTGAATATGCTGTGTATTGGTAACAATCTTTGAAGGTTTTTTTCACTCTAGAAAAAAGTGGCACTTTATACGATCTTGGTGCCACCATTTTGGCACCAACCAAAAAGAGTTTGGACAGCGCTGATCTAGTAGGTCTTAATTTAATTTCTTATATACTAATTCAAATGGCATGTATATCGGTTATGGTCTTAGAAGGTATTATTTAGAATTTGCCGATCCTGACGTTACACTTATGACGTCAAGTTGTGTGGATTGACGCGGTTATTGTTGCTGTCAATTGATGTGGCGTATGTAAAGAAAATGAATGATGACGTCATTAATTAAACATGCATAAATACACCGTCGTTCAATTGCTTGGCACGACTTGACAATCAGTTGAATGATGTGTCAGAAAGGGCAATCTTCTAATGAGACTTGCTTGTAAACTCGTTCTGTAAAAGGCACGAGGAGATCTTGTTCTTCCAAGAGACACAAGAGAAGTGATTAATCATGCGATGCGCACCGCCTTTTATAGCTGGTTGCGCATGGACAGCAGCTCTGTGGTACATGTATTTTGTTGTTGTGACCATCGGCGCGAACTAACTGAGCAATTGCATATCTTGCTTATGAGCGCCACGGACTCGGATGTCAACATATTTGAAACTCAATTTCGTTTATAAATTTGCAACAGATGGCGTTGTTGTTTTTCGCAATTCCTAGATGAAACAATGAAATATTTACATATATGTGGTATTGCAATTATAGTAAGTAGTTGTATTTAACATTGCAAATAGCATTAATAATTTGAAAATTTATCATTTGTTGTGATTTTTTGTTGCGGTTTTGTTGTAAAGTTGGCCATATCATATGTGATATTTGTAAATTTTTTACAACTTATTCAAATCAATTTTGCATAAGTGTTGCTCGATGTCAAAATATCACCAAGCCAAAAAGCCGGTAAGTTTGTTATGTCATTGTTTATTCTTGAAAATTTAAAATCATTGAAAATAAAAAAAATAAAATTGTATTGTGCTGGTGAATATTGCAAACACCACCAGTGATGTTCAGAAACATCAAATCAAATGATTCAATACAGGCGAATACAAACGTGTATGTGTGAACTTGTTTGATGTTTCTGAACATCACTGGTGGTGTTTGCAATATTCACCAGCACAATACAAACACACACAATACACCAAACTCTGCACAGTATAAAAGCGTGAGAATGATAGCAGCCTTTACCATCAAGATGGATAACCAAAAAGAAGACACATTTTTGCGAAAATTAAAAGAAATTTTTTTGAAAAATGAAATTTATGTGAGTACATTTTATTGAAAAAACAAATGAACCCCACACTTTTGGCAGAAAACAAGAGTGAGATTCTTACAATTTCTGATTTTGCACAAGGATCTTGATGATTTGTCATCATACAAAGCCCAGTGTTCGTGTCCATCAAAACGGTTCTGTGATTCAACAGACTCCATTTTATACGACGATAGTAACTTGCTTGAACACTAAAATTTTACTCGAATTTTATCACTTTATTTGAACACATCAAACTCAGTCTATTACATATGATCTTACAATTGAAACTTCATAATCAACGACAAATTGTTTCAAAATTGTCATCGGGTAGCACTAAAATCTAAATGTCAAACACAAAATATCAAATATGATATGGTGAATTCACGATTAAAAGTGCAATGAATATGACATATATAATTGAGTCTTTGAATGTAATGTGTGTGTTTAAATTTTATTGAAATTAGTTTGTCACTTGAGCACCATCTGTTGAGACACATTTCAATTGACATAAGTTTAATAATTTTTACAACTCAGTCCGTGGCGCCACATGTACTTGTTTTTCAAATCATCCCGATGGTTGTGACCGAAGTGAATGATTGAGTGAGTCTGAATGAGTGACTATGAGTGAGTGAATGTTAGCGATAGAGTGTGAGGTTGAATGAGTGATTATGAATGTTTTAGCGATAGAGTGTAAGTGTTTGTGCTGTTTTGTGTAAATTTGATTGGTGTGTGACTTACCGTGTGAATGCCTCACTTTGTTTTTATGTCTTGAATAGGTTGTATGTCACTATCACTGTTTATTTTTTGTCGTCGACCGTTTCTTATTTGGTTTTGCACGTGTAAACTGGTTGACAGTGCAAATGTCATAATGGACGAACATGCGTTAATGTAGTTGCATGTGAGTGGTGAAAAAAAGGTGAATGTTGGTTTGAATTTTTTCCCGCGAATGAATGCACTCAAACATTCTCCCCGGGAAGGAGGGAATGATTGTATATCATGAGCTCATTTTTATTCATATTGTCTTCAATTGGTAAAAGACATAATTTATGGATGGGGCGAGTTATTGTCGTATTTTTTCATTTAACCTCTGCACACCGCACCAAGTTATCTCTGCCAGGGAATGTTTGATTTATACGCCCCAGTTACCACTTGGTCGGAGGAACATTGTCTTATTTATTTTTTATTTATTTATTACGGAGCCTACATTTATGCCAATACGCAAGCTGAAAACATGCTGGTCTAAGACCCAATACGGCATAAATTCCGCCCATGGTGCGTCTTTTGCAAAGAGAATACAGTCAGGGATGGGATGGTATAAAAGAGAACTAGGAGAAATACAGTCAATATTTTTGCAGTTAAATTACGTTAACATCATAGAAAAAATGACAAATAAAAATGAAGAACTAGAAATAACTTAAAACTTATTGGAAAAGAAATTGCGTAACAATGTTCCGAGAAATCGCGGGTTTATATTTTGAATCATTTACTGTGTGGTACGTAACAGATGCTTTAGGTTATTTTTAAACGCAACAATGGACTTAGAATTTCGAGTATCTACCGGTATGCTATTCCAAAAATTAATCGCTGATAAACTAAAGGCGCGAGTGTCAAATGTAGTACGTGGACAAAAATGTACACGGAGGTTTTCTGGATAACGCGACAACTCACCGTTCCGAACAAACATGTGATTCAGATACTCAGGAGAACGATTTGACAGCTGCTTGAATATCAAGACTGCAGATTGCAGTTTAACTCTGCTCTCAGGGGTCAATCCATTCAAACGCTCACGATATTCAGTAACATGATCATTACGTTTTAATCCGTAAATGTATCGAATCTTGTCGTTATAAGCAACAAGATCACGGTGAACCTGATTTTGAGTGTTATGTGCACCCCAACCGTGTGTTACTACACAGCCATAATCCATTATGAGGTCAATCAGAGCTACAGCCATATCACGTTTTACGTAATTGGGAATAAAATGCTTATACGGTTCAAGACACCATACACTTTTTGCAGTTTACACTTGTCATGTTCTTGAAAATTAAAATTTTCGTCAAAAATAACACCAAGGTTCATTATTGACTTACAGAATTCAAGTTTATCATCACCTATTTTCACATCATTGATCATATCAAACCGACTCGTTTGATGCTTAGTACCGATAATCATCATCTTAGATCTAGATCCGTTCAATTTCATGCCGCGACGTTTAATAAAATCATTTAATTTAGCAAGGTCCGTCTTCTTTGATCAACACTAGTTGTCCCTGTTTTAAGTTTAGATGTTGTTGCTGTCCCAGAATTCCTGGACAAGGCGTTGTAAATACTGAAAATGAGAGAGCCTGTTGAACGTGATTTTTCTCACATCCGGAGAAGATGGAGTCACCAAAGCTTGACCAATTAAAAAATGGCCGGGTGTCAATGCTTCAAGGCTATCAAGGTCATCTGATAAAGGACATAGTGGTTGCGAATTGAGACATGCTTCAATTTGTATGATTAGTAGATTAGCAAAGTATGTTTCAAAACACGAATTAAATTGATATCAATTTAATTTGCGCTTTATATCGCGTGTTTTCGCGGATTCCGAGGAATAAATCGCGAACCGCGGAAATCAACCGCTGAATACACCGATTTCGCAGGATCGAAAACACGAATTAAATTGATATCAAATTAATCCGCGGTTGATATCAAAAGTTGAATTAAAACTACAATACATCTTGTTGATAATAATAATCTACATATAAATGTTTCACTTTCAAATGAAGTTGGAAAATTCTGCAATTGATATGCGCAATTTAAAATATACAAAAGAAAGAATGGCTTAAAAAAAAAAAAAAATTAAGCTAAAAGAAGAGTAACCTGAAATTTTAGGTGCTGAAAATATCAAATCTACTTGAAAAAAATACATATGATTTGCTATTTAATTCATATCAATTTAATTTGCGCTTTATATCGCGTGTTTCCGCGGATTCCGGGAAATAAATCGCGAGACGTGGAAATCAACCGCTGAATACACCGATTTCGCATGATCATTCGCGAACCGCGACTTTCAACCGCGGATTCCGCGGATTCCGCGGATTTTGCAGAATTGTACACCAACTGCGGCTATCAAATGTGAAACAACATATTTCAAAACATGAATTTAATTGATTTCAAATTAATTCCCGCTTTATATCGCGTTTATCCGCAAATTCCGGGGAAATCAATCGCAGATTCCGCGGAATTTTTCACGAGCTGTGGCTATCAACCGCGAAACAGTACGTTTCAAAACACGAATTAGATTAATATCAATTCAATTCGCGCTTTATATCACGTTTATCCGCAGATTCCAGGGAATCAATTGCAAAACCGGAATAAATCACGGATCGTGACTTCCGATGATTTAACAGTGGAATTTCACCATGGATTTATCAATCACGATCGCGAGTATAATTTGCTAAATAAATAAACTCTTAGAAAAAGCAAACAAAGAAATGTCTGAAAAACAAAACTCAAATAATGTATATCCATGAATCCTGAAAAATATTCTTGAGTTGTGTTTGTTTAATGAAATAACATTATTTAAATTTCATGTGAGTGTCTTCACTCAAAATTATAATTGAATACTATATCTTTTATTCACTTTCATATAAAATATCATAGAATACAATTATTGAAAATACAATGCAATGCTATATAAACTTTCTATTTTCGACTAAAGAAACTATCGATATCGAACTCCAAATCGAGAAGAGACCCATTGTAAGATTCCGCGCTCACGAAGTGTAGAATCGTCATGTTATGATAGTATTCGTCCCTGCCTCTGAAGCACATAATGAATTGACCTTGAATTAACTTTTCGACATCATCCTCAGTTAGAGCTTTCACCTGTCTGAACATTGCCAATGCCATGCATAGGGACCTTGTCGATCCTTTTTCGATCGCACTTGATTAGCTGTGCGCCTCGTTCACTGAGCAAATTTGCTGTTGAGCCCTGGTCGATGAGTGCACGAAGCATGATTATCCGGTGGTTTGTGTGCACAGAAATCAAGGCTGTGGCCAAAAATGTTCTTTTGATCGGTGCTTCATTGTGAAATAGTTGTTCAATTTGGCTCATAAATACTTGGTTACTGTCTTCAGACTGCATGGCCAGATTGGTGAATGCTTCATGGAGCAATGTGTTATGCCTTTTCTGGCATTTTTTACATGTATGCTTTGACGCACATGTCGATGTCTCATGCTTATAGAGACAGTTCGTGCATGAACCCCTTTGTTGTACTAAACTAAGAGTATCTTGATTCCCTGATGATGTTAGGTGTGGACACAAGAAAACACGATGTTGTAGACCACAGATGCCACAGGTTTCTGTCTTTCTAATGAGCATGATTTCCTCGACGCTATCATTGACCTCATCAATTTCATCAAGGGTCATTTTAGCGTCTGATTCTGATGACAGCTGTAAGCTTGGGGATGGTCACGATTAGCTAATTTTTAATATCCATAGAAAAACTAGCAAAATATATTAGAATTGGAAGAATTAGCAAAATTAGCATACACTATCGCAATTCAATAAATATCGATTCAAATTTTATTATAAATAACTATGATTATTGAATCAAAAACTATGTACAACAACATAATGTGATCGCAAATAAAATAATACATTTTGTTGTCAAATTTGTACTGAAATAAAATTTAAAAAACAAGAATAATGTAAAATGTTTACTGAACTGCAATGTATGAACTGATAATGATATACACTGTTTTGCCGAACATTTTACGACTCCTTGTTACGTATTGGAATGTGTCAGATGCGCATACGAAATGAAACGTCAAACATTCAATTGAGCATCAAACAAGTATACTTGGCGCATCGTTTGAATAAGTCGTATTGTTAAAAAAAACTGTTCACACAAATTTATTAAATAAAATTTAAAAATGTCGAAAAAAATCTAATATAAAATTATTTCAAATTGTGTTCAAAGTTCATCAAATAATCATCATGGTAAGTTTTTTTTTCATTGTTTGTCCCAAGTGTTTACAAGTGTTTACAAGTTAAGTTTGATGTTTCATCGCCTACATTTTAGCCCAAAACACAAGCAGCCTGTTGGACCAAATTGGAGAGATTGCTGCATACGACACAATCACAAGTTTAAAATGCATTAACGCTGCAAAAATTACGGACATCGAATCATTTGTGGAAAAACGACGAGGCTCATCAAGAGACTCATTGATCAACAAACTCGATTGTTGCCGCAGCGATGATTACAAGGCACAAAAAACGTTCCGTTTTTTACCTGGCCATAGAGCTATTTTGCTCAGCATTCCTGATCTGATAAAAAAAATGTGCAAGGTAAAATCGGAAGAGACACTCCAAGTGAAGGTTCAAAATAAAAAATTCCAAACTGACAGTGAATTGATGGCGAAATTGATTGCAAGTCTTTTGGACTACATGGTGAAAAATATGTGCAATTTGCCCGAAGGAGTAATCAATTTGAATAACATCCGTGACTTTCACCGCGGCTCCGATGGCGATGATTTCGTGTGCAAATGCAAATTTATTTGCCTTTTTGTCCCGTTGTTAAATCGACTGCGTTCAAAAGCTACTGGCAAACAAGTAATGTGACAAAACACTTGAAAATGCATATTAGCGAGGAAAATTTTGAAGAGACATACGCCGAAGTAGCAGAAGAAGAAGATTCCAATGTTGAAGTGTCATACGGCGGAGACGACACCATCAAAGAAGACGCACCAATTCGTTAAGGAGAAGATAATAATTAAATGAAACAAACATACTGAGCAACTATAGTGCATTATGTGTTTAAATATGTGCAATTTTCTCCTTTCGATGCAATGTTTTGAAAACTGTTATGTTAAATTACTTTTTATTTACGCGAAAACATGAAAAATTTCCGACAAATTTCAAACTTAACGGATTTTCAATTTAATAAAAACCAAAACACACGGAATCAACTCCATGAATGGCCTCAAGCACATTAATCAAAGCGAATTTTCTGTAATGTTAAATTTTTTTTAGTCAATAAATGTTTTTATTTGAAATTCATATGAAAAATAACATTCTTTGAAATCATTTTTGAGCTGATATATATATATATTTTCCAAAAAAAAGAACTAAGTAGTCTGAGGAGTCTTTTTTGCTTGTTCTGTATGTTTAATTTGATCACAAGAATAAAAAATACTTCTTTCGGTGGGTTGCTTCAATATACTTTGACAACAACAACAACAACAAACATTTATAGACCGCTATTGCCTTTCAGCGTCTGGTCTGTTTTACGAAACAAAATGCCTCATATACCCCTAACAATACCTTTCCACAAACCTCGATCGAGAGCCAAGTTTTGAGTTTCATCACACCATTCATATCCCCTGACATTCAAATCACATTTAACCGAATCCAAATAACGTCTACGTGGTCTACCCCTACCTCTCGGCCCATCAGCTTCGGCGAACAGAATCCGTTTTGGTAATCGCTCTTCTCCCATGCGTTTTACATTACCAAACCACCTCAGTCTGGATTTTCTTGCTTGCTCTCCTACCGAATCGACGTTTAAATCCCCCCGAATCGTCTCATTTCGGATTCTGTTTTCCCACTGATCGCGGCGCGAGACTCCCGAAACCATTCTCAACACTTTCATATCAGACACTTCCAAATCATGAATTATATTTTCAGAATCAACCCAGCTCTCGCTACCATATAGAATAGTTGGTCTGAAGATTGACCCGTGAATCAACATCTTTGTTTCTGTACTCAATTCACGTTTATTGAAAACGTGTGATCTAAGTTGCGCTACTACTTTATTTCCATTAACCCTACGCTATTCAAACTCTTTATTAAACTTGCCATCTTCCGAGAAGATGCAACCCAAATATTTGAATTGGGACACTTGTTCCAACAAGTTGCCATTCAATGTGCAATGAATTGGCTTTCGAGTTTTGCCCACATGTATAACTTGAGTTTTTGTGCCGCTAATGGTCATTCCGAAGTTCGTACAAGCCTCTTCCAAATCCCTGATACTATTTTGCAGCTCACCTTCAGAATTGCCAAACAGTATTAGGTCATCTGCGTAAGCGAGTGCAGAGATAATATTGCCCCCCAAAACTACTCTACCTCTTAAATTGGCTGATTTGATCAGCTTGTCCATATAAATAATGAATAGAAGAGGTGAAATTGTACAGCCCTGTCGCAGACCATTATTCGGCCAAGACTGACAACAACTTAAATCTGGGTATGCATGTGAATGTACATCACGCAATTTTTCTACTTTCACTCTTTTTGTTGACTTCTGATAGCTTCTTAAGCCGCTCTTGCTAATGCATAGTTTGCTGGCTACCAAGTAGTGATCAGAGTCTAGACCAAAACTTCTATACACTCTCGTATTTAAGACTGTTTTGCGCAAGCTTGTCTCAACGATAATGTAATCGAGAAGAGATTTTTGATTCTGACCAGGATTTTCCCACGAATACATGTGAATTTTCTTATGTTTGAAAAATGAATTAGTTATAACTAAATCTGAACTCTGGCACAAATCGAGTAAACTCTTCCCATTTCAATTTGCGGCAGACTCTTCACCAAATCTTCCCAGTACAGCGGAGAAATTTGGATCATTTCTACCCACTCTCGCATTGAAATCGCCTAATAGAATCACTCTTTCACTACCCTTTCTATCGACTACGTCATTCAGATCAATGTAGAAATCATTCAAACGGTCTGAATCTGCCCCTTCACATGGCGAATAAACACTCACAAATCTATAAACTGCCCCCTCAATTTTAATCGAGATCCACATTAATCTTTCATTGACAAATCTATGACTGACTACTGAAGACTGTAAATTTTTGTGAATCAAAAACCCTACGCCCCAATTAGCTCTTCCTCTAGACACTCCCGACAAAAATACGCGATAATTCCCTAACGTATCCTCAAACTTTCCTTTAATACGGACATCACTCAAAGCTAAGACATCTAAACCGAAAACATTCGCACTGTCAACTAATTCGAACTTCTTAGACTCAAAACCTCCTCTCAAATTCAAAGTTCCAATATTCAAAACGGTTTTCAACTGTGATCTACTTTGACGTCAGCATTAATTCTTTTCTTTGAAACATTTCGCTGAACAAACGACTTGACCACCATAAAACTCTATTGGTACATCACCTCGGAATGATTTTTTGCACACGCAGCAAACTACAACGCTAACGTTGTATCGTTGAACCGAATTACGTATTCTTTTTGGTCGAACATCAACTTGGGTGGCATTTGCACTATTTACATTTGCGAGTGGTCGTGCTATACGAACGTTGCGATCATACAAGCTAGGGCGACCTAATTTTTGAATAAATAAAAATATACAGTACAGGCCAAAAATATGGATACACCAAGAAAAAATCATTTTTTTGTCTTTAAAACGAAATCAAATGTCTTTATCTACATTTTGAAGGCACATATACTTTCGAATTCACTTCTAGTGACTATTTTATATTCATTTTGTGTAAATTAAATGACTTTTACAAATCAAAATTGAGAAAATTCTACTTAAGACGATTTTCTTCAAAATGGCCACCTCTGGCTTTGATGAGTGCAGCGCATATTTTGGGCAATCTTTCAACAAGATTATGCAGTATTTCCACTTGTATGTTTTGCCAAGAATCTTTCAGACATTCCCAGAGATGTAAAAAGCTTTTTGGTCGCAAATCTTTCACACGGCGATCGAGTTCGTCCCACAGAAGTTCGATTGGGTTGATATCTGGTGATTGTGGCGGCCATTCCATGACTTGAAGCACACCAAGGTCTTGTTTATTTTGTAAATAAGTGGAGCACAATCCAGAAGTGTGTTTTGGATCATTATCCTGCTGGAAAATAAATCCACGACCAATCAATTGCTTTCCAGATGGAATCGCATGGCGTTGAAGAATGCTGTGGTATGACTCTTGTCATTTTTCCATCAATTTACTTGAGTTGGCCGACTCCATCATACGAAAATCAGCCTCAAACCATCACAGAACCGCCGCCGTGTTTTAAAGTTGGCGCAATACAATCGGAATTGAGCCGTTCACCTGGTTTTCTACGGACGAATTGACGCCGATTACTGGCAAAAAGTTGAAATTTTGACTCATTTGACCCAAACACTGATTTCCATTGCGCAATCGACCAATCTTTGTGTTCTTTGACAAATTTTAATCGTTTCCGTTTGTTTATCAGTCGCAAGAGTGGTTTTTTTAGCAGCTATTCGTCCAATCATTCCATTTTCTCGCAGTCGCCGTTTGACAGTATTCAAGGAAATTGGAGCGGCCAATGTTTGATTGATTTCAGCTCGAATATCTGACGCTGATTTGAATCGGTTTGCCTCAAAAATCAATAAAATATGGTTGTCATCTCTCTTAGATGTCTTTCGTGGTCGTCCGCGTCCAGCTCTGTTCATGTTACTGCCAGTTTCAATGAATCTTTGCCAACATTTCTGCACACCACTTCTCGAAATTTTTAATATTTTGGCGATTTCGGCGTATGATTTGCCAGTTTTCTTTAATATTTCAATTTGTGAGCGTTTTTCTGGACTTATTTCATTTTTTCTTGCCATTTTGCAGCACAGAAACTAATTTACCACTGATATTTTGATCGTTATTGACGTTTGATTGATACTTTATTCATCTAAATACATTTCATGGAATTTACCGTTATTCAGGTGGTGTGATGCAGACCATGTCGTTGCAAATCATTCAAAATCATATCAATTGTCAAAGAAAAACGTGGCAAATTCAAAACAAGCAGAAATATTCGTTGGAATCAACAAGAAAAATGATATATTTAATTTCCACAGATTCGCAATAATCTTATTGCGCATGGAAAAAGACAATTAGAAGTAATTATTTCATTTTATTGCCATAGATTTTGTTCAGAATGATTCAAAAATATCAGATTTACATTAAAGAACAAAAATAAAGCGAAACAATATCAATTTATTATGAAAATATGATGACAAAGTTGGAATAACGAAATATCTGTTGCTGTATCCATATTTTTGGCCTGTACTGTATAAATTTTTTTAATCTTTTGACATTTCAGTATAATATTACGTGGCTTTTGTTCGCTGGTGCTGGCATTTTGTGCCTGAGCAGAAGAGACTGATGCATGATCAACGGATGCTGTCGTAACCAATTGGTCATTGACTGGAGACCGGTTAATGCGTAAATTACCATCAAACAACCTGAACCGGCGTACATGTGTTTGAATAAATGCAAAAAACATGTTAATACATTTATGAATCATTCGAAAATTCAAATTTTTTTTACTCGGTTTTGGTTTGATGGAGCCGACATCTATTTGCGACCGAACAGAAACGACTGATACAGCATCAGCAATGAGAGAACGGTTACCAGCTGGAGAAGCCAAATCACCACTGACTGAGGGTTCATTGTTGTCAAATGTACTGAATCGGCGAGCTAAAGTTTGAATAAATGTAAAAAAATCCATTTAAATTTTTGAATCTTTCGAAAAGTGCAACATCAAATATCAAACAAAAACGATAAAATCGGGTTTACAGTGACGGCATTCACGAACAAAGTGATTGTTGTTGTTGTCGCTATTGCAACACAATGACCAAAATAAAACTATGCTCCCGTGACGACTGTCCGCCTGCAAATATAAAATCGGATTTGTCAACGAAGTGTGCAGGTTGTGGTCATGTTGTTCATCTTTCATGTATTGGCATTTTTGTGAAACTCGAGCAAATAAAATCACCGAACGTCAGAATATTTTGTAACAAATGTACTGGCGAAATGTCAAACGAATCGAATGTACCGAGTGGTGAACCAAAAGTGGTCTCAAAAAAACCCGCCGAAAAATCGTCAGCACCGAGTAAGTCAAATTTGATTTTACCAGAAACATTTTCGACACCGAGTGGTACACTGAAACCGCGCCAAACCAAATTGACTGAAATGGGGTTCGCAGAAGCAAAACCAGATGGTCCGTCAATTTTATCTGAATTATCCACAATTAAAAGTATGATTTCGAAATTGACTGGGAAAACAAACGAAATACACGAAGACATGCAATTTTTGGCCCAAAAGTCAATTTCTCGAGGTGATTCGGTACAGAAAAAAACTGTTTCGCGAAACATTTCAATCGCTCATGCCTCAAAATCATCTTTTGCACACACCCCGACCAATTCATTCGCAGACACATTGCGCAGTGGCTCACAGCCTCAATCGGCCAAGCGTCAACGTTCCGACTCACCGAAATTCCTTGCTCCGAAAATTAATGTTTCGAAATTTGAAGCTCCAAAGCCAAAAATGGGCACAAAATCGTCTGTCACTGGCCTAAAAATCGTAACAAAACCGAAACGCGTCGAGAGACCGGTGTTCCACAAAGCAATTTGGGTTTCCGGTTTTGATCCAATGACCACCACGGAAGAAATCGTAAATTACATTGTGCGGAATAGATTGGTAAGTGACAAGTCGATGTGCAATGTACACAAATTGGTGAAAAAGGACAAGGATGTCAATACGTTGAAATTCGTTTCGTTTAAAATCGAAGTGAATGAAGCCGATTTTAATGTTTTGTCTGCTCCGGATGCCTGGCCAGAGAATGTTTTCGTCCGAGAGTTTCTGCAAAACAAAAATTTAGGTGATTTTTTTCCGAACTTGAATTCGAACAACAGACGCAACTCGACCTCAACGGATTTAATGGAAACAAACGAATCACAATTACCGGCCAGCACCGCAATGACCTCGTCGAAATCACAATCGAACAAAACACCGAACAAAACGCCCAACAAATCACCGATAGAAACACCGACAACTTCACCGATAAATCGCATCATTATCTAAGTGATCATTCGTCTGCAGTCAATTCGAATGAAACAAATCTGAATGCGCATATACAAAATACTTCGCCTACCAATTTTCCCGGCCACATTAATATTAATCATCTGGACTTATTGGAAATCAATATCTACTCCTCGAATATGCGTGGTATGAGAACGAAATCAAAGGAAGTGTATCGCAACTCATCTTTGTCCGAATATGATATCTTCACATTGACTGAAACCTGGTTAACTGATGGAATCGCTTCATCAGAATATTTTGATACATCATTTAACGTTTTTCGTAAAGATAGGGATCAAACTGATTCAATTTTTGAACGTGGAGGAGGAGTTCTGGTAGCTGTCCGATCTCATTTCATCTGTTCAGAAGTATCTATTTTCAACGCATCATCAATTGAATGCGTTTGTGTTAAATTAACGTTGAATAAGCATACAAATGTATTTATTTTTAATTCGTATATTCCACCAATGTCGTCAAACGAAACTTATCAATCTCATCTTAATGCCATAAAATCAATACATTCATCATGCAGTCCATCGGATATTTTTATATTGACTGGTGATTTCAATATGCCAAATGTGTCGTGGATCGCGGATGATGATTCTAATATTCTCCTGCCAGAGCATATAGAACCTTCACATGCAGCTGAATTTATTGGTACAATAAGTGAGCTTGGATTGTTTCAAGTCAATAATATTCGTAATTCAATGGGTAGACTATTAGATCTTGCATTTACGAACGACCACGAAAATCTAACAATTTTTAGACCGCCTCCGTTAGTCAAATTAGAGGATCTGAATCCACCGATTTTGCTCACATTTGAATGGCATTTTAATGTTGCTTCATCTGAGCCAAATACCGACACATTTAACTATAAAAGAGGAGACTATTTTGGCTTGAATCAGTATTTGTCATCTTTATGCTTGGAAAATCAACTTATTAGTCGTCATCTATCTCTGGACGATAAGGTGACTGTGCTTGTTAATTCATTAACGACAGCAATAGAGCGGTTTATACCAAAGAATACCATTAAACGTAATGTAAAGTGTCCATGGAGCAATGCTCAACTACGCAACCTAAAAAACAAGAGAAATGAGGAATGGAAGAATTTCAAAATCTCGGGTGACAGACGTTCGTTTGATGCAGCATTCGCTGCGTTTGATTCATTGAATACAAAACTCTACGATGACTACATCAATAATATGGCTTCTACTGTTCGATCAGACTCAAAATCATTCTGGCGTATTATTAATTCCAGGAGGAAAACTGATAATATACCGACAATTCTTCATTATGGTGATACATCAGCGACGAATATTCAAGTTCAAGCTGACCTTTTTGCAAAATTTTTCAACAAAAATTTTGAATTTAATAGGAATGGCTTACAACCCAATCGAGTTACCACCATTGGAGGAACTAATGATTTATTCCTGTTGGAAGAAGCATTTGTATTCGACGAGCTTATGAAAATTGATATATCGAAAGGAACGGGACCTGATGGTTTTCATCCATTATTGCTGAAAAACTGTGCAGCCTTTTTGTGCACTCCACTTCACATCATATTCAACGAATCACTAACTCTCGGATTGTTTCCTTCTCAGTGGAAGAGTTATAGCGTGAATCCAATCTTTAAAAAGGGATCTAGATCAAATGTTGAAAACTATCGCTGTATAGCTAAACTACCAACTATAGCTAAATTCTTTGAGAAACTCGTGAATATTAAACTGACTGATATGGTTGCAAATAGAATATCACCGAAACAACATGGATTCTATAAAAGGCGTTCAACAGTGACCAATCTTATGGATTTTACTCACTTTGTGCTTAAAAATCGACGACAAGTAGATGTGCTGTACACAGATTTTGCAAAGGCCTTTGATAAAGTCAATCATGATATATTGATTTCAAAGTTAAACAGATATAATATACCTAGTAACCTCATCTATTGGATCAAATCATATCTTCGCGACCGTCGTCAATTTGTATACTACAATGGTAGAAGTTCCGGGGAATTCATAGTAAACTCGGGTGTGCCTCAGGGAAGTCACTTGGGACCTACACTTTTTTTACTATTTATCAACGACATAGTTGAGGAATTGGGTATTGATGTGTTTATATGAGTGATGTCAATTGCCAACAAACAACAATCGAACATCTTTATTGGAAATTACCATTATGGGGATCACGTGTTTGAGAGAGTTAAAGAACAAAAGGACCTTGGTGTGATTGTGGATTCGAAACTGAATTTTAATAACCACATAAATATGATCGTGTCTAAAGCAAAATCTACACTTGGATTTATCAAACGCTTTTGCTTTGACATAAGAAATCTCAATACTCTCAAGACTTTATATAACACTCTAATTCAATCATTGCTTGAATACTGTTGTGTCGTATGGTTACCATATCATTCGATATCGATAGACTTAATTGAATCGGTGCAAAAGCAATTTACAATATTTGCATTGAGAGAATATCCATCTGCCGAAAACAACTATCATATTTCTTCATATGAATGTAGACTGGAAAATTTGAAAATGATGAAACTTGAAAGGAGGCGTATCAATGCAGCTTTGCTGTTTTTCTACGACGTATTGAACGACATTATCCCATGCTCACAGATAAAAAACGATATTGCGCTTCATTCAAACCCATTCAATCTTCGTGAATCGTCGGTGGAAACTTTTAGAATAATAGATCTATTACTTATTAATGAACATACGGCACCAGTAAATCAGATGTGTAAACTTGCAAACTTCATTGATGAACTGTTTAAAGAACCTGCTTCTCGTGCAAATTTTAAATCTCAATTAGTTGCCTGTGATAAATTGAATCTTAGGTTGAAACAACAAATCCAATGATTGTAATTAAACCATTTCTTTTTAAATTTCATTAGCATTGTTAATATTGTTATACTGTGATTATGTGATATTTTTAGCATAGTTATCGAATGTAATATTTATACAAATTGTATTTATAATCATCCAACCTTGCAATGTTTGAATGGATTTTTCTAAAAGAAAAGATACAGGTTTTAATGGTGGTGAGATCCGATATAATCGATTAATGACCCTTACCTTTTCCCTGTCAGATATGTAATTAATCAACAATGAATAAAAACAGCCAGTCTTTGGCGGTGTATTGTTATTGTTATAACAAAATTCAATTTTTTTTTACTCAGTTTTGGTTTGATGGAGCCGACATCTGTTTGCGACCGAGTAGAAATGACTGATGCAGCATCAGCAGTGAGAGAACGGTTACCAGCTGGAGAAGCCAAATCACCACTGACTGAGGGTACATTGTTGTCAAATGTACTGAATCGGCGAGCTAAAGTTTGAATATATGTAAAAAAAAAACATTTACATTTTTGAATCTTTTGAAAATTCAACAAAAATGTTACATGATTTGATGGAGTTGGCGGTTCGTAGCTAGACTGGAATTGCTGATGCTAAATTAGTTGTAGGAGCGCGGTTTGCGACCGTAGAATCACGCCGAATTGTGTAGATAACGTGAACATTTGAATCAAAGGAATTGCGATGAGCTGCCGATACAGAAAAAAAAAATTATTCTAAAGTTGTTGAACATTGCTCACAATTCTTACTATTTTGTTGATTTTCACCGTCATTTTTGTTGATTTCATCTTGTTGAGCATTTTGCTGGCTGGTAGCAACTGAATCAATATCATTGGCATTATCATTTGCACCCAGAAAGTCATCAGCAACAAGACGTAGTGGTCCTGCATGACGGGCCAAGAATCTTGCTTTACATAATGAACAAATCGACGTTCTAAATAATGAAAAATATCTTATACATACTATTTTTTCAAACAAGCAAGAAAATCCATGTTGCTGATTTTTAGTTTTCTACTTACTTTTTTATTGCGTTTTCGAAACAGTCACGATGGAAAACATGACCACAATATGTGTTTGTCAATTCTCTATTTGGAGGATAAAACAATTTATCTTGGCAAAAAACGCAGATCATTTCGACTGTGTGACGTTCACAAAAACCAAAATTGAATAAATCGAAAAACTGAAAACAACGATTTCAACCAATTTTATTTGTCTTTAAAACCGAAATAACTCTATCTGATGTGATGCTAACATTTGGCAGTCGTCATACTACTCAAACGTCAAATCTATACAAAAGAATAATTTTAGCGCCATGTGCGACAGTAAGAGTTTTGGCATCTCAAAACGCATACATACATAAAAACACTAAACTACAGATCAGAGAATACTATGCGATATTAATATTCAGATGGGATAGAAATATCCGATATTTTATATTTCTATCTGATATTTTTCGCGCGTTACTCAACAACACAACGCAATGCATTGTATACACATAGAACGAAGAGACAAAATGAATAAATTGGCGATACATTTATATTATATTATGTAATATGTATGTATACGTAGCACCACACAACGTAGTTGCTGCGATGCAGTCCAGATTAAGAGGCAAATGTATTTGTACCGTTACATATACACTCACTTCGTTTAACTGTGTTAAACACTCACTTCGTGTTGCGCTCTGTATATACGCGCATATACATGTTTCGCTGCCTTCTTTCTTTGTTTCCTTTCGTGTGTATGGCTTGCGTTTCTTACATGAATGCAAACTCTGAATAGAGAATATTTGAAAATCAACGGTCATTTATGTCAAGACAGTCTAATACATGAAATAGTGTTTACAATTCAACCAAAACTTAAAGCAATGAATGCATCGACAAATTTTATTTTGCATGTTTATTTAATGTATTTATTAATGGTGTTCATCACACTTTTATTAATTTGTGAGAATATTTCAGTGTGTTTAACACGACAAAATCGGCAGATAGAGTTTTTTTTATTTCGATTTGAACAAATTGCGTTTGATATCTCCAATGGCTGATTGTAATAATTCATCGAACGTTGCATAGCGCTTTCCATCTTTGTCTTCATCCCCAATCCGAATCTGAAACAGTTCTGTGTAAATTCGTAATATGAGTGAATATTCCATCATTTTTTTTATCCAAATAATGTAATGAATAAACAATCTTTAACGAATCTCGTCACACTTTTGTCGACACCCTGAGACTGAATGCCGGTAATTCAAACGAAGCCAATCAACAATGCTTTGATAAATGCTATATCAAAAGATGCATTTTCACGTTTCTCTGCAGAATTGAGCTGTTTCATTCCATTGATTACCATGATCGCTAATTTGATTTCTTCGATAGTCTTTTGTTGTAACCAAGTAACCACGATCACCATTTACCTGAACATTCGAAGTTTTATTGTTTTAATACTGAAAAATCGTTGAACAGTCATTTTGAATGTACTTACGTTCTCTTTATACGGAATGTTCATTGAGATCGGATCATTCAGCTTAACACGATAAAATGGATCTCGTGGCACCAATTTGACCCCATGTGTGCAGATCATTTCACAATCATTGCCATAAATTCTTTTAATTTTCAGTACTCCTTCTTCTTGAAATGTTGTTTCGGTAAAACGCATGACTGGTGCCTCATCTTCTGTTCCATGACTTTGTGCCTCTTCATTATCGAAAACATTTGAAATTGCCAATGAATCTACTTCGTTTAGCTCAATATTCGGCAAAATATATTTTAATTCATCGCCACAATCCGGTTGCAAATTTGCCGGCAATGATTCAGTTGATGACACATCGTCATGCACATTCAAATCTGGTTGGATACACTCGTTTGATTGTGCAACTATTGGTTCGTTCGGTTCTTCATTTTCAGACTTATTGACACCATTTTCTTCAGCGAAAGAATGACCTGCATCGTTTGCATTTGGGGCATTCAATTGCACCGGCGGTATTATTTCAGGCAACGGTGTGTAAAACTGTAGACGGGTGTTATATAGCACAGGCAATTATGCTCGAAAAGTATCATGAAAATATGTTGCCCGAACTAAATTGGCACAGAAGCACTTAACTCTTGCGATATAACAAACTTCATTTTCTGATGGTGGAAAAATTGAAGAAATTCGACGAGAAAAATTTGGTTGAACTGTTATGTCTGGAATGCCTTCGGAATTGACACGAATTGTTGACCAAAAAATGCGTCGATTTATGTATGATGCTTTTCCAATGTTATTCAAAGTCTCTTGACTTAATGCCATTATCCATTCCTGTGGAATAATAATGCATTTTTTTGCGGCAACCAAATACACAACGGCTAACATTTTTATTGGCAACGACACATTCGGCGCTGTGAACGACTGAATTGAGTGACCTATGAACTGAATGCAGCGACAGTTGTTGATTGCTTTTGTCTAGTGGTTACTCGTTATTTATGCTTTGGCGGTAAATTTCTTTTATGCGTGGTGTGTATGTGTGCCTCACAGCGATGCTCGCAGCGTTATTGAGGTTCATTTGAAAATTGATACTTGTCGCTGTTCAACGGACATATTCACTCAAAAATATTCATCACTCCAACCAAAAATATTGATCACTCGTTTAATAATTTTAGTTGCTTTTTGTTATTGGTGAAAGCAATTACTTTTTTTTTCTAAAAATGAATGAATTAGCAGAGGAACCAAAGACACCAAAGAAATCAAGTTGTTTAAAAAGAAATGGAACACCGCAAAAATCAAAAACACCACAAAAAAATAACGAAAGGAAACAAAGCATTGCAATTTTTGGATCGCCATCTGATGATATGCCGACTACCTCGATCCCATATCTGAAATTTCAAATTAAAAAGAAATTACAAACGTTGTTAAAAAAATTTCGAAGTAACTATTATTATTACATTAAACGTACAGTAGAACCTCGAACAAGTTAATTGAAATGTCCCAGAGGTAATTAACTTTTCCGAGGAATTAACTTTTCCAAGGGTTTTTTTCAGAATCGATAAAAATACATAGAATATAGGTAAATTGATAGATAAATTTATTTAAATAGCTTACTTTAATTCACAAAGCAAAATGAATAGAAGAAAATCACAAGAAATCACATTTTCAAATTTTATATTAATTTTCATTGATCGGCTTGAAGTAATTGGTAAGGTTTGCTTGTTTTTTGTCTTTGTTGAAGTAGTCTTTGACGATGTTCGTTGTATTGTATCTAAACAAAAAATAGTGTGAGCATTACAAAATATAGCGAATCTGCTGTAAACCAGTGTAACCTCAGAAAAGTTAAGTAAAAAATTAACTTTTCAAAGGCTTACGTGGGAACCAAAATTCGATTAACTTTTCCGAAGAATTAACTTTTCTGCGACTTAACTTTTTCGAGGTTCTACTGCATTGGAAAAATATATTTTTCAAAATTTTTGTTCTGCGCTATTCTAGGTTTGTTTACATCAAGCTATCACAAAATGATGCTCATTATGTTCGATCGGAAATTGTTTTCGGCAAACACAGTTTCATTGAACGGAACATTTGTGAATTAGATTCCACTAAAATTGAGCCTAATCTTATAAATTTAAAATTAACTTGGAAAAAATCTAGATTTGATATACTGAAGATCAATAGAATTGTCATGCCATGCCATCGCACGAATGTATAAATATTATTAGACTGATATGATGCGAATTAATTTTTCTATTTGTTTCGATGTTTTCAATTTAATGCAGTTGGCGTTTAGTTCAAATGAATTTACCTCACACGTATCGTAAAATTAATATTTGTATCAATTGTATATTTTAAAAATTTGTACATTTTCTTACTTATTGAGTTCTTTTATAGTGAAGTCCCACCGATGAACCACATCGTTCGAGGTAAATGATCTAACTCCGGTTCCGAACTTTGTACGATAAAAGGAGGTACACACTCATCTAGTGCTTGCGCAATGACTAAATATGCAAATTTCGATTTTTGCATCTTAATATACTGCACGATTGTGTCAGCATCCTTAGCTATGAAACTGTATAATGAAAAAAAATTAAAAAACTCGAAAAAATTTGAAATAAAATAGTTTCCTATTAACCTGAATGGTATTGGACATCCACGATTATTTGAAGGCAAGAGAATTCCCACAAGTTGGTTTGTTTTGGTATCGTATTGGATTTTTGAGACAATGGCTGTAGCGTCTTCAGATAGCCAGACACTTTTAACAGTTTTCAGCTTGTCTAAATATTCGAATAGCTCTTTAGCACGTAGTCCACCTTCAATAAATACAGAATTGCTGTTCTCATCACTGAAACCAAACGAGATTATATGCATTTCTGTCCATATTAAACCAATTAGTTTGCTGTTTTTCTTATCAACTTACAGATAGTTTTGGTTGAAGGTAACGCCAAATTAGCTCTTAAAAATTCATAGCATGAGCGACCGGCCGATAAATACACATACGTCCCAAAATATCGAATCAGATCAGAATAGACTGCATTATGTTTATCTTTATTTGCATTCTTTTGAGCGGTTTGCAACATTTCGCTCAAAATGATCTTTCCATGCACCATTGTTGAGTTCAATAATTGTTGCTCTGAGCTTATGAGATAATTTGGTAAAGATAGAATGAAATCTTTATGTCCCGGCAAGAGTTCAAATATTTGTTGCTTTTTATAAAAACTTGCATGGCAGCATGTGAGATTTTTCAGTACATCTTTACCGCGAGATGTGTTCATATGCTGTTCTATTCCAGTAATACTTTCTCGGTTTATGGCTTGAATGCTGAGTATTGTGTCGTATGCACATTCGGATAAAAACACTTTTATGCAATTTGGTAGACTTTCACCAATTTTATTTTCTATATTTAACCAAACCATGATGTTGTTTCATGTAAACAAAAATTCAATTTCATTCATTTAACATGTTTCACAAACGACGTAATAAACAATATCAAAATGTAAAACGTCAGATGCATTACGTAGACCGGCGAAACAATACGTAGAGACGGTAAAGCAGTCGGTAAAACAGTTTTTCAGAACTAGTAAAATTAGCAATTTTACCAAAGAAAATTAGCAGAACTAGGTAATATTAGAAAAGTATTAGAAAATTAGTTATGAATAGAATAATTAGCGTTCGGGTCTTTCCCCTTGGCTGTAAGTGACTCTCGTCGATGCTGTTATTTAGCACAAATGTTCTAGCTGGTCTCGGGTTAGGAGAGGAACTTCTAGGCCCCATTTTTGTTGTTGGCTTTCGAGGTAATGACGAAATGATTTTGTATCGGGTCTCTAGAAAATCTAGGAATGCCTTGATAGTTGGTAATTCATGCGAGCCCCTTCTTTCTCCCTCCCATTTACTTCGGAGCTCTGGGTTCAGCTTCGATCTTAATGAGTAAATGATTAATGGATCCCATGTTTCTACCATGATTTCCAGATTTTTTATTCCAGCTAAGCTGCTTCGAACTGTTGTGATGGCGTGTTGAATTGAGGATAGGGAGGTGTGTGTCATTATCGGGATCTCTTCGAAATTCTGTAGGTGAGCGTCCATTATAGCATTTTTGTTTTCGTATTCGGCGACCAAATAATCCCATGCTGTTTCATAGTTGCCATTTTTTATGCTCAAATGCTGGATAACTTGCCTTGCTTCCCCACGCAAGAAGTTTTTTAAGTGTGTGAGTTTTTCGACATCGTCACCTCTATATCTTTTCATCAGAGCCAAGAACATATCCTTGAATTCTGGACAATTCTCGGGCTTTCCGTCAATGGGTTTGAGTTGGATATTAGGCAGTTTGATGCCTTCCGTTCCTTGTCGTGGAAGCTCTCCTGAATTCTCAGTAAACACTCGAGGTGCTGTTGTAAAGAAGGAAGCATTCAAACCTGCCTCATCTGCTGGTACTAAATCGTTCAAATGAATTTTGATTTCCGGGTAGACGTCTTGTATCATCCGGTTCATGACCATGATATCGTTCCAATTGGAGAGCTCGTGAAAATTTGCGGTATTTTCAAGTTCATCATTCATTTCTAGGAATTCTTTGAATGATTTTTCTAGCGCCATCGCGCGAAAACTGACTTGAGTTTTGTTAGACTCTGCTGTGAATGTTTTTGCTTCATGGACATGATGTTCCACATCTAATACAATTGTTCTGTGTCGAATGGCTAATAATTTCTCTAGTTTGGTCATGGTTATGAATATTTTTTTTTTTTTTGGTTTGTAAGAAGTAGGTTCCGAGGTAAGTAGCTTATGATAGACGTGAATAATAACGCTTAAAGGTTTTAGTTCAACTGGTTTTTTTTTTTTTTTTTTAATTCTTTGCTTGTGCGATTCACTCCAATTGTAATACAAGTTAGTGTAAATAAGTGTAAATAAGTGTATATATGTGTAAATATATGTGTAAATATATGCAGCAGCCCTGGGAGTGTGAACACTTCAACTGCGGTCACGCTGATTACTGGTATGTTTTGCGCCGCTGCTTTGCGATGTCGTTGACCTTGCTTTGATTGGCCTGTGCCTTTGCCCACTTTTTGAATTGACTGCGTGACAAATGAAGTGGGTCAACTAACTGCCACTGTGGTTGTTGGAACCGTGGCGGGCGATGCTGTCGTGCGTTCCAAAGGTTGGTACCGTAGTAATTGTTGTTTATAACAATTGACGGCGGTGTTGGTTGAGGTTTTGGTGGTTCTGGAAATACCAAACCCGGATTGTATCGAGCAAAGGTTGGAGATGGTACTCTTCTTGGGACTGGTTCGACCGATGGTAGAGCAAATGCTTCGTTTAGCCGGCGATGCACATCTCTTTCAACACGTTTAGCGATGTTGGTGAATGGCCGGGCCCGTTTTGATGGAGGATAGGGTAGGCCTTGGCGAGCTCCTCGATCAAACGTGCTTGATTGCGTGCCGGCCGAATCGTGTGCACAATTTTTGGTTGTTTTGGCGTTGTGACTGGTGTTGGTGGCGATACTACTGACGAAACTTCCTTAGGAGTTTTTTTTGGTGCTCCGGCTGACGGAAACTTGTTTTTCGTCTCTTCTTCAATGACCAGGCGACCCTTGTCGTGGTTTTCACTATCGCTGCTGCTGCTGCTTATAGCCAAGTCCAAATCTAACACCGATTCTGATGTGATGTCTAACACATCCGATTCACTGTTGGAATCGTACCCACCAGAGATGATATTTGGGATTGATGGTACCAGATGTTTCGTGGTTGTTTGATTTGTGGTAGATGTGACAGTTGTTGTTGGTCGGTTGTTTGCCAATTGGCGCTCGAGTTGAATACGCTGGCACAATCGGGATGCACCCTCTAGTGGCGGCTGAGCGGTTTCTGATACCTTGTGGATTGAGTCACGTAGCGATTTTTTCCGCCCGAGTTCGCGGTCAAGCGAAGAGTGTCTATTCCGATCTAAAAATAACAAGAGGTGATCTAAGCACTACCTGCGTATTCAAAATAAAAAAAGGAACCCAAGAAGGAAAGGTTGTTTTAATTACATGCCATGCTGCTTAATATTACAATGAATGTGTGTGCAAGAAGTGGTTTGATTGGGTATGTTTGATTGTGTATGTTTGATTGTGTATGTTTGATTGTGTATGTTTGATTGTGTATGTTTGATTGTGTATTTTAATCTAGGCAGCAACAAAAAAAAAAATTAAAGTGTATTTTTAGTAATTGTGAATTGAATGTAAATGTTAATATATGTTAAATTCTTAAATTAAGAATCAATATGGCCGTAAGAACTTCGCTTTGCTACCATGTTTTCGACCATAATCTAGTAGGTCTTAATTTAATTTCTTATATACTAATTCAAATGGCATGTATATCGGTTATGGTCTTAGAAGGTATAATTTAGAATTTGCCGATCCTGACGTTACACTTATGACGTCAAGTCGTGTGGATTGACGCGGTTATTGTTGCTGTCAATTGATGTGGCGTATGTAAAGAAAATGAATGATGACGTCATTAATTAAACATGCATAAATACACCGTCGTTCAATTGCTTGGCACGACTTGACAATCAGTTGAATGATGTGTCAGAAAGGGCAATCTTCTAATGAGACTTGCTTGTAAACTCGTTCTGTAAAAGGCACGAGGAGATCTTGTTCTTCCAAGAGACACAAGAGAAGTGATTAATCATGCGATGCGCACCGCCTTTTATAGCTGGTTGCGCATGGACAGCAGCTCTGTGGTACATGTATTTTGTTGTTGTGACCGAAGTGAATGATTGAGTGAGTCTGAATGAGTGACTATGAGTGAGTGAATGTTAGCGATAGAGTGTGAGGTTGAATGAGTGATTATGAATGTTTTAGCGATAGAGTGTAAGTGTTTGTGCTGTTTTATGTAAATTTGATTGGTGTGTGACTTACCGTGTGAATGCCTCACTTTGTTTTTATGTCTTGAATAGGTTGTATGTCACTATCACTGTTTATTTTTTGTCGTCGACCGTTTCTTATTTGGTTTTGCACGTGTAAACTGGTTGACAGTGCAAATGTCATAATGGACGAACATGCGTTAATGTAGTTGCATGTGAGTGGTGAAAAAAAGGTGAATGTTGGTTTGAATTTTTTCCCGCGAATGAATGCACTCAAACACACGTACATATTTTTCCTGCAGATTTTTTTGTGTGTAGATGAGCCAGCGTTCTCGGTGGTTGACAATGATACCTCAGTTTCAATATCGGATGAATTTGACACCGCTGAGAGCAATGCCTCAGAATCTGAGTCTGACACGGACCTAGCACAGCAATCAGTCAATGTGCCGCAAGTACAACCTGAATTTAGAAGGTCACGTTACGGTCGTATAGTTCGTCCCCCTAAGAGATACGGATTCGATTAGTTAAGATTAGCCATTCTTAGACCTCCCAACGAGTTAAAACCAAATTCCCGGAATTTTACTGCGGATTTAAAAAAAAAATCCGGATTTTCAAATTCAAAATCTCAAAATGTCCGGAAATTCCGGAGTTTTATTACATTTTTTAAAAATAGCAGAAACATCAGCGTTTTTAATAAAGATGTGAAAAAAATAGGTTAAATATTACTTTCTTATGAACTTGTGGTAAATGTAAATATGATTTTTTCTTAAAAGTAGACGCAAAACAAATTAAAAAAATCAAAACAAATGAACAGTGATTCAATAAAATTAACAACAGTTGTCAGCGGTTTCGACATCGTTAACGTTGTTTTCACTGTTGTCATTGAGTTGCAGTGCTCTGTTGTTTTTAGGTCTTATTTGTTTTAAAAGAGTTGACAATTTATATGCTCAGGCTATTTGCATGTGTATGTATGTAATTCGACAAAAAATGACAACTGTACATTATTTTGAATGGATTTTTCTAAAATTTCAAAATTTCCGGAAAATCACACCAAGAATCACCAATCCCCCGGAGTCCCGGAGTCATGACAAAATTTCCGGAATTTTGCGATGTTCCGGAATTTTCCGGGGCGGATGGGAGGTCTAGCCATTCTACTAGATAGAACGTAGTGAAATAATTATAAAGAAGAAAAAAAAAGAGCGTGTAATGAGTGCGTTCAACATGTCAAGCAGCCACTGACAGCTCAACATTAATATACTTGTATGTCAGTTAGTTAAGCATTGACCACCAATGTACTCAGTACACATAGCGATATTCACACAAATAAATCACATTCATTTTACGGATAAAATAATAAATTACCCATTTTTATTTATTGAAAATGATACTGTTCCATTTATAGAGGACAATTAGGAGGGGAAAACCTCTATAAAAACCCCATAACACGTTATAAAGGTTTCACGCTTAAATTTACTCTTAACTAAAATCCTAACTGTCCCTATTCAGACTTTGGTTTGATTTGAGCACAATGCATATACATCTTGACATTTATGAATTCTAAAATATTAAGTGCTAACAGCCTCTATATTTCTATTGCGAGGCCAAAAAAATTATAATGAACAACATATTGATATATCGTTCTGTGTTTGTTTTTTACTTATGTTACAGATTTTGTGTTTGTTTTTGTTTTGTTCATGGTTTTTGAAAAAAAAAGAAAATAAAATATACAAATATACAATAAATTTCAAAAAATTCGACTATAAAGAAACATGAAAATTCAACAATATAATGAGCGAAAAGTAAATAAATATTTAAAAAAGAAGATTTTTTAGCAAGGTGTGTAAATTAGCATCAAGACTGTTCAGGTTCAATAGCACGAATGTGGTTTTTTAAGTACTTTTTAAAAGCCATGAGTGAGTTCTGATTTTTCATTGCGACATTTAGAGAGTTGTACTGTCTAGCACCATGGTTCAATATACTTTTAAATCCTAAGTTTGTTCTGGTTCTATTAACAATTAAATGTTGCCTAAATCTTGTGCTATAGTTGTGTACATCGTTTTGTTGTAATGAGTCATGATTCAATTTCATAAGTCCATGTTCACGCTTGTACATCCACAACCCAATGACATAGTCTATGGTCTGTCTAACATTGAGCAAGTTATATATATATGGTAGATTTCATCCGTACTAAGGTTCAATGTATTGTAGTCGTAGCTAAAGAAACTTCTGATTGCCCAATTTTGAGCTACCTGGAGCCTGTTCAGTTGAGCTTGAGAGGAGGAGATACCATAAACGGGGGCAATATAAGAGAAGTGGCTGTAGACAAGAGAGTAGTACACCGACGTCAAGACCGAGATACTTACTCTTTTACCCAATCGCTTAACCACACCAGCCACGCTAAAGATTTTTCTAATTATTCCATTTATGTGACAATCCCACTTAAGGTTACTTTGAATGACAATTCCAAGGTAGTTGATAGAATTTACGCACTCAATTCTCTGATTGTTAATTCGTATGTTAAAATTGCTTTGATTTTCAGTGTCAGTCATAATTGGGAGAATTTTCGTTTTGGCAATATTCAGAGTCAATTTATTTTTGGCAAACCATGAATTTAGAAGATTCATATCAGATTGCATGTTTTGGTTTAATTGTGTGACATTGGTGTCTGTGTAGACGATAGCTGATTCGTCTGCAAAGAGAACCATTTTGCCATGCAGTGGTAGATTGAAAATATCGTTTATATAAAGCAAGAATAGGAGTGGTCCAAGATTGGAGCCTTGGGGAGTTGCAAAAGGATTAGAATTCATTAATTTATCGCTATGCACACCATTTATGTCGATATATTGAGTACGATTTTCAAGGTTTTGATGAGATTATTGAAGGGTCCACGAAAGCCCATATTATTGAGTTTTCCAGTAACAGAGAGTGTAGTAAAGTATCAAATGCTTTTTTTAGATCAATAAAGATGCATGCGCCCACCGAATTTTTAAGTTTATCAATGTTTTTTTGTAAGTACTCAATGATTTCTGTAACTGCACAGCCCGTGCATGATTTTTTCTGAAATCCAAACTGATTTTTGTTAATAATTTTATGTTTGTGGCAGAATTTAACTAAGCGATCACAAATTAGAAGAATTGGCACATATAATTGCAGCCTCAAAAAACTCAAATTCGACGGGAATGGATGGAATTCCTGTTAAAGTTTTCAAGCACTGCATCAAACCTCTTGATTCATACTTAGCATATTTTATCAATGTCTCATTTGAAACTGGTATCTTCCCATCATTCTTAAAGATTGCTAAAATAATTCCAATCCACAAAAATAGTGGTTCGAAAAATGATCTCAAAACGTACAGGCCAATATCCATTTTATCAACGTTGTCGAAGATACAAGAGGCATTAATGTACAGCAGATTATATTCATATCTTGAGGATAAGAAGTTTTTCAAAACAAATCAATTTGGATTTACGAAAAACTCAAACACAGCTTCAGCTTGTATAACTTTTATTGATAAAGTACAAATAGCATTAAATCAAAAGAAATCAGTATGCACTATTTTTTTGGATGTTGCAAAGGCATTTGACTGTGTTGACCGACGTATTCTTATGCTAATACTTGAGCAACTTGGAATTCGTGGCAAAGTTTATGATCTTTTTAATACATATATCAATGATCGAACTCAAGTTGTTGAGATTGGTAAAACAAGAAGTAAGATGGGTCAGACCAAACCTAATGTTGCACAGGGCTCCAGATTGGGCCCGTTACTTTTCCTAATCTATATGAATGATATCTTCAATCTTCCTCTTAATGGCTTTTTACAGTTACTAGAGTTCGCCCCGTCGTCCAAGATTGGACGATCCAAACAAAAAGTGAAAACTCAAAGAATATAACACATTCAAATTTATTGAAAATCAAGCAAAATGCATATTTTATTCATGAAATTCAAAATTAATGATCTTTTCTTATTTTTTAATTGAAAATTATTGACAAATCAAATTGGAATCAAGGTTAATGTAAAATTCTTATTTGAAGTGATGAAAAGAGTTAATTGTCTTCTTCTGGTTTTGGATAGAACCTGCATACACCGAAATACATTGCCATTTATTATTAAAATGCCCTATAGTAATCGGCTTTATAGCATTTCACTATAGTGGTTATATATCCTACAGGGAATTTGAATAGTATACTACAGGGAAGTTGAATAAGATATTCAAACATTTGGCTATCTCAAATTCACATTGTTTCCTATTGAAACTTTCAGGATATTATTTTTTCATGAAAAGAATGAGTCATGCAAAATTTCAAGTTATTCCGATTAGATTAAGGACTACCTCCCCTGCAAAATTTTCGATTTTCGGGGTCTTCTCGGGTTCGAAACGAAAAATATGTAGGTCGGCTATCTCAAGTTCACATTGTAAAGAATTGAAACTTTCAAGATATTTTTTTTTATGAAAAAATTTAGACATTCAAATTTTCAAGTCATTCTGAGGAGGACTACCTTACCCTACGAAATTTTCAATTTTCGGTGTCAAAATTCCAATTTCCAAACATGATCACAAAACATTATAGTCGTATCGTTTTTTCATGCAGGCATTTCAATAGTTTAGTTGTGTGCGTACGGTTGAATGTTATCCTTTGGCTACACGGTATGACGAACTGTGTGTGATGCGACGAATGAAAGAATGTAACTGTGCGTATTAGGTTTTTTCCAATCTATATGAGAAGGTATCGCGCTCTATATGAACAGGTAACAGGCGGGTCAAAAAGTATGATCCTTATTTTTCGATAGTACCAACCTTCAAAAGCATACTGTCAAAATTTCATGACATTCTGTTTATAATTACTCAAGTTACAGAGCTTCAAGTGACGCTACTTTTGTGTTTTCATAAAATCATGGATTCAAAGCAATTTCGTGTGTTGATTTATCATTTTTTCTTATGGGAAAAAATACCGTTACAGCCCACGGATGGCTTGAAATGTGTTCTATAGAATCTGAACCAACGAAATCAAGCGTCAAATACTGGTTCGCTGAGCTTAGACGTGGTCGTACAGGCACCGATGATGCTGAACGCTCTGGTTGTCCAAATGAGGCAGTTACGGCAGAAAACGTCGAGAAAGTCGAGAAAATTACAATTTCGAACCGCAAAGTGAACTTGCAAGAGATAGCTGATGCCTTAAAGTTATCAAAAGGTAGTGTTTTCACCATAATATCACACGGACATTTGGGCATGAAAAAGCTGTTTTCAAAGTGGGTGCCGCTTTTCCTTAAACCAGAATTAAAACAACAACGAATCGACACTTCCGAAAACTGTTTGGCGATGTTTACGCGTAAAAAGTCGGAATTTTTGCGTCGGTACATCACGATGGATGAAACATGGATCCATCCTTACACTCCGGAGACCAGTCGCGAGTCAGCTGAGTGGAGAGCGCCCGGTGCACCAAAGCGTCCAAAGACGCAACAAACAGCTGGTAATGTCATGGCCTCTGTTTTTTGGGATGCGCATGGAATTATATTCATTGACTACTTGGAACATGGGAAAAAAATCAACAGCGACTACTACATTGATTTGTTGGTGCGTTTGAAGACCGAAATCATCAAAAAAAGGCCACATTTGGCGAAGAAAAAAGTGTTGTTTCACCAAGACAATGCACCGTGTCACAACTCGAAAGAACCATGGAAAAAATAGTTGAATTGGGCATAAAATTGTTTTCGTATCCACTGTATAGTCCAGATCTGGCCCCCAGCGATTACCACCTTTTCTCAGAACTCAAAAAGATGCTCCGAGGCAAGAGATTTCGCTCTGATGAGGAAGTGATCGCCGAAACTGAAGCGTATTTTGAAGGCCTCGACAAATCGTTCTACAAAACCGGTATTGAAAAGTTACAGAAGCGTTGGAATGATTTTATCTCCGCCAAATGGAACTATGTTGATGAATTATTAAGAATTACTGCAAAAAGTTGTGTTTTTCTAAGTTAGGCCAAAGACTTTTTGACCCGCCTGTTATTTCCCCGTTTTTTGAATTATAACACCAGCCCACATTCAAAACACATAGTTTGTGCACATATAGTCGACATTCCCTTTCCATTGATGTATAACTCTCCTAGATATATTTACGGCATAGTAGGTAAAAAGGGATCACAAACTTTTTTTTGTTGCCGTATTTATATATAGATATGCTGATGATGCCTCAATCACTTATACTGCGGATGATTCGCAAACCCTTCACAATCTGATCTGTGAAGATATGGATAAAATTAGCTATTGGTTCAGAAACAATCTATAAGTTCTAAATGCTGATAAAACTAAAATCATAATCTTCAATGAAAAAGCTCAAAATCAACTTGCTAATATCTATATAAATAATAAGAAGATTATGAAGGTCAATCAAATCAAGTACTTGGGACTGATAGTTGATTCGGATTTAAATTGGAATGCGCATATCGAACATTTAATAAAAAAGATGAAACCATATATTGGTGTGTTCAAAAGGGTGGCATTCCTATGTAGTGATCAAGTGAAAAAATTATTGAATTACTCGTTTTTTCACACAAACATAACATATCTGATGACAATTTGGAGTGGAACGAGTATGGAAAATATAAAAAGGTTAAGAATACTTCAAAACAAATGTCTTAGAAATTTATATTTCAATAAATATCGCTCTAGCAATGTGAGGACTGATGATCTATATACTGAGCATAACATTATAAACTTGGACAACCTAATTGAACTTGAATTAAAAACTAATTTTCATAAAATCATAAATAAAAATCTCAAATCAGATATGGAATTGCAATATAACAGTGAAATACATAGTCATTTCACTAGAAAAGCTAATCAGCTACGCAAAATTAAAAGTAGGAACAAATGGGGGCAATCCTCTACAATAAATAGATGTATAAATGTTTACAACAAAAGCTCAACACCAATCAGAAAGTTAAAAAACTGCAAAACTTTCAAGAAACAACTAAAAAGAGAAATCATTATTAATCAGATAGAATCAATGAACATAGACAAAAAATAAGAAGAAAAAATATCAAATATGAGAAGAACGTCATTTGAAAGTAATTTACAACACAAAGTAGACAAAAAAAAAAATAGAAACGTTGAAAAAACAATATAAGTTGGTATGCAATTAATTCACATTATATCAATGGTAAATACTATTAAGAGCGTTCATGTATGTTGTTATAACTACATTTGCTTAATAAATAGATAAAAATAAATAAGAATTTCAATTATTTTGGAGATGTTCTCAATTATGCTAATTGGTCTGTAATTGTCCATTTGCAATGGATCAGCTGCTTTAAACAATGGAACGATTCTCGAAATTTTGAGTTTATCCGGGAACTGACCATCCCAGAAGCACTCATTAATGAATTTTGATAAAATTGGGGCAATGTTCGGTGCTAAGCGCCTCAGAATTTTTGTTGGTATTGAGTTGGTTGTGGTGTTGCTTTTCTTCAGTGAGAAAATTACATTGGTAATTTCATCTGGATATGTCAGTGAGAAAAAACAGCTATTTGTAGTGTAAGTCATGGTGTTTGGAGTAAAACCTATTTGAATAGGTACTCTATCGAATAGGTTTTTTCCCACCGTACAGAAATATGAGTTAAAAGATGATGCTATTTCAACGGGATCAGTGACGGTCATTTGGTTTACTGTTTTAATTGCTTTAATTGGTGCATTGCATTTGCTTCTATTTGATAAAATTTCGTTGATTATTTGCCAAAGTTTTTTTGGATTATTTTTGTTGAGATTAATGTTTTTTTCATTGTACTGACTACGTAATCTCTGACGCAACGATTTAATATCAGAATTTAAACGCTCATGCATCATCATGAGATAGGCATTTGTTGGTGATTTTTTTAGCAACTTAAAATATCGATTTCGCTCTTTCACAAGAGAAATGAGCTCTTCTTTGACCCAGCCTTTAAATGGATTAACTCTGATTGTTTTGCTTAATGTTCTAATACTATTGTCTCTGATTTCTGATAGGTGTGCCAAAAATTCATCAAATGAGCTGACGTTATCCCACTCAATCGAGTTGAATTTGCTTTCATATATTTCCTGATCAATGAATTTTGTCGTACTATCCTGTGCTTGTACTGTGAAATTGATTTTACGATTGGAATTGTCACTGAAACTAAGAACAATCTGTTTGTGGTCTGATATGGAACAATTACTCATTGAAATAGAAAATTTAAATTTGGAAAGGTCAGTCAATACGTGGTCAATGATGGTTCTCGACGTCCGTGTACCATACCTCTCAGTGTTCCTTATCCCCACTCTAGTTGCAAATGCAGTTTCAATTTTATTTAGTATCGAATAGCCATGCCCGAGAATCACGTTGGTGTATTCCTTTCCTCTGCTGCTCTGATTTAGCAAATCAATGTTCATGTCTCCAAGTACGATCACTCAACTACGTGTGTCTAATATAGAATTCATACATTCAATTAGACAATTATGGTTAGCACTCGGTTGCTTATAAACAACGGCAATATTAATACTCAGATCAGGTACATTGAGAATCAGTCTATGTACATTACTTTCACAGACACTTTCTACTAGAAATGAGCTGTGAACGTACAGCGCAACACCACCCTCACCGTCGCTCCTATTGTTAAAATAAGGATTGTAATTATTAATATTATAAAATCGATTTTGTTCCTCAAATATCCTAATTTCAGTCAAGACAATGAAGTTCATCAACGAGATCCTCAAGCAAATGCAATTTGTTATTAATTGAGTTGATGTTAATGTACAAAATCTTATATCCAGATAGTCTATCGTGGTTCAGACAGTAATTAATTTTCAGATTATTCAGAATGTAATTGTTCTCGTTGAGGTCCAAGGCGATATCATTCACTGCATGCATTGTTGCTCGTGATATCCAACTGTTAAATTGTAACAAATAGGAATGAACGCATAAATAAACAAATTGAATTAATAAGTGACACCAGGCCGATGACGAACGGGCTTGATCTGGCGAACTGAGAGATCTTTTTCCGTTCTGACGAGTTCTTTTGGTTTGTCTGTTGGTGTGTGGTGTTTCCGTACTGGTGCCATCGTCATTGTTATGGTGCGCACTGACATCCTCACTGACATCCATTTCAATTATACGTAGCAATTGGTTTTTGTTTGTGATCACCTCCGGTTGCCAGTTAGGTAGCTTACGCACTCTAATTTTGCCGCCAATAGATGAGGTCGTAGCCAGTTTGCCATCTTTTCTCGCCGAACGTGCCATGAGATAGATTTCGCTAAAGTGTTTGGTCAAGTGATCATTAATGTAGATTTGGCTATTTGATTGTGTTGACGTTCCAAACACTTCTTCGACCATTAAGCAGCGTTTCACTCGAATTTTATTGATTAGCTGTTGTTTGGTCGCAGAGTATTGGAATGACGCTATGATCAGCTTCTTGTTAGCCGATGGATATGCCGTGAAGCTGTCCGATGACACGTTTACGTTGAGTGTGTTGGCAATTTTATGTATCGCATCAACAGCGTTAAGGTTGTCCAAGGCTGGTACACCTGAAACACACACGTTGTTCTTCAACTTGTCTTGTTGAAGCACCTGAATTGTGTCCTCAAGTTCACTGATTCTGTCCGTATTCTCGAGCGATACCGCTGTTAGTGAGTCGACTTGTTGTTCAACTGCATGGATTTTTCGTTTGTTTTCTTCATTGGATGCAATAAGCTCTATTTTCATATCTTTGAGATCAGATTTATCAGGAACTTTATTCAGCAGAGCGATAACATCGGCAATTTTCGGCACATTTCTATTCCGTTGTTCAGTTGAATTGTTGTTTGACATTTTGGTTATGTTGTGATGCTTGTTACTGAACTGGAATTGTGTCGGCGGCGTTGATTTGCGTTTAATATTGATGGAGCTGTCAGAATAACGCTGCGTTAGTGTGAAGACATTGCGTTTGACTCACACTAATGCAATGGTACAGAGAAGATTTCGTCGATTTGATGAGATAAAACTTTAAAATTATTCAATATTTTCATTTGCTTGTACAAATCTCCACTTTTTCCATGCACAGCGATTAATAATTAATAAATGCACTAAAATTAAACTTGCAAACTTTTCAAAATATACGAAAATTTCAATAAAATATGCGGAGCACAGACGATGTGTGACTACTCAGTTTGAAGTTTGACATTCAATGATTATTACAATGTAAACGCCACTATTCGAAATAATGATAATGATAATTAAATAAACAAAATCGCGACAAAATAAATAAATATTTAATGTCTAATGCGAAATTCGATAAGATAAAAATTTTCAATTAATTAAACGAACACATTAAACGAACTGCACGTATCAATGGCTACAGTACTCATTTGATTGATGATTTAATCAAACATCATTCATGAAAAGTACGAAATCACAATCTGTCGACTCTGTTTTCTCAGTGCACCCGTGTCGAAACCACCCGCGTCTCCATGAATTTCGTTCCGTCAATAACGAATAAGTTAAAAGAAAAATTCAATGAGTGTGACATGAGCATTGTTTACAAAAACAATAGCAAACTTTCGAAATTACTTGGTTCGGTCAAGGATAAAGTGGAAAGCTTAGATGAATGCAATGTTTGTGGAAAAAAATATTATGGCCAAACGAAACGAAGTATTCGCACAAGGTTCAAAGACCATATTACATGCATACGTTTGAATCAACCTAACCGATCCGCCATTGCATTCCATATTCTCAACGAAGATGGACATAGTGTAAACAGTGAGAGCATCAAGCCATTGAAACTTGAAACATGTACAAAAAGAGACAGAGCTAGACGCGTTCGAGAGTTTTTACATTCAACGCGACAGTGACTCTCTTAACCAAGATAACGGAAATATCGACTCGCACTTGTTCAGTCTCATATAATCACTTTGTTCGTTTATACAACTAACCATTTCTGTGTATGTTTGTTCTGTGTAATCGTGTTACTTTCGACGCCAAATATAATTGTCGTGTGTGAGTGTATTGATGTTTAATAAATTTTGCGCTCACTGACCTGTTACCGATGACTTGACACAATCGAACTTTTGACTGCCGATTTAGTTGTGATTGCTGAAGATAGAACGCACAATGGTCTTTTCATAAAAAAACCACAGTTCCGAAATGCAAGGTGGGTTCATGTATGAACTATTTTTTATGTAAGATCAAATTAAGGTGAAATTTCAATAATTAAATCTCCAATTTGTCGGATCTTACGCCGTTCAACAAAAAAAAGAATTTTTAGTATAAACGTCTGTTTAGTTTGCTGTAATACAATAGAATAATGAGTTTATTCAAACAACCAAGTGAAGTTGATACAATGCGCACTGGGTGCGTTTACAGCAAGACGTTTATTCTCAACATTCCCTCTTTTTCTTTTAAAAAACAAAATCAATTTGAAACAGAACAAAATAATCTCCAAAAGTTACGTTAATCATGTGAGCAGGAAGAACAAATAAAGTAAACTAGATTCATTTCTTCAAAGTTTGACTACATCTAACTTGTTTCGCAATGATTCAAATCTATTTTTAGGAAGTGCCTTTGTAAAAATATCAGCTAGTTGATTTTCAGAACAAACATAATTTAATTTAAATTCGCGTTTTTCAAACATATCTCTAATGTAATGATATCTAACATCTATATGTTTTGTTTGTTTATGACTGGATTCTTAACTAATTTAATCGCGCTTTGATTATCGAGTAACAAATCTGGTATCTTAAATTTGTCATCCAACTGGTTGATTAGACGCTTGACCCAAATTAGCTCACGACACGCTTCAGAGCCTGCTATGTATTCAGCCTCAGCAGTAGAGAGGGCTGTACAACGTTGAAGCTCTGAACTCCAACTGACCAGACCATGATTGAGCATCACACATTTGCCCGATGTGGATCGTCGTTTGTCTAGATCTGTTGAGATTTTACCTTTAGCAATATCACAGCTAGAAATTATTAAATGAAAGTAGCCGGCCATATGTGTGATTTTGTGTGTTTAATCTGTGACAGTTAGAAAGTGACTAAATTTACATTGTCATGAGAAATACAGTGACAGGCAAACTCGATTAAGCAATGTTTTTCGTTTGTAAATCAAAACATACGCAAACAATTTAAGTTCGGCCGATTTTATTGTTTAATACTGGTCAATAGAATTTGATTACACTATGAGTGAAGAATGATATCTCGTAAATGGTGGCCTTTTTCCTTGATGCAAAGTTGAGCTCGTTTTTTGGCATTTTCCATGACTTTTTGCAATGTTTCAGTCGATATGGCAGCGATTTCACGTTCAATATTACGTTTTAATGCTCAGAGAGTCTTCGGTCGGTCAGCATACACCTTCCCCTTCAAAAATCCCCACAGAAAATAGTCCGGAGCAGTCAAATCAGGTGAACGCGGCGGCCAGTCAAAATCACCCTTGAATGAGACTAAACGACCTGGGAACATTCCGTTCGATATTTTGACGAGCTGTATGAGCCGTAGCACCATCCTGTTGAAAGTAGTGGTCTTCCAGGCCATTATTCTCGACCCCTTCACGCAAAAAAGTGTTCACCATTGCTCGATAACGGTCACCATTCACCGAAATTGCTTCGCCATCATCATCTTCGAAAAAGAACGGCCCAATGATGCAATTCGAGCATATTCCGGCCCAAACTGTCACTCGTTTGTCATGGAGAGGATTTTCGCGATATTGCTCTGGATTTTTGTCGCCCCAGAAACGACAATTTTGTTTGTTTACATTGCCATTCAAGTCAAAATGTGCTTCGTCGTTCATGATGATTTTTTTCCAAAAATCATCTTCACTTCTCTCCAAATTTCGCATCGTTTTACCGTATTCCAATCGTCTGGGGTAGTCTTCCGGGTTCAATTGCTGCACCATTTTGATCTTGTAGGGGAAAAACATCAAATTGATGCGCAAAATTCGCCGCATTGACGTTTGACTGATGCCCAAAGCCTGAGCACCGCGTTCAGTCGACAGATTTGGATCTTCCTCTAAAAAGTCCTGTGCGATGGTGATGTTCGTGTTTGATCGGGCTCTGCGCTGTATGGTACCACGCGACACATTGCTAAGAACACCACTTGAAATTAGTTTGATCCGACTCAAGTAAAGTCAATTTAAGGAAAAAATAACAACTATCTAGTGAACTTTGCATATAATGCTCGAATTGTGTTCGCATTAGGTGCTTTTTTTCGTGGAAATTTTGCACGAAATTTACGTTGAGTCAAGACAACTGACATCTGATATTCAATGTATAGTTCTACGATATTAGAACGTTCGATTGGTGTGTATTGCGACATGGTTAAAATTGTACTGACGAGTAGTAAATAAATTGACAAACATTTGAGCGGTACGTCAAAATTTGTCAAAGTTATGGCCGGTTCACATTGCTTAATCGAGTTTGCCTGTCACTGTATATTACCTTATGTATGTGTAAAAGTTCAGATTGAATATAAATGTGGTGAGTGTCGCTACTTGTCAACTTAAGGTGAACAAAAATATACTTTTTAACACTCCCACTTTTTGTTTACTTTCCATAAATTCTATCAAGAAAAAATTGCTCCAAATGTTAAATGAAATTTAAATTACTTGAGTTACTCATCACATTGCCTCAAGGGCCAATTTATGATTCCTTGATGAATTCAACCTCACGTCTTCTTCAGATGAGTATCAAAACTAATGTTAAAATTTAATCAAAAACAAATTGAACTATTCAGTTTTTGCCATCACGCCAATCATTTGACGCAAATATTCGAATCGTGGTTTTGCCGAGGTTAATTGGGGAATGGGCCTCCAAATTTGAAAATGGAACTCTCTTTTATTTTTTTGTACTCAATATGAAAAAATATGGCACTTAAATTACCTCTCAAATTATCCTCTCTTTTTTAAAATTGATCCCCTCTGAGTACCATTTTCATAAAATTAGAGGATCAAATAGAAATACATAGAGTATAAACGTAGAAAAAATTGAGTACAGTTTGGAGTAATTTGCGTGCCATATTTTTGAATCATGAGTGCCATCGCATAAAAGAGCGAATCAAAATAAAATCACAACTCATTCAAAAAAAAAAAAAAAAAAATTCTGCGATTTGTGTGTTTAAATACATAAATTATTAATAATAAATACAATGAATAAACGCTTTCATGGCTGTGTTCGATCGAATTTTTCATTTAATTAATTGATTCATAGAGAAATAAACAGAAGTGAATCTATACAAAACGAATTAAACCTGATTTGTTATTTAAAATTGCATGAGTTGTTACAAAAAATCAAGTTATAACAATCAGTTATTCTGTCGTCATATTTATTTTAATTATTGCGTCAACAACGCTTTTGCTGATTGCGCTTTGCGCCCTCTTTTTGGTTTGGCGCCAAGTGCTGTCGAAATAGCAGCTCTTGGCAGCTTACAAATTTCATGGCGAAGTGCCATTCCAATCACATTTTTCATTTAATACGGGCGAATTTTGCGTCACTTTTTTATTGTTTTTTCTCAAAAAGCGATTCAAGTCGTTGAAATAATTTAAAAACTTACAAAGATTAAAACCAGTGAACGCGTTACACTTGTCAATTGACAATTAATTTGCTTCTGCTCTATGTTAACAAATGGCGTCTAATAAGAGCGTCGTGTTTGTGTGACGATTTTCAATCGAATGGTTTTTTCATTTGATACTGTAATTTGTGTGAAAGAGACGCTTCTATTGAACTTGATTAGCGCAAGTGCCGATAAACAGTTGAGAGCATACTGCATTAGGAAGTGCAGAAGTGACAACTCTCTTCACTCTTTCACACAAAACACAATATAAATGGGCAAAACAAATCGATTGAAAATCGTCACACAAACACGACTCTGTCACACAAAAACGCTATGTACTAATACCAATAATGCGCATGTATAAGTGCATAATTCAACAAGAGTTGGTGATACTCTGCTCAAATTTGTTTGTTTTTTTTATGAATTGCCAAATATATAAACAATAATAAATGATTTCAGTCTCAAATTTTCAAAAGAAGAAGAAAAAGTAGTTTTCAATGTTGAATTTTTTGCTAATTTGGATAGAGATTTCATAACACAAATATTGTGTTTGAATGAGTTGTGTTTTTATTTGATTCGCTCTTTTATGCGATGGCACTCATGATTCAAAAATATGGCACGCAAATTACTCCAAACTGTACTCAATTTTTTCTACGTTTATACTCTATGTATTTCTATTTGATCCTCTAATTTTATGAAAATGGTACTCAGAGGGGATCAATTTTAAAAAAGAGAGGATAATTTGAGAGGTAATTTAAGTGCCATATTTTTTCATATTGAGTAGAAAAAAATAAAAGAGAGTTCCATTTTCAAATTTAGAGGACCATTTCCAACATAGTCTTTTGCCAATGCCTTCGTGAATCCATCTGCCAATTGATCATGTGTGGAAATTGATTCGATCGAAATTTCGCCTGCTTCATATTTATCGCAAATGAAATGATAAGCCACGTCGATGTGTTTTGTTCGTCGATGAAATACTGGATTCTTCACTAACTTCTTTGCGCTTTCATCATCGATGTGCAAAATTGGTTTATCAAATTGATCGGGCACGAGTTCACCCAACAAACGCTTCAACCAAACCAATTCTGATTTTGCTTCGGACGCGGCGATGTATTCGGCCTCTGCCGTTGACTTTGTTGTGCTAACCTGCCATCGCGAGCACCAAGTGATTGCACTTATATTCAGTGTAAACACGAATCCTGTTGTTGACCTGCAAGTATCGAGACAACCCGCGTAATCCGAATCACTGTATCCATTAAAAACGATTTTGCTGTCAATTTGATACAAAATTCCATGATTTATTGTACCCTTTATATATTTTAGAATACGCTTCGCCGCATTCACGTGTACTACTGATGGTTTTTCCAAGTATCGACTAGCCACACCGATTGCGTAGCTAATGTCCGGCCGTGTATCATTTGCCAAATACCATTGGGGTAACTAATAAATAATAAATAATATTGGGAGAACAAATTGAAAACCGCGCATTCGTTACTAACTTCATATCTATCATAGATGTCATTATTTTGACTTTGACAGCTATTGTATCTTAAAGAGGGTAAAAAAATACATTGAAAACGATCTGTCAAACTTATCATTCAGTTGAATACACAAGTTTATTATTGCGTTGAAAATGTCGAGCTACGTGCCTACAAAACAGCATTTGCGGGAAGTTTTACTTTATTGGTTTAATCTGAAGAAAAATGCTTCCGAGAGTCATCGTTTGTTATGCGAAGCATATCCAGAATATGCTCCGTCGATTAGAACGTGCCAGGAGTGGTTTGCGCGGTTCAAAAGTGGTGATTTTGATGTGGAAGACAAAGAGCGTCCAGGCCAAGTGAAAAAGTTTGAAGACGAGGAGTTGGAAGCATTACTCGATGAAGACTCGTGTCAAACGCAAGAAAAACTTGCAAAATCATTGGGAGTGACACAACAATCCATCTCCTATCGTTTAAAAGCCATGGGAATGGTTCAAAAGCAAGGAAATTGGGTGCCATACGAATTGAAGCCGAGAGACATCGAACGCCGTTTTTTCACTTGTGAACAGCTGCTTCAAAGGCAAAAACGGAAGGGTTTTTTGCATCGTATTGTGACTGGTGATGAAAAGTGGATTCATTACGATAATCCGAAGCGAAAAAAATCGTATGGTTACCCCCCCTGGCCACGCATCAACATCGACGCCAAAGCCGAACATTCATGGCTCGAAGCTAATGCTGTGTATTTGGTGGGATCAGCTCGGCGTGATCTATTATGAGTTGTTGAAACCAAACGAAACCATCACAGGAGCATTGTACCGAACTCAATTGATGCGTTTGAGCCGAGCACTGAAGGAAAAACGGTCGGAAACGGTCGCAAGACACGATAAAGTTATTTTGCAACATGACAACGCTCGGCCACATGTTGCTCAGGTCGTTAAAACCTACTTGGAAACGCTTCGATGGGAAGTCCTACCCCACCCGCCGTATAGCCCAGACATTGCCCCTTCCGATTACCACCTCTTCCGATCAATGACACATGGCCTGGCTGAACAGCATTTCCATTCTTACGAGGAATGCAAAAAATGGGTCGATTCATGGATAGCCGAAAAAAGCACAGATTTCTTTCGACGCGGAATCCGTAATTTGCCAGAAAGATGGGAAAAAGTTGTGGCTAGCGATGGACAATACTTTGAATAATCAATTTGTAACCATTTTTCCATAATAAAGATCGAAATTTTGAAAAAAATGCGCGGTTTTCAATTTGTACTCCCAATAAAATATTTTATTAGTTAGTAGTTTTTTTCCATTAGTATTTTATTAGTTAGTAGGCCTTAGTAGCCACTAAGAAGTAATAATTATTATTTTATTAGCGACTAACATCTACAAATTAGTAGGTCTTAGTAGATTTTTATTAGAATGTTAGTAGATTTATTAGTAGAATGTTAGTAGATTTATTAGTAGAATGTTAATAAAATGTTAGTAGATTCTTCATTATTAGTGGCTGTTAGTAGAGTTTTCATTAGAATTTTCCTGGTTTCACGCGTCATAAATGTTGCGTTTCTTTTTTTTACTTTTTGCTATAGCGAGAGCACTGGGCATGAGCATTGAGCATCATTAATTACAATTGGAATAAATATCGCCATATATATAATATATAAATAATATATATATAATATTGGCGATATTCATTCCAATTGTAATTAATGATGCTCAATGCTCATGCCCAGTGCTCTTGCAAAAATTTAAAAAAACGCAATATTTATGACGCGCGAAACGAAGAAAATTCTAATAAAAACTCTGCTATAAATCTAATGAAAACGCTACTAACAGCCACTAATAATGAAGAATCTACTAACATTCTACTAACATTCTACTAATAAATCTACTGGCGTTCTACTAATAAATCTACTAACATTCTACTAATAAATCTACTAACATTCTACTAATAAATCTACTAACATTCTAATAAAAATCTACTAAGACTCACTAATTAGTTAGATGTTAGTCGCTAATAAAATAATAATTATTACTTCTTAGTAGCTACTAAGACCTACTAACTAATAAAATAATAAAATTGGTGAAACTACTAAAATAATAAAAAATCTACTAATTAGTGGAAAAATTAACATCTATGCCAAATACAAAAGTGATCCAACCAACGAACGATACGGAAAATTCGAAAACTCGCTGTCATCGTGTTGAGTTAATCGTTGGCCGACATCACTTTACGTGCGTATGCAGTTTGATGGATGAAAATTGACCCATCGGATTTTTGATCAATTTCCATGCCAAGGAACCAACCAGCTTCGACGATCTTCACCTCGAATTTACGTTGCAAATGATCGATCACTTTGTCAATACTGTCTCCGTTGCTGCCGAAAATCATGCCATCGTCGACGTAAATGCACAAAATCAGCGTTTCTTCTTTGCTGTTCTTGGTGAAAACACATGGATCGGCCGTTGACATATTGAATCCAAATTTTATGATAAAATCCTTGAATTTTTGGTTCCAACATCATGAGCTCTGCTTCAAGCCGTATAAACTTTTACGCAGTTTGCACACTTTATTGCTTCCGTCGAAAAATCCACTTGGTTGTTTCATAAACACATCTTCTTTGAGATCGCCGTACAAAAACGCCGTTTTTACATCAAACTGCTTCATTTTCAGTCCCTTTGCCGCTGCAACAGCCAAAATTGTACGAATTGAATCGTATCGCACTACCGGACTGAAAGTTTCTTTGTAGTCGATGCCTTGCACTTAATTGAATCCGCGTGCAACCAATCGCGCTTTGTACCTCTCGATGCTGTTATCTGGATTGGATTTTATTTTAAAAACCCACTTACAATCAATTATTTTCTGGTTGAGTGGTTTGTCGACCAATTCCCAAGTATGATTTTCGATGAGCGAGTCGAATTCTTCCTTCATGCGGTTCACTTTGAATTGCAATCAAAGCCATGGCCATCAATGCGGTGTCTTGTGGAATTGTACGAAGCCGACTGTTGATTATATTCGCTTCGTCGATGCCATCCAGAACTGTTGAACGTCGTTTTCGCACCTTAGCCGGTTGATCGGTTTGCGTTTGACCATTTGCTGTTGCCTGTAAATCACCAATGTCAGCGTCATCATCGTCCAATTCAATTGTTTGTACTGACTTCTCAAAGCCAACATGTTGATCGCTGTCAAACTATCGCAATACTTTGATCGTAGCAAATTCATCCGATAAAAATTTCACATCTCGTGCCGGTTCAATACGTTTCGTTTCCGCATCGTATACACGATATCCTTTGACATCTTCATCGTACCCGACGAAAATGCACTTCTTGGATTTTGCGTCCATTTTACTGCGCTTCACCTTCGGGATATGAAAAAGGGACGGATCTTCATACAACGATTTGTGGCGGCCGCCTCAGGGCCCCACGATTCAGGGGGCCCCCAAAACTAAGAAAAAATAAAGACGAGAAAAAAGAGATGACGAAAAGCAAAACAAAAAAGCCACACAATTTGGAGGCCCACAAAATTTAAAGGCGAAAAAAATATGGGCTCCAAGGGCCGTTGAAATTACCACATAAAATGAATGCCTGAGAATAATAACGACTCAAATCTTTCCAACAGGGAAGTCTGAAACGAAGAAAAGATACACGCATTACTGAAACTGATAATAAAACTTTTGAATATCACAACTGAAAAAAAAATTCACAAGAATGAAACATTCGAGAAGACCACATGAATATTTTTCAAGTTTCAGTGTTTCGTATTCTGTATTCAAGTTTCATTTCAATGTGACTTCTTTTCCGGATTCTTTCTTGTGGAATATAAAATCATGTGTCACACTTCCAACAATATTTTTCATGCTTCAGTTTTGGAAACAAAAATTACGCCATTGTGGGCAATGCTAATAGTGAGATAACAGATCTATGGCGATTTTTGGAGAAAATGGAAAGCTGGAAAGACGAACAACATTTTCCGTTGATTGCCGAATGGCGCTGGTGAAATGTCTCCCTACGGCCAATTAGTGGCCGTCTTTTCATAGTTTGGCCAGACTCTTGGAGTGATAACCAGTTCATACTCACCAGAGTAAATCAAAATAATTTCTTGATTGATACGATAAGACAATATTTTTTTGCTTTTTCTTTGTTTTTATTGGACATTATTTCTAAATCATTAAAAATATGCTTCAACAAGAACAATATAAAGAAGGTTTACATTTAAAAATTCTCCTCCTCATCATCAGACTCACACATAGCTAATGGAAAATCTTTGTTCGAATTCGATTCTGAGAATTTAAAATTTTTGTAAAAATCATGATGGCATTCCGGGATGTATTTCAATAATTGTTGAATATCGTCGTACTTTTGTTTACTGATTTGGCGCTCGTTTAAATATAACTTCATTAAAGGAGTTTGTTGCAAATTGGCTAAATTGCCCCGTTTTTGAATGGAAATATGTTTTGTAGGACGGTCAATTTCAAAAACATACTCTTTGAAACTTAGTATAAATGGATCAGTTGGGTTGTGAATAATGCATTGAATATCAAACCCTCTTATACGTTCACCCTCAGTTGAAGTTTTTCTATTAGTTATTACATTTGACAATGATTCTGATGAAATGAAATTATCGTTAAACATTTTAATTACTTTGAATTGAGGCTTTTCTTTTTTGGATTGTCTTATAATATTGATCCAATGCTGAGGTGAATAAATGTTTTCGGTAATATTTTTTTGTTTCTAAATTAACCCAAAGCAACGATCGCAACTATTATAAGAGTGTCCGGATACGAAAAAACGATGTTCAATACATTGAAGGTTTGGCAACTTTGCATCAGCGAGAAATTTTTTCAACAACATGCTCATTTTTATGTTGCGATTTTGCCCACCACAAGCATCGCTATAGAGAATAATAGATATATAGAGAATAATATTATACAATATTTTTCGTATCTTTTGGAACGTAAGTTAAAAAATGCCGATAAACACATGAACCTACTTCTTGTGAGCCACGTGATGCTATGGATTCGTCCCACACGTACATAAATCCTTCTTTTGTAATTTCATTATAAATGCAAAGATTAAAAAACCATAACTGCCTTTTATATTGGGTGAACAAATGAATTTGAAAGGATTTTTTTCTAATTTAGAGAGTTTATTTTGAAAAGCTGGTACAATATATTTTATTCAAAGTATTGTCCATCTGAAGCCACAACATTTTCCCATCTTTTTGGCAATTTATGGATTCCTTGCCAAAACCAGTCCTCATCTTTTGAGCGAAAGAACGAATCGAGCCAATTTTTGATACCGTCGATTGAAGTGAACCGTATTCCGGCAAGGGCATTCTGCATGGATCGAAATAGATAGTAGTCAGAAGGTGCCAGGTCTGGGCTATACGGCGGGTGGGGTAGCGGCTCCCATCCAACATTTTTCACATAATTTTTGACGTCTTGAGTTCGATGTGGCCGAGCATTTTCATCATGGAAAATCAATGACTCATGTCTGGTCGCCCATTCTGGCCGTTTTTGCTTGATTGGTGCATTCAATTTGATGAGTTGTTGTCGGTAGCGTTCCCCAGTAATAGTTTCACCCGGTTTTAGCAGCTCATAAAACAGCACACCCTTCTGATCCCACCAAATACAGAGCATCACCTTGGCCGCATGAATATTCGGCTTCGACGTCGATGGGCCGGGTTGGCCGCGCTTCACGTACGCTTTTTTACGTTTCGGATTGTCGTAATTAATCCATTTTTCATCTTGCGTTACGATCCGATGCAAAAAAGCCTTCTTTTTGTGGCGAGCGAGCAGCATTTCAGACATGCAAAAACGCCGTTCGACGTCTCTCGGCTTCAAATCGTACGGCACCCAATTTCCTACCTTTTGGATGAATCACAAGGCTTTTAAGCGATTGGAAATAGCTTGTTGAGTAACTCCCAATGATTCTGCAAGTTCTTCTTGCGTTTGACATGAATCTTGCTCGAGTAATTCCTCCAATTCAACATCTTCAAACTTTTGTGGACCTCCCGGACGCTCTTTGTCGTTCGTATCAAAATCACCACTTTTAAATCGTCTAAACCAGTACTCACAAGTGGAAATCGATGGAGCATGATCCCCATAAGCTTCCTGCAGCACACGACGACTTTCAGCTGCAGATTTCTTCAAATGAAAGCAAAGAAGTAATCCTTCCCGCAAATTGTGTTTTGATGGAACAAAAGTTGACATATTCGGGGCACACAAAAACTATGTTGTTTACACTTCGGTGAAATGGCAGATACTGAAAAGTGATGAGTAATGCTTTGACATGAAGATAGTTACAAGATTGCCCGATGCGATATAGTGCTAGTATATCATCTCTTGTAAATCCTTTAAAATTCATTTGTTAACCCAATAGTAACATTCACTGGTACTTAATGACGGCAGTTCTAAAGCGCGTTGTAAATCAAAAGTCAAAACAACCGTTTTATCATTCAAGGTGCGACAACTCTTTATACAATCCTTATGTTCCTTATTTACTAAATCTACGGTTGCTAGATGCTATTTTTTTGGTGGAGGAGCGTAGTTTTTTGTTCGAATGTTATTGATTGTGACTGAAGGGCAGATTTAAGTGAATCACATTTCTTACAAGAATCGACAACCAACTTGTGAAAACTTAAATTAAACTGTGTATTTAAATTTCACGGAACTTCCACTCTGATAACGTGTGTACTCTTCTAAATTTACAGACCAAGCAATATTTTTTATATATTTTGCGTATATTTAAAAATGGACTTAAGTACTTTTTATTTGAGCGAGTTGAACTGTAATGCGATTCATATGTCGGAAATGCATTTATGTATCCCTTAACAAAATCAATATTGGCTGTAGGTGTCTTCTTGGTGGGAAATTTGCCACGATTCTTTTTACATGACTCATTTTCGACATTTGAATTTGCTGCTCTTGAGAGTTTAGACTGTGATTTGAACATTTCAAAAGAAATTTTCGGCATATGCGGTGCGGGAATCCATTTGCATCCGTCAAAAAGTAGTCATTAGCAGCATAATTTTTCTTCTTGAGATTAATTATGGGATTTAAATTCTCCTTGAGACTATGTTTCTTAACCAATGATCGTAAAAACATGGTTTTCTTCGACCAATTTTCAAGTCCATAAAATGTGTTGAAAATGTCCTGCTGTCTTGATATATCAATTTTTTCTCAACATTCATTTTTACACTCGCATTTGGTTTGAGGAGCAAACACTTTTCCCTCTACAGTATTTCCAGACTTGTTCACATAAATTTTTCCACTCTGCACTTTTTGTTTTTTCACGAATGCTTCATTATTATTATCTTATTTCGTGTTCGTTTACGGGATCGGCATTTTTGACATGCCGTGGCAACATCTATCCCAAATAAAAGCATAATCGCAATTAAAATACGCATTTAAAATTAATTTAATTCATCACATCTATGGGGTGAGACGTAGAGTGGTGTATGTCTATGTTATTTTAAATGTAGATGCGCCACTCTACATCTCACTCATAGACATTGTAATAGGAGTAAATATATATACATATTTCAGAAAATGTATAATACATTTACCATTGCCAGTCAGCAATTCAACGGAGCCATCCATTTTCCGATTATGTTTTTGCGAGACGAAATTCGATCTGATTGGTTAGTTTATAACACTCTCTACAAAATGAGAAACAAAACATTTCATCGAAAAACTTGAAAAATGTTCGATATTCGGAAACATTTTGGATCAAAAATGCTTGCTCTATGTACATTAAACGAAGTATACATCGATCATATTTGATGCCATTAAAATACGCACATCATAAACAATAAATAAATGCGGGTAAACACGCATTGCTTTTTCTTTTTCTCTCTGTTGCTAAAGTTCTTTGCTTATAAATATTGCCGCGCAAAAAAAGTACAATGCATTTTGACTGCCAAACAAATCCTAGCAGCCGTGAGTGACTGAACCGTTATTCCGTTCACAGCGTTTCGACGCAAACAGTAGTATGTCTCCTTCACGCATGTTATGATTTCAATTTCTTAGAATTTGTGTAGATTCAATCGTCGCAACAAAGTTACAATACGCAATCTAATACAAATGCGTGCGGATACAAAATCAATATTGCTCTACATTTGGCCGGCTTTTGCGACACATTTACCGCTCTTGTTTTTGTCCATCAGTCGAATTCTGCATTTCATCATAGCGATCAGTTCTGCAGAATCATTTGTATTAAATAGTATGGTCGTTGTATATACGTAATTTGTTTAATGTAGAATACATAGAGCAAGCATTTTGATCGAAAATGTTACCGAATATCGTACATTTTTCAAGTTTTTTGATCAAGTTTTTGTTTTTCATTTTGTAGAGAGTATGATCAACCAACCAATCAGATCGAATTTTCGTCTCGCAAAAACACCATTACAAAATGGATATGCCAATTGATAATGTTAATGGTAAATAGTAATTGTTTGAAAATTCTCGAACTATTAAACACACTTGTTCATGTTTAAATCGTCTACAATTTCAAATGTGTTCATTTCCTTTGCTAAAATATCTGCTGATGTTCCGAAAAAGAAAAAGGAAGTACAACGGAAGCAAAAGGCCTTCAATGGACAATTGCATTGCGCATGTGGGAAACGATGTGCAGATAAAATAGATATACTGCAACAAAAAGAAATCTTTGACAGCTATTATGATTTGAAACAATGGTCAGCGAGGGCAGAGTTTATACGAAGTCTCGTGGAAACAAATAAAGTGAAGGAAAACCTGAGCCCGATCATTCAGTTGAGAAAACGAGAAAAATTTTCGAAATATTACATTTTTGATTCAGAGAGGAAAAAGCAACAAGTTTGCTTACGTTTCATTCTCAATATGTTGAAAGTGAATCGATCGAAAGTGTTTAGATCCTTAACCCAAATAACTGATCACAGAGGTAAATATCCACACCGAAAAGCCAACTACAATGACATCGATTTTATGAAATCATTCATAAGGAAATTCCCGACATTTGATGCAAACTATGACTCCAGTTCAACTGGAATGAAATACGTACATCCCGGCTTGAATTTGAAAAAAATGTACATGCTCTACGTAGAACATTGTGAGCTATTTGAAAGGAGAGTATCATCGAAATCATTCTTTGCGAAGGTATTGCATCAGAATTTCAATCTGAAAAGACAAAGGATGACTGCAAGCTTTGCAAAGCTCACGATCAGCACTTGCAATTTAAAGTCATCTCGAGCAAATACAAAGAAGAATTGCTAAAGAAAAAAAAAAAACACACATCGATACAGTGAAAAAAATTAAAGATAATTTTGTTTATACAATCACTTCCTGCGATGAAGATACTGTAGTGTATACATTCCAACTGTGTCGAGCACAAGAACTACCACATCTGCCAAACTCGGAAGCAGTTTTCTATAGGCCATTATGGTTCTTCATTTTTTTAATCTACGACGAGATCGAAAATGTTTTGTACGCATATGTATGGAATGAGACAACGGCATCGCGAGGCTCTGAAGAAATAGGTTCATGTCTTTACCGCCATCTTTTGACTCACACGCCCACTAGACACAAAAATGATCATTTTATATTGTGACCCATCCGGTGGCCTTACTCGCAACATGAAAATCAGTTTAATGTTGAAGAAATTTGTGGCCGATTCAAAATTGCCAAATCTGCAAAGTATCGAACAGAATTTTTTTTCGTGTGGACACACATTCAATAGCTGTGACCGAGGTTTCAAATATATTGAAAAGCGCAAAAAACGTGAGGGAAAGATTTATTCTCATGTGGATTGGAACACTGTTATATTTGCATCAAAGACGAGTCGAACCAAAATTGAAGTAATAGAAATGTCGAAAGAACAATTTTACTCGTCGAAAACACTAGAGAATCTTCTAGTTTCCCTGAAAACTTCAACCGATGATAAGAAAATTAAATGGTCGACATATCAACGTATCAATTACGATAAAGATCTATTTGTTCTTCATGTCATGGAATATTCCAGTGAAAAAAAAGATGTTTTGTTGAAACGAAGGGAAGGCTGCTTGCCTATCGATAAAACGAGTTTGCTTCTTATGTATTACCATGAAAGAAAAATCAGTAAACAAAAGTACGACGATCTTCAACAATTATTGAAATACATCCCGGAATGCCATCATGATTTTTACAAAAATTTTAAATTCTCAGAATCGAATTCGAACAAAGATTTTTCATTAGCTATGTGTGAGTCTGATGATGAGGAGGAGAATTTTTAAATGTAAACCTTCTTTATATTGTTCTTGTTGAAGCATATTTTTAATGATTTAGAAATAATGTCCAATAAAAACAAAGAAAAAGCAAAAAAATATTGTCTTATCGTATCAATCAAGAAATTATTTTGATTTACTCTGGTGAGTATGAACTGGTTATCACTCCAAGAGTCTGGCCAAACTATGAAAAGACGGCCACTAATTGGCCGTAGGGAGACATTTCACCAGCGCCATTCGGCAATCAACGGAAAATGTTGTTCGTCTTTCCAGCTTTCCATTTTCTCCGAAAATCGCCATAGATCTGTTATCTCACTATTAGCATTGCCCACAATGGCGTAATTTTTGTTTCCAAAACTGAAGCATGAAAAATATTGTTGGAAGTGTGACACATGATTTTATATTCCACAAGAAAGAATCCGGAAAAGAAGTCACATTGAAATGAAACTTGAATACAGAATACGAAACACTGAAACTTGAAAAATATTCATGTGGTCTTCTCGAATGTTTCATTCTTGTGAATTTTTTTTCAGTTGTGATATTCAAGAGTTTTACTATCAATTTCAGCAATGCGTGTATCTTTTCTACGTTTCAGACTTCCATGTTGGAAAGATTTGAGTCGTTATTATTCTCAGATAATAATATTACAAAAAATACAAATTTATTTACTTATTCAATAACAAATCAATCTTTGATATTAAATGTCGACTTTTCTACACTTCAGATTTACAAATTTATGAATTATTTACGTAGAAAATTTTTAATAAATTTTAATTTTGAAAATGATCGTTCACCCAACACGTTGGTAACGAACATACACAAATACATGCGTAGTAAAATATCCAAATTTGGAAAACTTGTGCAAAGATTATCATTAAACATAGTTTTATACATGGTTTCATGATTCAATTTGTCAAAAGTGAAATAATGTTTTGCGACTTCACATTCGGTAATAAGTTGATCTTCATCGAGATCTTTTGGATATTTTAACACAATATTTTTACATGATACTTCAATGTCATGGTCACTCATCGAATTTAGATTTAGCAAAAACGAGAATTGACTGTCCAAATTTTCATATGCTGAGGCACGTTTTTTATATTAGAAAGCAAAGCATTTACAATGGGATCAAACCATGATTCCTTTATTTTCTTGATGTCGTCCTTGTTCTCTGGATCAAATGCATTTGACATTGAACGAGTTTGCATACAAATTTCTTGAAATTTGGAAGGAATACTTTTGAATATTCCAAGAGCTTCATCAAAAAGTTTCTGAAAACTTTTGTTTTCAAGGTCTGTGACCAATGAATCGTATAGCTTCTTTGTTACCGAAATAGTCAAATTTGTTTTTTGTAAAGCTTGACTAACTATGTTGAACTTACTCAATACACTTTTCCAGAGAACAAGCATGAAAATGTTTTTAAATTGACATAGTTTTTGTATAAAACCATTTACCAATGCTTTGTTTTCTTCACTGAAACTTTCTTCTTTAGTGAAAGATTCCAATACAGTCAACACTTTGAAATAAGAGGAATGTAAAGCTAATGAACTGCATCATATTTGGCCATCTAGTTCCCGACGCTCTTTTTAACATGTATTCGTCTTTTTCAGTTAATTGTTCTTTAAGTTTATTCCAACGAAAAGGTGAATGAACAAAAAAACCGTAAACCTTTTCAAGCAAATCAAAAATATTTGCAGCATCAACGTTACCAGATACCGATTTACTCCAACTCAATTCAATGAGTGAGCATTGCATGGTACGAAAATCGCTGATTCACTTTGTCTACAAAGCTTGTAGACCACCACTTATTCCTGCCATATTATTTGCATTGTCATATGATTGTCCTCTGCAATTTTTTATGTCAATTTTATGATCACTGAGAAATTTGAAAACGATGACAGAAAGATATTCTGATGTATAACCATCAATTGGAATAAAAGCAATGAACCGTTCATGAATTTCACCATCTTTAACATATCGAATACAAAAAGTCAATTGATCCGAATGGCTGACATCGGGTGTTGAATCAACACTTATCGAATAATAAACTGAATCAATGACCTCCGCTGCAATACGGATTTTGACTTCTTGCCCCATGATGGAAATAAATTCTTCACATATTTGGCTTGAGAGATGAGAAGCCCTACCCAAAATTATTAGAATAATAATCAAAATTCTGTTTTAACTTATTGTGTATGTTTGAAGGAACGATTGCATACCTCTCCCTTTGTTACCGAAATTATCAATATGTTGTTTCAAGAAAGGATCAAATTTAGCCAAGAGTTCAAGTGTTCCAAGATAATTGCCATTATGATTCGATCCCAAAATTTCGTCGTTGCCACGAAACGGTAATCCCCGGGAAGCAAGAAATTTGATCACCTCCACAACACGAAATAAAACTTCCTTCCAATAACTCGCTTCATTTTCAGTAGCATTGATGAAAGATTTTTCGAGACTGGATTCATGTTTTATACGCAAATTATATTTGATATTGTTTTCAATGTGTTCTTTCGATGCTTCATGCGTTGAGCAACCTCGTTTTGAATTCTTAAAATCATTGAATCCATTTAAAGCAAACGTGTTAGTTTTTTTATGCAAGTCACCAAATAGACGACAAACAAAACAGAAAATGGCTTCAGCTGAAGGTGAATAGATTAACCAATCTCGTTCAATTTTCTCGCCATTGGGAAGAATACGGTGGAAATGGAAATCAGTGAACTTTCGACCAAATTTTCCGGGATTTCTTGTAGAATCGGTATTACGACAAGCACTTGGACCTAACAAAAATAAATTACGATTTATACTGTTTTTAAGAACGTACTTTCAATTCAACAAATGATACCCCTTTTAATCCAATACTTTTGTAAAATTGATTGAATTGATTGTATTGATTGAATTGATTGAGTTGAATCTATCCACAAACCTGGATCATTTGAATAAATGTTTGACGCGATTGAGAGATTTTCAGTTGATTTACTGCATTCAGCAACAAAACTTTGTGACAAATTCTCCGTTTCACACAAAACAACTTTTGCAATTGGATGCAATGCGACTTCAGATTCAGAAAAATTGGTGATATTTTCAGCTATCTCTGCATTTGTTGAATCGCTTTCCGCCAGAATTCTCCGTTTTTCAGCAACACTTTTATATGTTCGTTTCATTTTAATATATTTCAGTTCATAAATTTAGGTTCAAAAGAACAAATAGACAATTTCTACGAATTTTGATCGAAAAGTTTGACAGATACTGAAAAGTGTCATATGGGAGAAATTCGTTTTTGAAAATGAGTGCGTTCAAACACTCAATTTGAATTTGAATTCTTAATTTTATTCTTATGTTACACTAGATACAATTATTGAATGCATAAAAATGCGTATACGCTTTTATAGCATATATGCTATATATTCATACAATCTATAATTATAGGATTGGTTTACAAATTTGATAACCTTTTTTTTAGTCGTCAAATTCAATTCGAGTGGCTAAAAAGGGCCCCAAAAAAAATATCCGCCACAGGGCCCCCAAACATGTTAATCCGTCAGTGATATGAACATAGACTTCAGCTCCAAACATACGAAGATGATCAATTTTACCGTACTGGTCCCAGTTCGATTTAAAGTGTAGACGGCCGTATGAACCACTTCCGCCCACAAATATAATCTGAGACTCTCGCATGTAGCATTGCACGAGCCGCTTCATTAATTATCCTCATCTCACGTTCGGCACCCCCTTTTTACTCAGGTGTATATGGCACAGAATGACGATGACGAATACCATTGTCTGCGATGAACTTGTTCATATCTAAGTTAAAAAATTCTGTGCCGTTATCCGATTGCAAAATTTTGATTTTGTGTCCATGTTCCTTCTCGCTGACTTTAACGAACGCCTTAAAATGTTCGAAAACTTCCGATTTATTCTTAAGAATCAAACAGTGCACAAATCTCATGTGTGAGAAATCATCCTTGAATAGCACAAAAAATGACGATCCACCAAGCGACTTATCGAACGGTCCACATAAATCAGCATGTATGATTTCTCCGCACGATTCTGCTCTTGTTTCGCGTGTTTCAAAGCTCAATCGATGTTGTTTGCCGTATGCACACCCATCACAATCAAATTCCTCGTCGATAAATTTTATATTGTGATTACGCAAATATTTTCGTACATACGTGCTGTTCTGGTGACCAAAACGTTCGTGCCACATCTGAAGAGTAAGAGATTTCATCGCAACGTTTGCCATTGATCCGGTGCCAATAGATGGTTCAAGAATTCTTAATTTCAACTCGAACAAATCGGTCTCACGCGTTGCGACTGCAACCACATCATCACCATCGAAAAATTCCATTAATTTGGAGTCCGCTCGCATAACATGACCATTGTCCAGTGCTCGGTTCGACGCAAATAAATTCACATATCCTTTCGATAAGAAAAGAACTTTTGTAAATGATTTTTGAATCCACTTCTCACCTGTGAATGTAAGTGCATTGATGTATGATGTCGGCCGAGGAACGATTCGCTGTTTTCACTTTTTCGAGCATTGACACGGTACTCTTCGACCATCAAACGATTTGTGAGATTTTCCAACGTTCTTTCGGCTTTCGGCGTAGAATCCCATGCGCTACTAAAATGACTATATTCAACGGGTAAAGTCATAAGCAATTTTGTAATTACCATTTCATCATCGATCATGATGTTCACGTCTTTGAGTTGCTGCACTAAACTGTCGAGCTTCGAAATATGTGTAGCGATGTCGTCCGATGAATTTCGTTTGAATGCATAATACTTCTTTTGTAGTAGTTGTTTGCCTGCCTCGAGTCTCTGCTCATAAATTGCATGTAATTTCTTCCACATGTCGGCCGATGTCTCACAGTGCAAAATGTGTTGCATTGGTTTTTGCCCAATCGTCGTAACAATAATTCGTTGAGCCTTCGCATCTTTTTTATTCCAATCAGCGATACTTTTGTCTCTTTCGGCTTTAATTGTTGCCGTTGCCGTTGCATCTGCCGCCGCCGTTTCAGGCCGTTCTTCAACACCCGATGCAACACCGAAAAGTCCAGCAGCATTCAAACACACTTTGACTTGAAAACGCCAAGTCGTCCATTGGGAGATTTCTTGTAATTTTTCAATTTTAATCACCTCGGTCTCCATTGCGGTGCACAATAAAAAAATGTTTTCTCCGATTCAGATGAAGAAACAATACCAGACGAATATCCGCAAAAATTCACCAAGTAATTATACCAAATTCGCTTCAGCTACGATGTTCAACAATTTTGATTGTTCCCGAACGATGTACCGCTATACGAAATGTGCCTGTATAAACGCTGAATTTTTGCAATCGTAGTGTCTTTTTTTTTTGTTTTTTTTTTTTTCTTTGCGTTGCAAACTTCGAATTCCGTCGAATAAATATTTTCGACAATACAACAGTTTCTATTTAATTATTCCTTTTTGGCGTTGTCTGGGCCCATAACCTGTTAAGATTTTACCTTTAGCAATATCACAGCTAGAAATAATTAAATGAAAGAAAACGGGCGTATGTGTGATTTTGTGTGTTTAATCTGACAGTTAGTAAAAGACTAAAAGGAGTTGTTTCACTTTGGGGTTAGTTCAGGCATATTTGTGCACTTTGCCTAAAACACTTGTGTTTTTGCTAAAGATAAGGCACAAACCACCCATTTGAATTCTATAGCAAAGTGCATAAATGCGCCTGAACTAACCCCAAAGTGAAACAACTCCTTTACATTGTCATGAGAAATATATTACCTATGTATGTGTAAATGTCAGAATGAATATAAAGTGTGGTGAGTGTCGCTACTTGACAACTTAAGGTGAACAAAAATACACTTTTTAACAAGATCCATCGCAAAGTTTGAGTAACTGTAAACAGAGAAGCTTAAATCGTTAGACTTTCGAAAAAGTATACCATAATCCATCGTTCCTTTGACGTATTTGATTATGCGCTTCACTGTGATGACATGTTCTTCGGTTGGATTTTCCATAAAACGGCTGACCAACGAAACCATGGCTGTGTACCAATGCTCAAATACATGAGGCTGCCAACTGCTTCACGATAAGCGAAATTCACTGATTTGCTCTTGTCATCTGATTTCTCCAATTGTTGTGAACTATTTGCTGGTGTTGCGACTGCATTTGCTTCAAATAGCCTAACACGTTTTACTACTTGTTCTGCATACGCCTTTTGACTGAAGTGAATATTTCCATTTGGTCGACGATTGAGCTCAAAACCCAAATAATAAGTCGCTTCTGTCACTTTTATTTCAAAATGTTCGCGTAAATAGTCCAATACAGATTTAATTTTTGATGTGTCCGTGCCACAAATAAAACCTTCATCGACATAAATTGCCAAAATAATAATGTCATCATTTTCTTTACGTACGAAAACACACGGATCGCCTTCACACACTTTGAAATCGAATTGTTTGATAAAACGCGTGAATTTTTTATTCCAACAGCGCAAGGCTTGTTTCAAACCGTAGAGACTTTTTATTAGTTTACACCCTCTACCACTTTTGTCGTCGTAGCCGATTGGCTGCTTCATATAAATTACATTCTTTTAAATCACCGTATAAAAATGCTGTTTTAACGTCGAATTGAAACATTTTCATATTGTTTTTGACAGCTAATGCAATTATCAAATGAATCGACGTAAAACGAACTACTGGACTAAAAGTTTCATTGTAATTTATACCATAGCACTGTGTTAACCCTCTGACAACAACACGGGCTTTATATCGTTCAAATATCTCATCACTGACAGCTAAAAAAACACAACACATATTCTCCGAACAAATGTAGGCTGCACAAACGTTTGCATTGGCTGATCGAAGTCGCGATTCGAAAACGTTGCTTGTGGTGACGTCACACCATTTTTCTTTATTTTCCACAACAGTTTCATTACTTGCGTTACTTAAATCACTTTCACATTCTTCCAAACTGTTCTCACCACTAATATTGGAAACAGATTCATCTTGAATTTCATTGTTTTGCTCTGATTCATTTAAATCACGGTTTTACTCTGTATCAGATGAAACATCATTGTTGTCATCAAAACACTTTCAGTTGGATTTCTTCACTTTGTGATTCTTTTAATATACTGCTTTTCTCAAAAATAACATAACGAGCAATTTCGATGCAATGTTTTTCTGGATTATAGACTCGAAGGCCGCTGACATTTTCATTATATCCGACAAAGATACACTTGTTCGCCTTTTTGTCTAATTTTTGACGTTTAACCTTCGGAATATGCGTATACACAGTTGAACCAAATACCATCAATTTGTCGATGTTCGCGCTCTTATAATGCCACAGCTCAAATGGTGTTTTATTTGCAACTGTATTGATGCCCGTCCTGTTCAATACATACACAGCTGTATTCACGGCTTCTGCCCACAGTGAAATATTCAAATCTCACGAATGTATCATAGCGCGTGCTGCTTCTACGATCTACGGTTGTCTCTCTCACTCGTACCATTTTGTTCTGGTGTATACGGTACCGTGAATTTTTGTTCAATTCCATGAAATTCGAAGAATTCTTTCAGCTCGTTGTTCGTGTATTCTGTGCCATTGTTGCTTTGCATTATTTTGACTACGTGACCAGTCTGTCTCTGTACGAAATTAATAAAAGCAATGACCTTTTTCGGCACTTCTGTGTGTATGACTTCACCGCACTTTGTACTTTTTTCGATTCGACTGCTAAACTGAAATAAACGCACGTTTTTCAAGATCGGCGGTATTAATTAGCGTTCTTAAAGTCCCGTTTTTCTGAAACCAATTGCAATAGTTTCGCTCTCGTTCTCAACGAATTCACATTTATCACTTGTTGCATGCATTTTGTAGCCTTTATCCAAGCATCGACCCTGTGAAAAGAGATTGGTGAACACTGACGGCACATACCAAACGCCTTCTAATATTTTGCGTTTCCATTCTTTTCCATTGTAGACTAAAACATCAATGTCACCTTTACCGACTGCTAAAATGTCTTCACCGCTACCGATTTGAACTGGTTCGGGTATTTTGAAGTCGACGTAATTTTTGAACCATTCAAATCTACCTGACATATGTTCAGTTGCACCTGAATCTAAGTACCAATTGTCTCTATTATTCGGTGTGGCACAGCAAAGTGCTTCAGCTTTACTTGCACTTGTACTTTCCTTAATTTTTTATTCTTTGGGGCAATCACGGCGATAATATTCATCGCTACCACATGAATAGCACTTTCCTCGTTGCTTTTGCTGTTTTCTGCCTTTATGAGCTCTTCGCGCATAAAACGCGCCATGAGTTTCAACAGTATCTTGCGACGATATGCGCTCTTCTTCAATCATCAAACGGGTACAAAGTTCATTTAACGTTTTCTTCTCTTCACTCGACGACTCCCATGCACTATGAAAATTCTTGAACGACGGTGGCAACGAGATCAGTATTTTAGTTATAACCATTTTTTCGGAAATTGTTTCCCCTAGATCGGACAATTGTTGCACAATTTCTTGCACTTTTGAAACGTATTGGGTGTGTTCCTAGAAAGACGCGCATCGTTACTAACTTCGTTTCGATTCACTCGCGCCATTTTTTTGACAGTGACAGCTATTCTATCTTAAAGAGCATCAAAAAATCTATTGAATTACAAGTGTCAAAGTGAACAGTCGTATTTTTGCAGAAGTTTTTATCATAATCGAAAATGTCTAATTTCGTGCCTTCAAAACAACATTTGCGGGAAGTTTTGATACACTACTTTCATTTGAAGAAAAGTGCAACAGAAGCGCAACGTTTACTCATTGAAGCTTACCCTGAATATTCTGTAAGCATTAGAATGTGTCAGGAGTGGTTTGTACGGTTTAGAAGTGGTGATTTCGATACAGAAGACAAAGAGCGACCAGGTCCATCAAAAAAGTTTGAAGACGACGAATTGGAGGCATTACTTGATGAAGATCCATGTCAAACTCAAGAAGAACTTGCAAAATCATTGGGAGTCACTCACTCAGCCATTTCCAAACGCTTGAAAGCAGCTGGATACATTCAAAAGCAAGGAAAGCCGAGAGACGTTGAAAGGCGATTTTTCACTTGTGAACAGCTGCTTCAAAGGCAAAAACGGAAGGGTTTTTTGCATCGTATTGTGACTGGTGATGAAAAGTGGATTCATTACGATAATCCGAAGCGAAAGAAATCATATACGAAGCGCGGCAAGCCTGAAAATCGACACCAAAGCCGAATATTCATGGTGCTAAGGTAATGCTCTGTATTTGGTGGGATCAGAAGGGTGTGCTATATTATGAGCTGCTAAAACCAGGTGAAACCATTAATGGGGACCGCTACCGACAAAAATTGATCAAATTGAATGCAGCAATTAAGCAAAAACGGCCGGAATATGCGACTAGACATGAGTCAATAATTTTCCATCATGACAATGCTCGGCCACATGTTGCGGTGCCTGTTAAAAACTATTTGGAAAACGTCGGATGGGAAATTCTGCCTCACCCGCTTTATAGCCCAGACTTGGCCCCTTCCGATTACCACTTGTTTCGGTCGATGCAGAATCACCTCTCCGGAATACGGTTCACTTCAGTTGAAGGTATCAAAAAATGGCTCGATTCGTTCTTCGCTCTGAAAAATGAGCAATTCTTTTGGGATGGAATCCATAAATTGCCTGAAAGATGGGAAAAAGTCGTAGCTTCCGATGGACAATATTTTGAATGACATGTATTTTCATTTTCATACATAAATAAATGGTTTTTTGAAGAAAAAAAAGCGCGTCTTTCTAGGAACACACCCAATATGTACACACATTTTCTGATGGATCCTTTTGGAACGTAAAGAATTTTTGCTGCAAAAAATGGACACTTGTCTCCGACTTTTTCTCGTACACACTTTTTAATTTTTCCCACATTTCTGCGGCTATTTTGCAGTTGACTATGTGCAACAATGCTTCTTTTTCGATCGTAGCCGTTATAATTCGCTGTGCTTTGATGTCTGCTTTCTCAAATTTAGCGAGTTTTGCTGCGTATGAAGTTTCATCGCTGCTACTATTTGACGGTTTTTGAACTCCCGTTACATAATCGAACACTTCTTGCTGTTTCAACAAAATTGTTATCTGAAACTTCCAGAGCACCCAATCTTTTTCTTCTTTTAAACGAAAGATTTTGTCCAAATCACTGTTACTCATTTTGATTCTATTAAAAAAAGTTTTATGCTACGGACGACTATACCGCTGTCCAAAATTTACTTTCACGAGTTACGAAATTTAAAATACCGATAACGTATCCGAAAAACTGAACAATTTCACGTTTTAAACAATTTCTACTCGAATGTTCTTTATCAAATTTTGGCTTGCTTGCTATCTCTTTCTAACCAAGGGACTGGGCCCATAACCACTTGCGGATGCAGGTTTGTATTATGTCCAAGCTGTAAGAGAGAGGTTCGCAAAGCAATGAAAACCCGTCTGTTTAGTTTGATATAATACAATAGAATAATGAGTTTATTTAAACAACCAAGTGAAGTTGATACGGTGCGTTTACAGCAAGACGTTTATTCTCAACAATACCGAACTCAGTATTGACGTTTACTGTAATACTTAAGAGTGTATGTAGTTACAACACAATCAACCGACTTTCCATACACTTTAAACATTTTGCAAAAGTTTGAACCTCCGTCCGTGACAATATTTGTAATTTGTGATTGCTTGATACCGTATTCTTCGAATATTTTATTCATTGCATGTGCCAGTCCTTTGTACGTTTGTTTGGTGAATAGCTGCTTAAAAGCTAGAACATATAATTCGCGCTCAAAATCTCTATTAAGAAAATGAACGGTGACTCCCAAAAAGCTTTCTGCTCTGGAGCTCCATACATCTGCAGTAATACACAGATGTTCTTGGCATTTTAAGGTTTCGATCAAAACTTCCTTAATGTTGCTATATTCGGAGTTCAAAGTCTTCATGAATATATGGCGCGTTGGGATTACAATCTTTCATCCACTTACGGTGCTCAGTAGCTTTTGAAATGATTTCAACTGAACCACATTAAACGATAAATTCCCGTCAATGACAAAGTTAAGGGTCTTTGTGGCAATCTAATCGGGCAGATAAATAAAAAAAGATCATGTGATTGACCAATTGGAAATGACTTTAAATATTATTATTAGAAGCTAATTGCATAACAAACTATTAAAGATTGATCGTGTACTGAAATAAAATTGCTATGATTGTTTAATGACATGTTGTTCCCTATACATGTTCTTCCGATGATCCGAAAATTCCCATGATTAAAAATTTAACAAGTGAAATGCTATGTGTTCTTGCGATCGCCCGTGCTATACTGTATTAAAATTTTACATTGTTCAAGTTATTTATACGGACAAGAAAAAAAAAACTAGCCATCCTAATCATATTCTATCTTAATTAGACTTTGTATCGAGCAAATCAATGGATTGAAACAAAAAAAATGATTAATGCTGGAAATTTAAATAAAAAATCATTAGTGTTTAAGAGAAGTGAAAGCGGTACCACGGTCAGAGATAATACGTCGGCAACGCGTATAACAATGAAAGTATTCGCTCAAAGCATTGCATACCTCCCGAATACTCGTCGAATTCACTGCATATAACCGAACAAATTCGGTAAATGCATCAACCACCACCAGTACATGCTTTTTCTTGGATTTGATTGATGGCAATGGCCCAAAATGGTCAATATGGATCGTATCAAATGGTTGAATTCCCTTTGGAATACTATACAGATTACACTCACTGTCACGTTTCGGCGGTGCATAAATGATACAAGGCAAGCAATTTCGAATGAATTGTTCGACATTTTCACGCATATTTGGAAACCAATAATTCTTTTTTATTTGCTCACAGATTTTATCTGTGGCCAAATGACCGATCTTCTCATGAATCAATCGTATGGCGTTATCTTTCATTTCTGACGGAATATACAGTTGCAACCGACCACCACGATCACGTCGAAACACCATACCATCAATCAGTTCATATCCATTCACACTCCCATTCGTTAATTCGGCCTTCAATTCATTAATTTTTTCATCCCGATCCTGAGTCAATTGAATTCGAAAATCCAACTCATGGGCATTGACAGCGGCAACAGTATTACACCGGCTGAGTGCATCAACATGCAACATTGAAGTTCCCTCACGATGACCTATTGTATAATCATATTCCTGAAATGCCATGGTCCCGTGCGCAACCTGTTTATTCGTACGAAAATTACTCAACGTGTGCTTTACGGCTTCACAATCAGTGACAATTTTGAACGGGGATTCCATCCAAATAAGTACTGAATCGTTCAATAGCATACACAATAGCTAGAGTTTCGAGTACATAACTGTGCAAATCCGGCTCTCTACCACTAGTGGTTCTAGAGAAATATGCAACTGGATGAAATTTGTCATCATTTTGCCGTTACATCAAAACGGCACCAAATCCAGCGCTTCTTGCATTAGTTTGCAGTTCGGTTTTACGAGATGGATTGTAAATAGCCAGCACAGGGGATGAAAGCAAAAGCTGTTTCAGCTGACAAAAATAATCACAATTTCATTGGAATCAAGCATATCACGGAAGACATCAGTAATGAATCGCATAAAATTAGCCGGAACATTTTTCAATTCAAAAGGCATTTTCACATATTCGTAATGGCCATCAGGTGTTACGAAAGCAGTATATTTAATAGAATCGGGGTGCATAGCCACCTGGTGGAAACCCTGGTCCAAATCAAAAACCGAAAAATATTTCTTCCCATCCAAATATTCCATACAATTGTCAATTAAAGGCAGAGGAAAATTGTCGCGATGGGTTAGATTGTTCAACGGTCGATAGTCCACACACATTCGCTTCGTATCGTCCTTCTTTTTGACCAACACAATCGCACATGCGTACGGCGATCGACTCGGCCGAATAATTCCCCCTTTAAGCAATTCATTCAACTTCTCACGCACAATAACTCGATCAGCGAAAGACAGCGGACGTGGAGAACAATGTACCGGTGTCTCACTGCTTAACTGAATCTTCATCTCATATTCATGTGGCTGGCACTTCAAGTCAACTGGTTTCAAAAAATTTTCATCAATCACGTGCATCAATTCAGCAATTTCATCTGGTTGCAATTCCTGATTTATCTTAAAACCCCTTTCATATGCCATCAAATCATCACATTCAATCGAAAAGACCTGTTTACTTACTGTTCGTATAACTTGCAACTCATCGCGATCATCGTCAGTAAAATCTGTCGAACACACATCAATCACATCATTTTCAAACTTCGAATCAACTTCCTCAGAGACACAATTTACATCAGTTTGGCCATCAGTCAGATTAGTGCTAGCTACAGTACAATCAGTTTTATTTTCGGGTGATCGAACACAAGGAATGTTATCTTTTATCAATTTCTCAAATTTTTTATTGAAATTATTCTTTTGAATAGGCTTTGGTAGAGCTGCACATTTAATTTGTGTTAATTCAATATTGAATGCATTCAGAAAATTGCGGCCCAAAATTAAAGGCAATGACATTTGATCGGCAGGAATGACATGGAAAAGAATTGGTTTGACAATGTTTCGAAACTTAACTAAGCAAACAATTTTTTCGAAAATTTTAATATTTTCATTTCCGATGCCGCAATATTCTGTCTTCACTGATGCATTCAAATACTTCTTTGACACTGCTGAACTACGAATCCATGTCTGACCGCTACCAGTATCAAAAAGAGAGAAAAACATTCCTTAAATTCGTTGCACTCACTTGAAAATGGAGGAAAAGCAACACTTACCATTTTCATAGTACCAAAAGTCTCGATAACATTCGCCACTATTGCCTCTTCCAATTGTCGAAATTCATCTGCATTCATTAATACTGATTTTCGAAAAATCAGCCGAAATACGGTGCGCCTCCACTGGACTGGCAATTAGTGGATTTTGCAATTCAATCACTTCACGCTGCAGCCACAACAATTCCCGTTGCAAACGTAGCTGTTCGATATGTTGTTGGATATTCGGATTCCCATTTACATCAGGTGCTTGCTGTACGGCATTTTCGTCAATTTGTAGGACATCAGGTGCTTGCTGTGCAGCATTTTCATCAATTCTTGGGACCTCAGGTGCTTGCTGTGTATATAGATGGGCATTTTCGCAAAGTTAATAAATTAAGTTAATAATTAATAATTTATTAAATAATAAATATTTATTAAGATTCATCTTAATAAAAATTAATTATAATAATATATATTTATTAAGATGCCAACCGACGTATCTTAATAATTTATTAAGTTCAATCTTACTAATTATTAAGATGATCTCAATGAAATTTTATTATAATCCCATCTTAATAAATCGTTTTCTAAGAACGTGTCTGGCAGATGGAAAAGTAATAAAAATGCATTTTTGGGCCATTGGATACGTTATGGTTAGGCAGACCAATTGTGCATGGATTTTTCGGGTATTTCTAGTGGTCCGACCAGGTGGATTCTGTGGAATAGGTACTTCCGAGTTGGTGGATTTTTGTTTCAATGTGTGCTAGAACGAAGAATACTATTATATTTTTTCGATCAGACCATCAGAAATGACCGAAAAATCCATGCTGAGATTTGCCATATCATTTCCCATGAACGTATGTGTTTTGGGTCTGTACTGTCCTCTACATGGGAACTTTATATGAAACTCTCGGAAATTAGCAAATAGAGCGGTCGAAACAGCGATTTCGACCGAATTTGAATTTGTATGTACATGGGAGTTTGCTAAGAAACCGACCGGAGAGACAAACCATTTCCTATCCAAAACCATCGACAGCCTAACCATAACGTATCCAATGGCCCAAAAATGAATTTTTATTATTTTTCCATCTCACATAAACGTTGCTTCTTCAAGAACAATTTATTAAGATAGGATTTTAATAAAATTTCATTGAGATCATCTTAATAATTAGTAAGATTGAACTTAATAAATTATTAAGGTCCGTCTTAATAATATATTAAGTTCAATCTCACTAATTATTAAGATGAACTTAATAACATTAGTAAGTTGGCATCTTAATAAATATTTATTATAATAAATTTTTATTAACATGCCACCTATAGCTGTGGAGCATTTTCATCGATTCTTGGGACATCAGGCGCTTGCTGTGCAGCATTTCCATCAATTCGTGTGTCATCAACTCGTTGATTATTTTCAGTGTTCAATAAAACCCGCGGCTGAGCAACCGTTGCACCAATTGGAATGTCCACGCTGAGCGCACGCAATGCTGTTATAACCTCCTGTTTATTCATCTTTGCACCAAATCACAAAAATATTCAAGAAATCAATAATATTTCGTCGAAATAACGGCAATATCCCACTTCTGATGATTCAAGAGGGTCGAAACTGAATATTTAAATTGAATGAAACGACAGATGACGCTAATTTATTTCGCTTTATTTTACACTTGGTTTTTTCTATTCTTCAAAAACACGTCGTTCCGTTCACAGTTCACATCAGTATGAGTATTCTTCTTTTTCGTAAAGTCAAAGGTGGCCATTTCTCTTTTACGTCTGTCACTCGAACAGAACGTATCTGGCAACCCAACCAGTGTGAACCAATCAAACGACAGTGAATCTGTAAAACAAAAGCAAATGTGTATAAGTGCAAAAAATTGTTTGATAAACAAAATACTCACTTCAAACCGATTTGTTCAGCAAATTATTTGGTCTTTGGCCCATTCAATGCCTTTGTCAGCGCGGCTGCCACCATATTAATGATATGCAACTGCGTGTTGAAATTTTGAAATTAATTTGGAAATCGATGGCTCCGAACTCATTGCATATTTTAAGAAAAAATTACAACAACCCACTTTCCTGAAATTTGTTTTTTTCCCTATAATATGCAAAAAAAAACAGTGACGAATTCGACTTCATTGATTGAACAATATGAACGAGTTAATCTTTATTGATATTTTGTCTTACATATGCATACTAAAATTTAATATTTTTGTCAACGGTGGGCATTGAATTATCTTCAACGTCGTCATCATAGTCGGATTCCTTAGCTAACTGGAAAATGCCTTTGAAATATGCTTTTTTTTTGGCGGTGTCTTTTCGCAACAAATCAGTATATTCCCGACGATTTTTGTCGTTAAGCCAGATTTTGATTGCACTTCTTGGATCCCATTTCTCTAAAGCAGGCATATTAAAATACACGTACATGTATTTATTTTCCGTATCCAAATGAATACTTGATCTGAATGATGTTTTCACAAGGTTGGCGGCTTTGATTAATCGCTCTGCATCAGCTGACTGTGGCGTGCAAGCTGCGATGCGACAAAGAATAGCGTGTACGGTTTCGTATTTCGTTCGATTGACCGGTTCAATTATTCGTTTCATTTGCTCAGTTAGGCTTAGACTATTGCATAGCTTCAGATTGATTAGTTCATTGAATTCTAAATTTAAAGTAGAAAGTTGTAGATAGGCACCGAACATTTGGTGAATTTGTCGAATGTTTGCATCAATTCTGTATTGCATGAATGGCTGGATGAGTGCAATCATATCTTGGTCAAGTGCAAATCGACGGTCAATCATATCTGTTGCGGTTTTCAATATATCATCTCGTATTTCCGAAAAATCTCTTCTTCCAATTGATCGAGTGACGCCAGCAGTTACCAATTCAACACCTTTCAGCAAAAAAATAATTTCAATTTTTTTATAAGAATGAGTTTATGATATACTCCTTTTTTTCAAATATAATACCTTTTAGTAGAATTTTGTCGTTTTTGGTCTCGATTTCATTTTGAAGGCATTCAACCCAACCTCCGATGGTATCGTCTTTTTGAAGCTGCTGCAATGAGGACTTCAATGCGTTGATGTATTTTGCTAAACTGACGATTGTTAACTTATCGCCTTGCACATTTTTATGGTGGCGCTGATATATCTGGAGAAGATCGGCCAGAAATGTAATGAGTTTTAAATTTTCCAAATTCGTCAGAAAACCTTCAAAACCAGTAGCCGTAGGATTTTCGGCACTTTCACAGTATTTCACAATGACTTCAACATGTTCTCAATTGTTTTATGTGTCCATTGCGTCCATCGAATTTTGAAGATTCTCGGGATGGATAACAATTTTAATTGATTTTCTGCAGCAATTCTCTTCAATTCTTCCGTGCGTAATCCCGATTCCCGAAAATGCGATGCAATTGTTGACATAACGCTTAAAACATTATTAACTTCCGGTACTCGCTGTGTCAAGTCATTCGAAACCAATTCCAGTCGGTGCGCTGAACACCATAGCTTTATTAGTCCCAAATCATTTCGATATTTTTTAGATTCCTCTTCGAAAAGAACCCACAAGCTGTGTCGGTCTCCTGTGTTTTGATTCTCTCCATCCGTACAAATCGAAGAGATGCGCGACTTTATTAATGCGTAAACATCCTCACCAACATTGTTTATAATTCCATTTTTTGTCGCCTCGAAAAGACCCGTGGCCCCTCGTTTCATTTTTTGGCCAATTCCAATGAAAATTGTTTCAAGATCACACGCGGCAGTCACTATTTTCAAGAGGATGTAGATCTTATCAATTTGGGTCCGGTCCACAGAACCATCAATATGAATTGAGAATGCATTTGCTGTTTCGATTTTATGTATGAATTCTTCCCGGTACGATTGCACGATGATTTTGAGTAAATCCAAATGACTTGACGGGCTAACGTATTGTACGTTTATATCGGATGGAATTGTGTCAGTGCACGCGCTGAAATCGAAGCGATTCGCAGCTTCAAATGCAACAAAACGCGCTGGCCAGCTATAGGCTGATGATGTGAGTTTTTTTGCATCGGCATACACTTGCAAAAACAGTTTTCCAATATGGTTAGCACTTTTCTTATTGGCTTCGCTGATATGTTATAGCAGAAATATATGCAACATAATGAATAACCTATATTGATAGTCCGCATTCCATCATATGTATGTCAATACCATGTATACCTCTGGAAACATATAAATAGCCAACCTAAAATAAATATGAGGCAGTCTTGACTCAACTGAACACCAATCATCATGTGTTTTATTTAGATTCGTTGTCCCATCGTTATATGGAGCCTCTACCGTAACTCTGTTGGTTTCAAACAATATTTAAAGTTGTTGAAAAATGTTTTCTTGTGCAAAATTAATAAAAAGTCAACGCTAATCGCTTAAATTTCAACGCTAAGTTAAAAGAAAATAAATCAGTTATTTCTCTGTGCACACAATAAAAATAAGAACAATAAATTTTGAAAAAAAAATGGCAGCAGTACCAGCTATAACAAGATATGGTTCAAAACTAGCAAAAATCGGTCTTTATGCTATAAGTGGTTACGAAGTTGGCAGAGCAGTTCACGACAAAAAAGAACCAAGCATCATAACTTATGAATCAGTAAAAGAGCCAAAATCAATCAATACAGACAATTCTGAAAACTCTTAGGTGATTACAATTTTCATATTTTTAGTGATTGTATTGCTTTGCTGTATCGCGATAAAATTGTTCTACAAAATTAAATACAACCAACGACAAAGTTTGCCTTTGCCTGCTACGAGAAATAATCTAGGTCAACATTTGTAATTTGAATTTGAAAATAACAATAAACAATAGCCGTAATACATAATAAACGATAAACACAACAAAGTGTGAAACATTTCAGTTTGCATTTTTATGTTGAATCAGCATTTGTATGAACACAATTTAAAATGAACAATATTTAAAGACGAAAAACATTGCAAATAATCGACGAGTGTGACACATCTTTTTAAACACTCTAGGAGTAAATTATGATATTCAAGTGCGTGCATTTTCAAGAAATAGACTCAGTGTAAACTATTGACATATGGTGACCAGAATACGCACATTTGTCTGAGTATAGACACCAGACAGTATCAACTTACAATTCAATTTCGACCACACAACGAACACTGCTATATCGAATTACACGCCGATACTTCAACTGAAGCCACATTTGGAAACAACATTTCAACACCACACCATTTCAACGCCACAAGGATCGTGAAACTAGAAACGAGCAGCACTGAAGATCGAAATCCAAATGATAAGTACACTGAATGTTGTCCACTTGAAAATAAATTTTAACTCAGTTAAGTCATATATCATTTTGAGTTAGATCAGTTCGTAAAATATTCAGCATAAGCATGTCATTTATTCTTTTTATTTCATTTCTCTTCTTTCTCAATTTTTGATAAGTAAACATCGAACACTTTGTAATGTAAGAATTAACACACATTTATTATGAAATATTCAAGTATTATGCGTTAAATTTAAGCCCATTGATTTACTTTATGGTCTGTCACATGTGAAAATATCCATGGTTCCTTTTGTTAACGAATGTCACAAATCGATAAATCAACGTATAGAGCACTAAAAGATGATTTTATGAAGACGACCAAATGTGTGTTAAAAGAACAAATTAGCTCGAATCCACTTAAGTTAAAAGAATATGAAGAAAATTTAGAGAGAGAATATAACGCAATTTTAGAATATATCGGCATTTATTTTGAATACTTAAATGAAACAGAGAGAAAATATTTCCGTGAAGAATTGATATATTTGAGAGACAAATAACAACGTTGCTTTGGAAAACTGAATTGCCACACAAAAGTATCGACTGATTTATTAGAAAAACTAAACCCAGAAATATTGACGGACGAATCTGATATTGAAACACTTGAAAAAAATACAGCCTCAGTTTTCTTAAAAATTCCTGAGAACTATTTGAATAGAAATTCTAATCTTGACAGTTCTTTTGAAACGGTTATCAAAATGCCCAACGAAACAAATAATGTGAGCAATATTGACTTTTGGAAGTTCGCTTCAACCACTATAAAATCATATAGTGGTGATCCACTATCACTTACGTCATTTATAAATGCCATTAAACTGGTGCAATCCCTTGCCACCACAGCCGCTCTGAAAGACGTACTAAATAAATTTATTATGACACGTTTAGAAGGAAAAGCACTCGAAAATGTTGAAAATGATGCTGATGCAGACAAAATCATTGAACAACTGACAAAAACCATAAAACCAGACAGTTCAAAGGTAATTGCAGGCCGTATGTTCTCACTTCGTTTTGACAAATTATCTGGGCCCGATTATTCCAAGAAAGCAGAAGAATTGGCTGACGCTTTACAACGTTCACTCGTTATTGAAGGCATAAGCCAACAAAAAGCAAAGGAAATGGTCATCGACCGTACGGTTGAAATGTGCCGGTATTCTGCAAAAAGTGATTAAGTTAAGTCAGTTTTGGCAGCATCAACATACAATGATCCGAAAGGTCATTGCGAAATTAATCACTGAGCAAAATTGTTTTGATAAAGAGCGTTGTCAAATTTTGAGTTTCCGAAAAGCTTGTGGCTGTATTTTTGTGCTTAGTAATTGCAATAGATGGCGCTATATAATGGAATATAATTTTTCATATTTCTATTCATTTGAATTTAACGTTTTTTTTTTCAAACATCTCTTTTGTTTTTCTCTAAATCATAGCAATGAATAAAAAATAGAAAATTAAATATGCATTTTACAATAAAATTATCACAAGCGTGTTGGAAAAAATTGTAAAGTTATGAATTTTGTTGCAGCACGTTCCAATACCATGGAATAAGTACGTCACATTGAAAACAGCACAAATACAACCAAGATAACTCTCTCTCGTGGACAGTTATCGTGTGTTACATAATGTGAACGCGACGGCGTCCACGCACAGACACAGTTTAAACAAACTTTTACTGTAAGGATATGCTGTGCGCAGCGCAAGATGAGTAAGAGTGTGAGCGGTGACATTGTGTTGACGATGACAAAAACAAAGGGAAGAAAGAATCAGCACCAAAACAATAACAAAAAAATCGTGACAGTTCAGAGTAAACACAGATTATTCATGCTTCATGCGACAATTTTGAGTCGTTCAAATCAATTTTTAGATCACTTTTTCAATGGTATTGATATTCGATTTCTATGGTTTTTAAGTGAGTATTAGCAAATGGAGTTACTTCTATTGCCTCAATTCATGCATTGCAGCTATATTTGATAATGGCTGGAATGAAACACAACTTAATTGTTTTTTATTTCACATTAAAAACTTGAGGTATACCGAAAACACATATAGCTTAAAATGAAAGTACCAAATTCAAATAAACGTTTAGTATTGCATATATAAAATTCTGTTATTTTTTTGGCTCATTATTTTTTCTTAGTCGTTGTTATTGAGTTTTGCTTTGATCGAAAATGATAAATGACACATAAGTTCCCGAGAAAAATAAATCGATGAACCTTGAAAGGTAGCATAAATTGGTACAATATGAGCTTAATGAGTTTGTGTCCGCATACTGTCTCATGATTTGGCTATGCGTTTTTAGCATTTACATCGAACGAAAAGAGTGATAAATAAAGAGTTTTATTCAAATTAACACAAAGGCAAACTTGATTCAATCAATTTGCATCGCATAAGCAACTCATCAACAATTGTTTTCATTATATCGATGGATAGGGTTTACATTTTTTAAAGTTCTGAATGTAGTCTCCGTTGACCCAAACTAACATCGATTGCACCATTCGCTTACACCCATTAATGTCGATCACACTCAATATAATTTTGAAACTCGGATGTGGATCATAAAAATATCCAATGAGCAACATCAAACAACGAAAAAAGTCAGCGCACTAAAAGAACACTCAAAAAATCTAAAAATGAATTTAGCGCTTCATATGAAAGAGTTTCTATCCAAATTCGCACATGAAACTGAATAATTTTAAACACTTTGAAGTTTATATTAAATATCTGGTTATATTTTTTACATTTTCTTTTCTAGATTCAGTGTTTTATTTTGGTTCAGATCAATTTCGATTAATTCGATGATGGCTTCATTTTGTAACGAACATATAAATTGTCTTTCCGTTTTCCACCAGAAAACTGTGGGACTGTATCATTAGAAATTTTGCAACAGTTTCGTTTGGGTTTGAGTACTGGCTTCAACTTTAGTTGAAATATATTTCAACTGGAGTAAATCCTTTACATTTCCCAAAATGACTTTGGATTAAAATGTGACTAACGAAAATACTTTTACAAAGGTACCTTTGTTTGAAACAACGCGAGATTCTGGCGAGGTCATTGTTTTTTCACTATGATCATCTGTAAAATGTATCTTTAGATTGGCAACATTGGCGAATGTTTTGGAGCATTCGCTACAAAGGACATTCACCAACTTTTGTTGATGGACTCGTGCGTGACGGTCCAAATTATATTTTCGATCAAAAATCTTGTTTCAGATCTCACATTTGAACTGAATTCCGTATCAAACAACTATCGTGAATTCACATAAAGAAATTATCAATAGACTCATTCATTTCTTCGATCTGTTGAGCAATCTCATTGAGCTGAATAATGACAACATTAGCCGTTCACATAACATTAGCTTAACAATGGGTTCAAAATTAATTTCTCAATGTTTTCTATTTTTTGGGGATTTGAAAATGCTCCTGAAACTTTAAATAATTCAAACAATGTGTCTCGATATGGCGGAATGTCACTTTGTGAGTCTCTGTGACATTTGACTTATTCATGTTGTTAGAGTGATTGACATTTCAGAATGTAATCTCATTGGAATTTGTTATCGTTATTCCAATAGATTATATGCAGAGCGCGCACTCTGAACCGAGACACCACAAGGTCATTGTCTATCCGAATGACGCATTCTTTTGACGCATGAGTAAAAACACAAGCGCAATCTCCTTTGTTTTAGGGCTTAAATAAAGCTATCTACCAATTTTCAAGGAGCACTTTTTCAAGATTTTTTATCAATAGAACTGATAAGTTATGCTATTTTGAATTGAAAATTCAACATGACACATTTTTAGGTTTTACAATTTCCATGTCAGAAATGGCGATTGATAATAATTGAATGAGAAAAAGTTGATAGGAAAGAGCCAAAAACGAATAGAATTTGATATGTTATCTCTATATAGTCTATATAATATAATCTCTTTTTGATGGATTGCTGTCAATGATGAGAGAATTTAAAATATACGCGCACCGGATGAGTCTTCTTATTAACCTATTTTATTTTATCGTTCATGGCATCAAGCAAATATACTGTGGAATAGTTTGAGGAAACTTTCACTCGTTTTCATATCTTTCAATTGTCAACGTAGCGTTTGAGTGAATCTGATTCTTTGGCTTAATTATAGAATGACATTAAATTTCTTATCCTATCATATGTCTATGGCAATTGTATTCAATCCAGTTTAAATTCAGGCTCACAAATATCTCGCAATTCTTCTCTCTCTCTCTCTGTCTTACTCTCTCTCGATGTATCTCTTCATATTACTCTTCATTTCTTGTCAAAAAAAAAATCTTGAAAACTATGAGAAAGAGAAGATGTCATAATGGGATAACCGTTCCGAATAACAGAAGTAAATAGCCGACGATAAAACTATAATGTGGCATCAAAATGGATACAGCAAAAGAAAAAAAAAAAGAAAAATCTTGCCTAAATCACGCGACAACAACTAAGCCTATTTATGTTTTCTAGTAATTCATAAATGCCTTTGTTTTGGGCAAGATCATAAAATCGGCCACTCAAACGAGTGCATTATTTTACATAGGAAAACTAGGTTCGAATTTCAATCTACAAACAACAGTCTCGCAACTCACACATTATAAGAGGCCGTATAAAAGTGAGAGCGCAGTGAAATAAAAGACAACCTGTTTGTGTGGAATGCAACGTTCAAGTGAAGGAATTTTATTTAATTTAAAAATGATGTCAATCTGTTGCTCTCTTCTTTTGTCAAATGTCAATGCAGTTCTACCAACTGTTTTTCTTTATATTTTAATATTCCCCCGTTTTATTTACATTCTTTAATTTTAATAAAACAGATCAAAGGAAAAACTTTCAATTAAATCAACAATAATCCATCAATGAATCGTTCAAAAAAAACTTTGATTTAAGATTTAAATTACTCCCTTTTTAAATGAAAAAGATGTTATAACTCTAATACATTTAAAGCATTTCTCAAGTACTCAATTCGAGACACAGGCATTGGTTTTGTGAAAATATCCGCTAATTGATCATGACTACTGACTTCTTGTAAATGAAACTCTTTATCATAAAATTTGTCCCTAATGAAATGGTAGCGCACATCGATGTGCTTCGTGCGTTTATGTTGTTCAGGGTTTTTGATCAGTTTTACTGCGCTTACGTTGTCCATCAGTAAAGTTGGTGTAAACTTGCCAATCAGTTCGGTTAACAATCGTTTTAACCAAATCAATTCGCGAACAGCCTCTGAACTTGCGATGTATTCAGATTCGGTAGTCGAGCGTGATATCGAATTTTGCCTTTCTGAACACCAACTGAGTATTGAGCCACCTAATGTTACACAAAAACCAGTTGTAGATCTTCTTGTATCTAAACATCCGGCATAGTCAGCATCGCTGTAGCATTGCACATCAAAACTAGTGTTGCTGAAATATACCAAACCAAAATTTAATGTCTTTTTCAAATACTTAAGTATCCTTTTAACGGCTCCAACGTGAAGTTTGGTCGGTTTTTCCATATATCGACTGACGTAGTTGACAGCAAAGCATATATCTGGTCGAGTCCCATTTGCCAAATATATCAAGCTGCCCACTGCCTCACGGTATGGAAAACCCGTTTCTTTTCCACCTAAATTGCAATCCATGGCGCGATGATTGTCTATTGGTGTTGAGACTGGGTGAGCATCTGTCATGCCAAATTTGTCGATAACTTTTTTAGCATACGCTTCTTGACTTATTTGAATTGTACCATCAATTCGTTGGTCGATTTGCAACCCGAGGTAACATTTTGCTTCAAACTCCTTCACTTCAAAATGTTTCCGCAAAAAATCGATGACCGGACGAAAACATGTCTCATTTGTAGCTATTAACAATCCATCATCAACATAGATTGCAAGGACAATTGTTTCACCATTTGTTCTTCTGATGAACACACACGAATCCGCCTCACTTTGCACAAAATCAAAATCCTTAATAAAACGTGTGAATTTTTGATTCCAGCAACGACTGGCTTGTTTTAGTCCATATAAACTCTTGAACAATTTACACACTTTATCCGTTCCGTCTGTAAAACCAATTGGTTGTTTCATGTAAACTGTATCTTTTAAATCACCATTCAAAAAAGCTGTTTTTATATCGAACTGTCTGAGTGACATTTTATTTTTTGCTGCTATTGCTAGTATTGAACGAATAGAACTAAAACGGACAACTGAACTGAATGTTTCCGTATAGTTTATTCCGTATTTTTGAGTAAATCCTTTTGCGACTAATCGCGCTTTAAAACGGTCAAGCGAATCATCTGTATGTAATTTTACTTTATACACCCAACGATTGTTTATAGCTTTTTCACCTTTTGGTAAATTTACAAGCACCCATGTTTTGTTTTTTACCAATGACACAAATTCCTCCTTCATTGCTTCTAACCACTGATTTTTTTCGGGTGTTTTCAATGCTTCTACGTATGTTTGCGGCTCATTAATAGCCAACATTGCTGTGTCTTGTGACGTTGGTGTCACTCGTGAACGTAACCTATCTTCAATTATATTTCGCTGAGTTAAATCACAAATTGTACCACTTTGTTGTCCAATTCTATTGTTCACAACCGATGCATTATCGTCACTTAATGAGTCTTCAAGTGAATTGTTGACGACTGTTACATCACTATCTGTCGAGCTGTCACTTTCACTCGAGTCATTTGAATTATTTTGTGTTTCAGTCTCTCCGGTATTGTTTGACGTAACCCTTTGAATAACACTATTATTCTGCATTTCTTCTTCAAAAGCATTTCTTTCTTTGTCGACGTCACTTTTCATACTTTCGAACCAATTTTTTGTTAAAATGCGTAAAATAACACTTTCTTCTTGTTTATTTTCTTGCACTTTTTCTTTTTCTATGAATTTTTTTACTTTGTCGTCGCTCTGTTTTACACTTTTATCATTTTTTTCAAATGTCAAATCACGAGACACACAAATTTTGTTTGTGACTGAATCATACACACGATAGCCATTGTCACAATAACCAACCAACACACATTTTACCGCTTTCTTGTCGAACTTTTTCCTTTTTTCTTTCGGTATGTGTATAAAAACAACAGAACCAAATTCTCTTAATTTTTCGATGTTTGCATCCTTGTCATACCAAAGTTGATATGGTGTTTTGTCTTTGATGGTGCTCGTTCCCGTACGATTCAATACATATACTGATGTATTGACTGCTTCAGCCCACAAACGTTTATCTAAATTATGTGAATGTAAAAGTGTGCGTGCCGCTTCGACGATCGTTCTATTCTCTCTTTCAACAAAGCCATTCTGCTCTGGAGTATATGGTACCGTTGTTTGTTGCTTTATGCCTTCACTTGAATAAAACTCATTCAACGATTTGTTAACAAATTCGGTTCCATTGTCGCTGCGTATATGTTTTATTCGATGCTCTGTTTGATGATGTGTGAATCGCACAAATTCTTTAATTTTTTTTGGCACTTCTGATTTTTGCTTTAAAAAGTAAACTGTACGAAAGTGCGAAAAATCGTCTTTCAGCAATAAAAAATACAACGCACCACCAAACGATTTTGTTTCCATATAACCACACACATCCGCATGTATTATTGACCCGCATACATTTTCTTTTTCAGTACGTTCCTTAAAAACTGAACGGTGCTGCTTGCCTAAAATGCATGGCTCACATTGGAATTGTTCGTTGTTGTATGGAATATTGCGTATATTTAAGAAACGTTTGATATGCGCAACATTTTGGTGTGCAAATTTTTCGTGCCACACACGAAGCGAATCCTTTTTCACTGCAACATTTGCACCTTCAGCTCGAGTTTTATTGATTAGCATTTTGAATAATCCCATCTCTCTCATGCCCATTGCAACTATTTCACCAGTTGATTTTTCAATAAATGCACATTGTTCGTCATCAGAAACAAAAAAACATCCTTTATCACATGTTCGGCCTTGTGAAAATAAATTTGCGTGTAAATCCGGAACATGTAATACATTTGATAAAAATTTCTTTGACCATTTTTCACCATTGAACGACAGAACTTCAATGTTGCCTCTACCGACGGCATTGATACGTGTACCATCTCCAATACGTACTGGATGTAGTCCACTTAACTGTACATAATCATCAAACCAATCACGTCGTTTTGACATGTGCTCGGTAGCACCAGAGTCAAGAAACCACGTGTCTTTATAATCGTATGCAGTCAAGCACTCACTAAGCAATGCTTTCGATGAATTATTATGACGCAACGGACAGTCTTTTTTCCAATGTGTGTCTTTATCACATACGAAACACTTTCCCGGTTTTTTGTCTTTTTTAACATCACTTTTGTTGTTTGCAAACTTTTTCTTTGACTTTTTTGCAAATAACGCACCACTCTCTTCACTTGCTTCTTGTGACTGCATACGTTTTTCTTCTATCATTAACCGCGTGCGTAAACTATCCAAATTTCTATCTTTTTCGGCTGTACTTTCCCATGCAGAGTGAAAATGATTAAATGACGACGGCAAAGCCATTAGAATCTTCGTCATTACCATGCTTTCAGGCACTTTTGAATCAAGATCGGCTAGCTGTTTTACGATTTCTTCCATCTTCGATATGAAACTTGCCATGTCGTCGCTTTCACTTTTTTCAAATGTGAAAAATTTTTGTTGTAAAAAATGAATTCCTTGATTTGATTTCTGTTCATAGACACTTAATAATTTAGACCACATTTCAGTCGCTGAATTGCATGTTACAATGTGAGTTAACGGTTGTTCACCCAACGTGGTGATTAACACGCGTTGTGCCGTGATATCTTTTTTATCAAATATCGCTTTCGTTTTCGTGTAATCTGCTGAGCCTTCAACTGGTGGTTTTTCTATGCCAGCGACCACATTCCACAAATCTTGTGATTTCAAAATTATTTGGACTTGGAACTTCCACGTTGTCCATTGTTTCACATCAACCAACTTTGAAATTTTGATTGTATCGTTATCCATTTTTTTAAAATATGAAACAGTATCTTTGTAGTCCTTTTTTTATTAGACAATTCTTTCGAAAATACGACGATATAATGTTCCTTTAGGTTCTTTTCCTTTAATTGTACTTTAATAAAAAATCTTTACTACAGACTCTGGGCCCATAACCTATAAGAATCCGTATAAAAGTGAGAGCGCAGTGAAATAAAAGACAACCTGTTTGTGTGGAATGCAACGTTCAAGTGAAGGAATTTTATTTAATTTAAAAATGATGTCAATCTGTTGCTCTCTTCTTTTGTCAAATGTCAATGCAGTTCTACCAACTGTTTTTCTTTATATTTTAATACACATATACACAAATATTGAACTGACTCGATGTCAACGGCGATTGTTTGCAATAAAATTTACTTCTTTATTCATCGTAACAGACTCATATCGCACTCGGTATGTAATCTATTATTCAATAGAATGCAACGATTATGGCTCAAACAAATGTATGCTGAGCAATAGGCAGCTTCAGCCTAACCTACAGGTGACGGCGGTTATGTAAAGCAGCTCTTTCTATTGTCTGGATACCAGCAATCAACTCTTGTCTCTCCATGCAATTATCTCGGAAAATATAGCGGAATCAAGTTATTATTCCTATTTATTGGACAACGAGATTTTCCGATCATTGCTCCAACACTCCTTGACTCAATTTATGAGAAAATATACAATATTTTAAATGACAAATGCTTAGGTGAAAAGTGGTTTTCACTCCTTTCTTATGTAAGAGGGAGACGGAAAGCAAATATTTATTCGAATAATGTATAGAGTATGAATTAGTCTCGTATCGCATGTATTGGTTTGTTTGTGTGTGTTTTTTTTTTGGTTTCAACCATCCATATGAGAGTCAAACCACCTGTGGTTCACACTCAAATGTGTTGGATATGCATCGCTTTGAATTGAGCAACAATAAATATTGCGCATATCTTGATGTGTGCGTATATGTAGGTACATAAGGACTTGCTATATAAGTGAACGTTTTACCGTTATGGTGTCAGTTGAGTGAGGCCTTCGATTGACAACATACAATCATTCAAAAAAAATGGAAAGCAGCCAAACTGTAGACAGTTCTAGTCTTATCACTTTAATTGAAGTCAGTGAAAATGAAGCCGAAAATGAAATGGTTAGTTTGATTGAAATGAATGCGACTGAAGAATAAAAAGCAGAAGATAAATCGGTCAATGAAGTTAAATTGAAGAACATACAAAGAGCTATTCGAAACTGGCGAAAATGTTTAGGATGCGGACAAAGAGAAAACTTACACCGTCCATCTAAAAAAATGAGAGAGTTCTTCTGTAAATCAAAAAAGATTTTCATACAGAAGAATGATCGTGTATGTGATTTTCATTCGCAGTGTCAAAATTGGGATCATATTCGTTTGAAAACTGCTTCATCATTTAGTGGTAAATTGGTAGATGAAATGGTCTCATTTATTTTAAATGCACCAATGAAAGAAATTAAACATCCAACTGTTGACATTGGATTAACAGACGCTGAGTTCAATCAAGTTATTCGTGAATTGGGAATGCCAGTAAATCCGAACAAAATTCAAAAGCGAATAATAATGGCTGTAAAACTATATATCGAACGGCTTCGTCATGGGCACACATATTCACAAATGGCGCATCACTACAAAACAAATCGTAAAGTCATTGGCCAAAAAATCAAGTGTAGCAGAAATATACTTTTGGAAAAATTTGTACCGAACCACCTTGCTTACGAGAATCTAATTCGTAAATGGCTGATAGATCATACAAGTGATCTGGCTCGTCTTCTTTATTGTAACAATAACAACACAATTTGCGTGATAATATGCGATGGTACATACATTTATACGTCCAACACAAGTAATTATTCTCATTAGAGGAAAATATATTCAGGCCACAAACGGCGCCATTTATTTAAAATCATGAAATTTATTTCTGTTGATGGCTCAATCATAGCTGTGTTTGGGCCGTTTCCAGCTACTATGAATGATGCCGTTATTTTGGAAACTGTTTTTGAGAAAACATCAATCCAAAACATTTTTATACCCAATGATGTAATCCTAGTGGACTCTTTCGCGATGTCGTGAATTTTCTTAAAACAAGAAAATTCGATGTGAGAATACCGGAATTTGTTAAGAAAGGCAATAATGGCCAGTTAACCACGCAACAATGCAATAAATCAAGGCTTGTCACAAAAATACGCTTTGCAATTGAAGTGGCAAACGGTCGAATGAAGAGCAAATGGAACCTCTTTAGCAAAATAATACCATCAATTCTCACGGTAAATTTGATGTCCGAATATAAAATTGGGGCCCCACTGCTAAATGCATTCGCTAAACCGATTATGTGCGATAAAGATGATTTTCCACACATTGGTATACGCATGATAAGTTCAGTTGATACGAAAAACGAGCTGCCATCAATAATTAATTCAAAGGCTTTTCAACGAGCAAAAAGGCTCTATTTTGAATCTGTTGAGCCAACTCAGCTCAACTTTCCACGGTTCAATGAAAAGCAACTTAAAAATTTCTCTCTCGGTACTTATGCAATTCGACAGGCAATCTCTTACGTTGCAGATCAGAAGAAATTACATGGCCAATTTAAAATACAATCACTACCTGTTGAATATGTATGGACACACTTTGGAATAATTTGTAACAGAGAAAATTTTGAAAAACTAATGCTCATTACTGCAGAAATCAATTCCAGATTTAGAGGAAGAAAGATTTATAGTGTATATATTCTATATAATTTTACATCTTTTGTCTCACAAAGTAAATTTTTTTATTTATGTGAGTGTCAACATGGCAAACGAACAGTCGGCTGCTGTGCCCATGTGATGGCAGTAGTCTGGTATTTTGGCTATGGTCAATATGAATGTGACAAAGATCCCGCTTCACATTTAAATGATTTTTTTAACTATATCATTTTAATTACTGCTGCTTTTGTTTCTGTTGTTGTTAGTTTGAAAGAGTCTGTCGTTCTGTTATATCTTTCTGGCGAAATAATTTCTCTGCGAATTTGTGTACTTTATGCAAACCCTCAAATGTACACATTATGTGCAGTCATAACTCGATTTTGTTTTGTTAGCTCTTGTTACTCGCGATGTCGCTGTCACGCCTTATTTCATCCTCTCTGTGTATCTGTGTGCGCACTCCTCTTTTTATGCGTCATACACGCGAGAATGAAATGCAAACCACTTGTATTGTTATTGCGCACAGCAGCCCTTCAGTTGATTTTTGTGCGCTGATGAGAACACAGCTAATTTACACGATCAATTACAAAAAACAAAGGGAATGATGGAACACACAGAAAACTATCGTTGGGATACCTCGGATATTTTAGGCGAGGGTGCTTATGGCCGTGTTTACAAAGTAGGTTTTTTTTTGCTAAACCATAAAGTTCCTATTAAAACATTAAAAGTGAAGCAAGTGCACAGTGAAATATTAAAAATGAAAATGTATTGTTTGTCTCGGTGGGGGATATTATAAATATATGCCGTTCAAAATCGACATCAAAATTGAAATTGATGCCATTGATTATTGAAAAAAGAAAAATAAACTGAATAGAAGTATCGCATTTGCTATGCTATTCCAATGAAAGACAGAGTTTCGGCAACTTATAAGAACGTTCTATACACTTCGTGTTTTGGAATCTTCACTTGATCGTTTTTTTGCATGCGAATTTAATATAGTGTGAGTGTTTTTTCATAATTCGAACTAAAAATATATCTTTAGATTTATTCTTATATTACCCACGGACAATAAAACGGTAAAAAAAATTTAAAGCGACGTCGAGCGTGGCACACAATACAATAAACAACAACGTCTTGAAAAACAGAGGATACTAGATTGTTGTTTCGTCTCTGTTACCACGTATGTTAACATACAATTGTAATGTGTAGTGTAGTGTTGGCCACCACGCAGATGTTTTGTTCGTGGAATCAATTGAAACGTAATTGAACTGAGATAATGAAAACGAATAATCTTGTTTTGATATCCGCATTGCTATTGATTACACAACAAGCATATACATTTATCGTGAAAAGTGATCACTTCTAATTCAATGTTTTTAATGCTAAGAACTCTTCCAAATTCATTGGATTTGCTTCATTTACTATACAAATTAATAAAATGGCCAACGTTTTCATTGTTTAATAAGACAGACATTTTTCGAACAGGGAGCTGGAATAAATAACGAAATTGTGGCAGTCAAAAAAATCCAGTTCACATTAGATTCACACATTCAGAGAGAAGCAGACACAATAGTAATTTTGAACCACCAAAATGTTGTCAAGTTCTTCGGTCTTGAAAAAACTTGTGTTCGGAACAATCTGGTCCTCATCATGGAATGCTGCGAAGGAAATATGCAAAATGTGATCGACCAAAATCCAAATGGCTTGAATTCCATTGAATTTATGCAATTCTGCCGAAACCTCGTTGACGCGATGCAACTTTTGCGCATCAAACAAGTCATCCATCGGGACGTGAAGCCAGGCAATATTTTGTTTTCACGTGAGGATGAGCACACAATTTATAAACTTGCCGATTTTGGTGCTGCGCATTTTCTCAAGGTCAATCAGACGTATGGTTCATTATATGGCACGTACGAATTTCTTCACCCGGATATATTCGGGAAATTCTACGCCCATGCGCTGGACATAGCCAAACCCAAACAAACGTTCAATGACTACCATGAGCTGTGGTCACTTGGTGTGACGCTTTTTGAAGAAGCCACAGGACGGTTGCCATTTGAACCAAAAAATGGTCGTGAAAATCCGAAAGAGATGTATCACATGATTGCAGACAAGGAAATTGATTCCATTTGTGCAAAAGAAACAGAAGATAAGATCGAGTGGTCGCACGAATTGCCTGAAAATTGCGAACTTGATTACTCTACTAAACAGATCATCATGCCATTTTTGGCCGGTTTGCTAAAGACATCGAATATGTGGTCGTTCAAAAAGTTCTTCAAAGAGGCATCAAACGTTTGTGGAATTGAAACAGGTGGAAATACATGCCACGCAGAGGAAATACAGCAAAAAACCAGACAATTGAAGCGAAAACAACCACGCAAAGCAAAAACACAACCACCTAAAAAAGTTAAACGCATCGGGAAGATCCAGTTTTTGCGCGAACGACGAATGCCAAATGTGGTGCGTATCGTAGAGATTTGGCGCAAACGACTATTCGACAAATACATGATTCACGAATCTAATAAAAAGCACGAATAGTTAAAAAAAATAATGGCATTAAACCATGGCCAGTTTACAACTAAAAGTGAACAAAAATTCGAAGCAAATTACCACATTTTTAGTTGTTTGTAATTTTGCTTTGATCTCGCGACAAAAATGTGTAAAAACCGAAATAATAAAACTCCAAACTAGCTACATACCCGATTCATCCAACACCTTACACGGTTAGTAATACGAATAGAAAATCTTGTTTTTTATGCGAATGAAGGAAAAAATTGTGTTTGGTTTTATGTTATGGATTCAAATTGGTGACCGTTAACTATCATGATCATGTTCTTGCCTGTTTATTTCCTGCAATGCAAATACGCAGGTTTTCTGTGCTCATTTAGTTTTCTTTAGTTGCTATAGTAACATTCTGTCAAATGCTCCAATGTGAAAAATTTGTTAACACATACACATCGACAGAAGTGTGTCGAGAGAATATGTGCGTGTCTACGAATTCACATCACACAACAGCGACAAACACGATCGCATGCCGTACTCTGTTTTCGATTGTCCTTTCGTGCAGAATGTTCAATTTTATTCACCGATTCATCCGAAATTGCGTTTCAACAAAAACTGTTTCAATAATTTTTTCATTTTAAAATTTAAAGAAATCAAGAATTATAGAATCGAGATCGCAAGATATTTTGATTATATCTGAAAAGCCAAAACACGTTCCAATTTGTGATTCGATGTTCAACATTATGTTCAACACGTAATTGGTGTTTTTTTATTATTGCATCGCACGATATTTTTGTTACAGTTTCAAATGCATAAATAAACAAAATCTATTTTTTTTTCTTCTAATATTCGGTTAAATGAATTTTGAGTCATTTTTTGCTAGTCCGCTCAAAAAGTAAGCAAAGTTGAAAGAACACCATCACAGAGAATTTTCTACAGAGAAAAACATAACGCCACTGAATGAAATCGTTTTTTTCCACTTAGGTTATTGCATTGTTCAATCATTATTCGAAATAGTCTTTTGAACGTTGCATATAATATCGATTCTAAGGTTTCTTGTGGATAATTTGTTCGCGCACACTCACTCCTCAAAAATGGCACCTCGTAAGTGGACTTTCTACTTAATTTAGGAAAATATATTGTAACATGATTGTGTGCTAAGCAAATATATTTGTTATGACGTGATTTTTTCTCAAATTAGAAACCAGATCAGCAGCAAAAAAGGCAAGAGAAATGGAAAAAAAATTGTCGGCCACATCGATTTGAATTTTTGTTAAATCCATCATCACACACACAAACTGTTCGGGGTAAGGATTTGCTGTACTATATAAGCATATTGATTGAATTCATTTATTTGACACTGTGTTGATAAGCCAATTGCCGTTACACTTTGTTAAAAAATGTTACTCATTGTCATAATCTCATTTTTACTTAACCTCAGTAATTTGCGTCGTTTCAAAATAGCAAATTATTCGTCACTTTTCATGTAATTTTTTCTGTTTCTTCGTTTAGTCACCAGATCAATTACACGTGCACTCAAAATTATCGGTAAAACGCTCACAACTCTTTCAACACTCCCAACGCTCCAAGCTCCAGAAATTGGAAAAAAAATTAAAACACGACGAAACACATATACAGCATCAAAGTCAACAGTTCAGCCAAGTCGTCGCGTAGCTCGGTCACATACAATCGATGGTAGATGTGTAATTCTATGTTCTTTAACTAGTTTACTACAATATTTTTAAAAGAATAGAGCCGAATATTGCATAGAAACTGATATAGAGTATAGATAAGCCGGAAAAACATTGAGCATTTTATTTTCATAGATTGAACGAATGTCGTTTGTAATGCACACACGAATTTAAAATAAAGTCCCACATAACGCACCTAATGACCAAACTTTTCTCATATCATTTTCGGTTAAAGTGTTTTGCTGTTGCAAAAAGATCATTCGAGCCTTTGATTGTAATTTGTTTCTTTGACTAATGATAATTATATAATTGTAATATTTGTTTCTTTCAAACGACAGGTACCAACATCAACAAAACTGTTCGAGAGTGGTGTATTTGCCGACTTGGCTCTTTTGGACATATGATCTACTGCGAGAACCCTGGTTGTCTGATCAAGTGGTTTCATCTGGCTTGTCTCAACATACAGACCATTCCAGATGACGATTGGTTCTGCCCTAACTGCATTTTGTTACGTCGTGTGTAAAAACAATACCAAACACAATTGACTCGCACCTAAATATTTTTATTCAAGTTTTCACACATTAAAGTGTTCATAGTTTTAAGTCCATATGCGGTATTCGGATATACCATTTCGATTTATGAAGGTTCAATTTGGAATTTTTGTTTCAAACAATAACGTTTGATTATAATCGAATTGAACTAAAACGTATTCAAACTCACTTTTCAAGTTATGACTTTATCCGAATGAAAAAATGTTTATAGATTCTGATTAAAAAAAACAAAACGAAAATAAAAAATGGAAATGGTCCGAAAAGAATACCGTTGAAATAGATATAAAAGCATATCTTATTATTGAAGCAAAACCAGAATAAAATATATTGTTTTTAAATTCATGGCATTCTCCAATTCATACATATTATTATGAGGTTTGATACTGAGTATGAACATGTAAGTAAATAAAGACGGATCTTTACTAACGAGAAAAATAGTGTTTAGTATGGTATGAAAACTCCTAATTTCCCAAGAGAGAAAATGAACTATTTTTTCTACAACGCCATCTATTAGAAATAATATCAATTAGAAAAATTGTTTTAAACTTTCAAAACTTTTGAATGTGGGCCATAGGTTCTCCATGTTCTTTCAATAAGCGTGGCCGTTACAACAAAAATAATCATAACAACAATGGCAATAATTGGCGCGATAATCAAAATCGTGAAAATAACAAATCAAATTACAATAATCGCCGTCAATATAACAACAACAATCGCAGAAATTTCAATGTTCGAGTTGCGGAAAACTCGAACAGCCCGTCGACATCAGGCGGGCAGAACCAAAATCAAAATCACCAACAACCAACATTTACAATCAGCAATTAATTCAAACAGTCTACACATTTAATTTGAATTATTCCGATTATGTAAAAGTTCTAACAAATGCTAATGACAATTTATTAACATTTTTGTGCGACTCTCAAGCAGATATCTCTGTAATAAAAATCAGTTCACTCATTAAACATTTTGATATTGACACGTCTAAATTCATTTACATTAAGGGTGTCACCGATGATCATATACAGTCACTAGGTACAATTTCTCTTCAATTTGTTTTTGATAATATTTACTTTTTCCATCAATTCCACGTAGTGCCTGATAATTTCAATATACCGTCTGAGGGTATAATCGGCAAAGACTTTAACAAACGCTTCAAATGCTTATTAGACTATGGTGATATGTCATTCACGATTCGAATTCAAGATAAAAATGTCATTTTAAAAATATTCTCCGATTGCAAGGAGCATTATTCAACTCTACCTGCCAGATGCGAAACGTATCGTATTTTTCATATCAAGAATTTCAGTGGCCCATGTTTTATTCAGGGAAGAGAAATATCACCCGGGATTTTAATTCCAAATACGATTGCAAATAATGCTAATCCAGTAGTACGTGTGTTAAATACAACCACTAAAACACAATTAATAAATAATCAAATAAATGACGCAATTAAACTAGATGAATGCGAAATTTTTGTAACTTCTAAAACAGATTTCGAAAAAGCAAAAACTCGTGAAGACAAACTGATTGAAATGTTGTCAAAAAATACAAGTAAACACGTCATGAACGATTTAACCGAGCTATGTATCGGGTATTCAGATGTTTTTGCGTTGCCTGATGATCCCTTGACAGTCAATAATTTTTATAAACAAAAACTACGATTGAAAAACGACGCCCCTGTTTATATAAAAAATTATAGATTGCCTTAAACCCAAAAAGATGAAATCAATAAACAAGTGTCCAAACTTTTGGCAAATGATCTAATTGAGCCTAGCACGTCTTCTTTTAACAGTCCATTGATAGTTGTGCCGAAAAAGAGTACAACTAATGAAAAGAAATGGCGAATGTGCGTGGATTACCGCGCTCTGAATAAAAATTTAATCGCCGAAAAATTCCCCTTACCAAGGATCGACGAAATTTTAGACAGCCTTGGTCGTGCAATATATTTTTCCGTATTAGATTTATACTCTGGCTTTTGGCAAATACCTTTAGAAACTGAATCACGCGAAATGAGAGCTTTTTCAACCGATAAGGGTGCATTTCAATGGAAAGTGTTACCTTTTGGCCTAAATGTGGCACCAAATTCGTTCTCTAGAATGATGACTTTGGCCTTCTCTGGCTTACCACCCGAAAATGCATTCATTTATATGGATGACATTATCGTCATAGGGTGTTCCATTAAACATCATTTACAGAATTTGGAAAATGTATTTGCTGTATGTCGAAAATATAATTTAAAAATAAATCCAGAGAAATGCGAATTTTTCAAACCGGAGGTGACATTTCTTGGTCACACTTGCACGAAAAATGGTATTAAACCAGATAGTAAAAAGCTCGAAGCAATAGATAAATATCCCAAGCCAACTGATAAAGAGGCGACAAAACGCTTCACGGCGTTTGCAAACTACTATCGCCGTTTTATTCCCAATTTTGCCGAAATTGTCAGACCCTTACACCAACTAACTCGCAAAAAAGTTGAATTTAAATGGACCACTGAATGCGACATTTCTTTCGAAAAAATCAGACAACTCCTCAAGTCACCACAAATTCTTAGTTACCCAGATTTTACGAAAGAATATATTGTAACTGGCGACAGTAGTCAATTTGCATGTGGCGGTGTCTTAAGTCAAATTCAGGATGGAGTAGAGAGACCCATCTGCTATATTTCAAAAGGCTATACAAAGGAAGAATGCAATAAAGCAATAATCGAGAAAGATTTAATGGCTATTCATTTTGCCATCACGACTTTACGTCCATATTTATACGGTACTCACTTTACTGTTAATTCAGATCATCGCCCACTTGTTTATCTTTATAATTTACCTGATCCGGCGTCAAAGCTCACTCGAATCAGATTGGAACTTGAAGAGTACGATTTCACTGTCAATTATATCAGGGGGAAAGACAACGTCGTAGCTGATGCGCACTCTCGTATTAAAATAAGTGATTTGAAAGAGCTGCACAAAGAAACTCAAATTTTGGCAATCACACGTTCCATGACACGCACAAAAGAAACAATGAATTTGCAAACAAATCGCCAAAATAGCCCTATAGTAAAGCCCAAAATATACATTGAAAATAGTCGACATATGCTCAAAAAGGTACCAAGAATTATGTGCACCATAGAAGCAAATGAGTTTTATCTACGCGCGTATCAAAATCATGAGAAAAAACTCGAACTAAAAGCTTCTGATACAAAAAATATTTCATTAACAGATCTGTTTAAAAACATTGAGCAATGGGCAATGATAAACAAAATCTAACTAATACAATCGCCAATAAATGATGAGATTTTCAAACATATCAGTTTCGAAACATTTAAGAAAGAGGGCACAAAGTATCTAAATAATTTGCAAATTTTAGTGATTCCTTCTGCAGAAGTCGTTACAAAAGACGAAATTAAACTACAATTGATAAAAGAATATCACGAGGACCCCATCTTTGGAGGTCATATGGGAAGAAAAAAAGTTTATGAAAAACTTAGAGCAAAATATTACTGGCCAAATATGCTTAAAGACGTGTCTAAATTGATCAATTCTTGCTCGACTTGTCACGCAATCAAACCCAAAAAGAAATGCAAAATTCCAATGAAAATAACAGAGACTCCAATGAGTCCGTTTGACGTCATAATAATCGATACCATAGGACCGTTGCCTGAATCGCAAAAAGGCAATGTCTACACTGTAACAATGGTATGCGATATGAGCAAATACCTAGTTTCGAGTCCAATTCCGAACAAATCAGCCAGCGCTGTGGCCAAAGCAATTTTCACAGATTTTATCTTAATTTATGGTCTCATGAAAGCAATTCGTACCGACTGCGGTACTGAATATAGAAACGAAATCATCTCAGAATTGTGTAAAATATTGAACATAAAGCACTCATTTTCAGTCCCATATCATCATGAAACATTGGGGACAGTCGAAAGAAACCATCGATTTTTTAATCAATATTTTAGAGGTTTTTCAAAACAAGTCGCCGATTGGGAAGAAAGCCTAAGACATTTTACCTTTTGCTATAATACTTCGACACAGTAGTTTTCTAGATAAGTTTACTCCATTCGAGTTAGTATTTAGTCGTAAGAGTACATTACCTTATAATTTGACTGACCAAATTGAACCAATTTATAACATTGATAACTTCGCTAAACTTACTAAACATAGAATTCAACAATATCACAACCAAGCAAAATTACTGCTAGAAAAATCGAAATTAGCAAATAAGTCCATTTATGATAAGAATAATAATCATGAATTCAATTTTAAAGTAAATGATGAGGTTATATAGCCAAATTATCCTATAATAAACATGAAAATGTCAATCTTGGACCTTTTACCATTATTAATGTTAACGAACCAAATGTAACGATCATGAATCCGAGAACAAAAGAATTACAAGAGATTCATGCATCGAGAATTAGATTTTAAGCAAAACAAAACAAAAAAAAAAGCAAAATAAAATAAAAGAAAAACAAGTTCAGTAGAATTGATTTATTTTAAAAAAGGGGTGCAAACCATTAGAATTGCAACGTGAAGTTTTAGTAAATAAGATGCCCACAGCAGAGTAGCTAACTGCTTAGAGTTAAATTAAATACCATAAATCAATTCTTATAAAAAAGGGAGGTATAGCGGAAATATATGCAACGTAATGAATAACCTATATTGATAGTCCGCATTCCATCATATGTATGTCAATACCATGTATACCTCTGGAAACATATAAATAGCCAACCTAAAATAAATATGAGGCAGTCTTGACTCAACTGAACACCAATCACCATGTGTTTTATTTAGATTCGTTGTCCCATCGTTATAATGTCTATCAATCAGCCCTGGCTTGTCTGCCGGAATACTGACCGAAGCCAACAATTCTGCTTCTTTGCATTTCACATGGTATGGAGACATGAAGTGTTTTTCGACGGTATCTGTTCTCAATCGTGTACCATCTGTGGTTGCAATCATTGGAGTTTTGCGGGTTTCTGCGTGCATTTTCACAATATTCGGGTATTTTACGCAAACTTTACAATATACAAATCGGCGGGAACGTCCGCTTTCTTTTCTTTGAATTCATGTAAACATGCGGCGCATTCGGCATCGTAGTCACTTTGTTTCATTTGTGATAATGCGCCACTAAAATCTAATTTAGGCTGATTGCCACTCGGTTTAATTTTCTTGCTCATGTTCGGAACCAAATGCAAATTTTTCAAATTAAAAACATATTTGAGATGATCTTCGAATTACTGTGTGCTCAACAGAACTCTACTTTGTGTCGCTAACAAACGGCTACTTTGCGTCGCTAGTGGAAACTCATTGCGAAATGATCGCAGAGCGCACACTTACACATTAACAAAGATGTAATATTTGGCATGAGCAAACTACTATCATCGACACAGCAACATAAATCGACAAGTGTATCGATAGGAGAAAAAGACAAAGACAGAGAACAATACAAACAAAATGTGTAATATCAACAGAATAGCGTGCTGTATGAACTATATATTGGTGTGAAAAAGGGCACCGCTACGCGTGCGATATCAAGCCAGTGGTTTGGAAATGTAAACAAAATGAAATATGCTTCCTAGAAATGAAGCCGCCAAACACAAACCGTTTTGTGTACACAAATGTATGACATAAACAAAGTTAACGAAACAAATGATCAAACGCATTACAATGACTTTTGATGAATTTGATTATTTCAGAATAAGTCACCAGTAAAAGAAATCATATCATCAATAGAGTTTTATGAAATGTGGCTATTTTTTTTCAGAAAACTTATGAATATGGCTTAAGATGAATAAAAAAAAACTAATTCTTAACTACCCATTTCACGTTTAGAACTCCCCATTTGGACCACAACTACCCACTAAAATAAACCATGCTTCAACTAATAGCAAATCATCAAACATTGAGGAAATAAAGGTAATACCGAAAATTGCTATTAAAATGATGTGTAACTAACTCTTGCTTTTTATTTACAGAGCCTTAGTTCATCCCAACACGCAAAAAATTGTCGTCCAGTTGGCCGTCTCACTCGAAGTGGTGCTCGCAAGGTTGATGGTAAAGCTGAAAACATGGAGTCTCAATCGCATGGAACGAAAATAACGAAAAGAAAATTGAATGATTGTGAAAAAAGTGATATCAGTGAATCGACTTTGAAAAAGAGAAAGATTGATGACGAGAACTACGTTCATATTTCTTCAACACCAATGGCACTAACCGCTAATAGCAAACCATCTGAAACACAAGCTATTAGCAAAATTGAATTCAACGTCGGAGAAATAGTGTGGGCTCGTATAAAGGGGTTTCCCCATTGGCCAGCCAAAATTCAGTCATTTCCATCAAGCAAAATGGCCCAAGTTGTTTGGTATAATAACTATCGTCGAAAAAAACTATACCGCACATAAATCTTTAAATTTCTACCAAACTTCGATAAATTTGTTGGTCTTGAAACTGCTGCTCGAGAGGCTCTGATGTGCTATGGTCAAGAAATGAATGCAAACATCTTTCTTCTTCACGTCGACACAAAGAAAAATTACCCACATGTTTTGTGTTTGTGTTCATCTCATGAGACAGCTGTTCAAATACAAAAAGTACTCACGCAAATGGCCATCCACACCGATATTATAGTTGGTTGTGCGACTCGAGTTACAAATGGTATGATAGTTTCGCTATTAGCATTTATTCTTTTTCGTTATTTAATTTTGTATAAATCTATTTTGAATTATATTGCTTTTAGTCGATTTGGCTAACAAACTGAATTGGCATGTGATGGTTGGATTGCCCAAAGAAATTGTTTCGATGATAATCATGCGTTTGTTCAATGTTGAACAATTATCAATGTGCGGATTTGATGACGGTGACTCAATCATAACGACAAAAATGATTACAGATAACATTGTTGTGCATCTCAAAAGTAATTGCCGCAAAATATTGATTTCTTCGGTCGTCCAAAATTCGGATTTACGATTTTTGGTTCCTTATTGCGTTCATAAAGATGAATCTCCATCGAATGTGGTTGAACGTTTTGCACAATGTGCCAAAAATTATGAAAAGCTAATAGCGGTTTTAAACATCTATGATGCGATGAAGTGAACAATTATGAATTTGTGATCTAAGAAAGCTATGAGAAAACTCCATCAAGAAAATGCATAGAATTTAAAGTAGTCTTAGACTTTCACTTGAATCAAAAGGTTGTCAATAAATCTAAGTTAAAATAGAAGAATAATTCTCGTGTTTCTCTACAAACCTAACTCCATATTTAACGTTCATACTTGAACATTTGGTGGCCCATGTGAGGAAGCTCCAAAACAGTGAATTATTCTTTTCATTATCTGTGGTGGACACTCATTGAAATCTCACAAGGTGATTTATAAAGTGATATTTGGTGAGAGTAAGAGACCTGCTTCGAAATCGTCAGGATTGGCAGTATTTTTACCAAATCGGTTACTTGAACACTCTATCGTGAGCAAACTGAAAATTCAAAATGAGTGACACAAATCCAGACGATCAAGTGAAACTACAAATAGACCGTACCAATGCGGTCAAACTGATCTTAGATTATTTCAATCTCGACACAGCCCAGAAGAACAAATTTTATTTCAACACTCGTTTCAAGAGATTGGAAGAGATTTATTCTGAGTTCATGACCACTCATAAAAAATTGGTATGTTCCATAAGTGCAGAGAATGATTATTTCAAGAATGAAATTCCGTCAATGTTTGAAAACAAATATTTTGAAGTATTCGGTGCGCTTTCTGAGCCACAAGAGAAACTAGCAGGAGAAACTAATCCAACAACGAGTACTTCAGATACTCCAGACACTCAAACTGCACAACAAATGCAGATCATTCCTCCGAATCAACGTTACATTTCATCACTTCAACCTCCGTTGATCCCAATCACTGAATTTTCTGAACAGTTCACTGATTGGCCGAGTTTCCATGATTTATTTACACGACTGGTTCACACAAATTTCCAATACAATGTCATGCAAAAAATTCATCTATTGAAGTTGACACTACCAAAAAGTAGCGATTTAGACATCACTATATGAGTTTAACTGAGGAGAACTATACAGCAGCTTGGGATTTGTTGAAGAGGAGGTATGAGAATCCACGCGTTTTATTTATGCACCATATGAATAAATTGCAAAAATTGCCTGTTCACTCAATCGAAAATGCTCAAGACATCAAAACATTGTTGAATGAAGCTATTATGTGTATCTATGGATTGAAAAGATTGGAGATTCCAATTGAAAATAGTGACCATTGGTTGGCACATATCCTTACAATGAAGCTGTCCAGGGAGACACACAGGGCTTGGGAACATCATCTTAGTAGCAAACGCGAAATTCCAACATTCAAAGATTTCGAAACATTCTTGAATAATCGAATCATCATCTTCGATGCCATAGAAAAGCGGAATGTGTCAACTACAAATGATCAGCCTACTGACTTAAATCAGCCGAACAATAAAAATCAATTTGCGAAACGTTCGAACAAATTCTCCAACCAGGAAAAGAAGATTCATGCGCTCACAAAAGCCAACAATCAAACTCCTCCTGAAAAATGTGTTCATTGTAATGGACCTTCGCATGTTTTACGTATTTGTCCAAGCTTTCTCAACAGAGATGTTTTTGGAAGGAAATCGATTGCTGATAAGGAAAAGGCTTGCTATAATTGCTTGAGCAAATCGCATACACTCGTACACTGCACGAGTACACAAAATTGCAGGACTTGTGGACAATGTCATCATACTCCATTACACCTTACTGTCAATTCTACAACCACTCAAGCAATTCCGACTACTTCAGCCCAACAACAATCAATCGTTATTTCCAAATCGAATTCGAAGACTACAAATCCACGAACGAACACACAATCATCGGACCAAATCATTGCGAACACAGTTTTGAAACGTTCGAAAAAGGTTTTTGTTATCAACTGCAGAGCAGTCAAAGTCACAAACCCAACGTCGAAACAATCGATTTTAGCACGAGCACTTATCGACGATGCTTCTGAAGGTTCGGCCATTTCAGAGCATCTCGCTCAAACACTTGGACTAAAACGCAATATAATGCACACAAATGTCATCGGAGTGGGTATGTATAGAGGTTCAAGTAATCAACTCGTTGACTTCATTGTGAGCTCCTGTGTCGATGAAGAATTCAGTGTTCTCATTGACAGAGCTCTAGTTCTATCTAAAGTCACTGCTGATTTACCGAGTAAATCAATCACATATTCAAGGATTGATTTTGGCTGATCCAAAGTATTATCAATCAAATAAAATTGATTTACTGATTGGATGCGAAAGTTTGGCTGCGATTTACATCCCGGAAGTGAAGATTGGATTGCCAACCGAACCAATTGCTCGAAATAGCCACTTTGGTTGGTTGATACACGGTCAAACTTCAAATTCGAAGGAGATCAGCTGTCATCACGCCAGTATCCAGATAAATGAACTTCAGTCATTAGTCAAAGATTTCATCGATCGTGAACAAATAGCTGACAATATCAGATCAAGAGAAATGGGTACTAAATCATTTCAAAACATCACATATGCGTAGAGAAGATGGCACTTATCAGGTTCGTTTACTTTTGAAGTCATTATATGATCCTAATCAAACTTTTGGGAGATCCGAAAAAATGGCCTTGAGACGATTTCATCTATTGGATAGAAGATTGAATCAAAAGACCGAGTTTCGTGAACAATATTCGAAAGAAGTCAAGGACTACTTTGACTCGAATCAAATCCAGCCCGCCGAAACTACAGAAGATCAACATTATACACTCACTGCAATTCGGAAACCAACTTTCACGTGTTGTGTTCTTCCTCATCATGCAGTTATAAATGAGAGTAGCACCACCACAAGAGTTCGTGTTGTATACGACGCTTCTGCCAAAACAAACAACGGTCGATCACTAAACGATTTATTATGTATCGGCCCAAAATTACAAAACGAATTGAACGGCGTATGATTCTATCTAACAACCGTAACATTTGGAACAGCATCAGCGCCATGCACAGCAATCTTAGTGATACTCCAAATTGCTGAAGATGAAAAGGTCAATTTCCCACTCGCTTACGATGTCTTGAAGAACGAAATCTACGTGGATGATGTTCAAAGTGGAAGAAATTCTATAGAAGAAACATTGAATGTACAATTCAAGTCATCGGCGCATTAGAATCTGCAGATATAAAATTAAGAAAATGGGCAAGCAATCACAGTTTCGTTTTAGATGGCATTCCAATTGAAGATCTATCGAATTCGGATTCATTAAAATTGTATAACCAGGATACAATCAAAATTTTTGGAATGTATTGGCTCCTGAATCATGATTGTTTCAAATTGAAATTGAAATTTGGGATATATAACTCCAATCATCGTCGTGGCCAAGGGCATTTTGAAAGATATATGGAAAACCGAAGAAATCTTGAAGTGGGATTCTTCCACAAGAACTCAGTATTCGTTGGAATCAATTCGCTGATTCATTACCCTCAATCGACCAAATATCAATTCCTCGATGGGTTGAATATGATAGCAATAACATAGAATCGATTGAAATACCAGAGGTCTCATTGAGTATACAGCTATAGCTGCTCGAACCAAATAGCGACTAAAATAGCGTTTATTTTAGGTATATTTTCCAGTAGTCGCTTTTGCCTTTACACCATACATTCATTGCAACGTGTATACGATTCGACGACGACAAAATACAACATAATCGTACTCTGTGTGCAGTCGTCTCATCGTGTGCGCGTGTTAATACATGTACATTGTACACAGCGTTATACCGTGTACTCATTTTGCTTTGTCATTCTCATTCGCGAGAAGCCGACACGAAATGAACAATACACACGCACACAGCGTTCGCTGTTTCTTTTTTCCTTACGGCCGAGATTCCGCGAATGAGTATGCGACAAAGCGAAATGACTAACGCTGTATGTACATATGTATGTATTAAATTGTGTGCCATGCGATAATTAACGAAGCTTCTAATGGAACACTATTGAAAACAATGACTGCGGAGTTGGCAAAATGTGGTGCTTATTTTGTATTTGACATAACTGATGTTAATTGCGCCGTACATACGCTGCAGCTTGCTGTGAAAGATGGTCTCGCAAAAATGCCAAAATGGTTCAAGAATGTAATTGAATTGTGTCGTATGGTTTGTAAAGAAATACGAACTGATTCGTGCTGCTATGATATGCAGCAATTGAATATTCCTTACAAGAAACCACGCATTGAAACTGAAACCCGATGGGGCAGCATGTTTTTGATGATATGTTTGAAGAGTTAATTGAATTTTGAATGAGTAAATCATTATTTCATTTTTGATATTCAAATTTTGTAGCTATCAGATGTACTGGACTACAAACAAATCGTTGAATGTTTAGCTGAAACCGTACACTCAAAGTGCTGTCGGCTATTGTTGAAAAAATGGCATATTCTCAAAGAAGCGGTATACCTACTTAGAATTCCCTTCAACGCGACGATCGAATTTCAAAGCAAAAGACTGACTTTGTCAGATGTGTATCATCGTTGGACTCTAATGCAACTCCATTTGAATATGTGTTTATCCAAGAAAGCATATAAAACCGGTCTCGCGAGTCATTTGTAAAATGCATTAAAAACACGAAATGAATCGATTTTTGGAAATCCACTTATGTCAAGTGCTTTATATTTGGATCCGCGATATCATATGTTAATTACAAGTAACCAAGACAAAACTGAAATTGCCATGCAAAACATACCACACATACGCGGAATCTCGGCCGTAAGGAAAAAAGAAACAGCGAACGCTGTGTGCGTGTGTATTGTTCATTTCGTGTCGGCTTCTCGCGAATGAGAATGACAAAGCAAAATGAGTACACGGTATAACGCTGTGTACAATGTACATGTATTAACACGCGCACACGATGAGACGACTGCACACAGAGTACGATTATGTTGTATTTTGTCGTCGTCAAATCGTATACACGTTGCAATGAATGTATGGTGTAAAGGCAAAAGCGACTACTGGAAAATATACCTAAAATAAACGCTATTTTAGTCGCTATTTGGTTCGAGCAGCTATAGCTGTATACTCAATGAGACCTCTGTGAAATACACACCTTTTGTGATGGATCAACAATTGCCTATGCAGCATCAGTATCCATTCGTTTACAGTGCCAAGATGAAAGTATCCGTACACATTTATTGATTGCCAAAAGCAGAGTCACACCAACAAAACCATTAACAATCCCAAGAATTGAATTGAATGGGGCAGAGTTGGCGGTACGAATTACAAATTGGGTTACCAAACAATTGAGAATCCAAATTGATCAAATCTACTATTGGAGTAATGCTACAATAGTACTCTATTGGATCCGTGGGGATATTAATCGATGGAAGACATAATACGTAGCAAATAGAATTACGAAAATTTTGGAGAGTTCGAGTTCGAAACAGTGGAATCATGCCAGCATAAACGACAATCCAGCTGATTGTGCATCGAGAGGCCTTTCACCAAATCAATTGATCAAACACAAATTATGGTGGAAAGGTCCAAATTGGTTATCTGAACCGAAATCCGGATGGCCAACTTTCGATCTATCAACGGTCGAAATTGATGATGAATACACTGAACTAAAACCATTGAAAATTAACTTTCATTTTACTATCCATTCACAATCTATCATTTTTAGATATTCTTCGATGAAGCAACTCATTAGAATAAACGCATGAATTCTTCGATTCAAATATAATAACATTGCCAGACGAAATCAATCACCTGGAACAACGGGTCCTTTGTAAGTGAGAGAGCTCAATCGAAGTTTATTCAACATCATTCATTTGGTTCAGATGGAAGCCTTTGGAACCGAAATCGCTTTAATTGAATCTAGAGAACCGTTGCCGAACAAAAGTAAAATAAAAGGATTGGTACCATTTATTCAAGATGGTATTCTTCGTGTACGGGGCAGGCTTCAAAGAGCTGATATACCATATCAACAAAAACATCCCATGATATTGCCTAATTTGCATTACTTCACAAAACTTGTCATTGAAGATGCACACATTCGAACGGTACATGGAGGTGCTACAGTCGTATTGGCATATCTCCGACAACAATTTTGGATCATCGATGGCTTGCGGATTGTAACACATAATTTGAATAAGTGTATCAAGTGTGTCAAAAATAAACCGAAAATAATTCAACAATTTGCCATATCACCGTGTGAATCCACCACAACGCCCATTCTTGGCTACCGGAGTCGATTATACTGGTGCATTCGAAGTAAAGGCATCTCGTTTTCGGGGCAACACTACGCACAAATGTTATATTGCAGTGTTCGTAAGTTTGGCAACCAAAGCCATACATCTGGAAGCAGTAACTGGTATGACGACAAAACATTTTATGTGGGCATTACAAAGATTCATCGGTCGAAGAGGAATTTGCCATGACATTTACAGTGATCAAGGATCTAATTTCATTGGAGCCGAAAAGGAAATAAAGAATTTCACGATGGGTTTCCAAGAGGGAATCGAATGTCACATTTTACCAAAATTAGCTGATCAAAACATTCAATGGCATTTCAATCCACCATACAGTCCGAATTTCGGTGGAATTTGGGAAGCCAATGTCAAAGCAGTTAAACACCATTTGTATCGAATTTTAGATAGGTCACATTTGACGTATGAAGAACTATCAACCTTGCTCGTTAGAATCGAAGCAGTTTTGAATTCTCGTCCGTTATGTCCAATGACTACGAATCCAGATGACTTAGATGTTTTAACACCAGCACATTTCCTCATCGGATCTTCGTTATTAAGTTTACCGGAAATTCCTGAAGAAAAGTTGTCATTATATGATCGATACATCGAAATTCAACGTTTGACACAACAATTCTGGAATAGGTGGTCTTCTGATTGGCTATCACACTTGCAAAATCGACCGAAATGGTACAAAATAGAACCGAATCTTCGAATAAATGATCTAGTCATTATGAAGGATCATTCACCAACTATCACATGGAATTTAGGACGAGTAATAGAACTACATCCAGGGGCTGACGGTTTAGTGCGAGTTGTAACCGTTCGTACACAAAAGGGAACATATAAAAGATCCATTTCTACGTTATGTCGACTCCCAATCAACAATGAATTGAACGATGAACAACAATCAATTTCGAAACCAATAAATGACAAACAATCGAACACCATACCGAAAAACTTTCGATATCAAAAACCAGGTTTACGAGGCGGAGCTCCGAACAACACACTCAAGAAACTTTTGAGAACCACATTCAATGTAATCATAGAAGGTAACATTGGTTTCGGTAAGACAACGTTAGTCAATTTCATGAAAAATTCGAACCAAATTGATATTGTGTTGGAACCTGTCGAAAAATGGCGTAATTTAAGAAGAACAAATTTGTTAGAACTAATGTATAAAAATCCCGCCCAATGGTTCTTCCCATTCCAAATATACGCATTATTAACGACAATTCAAAATCATGACAAAGAAACAGATAAAAAAATCAAAATGATGGAGAGGTCAATTTTTTCCATGAAAAATTGTTTTGTTGAATCGATCAAGATAGAAAATAAGAATATTCATCCAACCAAATACTCGATGAATGGTTTGACCATACTATCAAAAATTTGAACATTAATGTTGATTTGATTATTTAATAAATAATATTTATTTGAGGACATCTCCAGAAATTGCATTGAGTAGAATCTCCAAGAGAGGTCGCGAAGAAGAAAATAAGATCACTATAAAATATTCGAAACAATTGGACGAACTCCATGATAATTAGTTATTGAAGAGTCAGAATACAAATGTTATTGTTTTTAACGGAGATTTAACCGAATTAGAAATCATGGAAGAGTATGAAAATTTAAAACAAAAAATTATTCAACTCGCCGAAGAATTGAAATAATGTTATCTTAACATTAGGGGCAGGATGAACAATTATGAATTTGTGATCTAAGAAAGCTATGAGAAAACTCCATCAAGAAAATGCATAGAATTTGAAGTAGTCTTAGACTTTCACTTGAATCAAAAGGTTGTAAATAAATTTAAGTTAAAATAGAAGAATAATTCTCGTGTTTCTCTACAAAGCTAACTCCATATTTAACGTTCAATTCAACGCCCAGGCTATGATTTTTTGCGAGTTGATTTTATTTTCGTCGTTTAGTTATTTTTTTACTTAATAATACTTTATTTATCAACACTTTTAGACACAAGAATCGGTCAACATGTTGGCCACTACATGTATCGGATTGAAAGATCATATCATTTTGGTTGATCACCGATTTGCTCCCCCATCGCATACATATGTGTCAAATAAAACTTTAGCCCTCATACATCCTTCATTTTTGCGATGAAATGAAAAAAAAAAAATCTGAAATTTATCTAATTTTGTTCCAAAAGATAAGATAATAATTTATCTCATCACAATAAGATAAGATAACATCTTATCTTTTATCTATAATGAAAGTCAAAAATATAAGATTATCTTATCTTCATCTTTTCAATAAAATTTTTGAATTTCGACAACACTGGCGAAATTCGATAATATGTAGTCTGGTTGTCACTTTGATACGATGTAGCCCTCTGCCGTTACGCAGATTAACTATAAACCGTTAAGTGATTCACCAATGTAATTGTATAGCCGCCATTTGTATAAAACGTCAAGTGAGCTCTCTCTCCGTGTGTTCGTCGACCAAGACGCACGTTATCGTATTCATCAGAAAAAAAAACCAGTAATAAAATCAATTAAAATAATAATCATCTGCCGTCGTCCATTGTTCAATTAATTATAAAACTGAAGACTACAAATATAAATAACATTCTCAATTTTGCTTGCAATAAACATTCTCAATTTTTGCGAAATTCGTCCGAAATAATAATTGTGTAAGTTTTCATGTAACAGTCAATACTTACACATGCGGCAATCCGAATAGGTTCATTAGACTGAAAAATGTAAGAATTTGTCGTCGAAAATGCCAATTGTTCGATTCCACGTAATTTTTTTGTTAATAATCCACAATTTGCATGATGCTTATCACTATAATGGTTACGAATGTTTTATCTAGCCATGAAATGGTTGATTTAGCTATAAAGTGTTTGATTTCTTGCCATAAGCAGATTAAAACTAATGGAAATGATTGCCTGCCAATATTCAAGAATGCTACGATGCGAACAGTATGATTGCTCGATTGCGAATAAAAGATGAGAGAAAGTGAGAGTGAATGTGCATGTGATCGGTTGACGCAGCGAACCGCTTAGTCAGAAGCATTTTGCACACCAATTATTTATAAAGTGCTGCATAATAACTCCAAATCTCGAACAATAATAGTAATAATGATAATAATAACAATCACAACAAAATCAATAAATGCCTCATGCAAATTCCTCGATAACATAAACAGTCTCAATGCTCGCCGCTATCTGAAAACCATGATCTACAACAATTCCAGTTCCTAAAATCAATAAATCAATCATTTTGATGCGATCCACTCGACGAAAACCATGACCCACCCTTGACCTGAAACACAGTTAGCTACACAACTTATGACTTATTTTTTTCAAAGGAATACATTTGGCCGAGTTTATTTTCGTGAATTTCACTATTTCTGGTTTCGGTAACATAGTTAATCCTCCTAGTTAAGCCCTCCCCGCGACCTGACCGGAGCTCCACAGTTGAAAACGGTTTTGAATATTGAAACTTTGAATTTGAGAGGAGATTTTGAGTCGAAGAAGTTCGAATTAGTTGAGAGAGCGAATGTTTTTGGTTTAGATGTTTTAGCTTTGAGTGATGTTCGTATTAAAGGAGAGTTTGAGGAATTATCACGTATTTCTGTCGGGTGTTTCTAGAGGAAGAGCTAATTGGGGCGTAGGGTTTTTGATTCACAAAAGTTTAGAGTGTTCGGTAGTCAGTCATAGATTTGTCAATGAAAGATTAATGTGGATCTCGATTAAACTTGGGGGAACAGTTTATAGACTTGTGAGTGTTTATTCGCCATGTGAAGGGACAGATTCGGACCGTTTAAACGATTTCTACATCGATCTGAATTATGCAGTCGATAGAAGAAGCAGTGAAAGATGTAATAATTATGTCAAAAGTCACTCTCACTGTAAACCCAACATCAGTTCTATGTCTGACAGTTGAAACCTCACTCTAGTTAGTTGAGCTTCAGCCACCACTGCATAAGCACATCAAGTCTTCTATGCAAATAAAGGTTATTATAAAAGGGTAAATCAAAAATGGTCATACAATTTACATGAAATATCATAAAATGTACACAAATGATCATAAATTTCCCAGGAAATTTCATAAAATTAGTACGAAAATGATCATATATTTCCCTAAAAATATCGTAAAACTATACAAAAATTGTCGTATCCGAAAAATGTCATAAAGAGGTATTTAAAGTGTCATAAAATATACAAAAATGATCATAATTTTCCCTGAGAATTTCATAAAATCTACGAAAATGTACATAATTCTGAAATAAAATATCATAAAATATAATATATTGGGTCCTTCCATTAATAATATCTATTGAGATAACAGATGGCGTATCTTTTACATATGGTTTGTGTCTGAAATAACAAATATGGCATTTTGAACGTTAAACATCTGTCATTGATTCTCACTTAACCATTGAACGAGATGGTTTAAACAACAAAGTTTTTTATTGCTTCGAAAATGTCAAATTTTGTGCCTGAAAACGTGGTTCTGCGGTAGAAGCTTATGGCGAACATGCACCAACACAAAAAACTTGTGAACGATGGTTTGCACGCTTTCGAAGTGGTGATTTTGAATTGGAAGACAAAGAACGGCCAGGTCAACCAAACAAAATTGAAGAAGGAGAATTGCAAGCATAACTCTATGAAAACGAATGTCAAACGCAAAAGATCTTGCTTTGGAGTTGAATGTAGGTGAAGCGACCATTCCTAGAAGTTTGCATGCAGTGAGAAAAATTAGAAAGCTGGAGTTCCACATCAACTGATCGAAAATCAGCTCAAAGCACGAGTTGAAGCACGCCACAAACACCTTGTCGAGCACAAAAAACGTAGTTTTTTGGGTCGAATTGTAAGTGGCGATGAAAAATGAGTCTATTACGACAACCTAAAACGTAAAGCAGCGTATCATGATCCAGGCCAGCGAGGGCCTTCACAGCCAAAACGAGATATTCATTGCCAGAAGATAATGCTGTGCATTTGGTGGAATCAGAAAGGCGTCGTTTATTATGAGGTGCTAAAGCCTGGTGAAACGACATAAGAACATGTTTATGGAAATGAAGTGAAATTCAGTGCCATATATTGCACTATATAATACAGTGTACAACGGACAACGGACAACGGACAACGTACCACACACGGACAAAAACTTTCTCCGGGAATGGTTGCAATCGTCTTTTCAAGGTTTAAAACGCATACAAAACTTATTTCGGGCGTTTTGAATTTTTTGGACCGATCGCAATAATTTTACTACACACACAGTGGTGTGTGCGGAAAAGTAATACGTAAAACTAACTTTTCCGCACATTTCCCGAAATTGATCGGGTTTACGGGTTTTTCATTGTTTGCTACTCGTTTGTATTGGATGTATGTTTATTTCTTATCGAATCATCATGCAACTTTGAGAATAAATCACAGAAAATGTCGAGTCATTACACATCATGTAATTTAAATTTAAATTCAATTTTAAAAAAATGAATAAAATTTCAACAGTTTTAAGTGAATTTCTCCTTACATTCACCAGATTTGATGCTTGCACCTGTCGTGCTGACTGTGCTGCTACAATCGATCGATCATGCGATGTCATAAAACCAATTTTTCAGTATATTTTGTCACCACATGATTTGTTTCGGAAATTACAATTGGCAACCGCAATCTCGTGAATCCTGTGGTTAATAAAGTCGCTTTTGATTTCGACTCGATCTTAAAATAGGCATCCGCTGCTGGAGAGACCAGTTTCATACCCGTTTGCACCTTTAATATTTAAGATTTAGATGGAAAAATTAGAAAAATAAACTGATTCAAAAAATGACAATTATACTTCAATAACACGAATAAGTCACCATTCATGAAAAGAAAGGTTGGCGAACCGAACAGAATTGTGCATTGAACGATTGGCATTTGCACGTAAACGTTGGCCACTGAGCTAATAAACCAATTTTTCACACCACATGTCGGTGCATGGTCTTTTGGGTGTTTGACTGGCGCATGGCATTCAAAGCAATATTCGAGTTTGCGAATATTCTGTTCAGGAATCGATTTTGCGGCATTTGCATTCGTGACGTTGTGAAATTGTGAAATGCTACTTATGGGTATTTTAAGGCAAATAACTCAAGGATGATTAGGATTAATGTACAATTTATGTGATTTATTAGAAAAGTAACATTTTGCTATTAAGGGTAAATGATAGGCGACAAAGTGTCGACCTACTTGAATGGAAGTATGCGCACGACTGACTTAATGATGTCAGTTGAGTGCAGTGCGACCATATTGCACGACTCGTAGTACGTGCTGATCGGGTGGGCGACAATGGCGTCGCTGTCATTAGGTAAGTATATATCTTAAGTAGACTAAGTTAATTATATTTTTGGTGACGGTCGCCACAGTACTCCCCCCAGACTTCTAATATGCGAAGCGTATTGGGAGTCTGACTGATCGTCCTGAGCGTGTTGTACGTGCATTTGTATTTGGTTGAGTATTTCGTGCATCCTTCTTTGGTTGAATTGCTTGGCTTGCAGTGATTTTGCTAGCTGCTGATTCTTGATTTGTGGTAGTTGGCAGTTCAGTCTTTGCTCTGGGTGTGTCGATCTGTTCCTTGGAGGGCTCAATGAAAGCGGTTTTGAGTCTGTCCAAAGAAACATTAATATGCTTATCATTAATTTCGATTGTAAAATACTTCTCTGTTCGGGCGACGACGGGGAAGGGACCATCGTACGGAGGCTGTAAAGATGCCTTCACGCGATCACATCTGACGAAAACGTGTGTTGCCGTGCGAAGGTCTGGTGCTACCTGGGTTTGGTCATTGCTATGATTCGAGGTTGGTGTAGGTCGTATGTTGTTGAATGATTCTCGTAGCTTGATGACGAAATCTGTTGAGGGGGTTGTATTTCTGGGTATCTCGAAAAATTCTCCGGGAAGTTTGAGTGTGGTCCCGTAGACGAGTTCTGCCGGGGTTGCGTTGAGGTCGCGTTTGAACGTCGATCTTAGTCCGAGCAGGATAATAGGTAGGTGAGTTAACCAGTCGTTGTCCGATTGAGACATGATGGCCGCTTTGAGTGTGCGGTGCCAACGTTCAATGAGGCCGTTGGATTGAGGGTGATATGCTGTTGTGCGAAGGTGGTTTATTCCCATAGTGTCTGATAGTTCTTTGAATATTTGGGACTCGAATTGCCTTCCCTGGTCGGTCGTGATGGCTCGAGGCACGCCGAACCGAGAGAACCAATTGGTCATTAATTTGCTGGCGATTGTTTCCGCTGTTATGTCTTTTAGTGGAATGGCTTCTGGCCAGCGGGTGAATCGGTCGATGATTGTGAGGCAGTATCGGTACTCCTGGCGTTCGGGAAGAGGGCCGATAATGTCCACATTGATGTGTTCAAATCTTTGCGAAGGAACATTGATATTTGAAATTGGTGTTCGCGTGTGTTTGCTTATCTTCGATCGCTGACATCCCAAGCAGTTCCTTACATGAGCTCCTATTTGCTTGCTCATGTTGGGCCAGACGAAACGTTCCTTAACCAGTCGAATGGTTGCGCGGATTCCGGGGTGCGATGCTCCGTGCAGCTTCCTGATTACGGGTTCGCGATGCTGCATTGGGATGAACGGTCTTGTCGACGACGTCGTGACGTCGCAGTAGAGATGCCTTTTGATGAAAGGGATATCGATTTTTCTCAGCTGCAATTTCGTGGTCTTGCTGCTCAGCAGTTGCTTTAACTCGTTGCATTTGTCTTGTGCTTCGGCGATTTCCTCGAAATTGATAATTTCCGATGAAATAGAGGCGATGCGCGAGAGGGCGTCGGCCGCTGTGTTGTCGTCTCCGGATATATGGGTTATTTTTGTCGTGAATTGGCTTATAAAATCCAGGTGGCGAGCTTGTCGGGGTGAATAAGCGTCTGTTTGTTTTCTTATTGCGTAAGTTAGGGGTTTGTGATCAGTGCGGACCTCGAAATCCCTGCCCTCGAGCATATGTCGGAAGTGTTAATTTGACAGATATATCGCTAAAAGTTCCCTGTCAAAGGTGCTGTATTTTTGTTGAGTCGATGTTAATTTCCTGCTGAAGAAACCTAATGGTTGAAGTTCGTTATTGTGCAGCTGGTGCAGCGCTCCTCCGAGGGCTGTGTCGCTGGCGTCGGTGCATAACACCAGAGAAGCCGAAGGGGCCGGGTGCATCAGCTGCGTGGCTCGTGCCAACTGGTTTTTGCATTCGTTAAAGTTGATTATGTTGATTGGAGACCAGTTGATTGGAGAGTTGTCGTTTTTCTTATTGCCCGGTATTAGGCTTTGTAAAGACATATGATGTTCGGCGGCGTGCGGGAGAAAACGATGGTAAAAATTTATCATATTAAGGAATCTGCGCAAGTCCTTGACTACTTTAGGAAGTGGGTAATTCTTTATTGTTTCCACCTTGTCTTCAAGAGGTGTAATTCCATTGGGGGTTATTTTGTGTCCCAGGAAATTGATAGAAGTTTGATTGAAAATGCACTTTGCCGGGTTGATTGATAATTTGAATTGTTGGAGTCGACTAAATAGTTGCCGAATGTGTTGCTCATGCTCGCTTTCGTTTTTGGAAGCGACGCAGATATCGTCTAAGTAGACGAAGCAAAAGTCTAGGCCTGCCAATACTGAGTGCATATGACGTTGAAAAGTTTGCGCGGCGTTGCAGAGGCCGAATGTCATTCGAGTGAACTCGAAAAGGCCGAATGGCGTAGTAATTGCGGTTTTTTGAATGCCGGCTGGCTCGACTGGTATTTGATGGTAAGCGCGGTTTAAATCTATTTTACTGTAGATTGATGTTCCGTGGAGGAAATTAGTGAAATCCTGAATGTGTGGTATTGGGTACCTGTCAGGAATAGTTTGCGCATTTAGTGCCTTGTAGTCGCCGCATGGTCTCCAACTGCCGTCTGGCTTTTTGACCATGTGTAGCGGTGACGAGTATGGGCTTTTGGAAGGGCGGCAAATGCCCAACTGCATTAAAAATTCGAATTCGTCTTTAGCAGCTTTTAATTTGTCTGGGGGTAAGCGCCTTGGTTTTGCGTGGACGGGCGGTCCCCTTGTTTCTATGCAATGTGTGACGTTTGTGGTGACCATTGTATCTGACAATGGTTGGAGTTGAGTGATGGTTTTGTATTCGCTTAAGAGGTTTGCGAAAATTGAGCTGATGTCAAAGGTAGTTATAGTTTGGAGTGTTTGATTGGCGTACGTACCTTTGATTGATAAATTAGTTTTAGGATCGATTATTCGCGCGTTACGAATATCCACCAGCAATTCGTATTTCTCTAAAAAGTCGGAGCCGATGATGGGTTGATTGATGTCTGTGACAGTGAAGCTCCAGTAAAAATCGCGGCGCAGACCGAGGTTGACTGCGATTGTTGATTGGCCGTAAGTGTTGATTGTAGTGCCGTTTGCGGCGTATAGTTTTCCCAAAGGTTGGTTTTGTTGCTTGTATGCTGATGTTGCTGGGAGAATGGATACGTCGGCGCCTGTATCGATTGAAAAACGTAAATTATTTTTGCGATCGTAAATGCATAATCTCTTTCCAGAGTTGGCCATGGCGTTTAGTTTGTTGTCTCTCGTTGAGCGGTGTGTTGAAGGTGCTGATGATGATTGTTGATTGTAACCGCTCGGCCTCCTGGCCGAGCTGCTTAGTTTTTTGAACCTGAGGGGCCGTTGTCTGGAGCGAACTTGCATGGCGAGTTACACTTGGTGGCTTGCCTACCGTACTTTAGGTGGTACCAGCAAATGTCCTGGTTGGGCTCGCGATGCGGAGTGCTTGACCTTCCTCGAGACCTGTCTGGTTTGCCGTGGTGCTTTGCTTGCTCGCCCCGTAAGAGTTGAGTTAGTTTATTGTTTATTTGCTTTAGCATCTCGTCGTGGCTTCTGACAAGTAACTCCAAGTCGCTCAGTTGTTTTTTGTCCTCAGTGATTGCGTTGATATGGCCTGAGTATCCTGCTGGCATGTCGCCCATGCATGCGATCATGGCGTCAGCGGCTGCTGCCAATTGTGTCAGTGAGGTGTCCGGGCTAACTTGAAGCATCCCAGCCAGAACGAGTTGCGCTGATGACGGCAAACGTTGCATCCAATAGTGACGGATAATTGTCTCGTCTTTTGTTGCGTTAGTGCGTTGTAATTGTGACAGGAGATGACTCGGCTTCGAATCTCCGAGTTGTAGTCCTGAAGTTAATTTTTCGAAACGTGTTCGTTCCGACTCGGCGAATTTTGATAATATAGCGGCATTGATTGATGTGTACGGTTTGTCTCGGGGCATAGTTTTAACTAAATCATGGATTTGGTCCAGCACGTAATCCTCTGCGTGAGCTACTACTGCTGTGTACTTCTCCTTTTCTTTCTTTACCCCGAAGCCGTTTAATTCGAACCATGCGTCGATTTTAATGAACCATTGCTCGACGTTGTATTTGGAGTTTAGTTTGGGAAAAGGAAGCTTGCCGAATAACGAATTTATTTGACCTGGATTGCGTTGAGACGTTTGTTCCTGGTCGTCCTGTGGTTCCGACGATGCTTCCTCGAAAATTTCTGTAGATATTCCTTGGGAAGTTGCCATAATATTTATTATTTGATTAAAAAAAAATAATACTAGCTGAAAACTCGAGGAAATTCGTTTATTTTCGATTTAAATTTTGTAAGGTTTGAAAAAATCAAATTTTGTAAGGTTTGATACGATTTACTGTTTCGCGTTGAAAGGTTCCCCAAACCTTAGCTGCTTTTTGGTAGGTTTTGAAAGTTGCTGAAAATAATTTAAATATTGTTGGGCGACTCCACCGGCACGAGCTTTGAGATGGAGGTAGTTAGAGTTGAAAAGTTGATGGGCGTCCGCTTCGTACAACGGTTTACAGCCTTGCTAAAAGTCTTAGCACGCGTTGTACTCACGGTTTGTGTCCTTGATGTGATGACCACGTGTTGTGCACGTGGTGGTCGGCGTCTTCCAAGAAATGCTTAATGATGCGCAAAAATTTTTTCGATGAATTTTTCGAAGTTTTTTGCGAAAATCACTATGGTAACTTGTATATTTTGATGATTTTCTGCTAGAATCGAGGATGCACTTAATTTTTCACTGTTAAAACTGTATTTATCACGATTACTTTTGAATTTTTTGGGAAATGAATTTTCACTGTTATGTTTTGCGTTTATGAGAAGTTTTTGCTTTAAAAAAACCAAAAAATTTTTATCGGGGTCACCAGTTATGGGTATTTTAGGGCAAATAACTCACGGATGATTAGGATTAATGTACAATTTATGTGATTTATTAGAAAAGTAACATTTTGCTATTAAGGGTAAATGATAGGCGACAAAGTGTCGACCTGCTTGAATGGAAGTATGCGCACGACTGACTTAATGATGTCAGTTGAGTGCAGTGCGACCATATTGCACGACTCGTAGTACGTGCTGATCGGGTGGGCGACAATGGCGTCGCTGTCATTAGGTAAGTATATATCTTAAGTAGACTAAGTTAATTATATTTTTGGTGACGGTCGCCACACTACTCATGAGACTGGGCAACATTTGTCTATTTTCCGTTTCATCCGGCCGGTGAGCGCCAACCTGTCCATAAAAGACATCTTGTTCACACACATTACTTGCTTCATGTGTAAATCCAACTAACATATAAAAACATTTTCGTTGCTTTGTCATATTTTACGCGGTACTCACGTACAGGCTTGTTCAGAGGAAAAAAGATGATATTGAAGCAGGGTTCATCGTCTGCTGATACAGCCAAAATCAATGATGTGTCGTGTTCTTTCTAACATGGAAGTCTGAAGCATAGAAAAGATTTAGCATTACTGAAACTGAGAATAAAACTTTTCAATATTACAAGTGAAAAAAAAAATTCACAAGAATGAAACATCCGAGAAGATCACATGAATATTTTCCTAGTTTCAGTTTTTCGTATTCTGTTTTCAAGTTTCATTTAAATGTAATTTCTTTTCAAGTTAATTTTCCGCGAATGAGTATGCAACAAAGCAAAATGAGCAACGCTGTATGTATGTATGTATTAATTTGTGTGCCAAAATGGGCCGCAAATATCACGACAAAACCATCTCCTTTCGAGCCGTCTCGAGCTGAATTTTTTTTTCGCACATTCATATCATAAAAAAAATATTTGTCTAAATATGAGCCACCGTTTTGAAACACAGAACATTTTCAATTGTTTTTGTACATTTAAATCGTAGCAGTTATCGATAATTAGTTTACAAAACATGACTATAAACTATATGCCATTAGAAACGACAAGAAAAAACCATTTGTCAATGCAAAAACAAATCCACTCCAATAACTGAAATGCAAACGTTGCAATCCTCGGGAATACCGATATGCTATAAATAAATTCTCAATGTCTCAAATTTCAGCTCATATTCACGCCCAAACATTAGCGGCATTATCTACTGGCGTTAGTGTGAATAAAATTATAATGCAAAGATGATTCAGAAATATCTTATCACTTCATTCATTTTATCAATTTTGTATCAAGTAAATCTTTGTATGGAAACAGCTGTTTGAATAAAAAGAAAGAAATCGAGTTCGCTTTGTATTTTTGCCAAATTACCAAATGCACATTTTCAAAATATTTATTTTTTAAAATTTAGTTTGATTTTTACATATGGAACGTATGGAATGTTTTATTCTATGGCATAACTGATTCAAAAAAATAGTAAAATAACTGGTTAAAATAGTATTCTATTCCATTGTGATTTCATGTTTTTCATATTCTGTTTTCAACTGAAGTTCACTGACAGTATGATACAGTTCTTTGTTCAGAAAAATCAGCATTATGTCTTCCAGTCGATCATGGGTGAGTGCTGTGCGCCGATTAGAAAATATAAACCCTTAACTTGAAAAATCGCGTTCAATTTGTACTTCCGTCGGTGGAACAGAATATATAGCTATATCTATTTGATATAACGCAAAATTGTCTTCTTTTTTTGTTTCCCAATACTCGAGAATCGTGTACCCACTGGCATTGGCTCAGGTTGGAATGACTCAATGAATGCAATGTCAATGATGTGTGATGATGTTGAAGTTTGTGGCCCTGGAGCCGATTGATTCTGTTGTGCAGCCATTGCACCATCTTCATCAAACTCCAAACTTAAGTTTTCATCCGAATTGTTCGCACTTTGATTCCCAATTTCGTTTTGACCCTGGCTTCGGGGAATTCTAATCTAATTTTCTAAATCAACTTATCGATTGCTTCTCACAATGCTCTTGAAAAACTGGATGTGTTTTATAGTGATTTCAAAAGGGCTTTTGATCGAGTAAGTTACCGTTTACTTATCAGCAAGCTACATAATTTCAACGTTTCAAAGAAATCATCGATATGGATTCATGATTATCTCACTCATCGGCAATATTACGTACAAATCGGAAAACATCGGTCAAGCAAATATGAGTCTACTTCTGGTGTGCCGCCGGGGTGCATTCTCGGCCCTTTGCTATTCTTGATAATTATCAACGATATCGTCGACGTAGTTGAACATTCATCAGTTTTATTATTTGCCGATGATGTGAAATTTTTTATGGAAATCACATCTTCGAATGACGCACAGAAAATACAAATATATACTTTGTACCCCAATGACAGTGCAATGGGTACGTTTAATCCCAGTAATAGTCACATAGTGCATATGTTGTTATAGTTGTATTGGTAGACAAGTGTTGTAAACAAGTTAAAATATGAATGTCAAACTCACTTTGTATTCACTGTCAAACACATATTTCAAAAAAAAAATCTTTTTGAGTTGACGAGAGAAAAATGAATATCCAGTGTTATTTATGTGAAAAAGAGTTTTCAAATATTATTATTACATTAAAACATATTAAGAGTATTCATTTGATTAGGGGTAAATCCACAAATCTGAAATGTGTCGCAAAAATTGAAAATAAATGCACAAAATTATTTCATACGTTCGATACTTTGCGTAAACATTCTCAAAAATGTGTTGAAAGTAACAATGTTTTCGGGGTAAACCAAGAGGACCGTGCTATTTGAGACATTTTAATCATATCTATTCTTCAGCGCCATCTATTGGGCAGTAGTATTGATGTGATATTTCAATCGTTCCAATGGCTCATTTGTTTTATTATTTGTGTCAATAAAAATGTTGTTCGTATTACAATGGATCTAAATTGAATTCACCCATGTAAAATAAGATGGCGCGGTCAATTGGCATACTCTCGAATAGTTCTCCAATCCCATACAAGCACGGTCCGCTTGGGGTAAACAGTCAATAAATTTATCTGAAAAAATATCAGACTTCATCGTTTTTTTCTTTTTTCAAAGTACAAGCAAAAGTAATAATGAATATAATAACAATGGGAATTCGATAGAACCTCCATAACAAAATATGGTATATTTCTGTCCACCATGTGATAGAGCTGGTCTGTAAATATACTTACTCTCAATTATAGGACTTTATGAGATTGTCCAATAATCGGAACGATTCCGATGATTATTGCGCAAGATTTGATGTGTGGCATCCATTTGAATTTTTGCCATCAGACGGAACAATTTTTTCTGCTGAAAATGAAATGAGCACTCAACCGATTCCCTATTTCGAATCATATTCTTCTACTTTCTCGACTGAGATCAATAAACTTAATTTCAGTGGTGTAACTAATAAATAATAAATAATAAAATATTTTATCAGTTAGTAGGTTTTTTCCATTAGTATTTTATTAGTTAGAAGGTCTTAGTAGCCACTAAGAAGTCATAATTATTATTTTTTCTACAAATTAGTAGGCGTTAGTAGATTTATTAGCAGAATGCCAGTAGATTTATTAGTAGAATGTTAGTAGATTCTTCATTATTAGTGGCTGTTAGTAGAGTTTTCATTCAAAACTCTAATAACAGCCACTAATATTGAAGAATCTACTAATTAGTGGAGAAATTAACATCTATGAGTCGGTGTTGAAGGTCGTGGTTTTGAAATAGTGTACCAGACTTTTTTCTTGATGAGTAAAAGTTCCATTTTGTATTTCCAATTGAAATAATTTTTGTTATACAATTTCACAATTTGCACTTTCGTTTCCATATTTAAATAATCTTTATTTATTATGCACCGCCAAGATCTGGCTGAATACTTGATATAATATTAGTAGTACACATTGAAAACCGCGCATTCGTTAATAACTTCATATCTATCATAGATGTCATTATTTTGACTTTAACAGCTATTTTATTTTAAAGAGGATAAAAAAATACATTGAAAACGATCTGTCAAACTTATCATTCAGTTGAATACACAAGTTTATTATTGCGTTGAAAATGTCGAACTACGTGCCTACAAAACAGCATTTGCGGGAAGTTTTACTTTATTGGTTTAATCTGAAGAAAAATGCTTCCGAGAGTCATCGTTTGTTATGCGAAGCATATCCAGAATATGCTCCGTCGATTAGAACGTGCCAGGAGTGGTTTGCGCGGTTCAAAAGTGGTGATTTTGATGTGGAAGACAAAGAGCGTCCAGGCCAAGTGAAAAAGTTTGAAGACGAGGAGTTGGAAGCATTACTCGATGAAGACTCGTGTCAAACGCAAGAAAAACTTGCAAAATCATTGGGAGTGACACAACAATCCATCTCCTATCGTTTAAAAGCCATGGGAATGGTTCAAAAGCAAGGAAATTGGGTGCCAAACGAATTGAAGCCGAGAGACATCGAACGCCGTTTTTTCACTTGTGAACAGCTGCTTCAAAGGCAAAAACGGAAGGGTTTTTTGCATCGTATTGTGACTGGTGATGAAAAGTGGATTCATTACGATAATCCGAAGCGAAAAAAATCGTATGGTTACCCCGGCCACGCATCAACATCGACGCCAAAGCCGAACATTCATGGCTCGAAGCTAATGCTGTGTATTTGGTGGGATCAGCTCGGCGTGATCTATTATGAGTTGTTGAAACCAAACGAAACCATCACAGGAGCATTGTACCGAACTCAATTGATGCGTTTGAGCCGAGCACTGAAGGAAAAACGGTCGGAAACGGTCGCAAGACACGATAAAGTTATTTTGCAACATGACAACGCTCGGCCACATGTTGCTCAGGTCGTTAAAACCTACTTGGAAACGCTTCGATGAGAAGTCCTACCCCACCCGCCGTATAGCCCAGACATTGCCCCTTCCGATTACCACCTCTTCCGATCAATGACACATGGCCTGGCTGAACAGCATTTCCATTCTTACGAGGAATGCAAAAAATGGGTCGATTCATGGATAGCCGAAAAAAGCACAGATTTCTATCGACGCGGAATCCGTAATTTGCCAGAAAGATGGGAAAAAGTTGTGGCTAGCGATGGACAATACTTTGAATAATCAATTTGTAACCATTTTTCCATAATAAAGATCGAAATTTTGAAAAAATGCGCGGTTTTCAATTTGTACTCCCAATACAATAGTTGTTGTTATTTGCTCACAAAATTTATCACAGGAAAAATGTATCATCATTTAAATTAAATAGTGCTTTTTTAAACATAGAACGATTTGTGGAGGTAATAAATAAATCCTTGACTAAATTAGCATATTTACAAATAAGAGTTATATGCACGTTTTGCATTCTACTTAAATTGATGTTCGAGATCTTGAAAAGTTCAGCATTTCGAAAGTTATGAGTGTTTGGATTTACATAAAAAAGATTTCTAACAAATGGACAATGAATTCTATTATACAACAAATCGTAAAAAAATAGTAAGGCATGATTTATTCTGCGACGGCATAGTTTCGGCATATTTAACGCTTTGAGTCGATTCTCATACGATGAAATACGGTAATTGTTCAACTCATTCGGATATTCTCGAAGCGCATACATCGTGAATTGACGAAGTATGCTCTCGATCGTATCAGACCGTGTTGGTGCAATTGTCAACCATAATGTACTACAGTAGTCAAGTTTAGATTGAACGATGGCCGAGTAAACCACTTTTAGTGTTGTTTCATCTGTAATGTCACGACAAAAGCGTTTGACAAAGCCGAGAGCCGAGTTTGACTTTGCAATGATCAAGTCCGTATGGGATTTAAAAGAAAGCTTATTATCGACGATAAGACCCAGATCACGTTGTTCAGTTGAAGTTGCAAAGTGATGATCACCATAGAATGCTGGCACGGGTGCAACTCTTCCACGATGCAGTGATAAGATTGAACATTTGTCTAGGTTCAGTTATAAGTCATTCGATTCACACCAATTGCGCAGTTTGTTTATGGATGCTTGTAGCTCGAATGTGTCAGTATGATCGTTTATTACTTTAGTAATTCTTACGTCGTCAGCAAACATTGAAAGGAAAACTCCATTCAAGACAGCGGACGGCAAATCATTTATGAATAGCAGGAACAATGTGGGCCCGATATGGCTTCCCTGCGGAACACCGGAGTTGACTATGAAGTCTGGGGATTCAGCTTCACCGATTTTGACATATTGACGACGATCTGATAAATATGACTTTAGCCATCTGATGATATTGCTTGGAATTGGGAACGCAGTCAATTTCTCGAGAAGAATGTTGTGATTCACTCTATCAAAAGCCTTACTGAAGTCAAAGTATGCTACATCGACACGATTTGATGTGGTAAGCCCGTTGAAAGAGTAATGGAGAAATTCCATCAAATTCGTTGTTGTTGAGCGATGTTTCATGAAGCCATGTTGACAGGGCGATAGTATGCTCGGTGAGACATGTCTGACTAGGTGGACGTTTACGCAGTGTTCAAAAAACTTAGCAAATATTTTCAATTTGGATATGCACCCATAGTTGGAGACGTCAGATTTAGCACCTTTCCAACTGGAAAATTTCCCGTGTCAAGAGATTCATTAAAAATCATCGTTAGCGGCTCATGATGCACAGTTTTTCAGTACTAGTGGATGGATACCATCAGGATCTGCAGAGGTGTTTGTCTTGATTTTTAGTAGCTCTTCAAAAACGAAATATTCATTTAGAAAGAATGGCTCATTTATTGTTAAATGTGGTCGAGGTGATGGTAATATGTGAGCGGTCGAATTAGCAGAAAAATTTTCATTGAAGAATTCAGCAAACATAGAGGCTTGATCAATCTCAATCATCGAAGAGCGAGTACCAAAATGCAACAATTTTGGCAAATAATCATTATTTCTTTTGGAATTTAAGAATTTCCAGAATGAAGACGAATTTGATTTGAGAGATAATTCCAGTTTTTTGCGATGAGACTGGTATAACAATGAGTTGAGTGCATCGAATTCAGCGAAAATACGCTGATATGCTGATTTTTCACCGGTTAATTGAGACCGTTTCCATTCTTGGCTCTTTTTATTGGGAGAACAAATTGAAAACCGCGCTTTCGTTACTAACTTCATATCTATCATAGATGTCATTATTTTGACTTTGACAGCTATTGTATCTTAAAGAGGATAAAAAAATACATTGAAAACGATCTGTCAAACTTATCATTCAGTTGAATACACAAGTTTATTATTGCGTTGAAAATGTCGAGCTACGTGCCTACAAAACAGCATTTGCGGGAAGTTTTACTTTATTGGTTTAATCTGAAGAAAAATGCTTCCGAGAGTCATCGTTTGTTATGCGAAGCATATCCAGAATATGCTCCGTCGATTAGAACGTGCCAGAAGTGGTTTGCGCGGTTCAAAAGTGGTGATTTTGATGTGGAAGACAAAGAGCGTCCAGGCCAAGTGAAAAAGTTTGAAGACGAGGAGTTGGAAGCATTACTCGATGAAGACTCGTGTCAAACGCAAGAAAAACTTGCAAAATCATTGGGAGTGACACAACAATCCATCTCCTATCGTTTAAAAGCCATGGGAATGGTTCAAAAGCAAGGAAATTGGGTGCCATACGAATTGAAGCCGAGAGACATTGAACGCCGTTTTTTCACTTGTGAACAGCTGCTTCAAAGGCAAAAACGGAAGGGTTTTTTGCATCGTATTGTGACTGGTGATGAAAAGTGGATTCATTACGATAATCCGAAGCGAAAAAAATCGTATGGTTACCCCGGCCACGCATCAACATCGACGCCAAAGCCAAACATTCATGGCTCGAAGCTAATGCTGTGTATTTGGTGGGATCAGCTCGGCGTGATCTATTATGAGTTGTTGAAACCAAACGAAACCATCACAGGAGCATTGTACCGAACTCAATTGATGCGTTTGAGCCGAGCACTGAAGGAAAAACGGTTGGAAACGGTCGCAAGACACGATAAAGTTATTTTGCAACATGACAACGCTCGGCCACATGTTGCTCAGGTCGTTAAAACCTACTTGGAAACGCTTCGATGGGAAGTCCTATCCCACCCGCCGTATAGCCCAGACATTGCCCCTTCCGATTACCACCTCTTCCGATCAATGACACATGGCCTGGCTGAACAGCATTTCCATTCTTACGAGGAATGCAAAAAATGGGTCGATTCATGGATAGCCGAAAAAAGCACAGATTTCTTTCGACGCGGAATCCGTAATTTGCCAGAAAGATGGGAAAAAGTTGTGGCTAGCGATGGACAATACTTTGAATAATCAATTTGTAACCATTTTTCCATAATAAAGATCGAAATTTTGAAAAAAAATGCGCGGTTTTCAATTTGTTCTCCTAATATTTTTCAGAGCCTGAAGCTGTTTATTCCACCAGGGCCTCGGTTGATCTTTGTTGACGGCACAAATAATGAGATGCCTTGGAAGTATTTCACTTTACCGTCTAGTGACATTTCTTTCATATTTTCAGCGATGTTTGAATCATTGAAGAAATTGCTCATTCCAATGTAGTCAGCACGATTGAAGTTCGGACGGCTGAGAATTGAATGTGATTTCGGTAATTTCAGTTGACATTCGATGACAAGTAGAAGCGGTGGGTGATTCGAATCTACTTTTGACAGCGGCCTCGGGTTAGACAGTTCAAAATTTGAAAATTCACTGGTAAATACCACGTCAAGCAGTCTGTTTAAGTCATTGAATCGGTCGTTGACTTGATTTAAGCCCAAGCTGAGGATTTCATGAAGAAATTGAGCCGCAAATAGAGGCAAGACATTTGTAGGTAGCATAACATTCATGTGATCGTCGAAACTGTCATTTGGCAAAATCCAGTTGACTTTCGGAATGTTGAAATCGCCCATAACAAAGATACAATCTGAATTATCGAGGCGAATTGATTTGATTGCATTTAGATTCTTGGCGTTTAAAACCCTGACTTTATAAATTCAAAAGAATCGGCCCATAACCAATGTTGAATTAAGTTGGAATAAAAGTTATAAATAAATGCACGTTTATTGAACTCAGAGCGAGGTTTGACCAAAACCCGCAATTGACCATTTGCCTTGGACTCAGGGGTAAGGCCATTGATTCGCTCACGATATCGCTTATGTATGTGCTCAGATCTTTTCAAGCCATAAATATAACGAATTGTATCGTTATCAGCCATGCGAATACGATTTTTCTGATCAATTGAGCCATGGGCTCTCCAACCATAAGAGATCAAATCACCATAGCTTAAAATCGGATCAATGAGCGCACAAGCAACATCACGCTTAACATAATTTGGTATGATATGCCGAGTATGGCGAACTTTTTACAATTTCTCATTATTATTTCTCAAAATTCATATTTGAGTCAAATACAACACCGAGATTTTTTATTGATTTGCAAAACCCCAGCTGTTCGCCGTCAAAAACCATCTATCATATCGAAATTTATACGATTAGTATTGTCCTTTGAACTTGGTTTTATTCAGAGCTATACCACGGCGCGAAACAAAATCGTTCATTTTACTTTACTTATTCCTTCATTTATTTTGTTGGAGTCTACTTCGAGGTGTGCCTGGAAATCTTTAGCGAAGAGGTGACCCGTCATGTATTCAGGCACATTGAGAGTATCATTGGAATAAATTGAGAAAATGGTTTGGCCGAAGTTAGATCCTTGAAGAACTCCATTACCAATTTCAACACTATCTGATTCAGTATTACCAACTTTAACTATTTGAGAAATGTTACTATAAATTGATTCAATTAAATGTAGAAAATTATTGTCGAAACCGTAAGATTCACACACTTTAAGCAAACCGGAATGTGGAACCAAAGGGAAAGCACTTTTGATGTACAAAGAGACATAAATGACAACCTTTTTACGGTTGATAGACGACCTGATACTCTCTGATATGTTCAATAGCGCAGTTGAGCAAATGTGATTCTTGCGAAATCCAGACTGACGATCATGAATTAAATGATTAGATTCCAAATAGTGGATGAATTGTTCGTTGAGCAAAATCGCGAATATTTTTGGTAAGACGGAAATTATACTGATTGGTCCGGAATTCAGAAACGATTTGGAGGTTTGTGACTTTATTAAGAGGCCGAATAATAATTTTATTCCAATCAGCAGGATACAAACCATTGCGAATACATTAGTTGAAACTGAATTGAATTGAGGATACAATTGATCTGAGGCTATTCATGCGCAACAATATGGGACAAGCCAGTTTTATCGAAATTTTAAAAATTTAAACGCGATTTTAGGGCATTGCTAAAAATAGGAGAATATTGATACCTCGAATAAATTTGACATTTTCTGGTACAATACTGTGGATAGGGATTTGAGTGAATGGTTTGAAGTACGTAATGGTCTGCGACAGGGCTGTACAATTTCACCTCTTTCATTCATTATTCATATGGACAAGCTGATCAAATCAGCCAATTTAAGGGGTAGAGTAGCTTTGGGGCAATATTATCTCCAAAGAGGCTTGTACGAACTTCGGAATGACCATTAGCGGCACAAAAACTCTACTATGAATGGCAACTTGTTGGAACAAGTTTCCCAATTGAAATATTTGGGTTGCATTTTTCCGGAAGATGGCAAGTTTAATAAAGAGTTTGAACAGCGTAGGTTAAATGGGAATAAAGGAGTAACAACGCAACTTAGATCACACGTTTTCAATAAATGTGAATTGAGTACAGAAACAAAGATGTTGATTCACGGGTCAATCTTCAGACCAACTATTCTAAAGGGTTTTCCATTAAGGACTTGACAACTTTTTTTTTTAATAAAACGCAAACCATTTGAGATTTTTCGAAAATTGTATTAATGGCTTGAAGTACGATCAAAACATTTAATTATGGAATTCGACTTCGCTCATATGTCCACCACGTGCACGTTTGCAGCGGTTGATTCGTTGAACCCAATTTTCGAAGACTCGGCCGCACATTTTGATGGAAACGGCCGCAATCTCTCGTTCAATATTAGCTCTGAGCTCTTCTAACGACGCCGGCTTGTTAGCATAGACCAATGATTTAACGTAGCCCCATAAAAAAAAGTCTAGGGGTGTTAAATCACACGATCTAGGCGGCCAATCGACAGGATCATTTCTCGATAGAACACGTTCACCGAATTTGGATTTCAATAAGTCGATTGTTACACCCGCTGTGTGGCTTGTGGCACCATCTTGTTGAAACCACATATCGTTGATGTCTAACCCATGCAATTGGCCAAAGAAATAACGTTGCAACATGTCTCTGTAGCGGTTTCCATTGACTGTAACGTGACGGTCATTTTCATCAACGTAGAAAAAAACGGCCAAATGACACCACCGGCATGAAAACCACACCATACAGTTATTTTTTGTGGATGAAGTGGTGTTTCTTGAAGCACATGAGGGTTTTCACCTGACCAATAACGCATATTTTGTTTGTTGACGAAGCCGTTTAACCAAAAATGCGCTTCATCACTGAGGATGATTTTGCGATGAAATTGGTCATCTTCTTCCAACATTTCAAGAGCCCAATTCGAGAACGTACGTCGCTTCATATGATCGAGTGGCTTTAGTTCTTGAGTTGACTTGATCTTATAAGGGTGTAGGCCAAGATCCTTTCGCAATATTCGCCATAGTGTGGTCTGAGCGATGCCCAATACTTGAGAACGCCGTGGAATTGACTGTTTTGGTTCTTCTGCGATGAACGCTTGCACGGCAGCAATATTATCGGCACTTTGACCAATTCGTAGTCTCACTGTTCACTAGACTATGAATTGCTTGTCTCCTGGGACGATTATTACGACCAAAAATTGGCGTTAACGCTCTTAAAGTTGCAGTCACCGACCCGGAATTGTGGTAGTAAATTTTAATTATTTGTAAATGTTGTTCGTTCGTGTACTTCGTCGTGATGAATATGTTGACTTTACTGAATATTTTGACATTGACACTTTGGAAATTGGTTTGAGGATGCGTTCACAGTGAACGTTCAAAGTTGTCAAGTCCCTATTGAAAAACCCTTTATATGGTAGCGAGAGCTGAGTTGATTCTGAGAATATGATTCATGATCTGGAAGTGTTGAATGGTTTCGGGAGTCTTGCGCCGCGATCAGTGGAAAAACAGAATCCGAAATGAGACGATTCGGGGGGATTTAAACGTCGATTGGGTAGGAGAGCAAGCATGAAAATCCAGACTGAGAGGGTTTGGTTATGTCAAACGCATGGGAGAAGGGCGATTACCGAAACGGATTCTGTTCACCAAAGCTGATAGGCCAACGAGACCGTACTATTTGAGACATTTTAATCATATCTATTCTTCAGCGCCATCTATTGGGCAGTAGTATTGTTGTGATATTTCAATCGTTTCAATGACTCATTTGTTTTTATTTTTTGTGTCAATAAAAATTGGCATACTCTCGAATAGCTCTCAATTTCCATATAAGCACGATCCGCTTGTGATGGGCCAAGATGTAGGGATAGACCACGTAGACGTTATTTAGATTCGGTTAAATATGATTTGAATGCGAGGGGATATGAATTTTGTGATGAAACTCAAAACTTGGCTCTCGATCGGAGTTTGTGGAGAGGTATTGTTAGGAGTGTATGAGGCTTTTTGTTTCGAAAACAGACCAGACGCTGAAAGGCAATATTGTTCTATAATTGTTTGTTGTTGTTGTTGGTACAATACTTCCCTTTCAATTTCAACAAACTCAATTTCAACAAACTCAATTTCCTGTAATACCCGCATTTGCAATTACAATAAATAAATCGCAAGAGCAAACTTTTGAAAAGATTGGTATTCTAATAGGTCTACCGGTTGAAAATGTCGTTTTTTTTCAAAAATCAATGCTTTATTGAGGAAAAATGGATACAAATTTAATATTCATCGTTGGCCACAACTTTTGCCCATCTTTGTGGCAAGAGGCGGATGCCACGTCTCAAAAAATCGATCGGTTTAGCGGCTATCCACAATTCGATCCAATTTTTGACTTCATCATTATTGAAGAAGTGCTGGTCAGCCAGTCCATGCATCAATCGGAAGAGATGATAATTGGAAGAAGCAACGTCTGGGCTATACGGCGGGTGGGGTAGGAGATCCCATTTGAGCATATTAAAACTTCCCGCAAATGTTGTTTTGATGACACGAATGTAGAAATTTTACGGCTTCACAAAAAAAAAATTATTTTCACTAATGACCAATAACCTAGACTGAAATAATTAGACAATGACATGAAGTTTCTCATGTGACAGCTGTCATAGCCAGAATTCACCTCAGAGTAATACATATGAAGGTGTCTGCAATAACGACATTTTCAACCGGTAGACCTATTAAATTAAAATTACTACATGTAACATAGAATGGCTGGTTGTGGGCATAGTCCGATGGGAATACTCTTAATCTAAACAGTTCAGTATTTCTTAAACTTCTTTGGCTAATAATAAATTGCTGTCGAGTTACAAAATTTTATCTCTAAGTGCATTTGATACAATTTTACCCAATAGATCATAAATTACAAATATTGAAGCGTTTATACGCCGCCTCAAAAGCGATTGAATAATTAAAACTTCACATCTAAACTGATACGGTGGCAATACAAAATTTTCGTCTCTTTGATAAATATATCTTAATGCCCATACAACAAAATCCTTCTGAATTGATTCAATCCTATCTGAATGTATTCTGTGATATGGCTGCCAAACTATACTAGCATACTCAAGTTTTGACCTAACTAGTGCACAATACAACATTTTCGCTGAGTCGATTGTGAATTTATTCTTTAGGGTTCGTTTAATAAACCCATTGCTCCGTGTGCACTGGCAGTGATCGCATTAATGTGACTGATAAATGTTAGCCTTTTGTCGAATATCACGCCTAAATCTCTGTGTTGATTTAGCCTTTCGAATGTGTGTCTTCCATCATCGATCGTGTATTCGTATTTCGAAACGTTTGCACCTCTCGCAAAAGTTATGACAAAGCATTTTCGCAGATACAGATGGTCAATTGCATTTTGAAAAATAACAGCATTAATGGGAAATGAAATTTTTCGTATTAGTTTCTAGTCATCTCCAAATAACAAAACAAGAGCATTGGACACTGTTTCAACAATGTCGTTAATAAAAACAATAAAGAGACATAGTCCCAAGATACTTCCCGCTGGTACTGTGAAAGTTCTTGACTTCCTTTCACCAATTCCAACAAACTGTGTCCCTGATGTCAAATAAGCGTGGAACCGTTTGAAAATACCTCGGCCGAATCCAAAGTGCACAAGCTTTTGCAGCATTTTCTTGTGATTTACTCGATCGAATGCCTTTTCGAAATCAAAAGATGGTTTGTTCCTCTTGAATGTGAATGCGAACAGTTTCACTCAAATCAATATAACAAAGAAATCGATTAATAAAGCAATGTTCAATCAAACTGAACTGCAGCTGTTGTTTCCCAATGGAAAACAAATTGATGAAAAATAGTACAAAGATTTGTTAGATTTGATAAAATTTATTGACCCAAAATATCGAGCATTTTTTGAAGGTAGGCTGAATATGACTTGGCAAGCGATTACAAAGATTCATAATGTACAATTTATAATGAAAACATTTCCAAAAATAAAATATTTTGTTTGACAAAGCTAGCTACCAAATTATTAAATACATTTTCTTTAATATTATTTGATTTGAAGCATAAAAAATTAAGATAAAGTCGATGTGAAAATAATAGAGAGTTCGCCATTACCATTTTCGAGCTCTCAAATTTAATTTTGTATTATTTGAATATCGCACTTCGAAATAAAGCACTGCCACACATTTACTCTCTCTCTCTCTCTCACACTCAGCAGTATAAGCGGCTCAGTTGTGTGATTGTATCGGATGTGCATAAGAAATAACAGATCGGTAAATAAGTCTCTATCCTGACATATAGATGGCGTTAGTAGTATTGAATCCATGTGGTTTTCATTTAGTACCAACCTTCAAACGATTCGTGTCAAAATTTGACAGCAATCGAACGATTAGTTCGTGAGTTATTGCGTTTTGAGTGAAGCCACTTTTGTTATTGAAAAAAACATGGATTAAAACGGATTTCGTGTGTTGATTCATCACTGCTTTTTGATGGGAAAAAATACCGGCTTGATAAATGTTACCCGGACTCTGCGCCAGCAGAATCAACTATAAAATATTGGTTTCGTGAATTTAAACGTTGTCGTGCAGACACAGACGATGCACAACGCAGTGGACGCCCAAAAGAGGTGGTTACACCAGAAAACGTCAAAAAATCCACAAAATAATTTTGAATGACCGTAAAGTGAGGTTGAGCGAGATAGCTGACACTCTGAAGATATCAAAGGAACGTGTACATCATATTATTCACGAATATTTGGACATGCGGAAGCTCTGTGCAAAGTGGGTGCCGCGTGAGCTCACAATCGATCAAAAACAACAGCGAATTGATGATTCTGAGCAGTGTTTGGAGCTGTTAGAGCGCAAAAAAACCTGAATTTTTGCGTCGGTATGTGACAATGGATGAAACATGGCTCCATCATTTCACTCCGGAGTCCAATCGACAGTCAGCCGAGTGGACTGCATACGATGAACCGAATCCAAAGCGTGGAAAGACGCAACAGTCGGCTGGCAAGGTTATGGCCTCTGTATTTTGGGATGCGCATGGAATAATTTTCATTGATTATCTTCTAAAGGGTCGGACCATCAACAGCGACTATTATATAGCGTTATTGGAGCGTTTGAAGGACGAAATCGCTAAGAAACGGCCGCATATGGGGAAGAAAAAAGTGCTGTTTCACCAAGACAATGCACCGTGTCACAAATCAATGAAAACGATGGCAAAATTGCATGAATTGGGCTTCGAATTGCTTCCCCACCCACCGTATTCTCCAGATTTGGCCCCCAGCGACTATTCCCTGTTCGCAGACCTCAAGAGAATGCTCGCTGGCAAGAAATTTAAAACCGATGATGAAGTGATTGCCGAAACGGAGGCCTATTTTGAGGCAAAACCGAATAAGTACTACAAAAATGGTATCGAAAAGTTGGAAGATCGCTATAATCGCTGTATCGCCCTCGAAGACAACTATGTTGAATAATAAAAATGGATTTTGCCAAAAACATGTTTTTTTCTTAGTTAGGACAGAGACTTATCTACCAAACTGTTAGTTAGACTGAGTATCGGGTATAATTTTATATGGCACATAGACCACCCAGCTTGTATAATGTCGTGTTCACATTTTTGTTTTTCTGTTCTTTTTGATTCCAAGAACACTCATAACTAATTTCCGTTATACACAAACTGAATTAAATTCGTTTATATGACAAAATGGAATAATAATAAGTTCCGAATAAGAAAGCCACTAGAAAAATCTTGTAGCCAATACAGCATATTTCACCTTTTTGTTTTTGCGCATAATTAATATAGCATATAGTTTAATATTTTGGGTTGCAAAACTGTGTGTCTGGTTTTGACTTTGAAGAATTTATTATTTCCTGTTTTTGCTCTGAGGAAAAATATTTTGGGCTATTCCACACAGAAAAATTTATTTCTGTTTTAGAATTCAGCCTCTCACATAGCTAATGAAAATCTTCTGGATAAACTATGTGCGTATACGCTATAGACACTTTTACTATGAAAATTTTCTTGGACACTTTTACTCATAACTTTTCCTGACTACTTTCACTCACAACCCTTTATATAGTCTTAATCATGACTAAGATCGAATCTTAATCACGATTATGATTGGATCTTATTCATGATTATGATGAAATCTTACTCATGAATATGATCGAATCTTAATCAATGAACAAGATTTGAACCTAACCTTTAAACAAGAAAGACCTGAAAATGTTGGAATAAGTTAAAAATATTAATCATTGATTAAGATTCGATCTTAATCATAATTAAGATGTGGCGATTAAGATAAATATATAAATCGATTAGGAATCTTAATCACTAGTGATTACTCACGGATGATCTTAATCACCAACGATTAACATCAATGATTAGGATTTTGGTGATTAAGAATCCGTCTATACGTAGATGTCATTCACGAGCAAGATATTATTTCCAGCACATCTATAGTTTTTTTTCTTATTTGGTTTTTACTGTTACTTACTAAAATGAATGCAATTTCGTCACATTTTTCTTATATGAGTTACGGCTATAGTGATTTAAATTTTTAACTGCAGAAATGTTTGTATTGATTTAGAAGGTGGTGAGAAAGTTCTCTTGAATGGATGAATATTGTATCTAAACACAAATTGGCTGAGAAGGAAATAAAATATTGTGCACAAACGAAACAAGTTTATTCGTTAAGATTCTTAATACTTATCTGACTTAAGGTAAATTATTCTATAAAATTTAATTTCTTTAAATAAAAAAGTGGTTGAATGTGTTCGCTGAATTTGTTAAAATCACCAATTTCGTCGTTCGATTTTAACAGCATTTTTGTTAGCAATCTTCAATAGTAGCTCCGGCTGTATTTTAACTTCGTGCATTTTCAAATGAGTCGTAAATTTGAATCGTCTCAGTAGATAAGCCAACGCAATTTTCAGCGAGGTCCAAGCATACCGAGTTCCTAAGATGAAATTATTGAACATATATTGGGCTTGAATGTTTGAATGATGTGCATAGTACCAACCAATACAATTACGTGGCCCAGCCGAAAACGGAATATATAAATAAGGATGCCAACCTGCACAGTTGTCTGGCAAAAATCGTTCTGGATAAAATTCATTCGCATTTTCGCCCCAAAATTTCGGATTTTTGTTCATCTTCAACATGTTTAAAAAGAGCTGTGAGCCTTTTGGAATGACGCCGCCATTTATATGAAAATCTTCAGTGCATTCTCGTCCCAGATATGGAGCGATCGGAAAGTGTCTCAAAGATTCCTTGATCACCAATTCCAAAAATGTCATTCTGGTTAGGTGCTCAGACGTGACTGATTCATCAATATCCTCGAATATCTCACGCAGCTCGTCTACAACACGATCTTGGTACTCCTGAAGAATATCATACAACAAGATTTGAGGCCACTAATTTCATAAAAATACTTCAGTGCCAATAAGTAGCTCTGTATTGCAAAGTATGTCACTGCACTATACACAGAGCTGCAGATTATTTGTGCTGCCAACTAGAGAGCGGAAATAAAATAATCTCAAGAAACGTCAAACTGATGTAGTAGAAACTTCTTTTAAATTTTGAATAATTCTTTGAGTAAGCCTTTTTAAAAAATGATTTTGTATGCGATTAAAGTAAAAAATAGAAATAAAATTGTTTGTAATCATCTCAGTTCTATCAGTGACATTATGAGTCAAATAGAGTGCACCGTTAATTAGTTGGATTTACATTGTCTTCAATCAAATGGGCAATTTCGGAATGATTGACAATCAAATCAGTGTCTTCAATTTTTTATGCAAAATCAGCATACATTTTTCTATTGTTTTCGACAAACAACATTTTATTATATAAATAAAGTGCCTATCACATCAGTTCATTCCCATTTTGGAACATTTGAGAATCATTTTCGTAAAGTCCAACATACATATATTCAAAATTTAATAGTTCCTTTCCCAAATGTGGTTTATTTGAAAATAAATAAGATTTCAATTTTTACAGTTTTTACAATGAATAATTAATTTCTGTTTTGCTTGGAATGCTCAGACAGATTTTCTTAACTGTTGTTCAGTGCTCACTTTGATTTGGAGCAATGACATACTTTTCACCACAAAGCCTAATTGGCGCTGAAGTTTTTTTTTAGATACTTTGATCAAAACTATCACTGTTATCATTATTACTTGGTGGATTGCGAGCATAAGTATTAAGCCATTTATTGTTGTTGCAGATGTATCAACCTGCATAAAGAATCAAAATTAGTAAATAAAACCTACGAAGATTGTGTAGATAAATCTATTACACTGCCCACGAAGATTGTATCCATTTCTTCACAAACGTTTTCATCACTGAATTTTTGTTCCAATTCCAATTGAAGACACTTTTGAAGATAGTTCATGGTATTAGATTCTTTGGCAATTGCAAGTTCATCTTCACCTTGAATCAATTTTTCCGCTAACTGCATTCTTTTTGTTTCTAATACGCTGCGATTGAATCTGTAGAACTGGAAGAATCGAGCAATTTCTCTCTTGTATTCCCTAAACATTTTTATAGAGCAAAAATAATGATATCCAAAATGAAAACCAATTTCAAAGAGAGAAAAGCCATTAACCTAGTCATTTGATAGATTGGATTCCACAGCCACACTCTCTGAATGCGCAATTGCACTCCTTGCATAATGCCCAGTATCATATCGTGAACGTCATCGCCACGTTTTGTTTGCATAGACCAATCAATACCAAAAGAAGCACTTATTATTGAATCAATAGCCGCTTTGAACATTATACGATGCATATCAACATAGCTGCCAAGCTGACGCTCCATTAAATCCACCATCTTTTTAGATTTCTCATTGAAAATTGGAATGAAACTGTTAATCATTTTTGGACCAAGCGTTGGATTCAATGCACGTCGATGTTCCTTCCATATTTGAGGCTCTGCGGTCAGAATCCCCGTTCGATTGTACAAAAAAGTATATGGAAACGCTTTTTTTAGGAACTTGTTGGATGTTAAAACGGTTTGGAAATCTTCTGGCGATGAAACATGAAAAATGAGCACTGGTCCAATCCAAGCATAGCACAAACAATCTGTTTCACTGCCAAGTGCCTTAATAATTTGCTCGTTGTTCTTTCCAATGATTTCGAACGCTTTGCCAAGCACTGGCAAACTTTTAACATGGTGAAACGGTTTGAGTTTCGTGTGATTTAAAAACACTTTCCAGCACTCAATGAAAAATAAAACAATCACAATTATCGAAGAAATTACAATGAGAATATTACTTATCATTTTTCTCTCTTCCAACGGAACTTGCTGCTACCTTTGTACAAGCTGTGTCGCAACTGATCTCACTTTTACCAAACAGTTAATTTATAACTTCTCGAAGAAATTTTTTCATTTTGGAGGTATGTTTGTATTTGTGGCTTACTTCTGTGTCTTGAATTAACGGCTCAATTGAATTTCTTTTCATTGAATTTTGATGTGTAAAATATGAAACATGCATATGTGTATGATGTAAAAATAGATCATGAAAAAAAAAAACATTCAATGTCCACAGAAATTTATAATTCGAGTTGTTTAACAACACATAAACATACTTGTACCCGGTGGTATTGCATAAAACCCGTTTACAATTACAATCCTACGATTTTACATAATTCTAAATTAGTAATACAAAATTGTTAAATTTTTATGTAGATGTTTGAAATCTGGGAAAAGTTCCCGAAATGGTTGAGCAAAATACACTAAATCGAGTATAAAATACAAAATTGTCACATCTTTCAAATTTTTTTAGTCTTTTTTTCAACATTATCAAGCTTTTTTGCGACTTCAAAATTTTGGAAAAGTATTAAAAAAGTTGTAATTGTGAAACAGTTAAAATTGTAAAAAAGTGACAATTGCAAAAATTTTAACGCATTTGTAAAACCATTTCATTAGTTTTTATATCTTATTCACAATTTTGGTAAAATTGTAGAATTGTAAATGTAAGCGGATTTTATGCAATACCCCCGGTCAAAAGTCTTAAGAGAGCAAGGGGAAATGGCCAGAGGATCAAGGTGGTGAAGTGATTTGACTACGTGTACTGACTACGCTATACAAACTACATAGCGTAGTCTACTACGCGTACCATTGATTTTGTATGGCGTTTCACTGGCCTGCAGAGGAGGGTCCGTCAAAACACATTAAATTGTAAAGGATAATTTATGCCCCCGCGGGGAAGAGGGCTAGATTTCCAGGCGGACCTTTAACAAAGTTCCTTCAAAAGTCCATTTTATTTAGTGCACAGCATTTTCTTTTCTAGGGGAGTCTAATAAAACTCAAATATCCCCCTTTCATATGTTTATATGCCGCATAAATAACAAGTTTATTGGTGCGAAAGCGAGATTCTTTGATTACAAGTGATCAAAAACCGGTGTGCGAAAATTGGGATGAGGTCTTCAAACTTCGTTCAAAATTTACTATCGTCTCATAATCTTACGTTCAGATGAATGAATATCAAAAGAGAGAAAACAAATCTCTCTACCTGAATTTATTGAATAAATACGAATGCTGTTGAGTGTAGGTACATTTTTTAGAATGTGTAATTTCTTTCCTGTATATGTGAATATTTTGAGCATTCAATGTATGAAATACAAAGAATACCAAGAAATTCGTGGCATCAAATTTTTTCACCGTTTGTAACACATCTGAGCGTTTATCTTCTCATTCAAAATGAATAGCTGTTCAATTGCAATCGATGTTTATTCCAATCGCGTGCGACTTTGTTCAATGATTCGTCATGTGAATATGGATTCTGCGCAAATATTGCATGTGTGAATGTTGAGAAAACAAAACACTTCACACTTGGATGAGTGTCTTTTCAAAGCGAAAGATGAATTTGTATTATTATTATCCGACTTGCTATTATTATTTGAAGATACTAATTCCTATAATATCTTTTCATATTCAATAATGAAAAGTGAAACTTTTTTTATAGGTAGGTATATTAAATTTTCGCTCAACTCTCGATTCCCAAATATGAATAGGTTGGAATGAAAATAAGACTTAAAAAAAATTCACAGAAGTGAAAGAAGAATAAACTGCACATAGAAGTGAATCACGAAGTAAAGATAAAAACAATATTTCATGGTGGAACATCACTGTGTTTTACTAGGATCAAATTAGAAATATCTTATTACTTATAATTTATTTTGCTAATTACATCTTATTATAAAATAATGAGATCGTAATAAGTAATTTATAAAGTAAAAGTAAAGTTATACATAAAAAATATAGTATGTATTACAATCTTATGATTTATTCATAGATTCATCTGGAAGTGTGTTTTAGTGAATTCTCAAGATTGATCAGGCTACCAACGGAAACAGGTCTTGTCCATCCTGAAGATCCTTCATTCAGTAGCTGCCATTGCTCGTGCTTGTGCGCGAACTCTTTTTTCATATTCAAATGGATTTTGACAGTAAATGTTGCAGGCCTCGGCCTGAGCTGGATCCTGGATATTCGGTTCATTCAACAGGTCCTGGATGCCGTACAGAATCTGTTTGATGGTCATCGCTGGACGCCAGTCCTTTTCTTCGTCGAGCAGTGACGAACATACTGTGCCTGATGGAAACACATTTGGATGAAACAGAGCTGGTTCAAATTTGCACTTTGGTGGACTGGTCGGGTAGTTATCTTTGAATTTCATGCGCAATTTGTATAAACCATTTTCCCATGGAGTCTGAGTAACGTCACACAGTCAGAAAAAAGAGAAGATAATCAAGTTATTATTTATATTGAAACAAATTGATTTCCATCAATTGGTTTTGTGTTTTATTATAAAAGATTCAATTTCAATCCGGTTTGTCAAAAGATAAAGATCATAAAGTAGACATTGCAAATCAGATTTATAAAGGAAAAAACGAAAAATGTCATAAAAATCCCGGAAATCTTCATAATTTTTCCGAAAATCGTGATAAAAACCCAAAAATCATAATAAATTTTCCCGAAAAGCGTCATAAGTTTCCCGAAAATCGTAATAAAAACCCCAAAAATCATACTACGTTCCAAATGTGACGTAAAAGTTTCCCTTCTTTAACGCAGCAAAAAGAATCCGTCATAAGAAAAAAAAAGTATCCTAATTTATTCGATTGGGGACACTTATGCAAACGTTGTAAACAAAGTTTAAGCCAAAAGAATATAAAACCGTCTGCAACGAACCATAGAGCCATCGACCATATTGCACGCTTGTCATATTTTGCTCGTTGAACATTACCGTTACCACCGGAAACACACCCCCAGATGAATCTTCAAATAATAAGATTGTTATACATATTAATTATTACAACCTGATTAGTAAGTAATTACATCGCATTTTATTACAGTTCTTAAAAAAATAACATTTGCAATAAATATTACAAAATGATCCGACTATAAAGGGTTGCATTTGCCATGATTCACTTTTATGGATTTCTTAAGTATCCTTATCAAAAAATCTCTTCAAAGCATTATGTGCAAGAGAAAGATGAATATAGAAACGAAGGAGACAAGTTCCAATTCCAATGGTGACAAATTTGAATGAGATTTTCTCGAGTTTTGTGAAATAAGGACCTGATCGAATGCGCTCATACGAAACCTTTGCATTCGTGCATTTTCAATGATCTGATCAAATGCTGCATTCCCTGGTGTGAGACCTCCAATAAAATTCTTTGTTACACAGAATCAAACTAATCTGGATCCTATGGAATAGGTACTTCTAAGCTTTTTTTTTTTTTTGTTCAATGTGCTTTCAAACAAACATTTCTATGAGGAAGTTAAGCTATCTTTTCTATCAGACCATCAAACATGCGAAAATTGCACACCGTTGCTGCAAAATAGATTTTTTGTGTAATGTCCAGATGTCGCTAGCTGAAACTGCACAAACTCCAACTTGATTTGAATGGTAGGACTCTTCGAATACGTAGATGTATCTAATGATAAATCACTGTTGCAGCAACCGTGTGGAAAATTGGCCTTGTGAATAAGCACACACGATGCTGTGTATTGACGACAACCACAGTTCTCGTACTGATGTTAAACAATAACAGCGGTTTCAATATTATTGCTGTATCCGATGAACATAGTTGGCTGTCTAGAGGTATAGTTCGATTATCGAGTGAACAACTGATATTATGTGTGCTCCTGAGAAAAATATGTATGATTTGCCACAAGATGCTTGTGTAAAACTACATTAGATAACTGCTGTTCACTCAACAGCCGATCTGTGTTACCAACCGTATAATTTAACATTCATTGGCTGCATCGCACATTTTTATGGGCATCTTGCATTAATGAGCTATTTTTAATTGTATTCCTCGAAAACAAGCAGAACATTATAAATGTATCTTTTTGCAATCGAAATTAGAGAACTTATTGAATCAGGTCGAACAGAACAGGTTGATTCTGTGGAATAGATACTTCCGAACTGGTGGATGTTCCACCATATGTGATTTGCGTCAGGACAGAAAAACAAATATGAAGAAAATAATAATATATATGAAACAACAAAAAAAAACAAATCATAATGAAACAAGCAAATTTTTGCAATACTTCTAATATTTGAGTTTAAGTTTGTCAAATGATTCTTACTATCTTTTCATACAGCTTTTTTGAAATTTGAATAGATTTCTGTTTCAAAAGTGTCGTTTTTCAATTAAAAGGGGCTTTCGACACGAGGATCTTCTGAGGCGAACATAAAATAAATTATAAAATATAAAATACATACCAGGTGTATACCTATGAAATGATGCTTTGAAATACGCGTTTATTGTGAAAAATTGGTTACAAATTTATTCTTTAAAGTAATTGCCGTTGCCAGCTACACATTTTTCCCATCTCTCAGGCAATTTATGGATACCCGCAAAAAAAAATTGTTCGTTTTTGCCGCAAACATTTACTTTTTCACATTTTGGTACGAATTGAAGCGCTGTCCGGAAAGTGCGTGGAACATCGATGCAAATAAAAGGTAATCGGAAGGCGCCAAGTCTGGTGAATAAGCCATATGGGGTAGCGATTCCTAATTGTACGACTATTGGATTGCTATGAAAGGTTTTATTATTTCCTCGATCATACCATCGGAAATGCCCGATAAATCCACGAAAAGCTTGACAATATTCTTTTCTATTACCAAGTGTGACGTCATACGACCAAAGCCATTTGCTCTAAACTGAATCATATAAAAATTGACCAACATACTAAAACATTTAAATCGTTAAACTATATGGAATCAAGAATGACTAAAAACTACAATGAAGCAATATTCGTGTTTCAGTTTTATTTAAGAATCAATTCATGTTTCACATTTATTCGAATTAGGTTCTTGTTTCACTATTATTTTCACATGGATTCATGCTCCATTTTTTCCCACAAAAAGATTGAGATCTTTTTATTTCTCACCCATTCAAATCAAGTGTATCTGAGTAGCGCTTCTGTGGAAACTCTTATGAAGTCTTCGAATGTATGTCAAGCTCTATATGGTTATTTAAGCAAATTTCACAAACATTTTATTATTTACCTCCAGACTGATTGATCATACTTTTTTTTCTAGTGAACCGATGCTGTTGTTTTCTGCTATATTCATCCTTCTCTTGCATATTATGATTTGCATCGAAGATTAATGTTTGAGAATGAGATATAATCAACTTCTGTGAAGTAGGGTATAAAACTGTTATTGCATGCTTCTAGTTAAATAAAGGAAAAGGCGGATTTCGGTTTGTGTATTTTATTGACTCTCATATGTGTGTTGACAACAAGCGGACGATGCAAAATTGAATTTTGACACTTAGCTTGACAGCAGCGCCCTCTGTACCATTCGTCTATGGATGGTAAACACTTTATCCCCTTCTTCAAACTATGAAAGCAAAGATGCGGAGTCTGTCAAACTCGCTGTTTGAAGAAGAGGAAGGCGGGGAAGGTGTGAAATGTTGAAGCGTTTAGTACAATCATTTAGGTAGAGATGGCGCGGTCCAACGACATTCACTTCCCCTTTACATAGGAGAAGATACAAAGCATCGTCCGCTTGGTTGACAACGACTGAGCTTGGGGCTCTGTCGTAATAACACGTGCGCGAGCTTCCACCGATCATTAGCTATAGAACGGACAATTGGTTGCTTGAGCGATTACGTTGTTCGAATAATGTGGTACATGTGTGCACACGTATCAATCAACGTGAATACGGCCGAAATTTCCAAATAAAACGCTATAATATAATTTATACAATAGCGTAGGAATTTCATCTAAATCTCCTATAGTTACATATATGTGTGGGTATTTCGTACAATAAATGAACTTTATTCGCTGCATAGCTGATACGCATGTTTGAATGATTTACGTATACGTCCAAACGAATCACATATCGTTTTTGTATAAATTTAGCCGAATTCGCGTAATTTTATATGTGCATACATTATGATTTTTGGAGTATGTTTGTAATACTACGCTGTTAAATTCAAATATTTCCGTTTGAAAAGTGTCTTTCCGTAATCTAAATAACTTTATTCACATATTCATTGTACAGTCTAGGATTTTGGCATAGAATTTTTAAGATGTTTCAGTTATAATACTAATTGGCGCTAGATTATCCATAGCCTGATGCACAGCATCATGAATTGTTGGAAAGTATTTGAAGAATCCATCCATTTTCTCATTCATATCACATTTTTTCATCATTTCATATGCAGGACCTTGGATTTGATATGAAAAAATAGATGTTTTTATGAGACTCAATTATATATCCAAATAATGATGCTGCAATGTGAAAATGCAACTTACATGATGCTCCCGATATGTAAACATTGATTGAGAGTTTATTGAAATCATTAATAAGTAGTTTGAGTGATGAAACTGCAGATGGATCAATATAACTCAAAGCCGAAAAGTCTATGATCAAGCATTTTAGATGTATTGATTCGTATCGTGGCTGTATTGTACTGAGACGATTGCGTATCTCTGTTGCGAGGTCGAGTTTGATTAGACAACATATTTCAGATTTGAAAATATTCCGATTTGCGAAATTCAAGCTGCCGCAATAATGAAAGATTTTTATTGAATTTATTTCTTCTGCCTGCAAATTTATAGATATGAATTGGTTTGAGAAGTATTCATCTGAACAACTGCTGCTTACAGCTCTGTATCGATTGATATCCAGGTACAAATCAGTTTTTGGAATGTGGCCTAAAAGGCAAGTATATGGTTTCATGCCGCGTATAAAAATGCAGGCCAAACTTAGAACGATGCCAACCAAGAGGCCAATATCAATTGAAAGAATAACAACAGTCAAGAATGTGAACAGCCAAACAACTGCATCCAAATGTGACATTTTCCAGAATTGGAAAAATTGTTTGACTTGCAATAGCATTCCTTTCAAAGCGACGACTACAATACTAGCCAAAACGCACTGCAACAATAAACGTACCAATTAAGTTTCGTGTTTATTAATTTATTTTTCCAATAAAATTGCTTACTCTTGGAAGAAGCGCGAAGAATGGTCCAATCCACAGTAGAACAAATGTCAATAAACCACATGAAATTAACGACGCAATTTGTGTTTGACCCCCGATGGAATGTTGTATAACTGAACGTGAAAGTGAGGCTGAGAACGGAAGACACGAGAAAAACGATCCGCACACATTCGATGCACCCATAGCCAACAACTCCTGGTTAAAATCTATCTCATAGTTGAGCTTTTGTGCAAAAATCAATGCCATCGATACGGATACAGTGTATGAAACCATTGAAACTATAAATCCATCCATAAATAATTGCTTTGATAAATGTAGGTCTGGCACTTCGAAAGCTGGAATAATATAAAGCATTGAAATCAATGACGCAAACAGTGACCCAAAATACACCACAAACCTGGAAATCCAGTTGGAATATATCCTAGGGTTTTAATTTGATAGTTTGTTGATAAGTCGAGATACCTCGAAGTCAAGGTTCCAGAAACTATAACGATCAACTCAATCGGTAAAGGCAAAAAACACACTTTACTCAATTTCGGCTTCAGCAGCTCATTGTTAAAGTATAAAATGGCAATCGATAGTATCGATATAATCACAGCTGTCCAATTAATGGATGACAAATTTTGCGCTATTTCCAAAAAATTCTGCCCAAGGAAAAAAAATGATTTATTAACTTGATGCGATCTTAATGAGAGATGTTATAAGAGTAAGAAAAAATCGCATACTAAAATTATTTGAAAATTGCTAACAACCGGAGTCAATTTGATTCCAAGTAAATCCTTAACTTGCGAGGCAAATACATGAATGGCGGCACCAGTTGTGAATCCGGAAACCAATGTTTCTGATAAAAGAGTTGATATAATACCCAGTCTTAATACAAACATCATAAGCTGAATGTGAAACGGAAAAGAATTGATTGAAAAATCGAAATTATTCTATTGAAGAGACAGTGACTCATAAAATTGACATACTTGAATACATCCGACGACCAAACACAGCGAAGAAACAACTCGCATCGGTGTAAATAATGCTTGATCCACAGTCCATATTTCATCAGTAGATAGTAGTATAGTTGAATTGTCCATCGGGTTAAATGAAACTGTGTCGTGGGCATATTTGAGAACCGTTTTACCTACCATAATTGATACGACAGCGAATGTTCCCATTGAATTGTGTTTAGATGTTCCAAAAATGAAATAAATCAAAACTGGAAAGAAGGCGGTATAAATGCCTACTATTGGAGGAATATTTGCAAGCATCGCATACCTTTCAAATAATAATAACATTGATAGCATCAAATGGGCTAATACGAAATTATAATAATAGTGCTCAGTTAACATTGTTTACCCCATGCCTTGAGGGATATGCATTATCGCTATCGTACAACCGCTGATAACGTCACCAATCAAGTCGTTCTTGATATGATATTGAGACAGCCACACAAACACGGGGAAAATACTGAAGACAATGCTTGTTGGCTTGATATCATCAAGCCATTGCTTGACATTACTTTTTTGGTCATCTTCTGGTTTACAATAATTCAATTCACTGTTGAATTGTTCTTGTTCAAAAAATGGTCGCTCAACTTTCAGCACTGCCCTTGCATCCGCAATCGCATGTAGAGACGTTTGAATCGTCATCTCTGAAAAAGAAAAGAATAAATGTCATTGATATTATATTGCTTTTCAGGAAATAAATATATATTTTGAAAAATGTTGGGATTTGGAATGATAGCAGGCCCATATGTGGGAGCACCATTTTCACGATCTACTGCGGATAATTTTGTTGCGCAATGAGCCTTTTTGAAGTGCTGTTAGGTGACAATGTAAGATCAAAATTATCGCATCATCAAAATATTTCTTTACCTTATCTGATTGCCAGCGCTAAGTAAATAAGATAAAACTTAAATTTCTAGTGATTTTGCTTCTGGTACGGATACTGGCTATTTACATTTTGCCGTTCATTCTCTCTCCCTCTCTCTATAACCGGGTCATTTTGAAATATTGATTCTAAGTCTTATTACTTAAGAGTTTTGAATAAAATGGGATTTTATCTCTTATTCAATCTTATTCAGTGAATAAGATTGTAATAAGGAATATTTTTTCCAAACTTATTATTAATAGCAAGCGGACCGTGCTTGTATGGGATTGGAGAGCTATTCGAGAGTATGCCAAAATACCGCGCCATCTTATTTTACATAGGTGAACTCAATTTAGATCCATTGTAATACGAACAAAATTTCAATTGACACAAATAATAAGAACAAATTCTTCATTGAAACGATTGAAATATCACATCAATACTACTGCCCAATGGATGGCGCTGAAGAATAGATATGATTAAAATGTATCAAATAGCACAGTCCCCTTGATTAATAGATTCATTTGGAAATGAGCTTAAGTAGATCCTCAATATCAATCAGAACTGCTCTCATTTCTGAAAGTGGGTTTTAGTAGATCTTCAGGTTTATCCTTTCCCACTACGAATGCACATACAAGAGTGTGATTCATTCGTTTCGTGAAGAATCGCACTTGATTTTATCTCATTTTAAATGGAACATGTAGTCTGCAGTCCACTGAAATGACGGAAAAGTATACGAAGCAATCTATTATTCCAATTTTACATTATAATGGAACATTTTCTAACTGAAATCAATGGAAATGTATTCAAAAAATAGACCATTAGACTCTATAGAGTATACCTAAATATAATTATATATACATATAGAATGAAAAATATCTACATATAGAATGAATATGTAGGGCTGAGAGTAAAAACGGTTAAACACATTTTATCTCCTGCTCACACCAAAGAAATTTCTCGTAAGCATGAGGATGACGTAAGATGTTTTTAAGCGTTTTTACTCTCAGCCCGACATATATATATAATAAATTCAGAATTTAAATTGATGATGGAAAGTTTGAAATCAGAAATTCACACAGGAAGACACAAAGAATTTCCCTCTTTCTTGGGAGAGTGAGAGAGAGCAACATTTATATAATATATACATATATACATTGAAAACATCATGAATTAGCACAATCAACTTGACATTGACATTTATACGCAAATTTCAACGAGTCCTGTTTGTATTAAATATCTTAAACTGTCAATGACCAGATACTTTCACCAAAAATATACATTTATCATTTGAAGAACTTACCTAATTTATTGAAAAAACCTATGCCGTTTTTTAAGAAAATGTATTGATATATTTGTATATTCGTTTATTTCTATCAATCTATTCTGAGCTAGCTGAGTTTAACCACTGTGAAAACTAAAAATATGATGCCCATGCAACGAATGGACGATTTCCAGATTCTGATCAAGTTATGAATTGAATACAAGTATTTATAGGATATTGTTAAATAAAGATTGTCGATTCCGCTATCTTACATATGTTTACATTGTTTACATGCATTTTTTGTCTATTTGCATGTTTCCTCTTGCTTTTATCCGGCACATTAACATTACTACTTGTTTTTATCTGTTCATTCTTGGTCAAAGAGTTTAAAATGAAAACAAAAACCTTTCAGATACTCAAATAGTAATAATAATACCGAGAGTTTAATCGCGACTTAATAAATTTGCGAATTGACGACAAGAATGAATGAGAATATTCTTGAATTATCGGCAACTGGACGCCGAGGAAAATCATCTATCATCATTTGCATTTTCGCAGAATTTATATCAAATTCATTAAACGAATAAGCTGTGAGATTGTAACACGTCCGAAACTCAAAAGATTTGTTTGAATATTTTCACGTAGCACTTTTCACATTCGCGCGAAAGTATTTTTCGCACAATGTACAGTATACACATGATTTGAAAAACATTTGTTTTCAGTTTACCAACTGTTTACACGAGTAGAACTCCTTATAATAAATTTTAGGCACTTTATATTTACCATTGTTGCCACCTGAAAACATGTACCAGTCCCATTGGCACACTTTTTCGCGATGTTGAATCAAGAGAATTGATCGCCGTTTGCAAGCGAATAAAAAAATATTCGGGATAAGCTGTGTCGCATACGTATGAAAGAGGCAAAAGATCATACGGAAAATAGCGAACATTATCGACCGACTTTGAACCCAAAAAAGACTCATTCAAATTGTGTTTAGAAATAGTTTACATTCGAATGAATCGAACGCCACTTACTTGTACATAAATAAACCTTCAACCACAGCGTATTTTTACGAATTCAAGCTTTAACATTTAAAAACGTAGAGGCACTGTTTCAATTCATCGAATGAGACTGCATCAATAGCCTATGCTTGATTTGAAGTAAAATGAATATCAGAACAACGCGGCTTGATCATATGTAAATATTAAAAAATTCAATCAATTATAAACTCTATTCTATATATTATATCTATTGAATAATTGTGCCACGATGTGATGTAATCATAGAACTCTCGGATATTGGCTTGCATTCGATGGCTTTCTATCGCTTCGATGTATGCCGAATGATGAATCGAAAAAAAAAAAATTATTTTCGAATATGCGATTCGTTTACACACCCGTACTAGTATCTAATTACAAACATGTGATTTGATTACAAAAACATATTATAATATTATGTGAGTATACTCAGAAACCTCCTTTGCCTAATCACATTGCATCGATACATATATTAATTTGAATCAATTTCACACATTGTGTCAAAAAGAATTCGTCCATACTTTTCGTCTATTGATTTCATTGAAGTTGGCTAAAGGATCAAAATCATATACAATAAATGGTCATACATACGAAAAACTAACTATTCCGCACATTTCTCGAAAGCACTGAGAAAGAATCTTGAACAAGCACGTTGCATACATTTTATTACATACACGAATTTATTTTTGTTAATTTTTTTGACATTTCTTCAGTTTTTTTGATAATTCTCCGATTTTACTATTTTTTCTTATTTCTCTTCAATTTTTGTTGTTGATATTTTTACGAATTTGTTGTGATAATTTTTTCAATATTTTCTATATAATAGATACATAATTATGGTAAAACATTGCTGATCATTTTCAACACTGAGATGATACTTTTCTGAATTTGATAATACTTTTTCTTGCACTTGCTGATCATGACTTTAAAGTTAGATGATACTTTTAGAATTTTGGTGATAATTTTCTATTTTTGTCATTTGTCTCCTTCTATATTCATCCTTCTCTTGCACATAATGCCTTGCATTAAAGAGATTTTTTGAGAATAAGACTTTCCCATGTTTTGTGAACTTGGACCCTGTTGCTGAACATTGGGCTCAAAACATTTTCAAACATTTAAAAACCAAATTGCACATTAAAACATACACTTTGAACTGTCAGATAGTTGATCTGAACGTATTTTGTTGTGGCACAGCTGAGCATGTAAAGGGTGCGCCATCTATTACTTTTTTTACTTTTCCGCACACACCATTGTGTGTGGTAAAAATATTGCGATCGGTCCAAAAAATTCAAAACGCTCGGAATAAGTTTTCTATGCGTTTTGAACCTAGAAAAAACGATTGCAACCATTCCCGGAGCAATTTTTTGTCCGTGTGTGGTACGTTGTCCGTTGTACGCAAAAATTTGTTAACACGATAACTCAAAAAATTGATTTTAGAATTGAACAAAAATTTACACACACATTTGTCTTCATTAGGAAATTGTATGGGGACTATGACTATTTCGCATTGTATCATTATGAAACTTTCAGAATATAATTTTTTTGTGAAAAAAATGAGTCATGCAAAATTTCAAGTCATTCCGAATTGAAGATTTAGGACTACCTCCCCTGCAAAATTTTCGATTTTCGGCGTCTTCTCGGGGTCGAAACGAAAAATGTGTATGGCAGCTATCTCAAGTTTACATTGTAACGAATTGAAACTTTCAGAATATTATTTTTTCATGAAAAAAATGAGTCGTGCAAAATTTCAAGTCATTCTGACTAGATTAGGGACTATCTCCCCTGCAAAATTTCGGATTTGTGGAGTCTTTTCGGGGTCAAAACTGAAAAAATGTATGGCGGCTATCTTAAGTTCACATTGTTTCCTATTGGAACTATCAGAATATTATTTTCTATGTTTTTCAAGTCATTCTGATGAGATTTAAGACCAGCTCCCTCACAAAATTTTTCAATTTTCGGGATCAATATTGAAATCAATAAATTGGATGAAGTATTTGTGATTTTCTAATCTATGTTTTTTCATCATTTTCATAACATAAATGTAGAACCATATCTATCGTTGGCATGAATTGAAATTTCACATCAGAGTGAACTAATTTGTAATTGTTATTACTAATTCAAAAATAGAGAACGTTGAAGTAAGAATTAGGAACTGAGATGTTTATTTGTTTTTATATTAAAATTGAAATTTAAATCACATGATGTGTAATGACTCGAAATTCGATCTCATTGTAATGACTTCAAATTTTCTGTGATTTATTCTCAAAGTTGCATGATGATTCGATAAGAAATAAACATAAATCCAATACAAATGAGTAGCAATCAATGAAAAATGTGTAAGCCCGAACAATTTCGGGAAATGTGCGGAAAAGTTACTTTTACGTACGTAAGACCATTTATTTACCTATGAGTTTATGTGTTACCATGTGAGTCAAAAGTCATGTGGTATGCATATATGAACTGTCAAAGGTATGCCATTTATAGTCATGGATTTGGTTACAACACAACAACGCATTTTGGTTATCCAAACTTATTACGAAAACAGTCGAAATATTATAAATACTTTTCGCAAACTTCGCACTAGTTCATTTTCACCTCAATAGGTCCACACGAATATCATGAACAACCTGTTCATCCCAAAAAAGTGACTGTTTGATGCGGCTAATGGGCTGGTGGCATCGTTGGACCATTCTTTTTTGAAGTCATTGAACATTTTGATGGCCGGATGTTGGCCTGTAAACGAAGCCGCGGTGGTCACATGACCAATGTTATTTTTCATACATAAATGGCATAAACCAACATTCATTGATCAATAAAAAAATTCGATTTCACCTCATGAAAAGCGTGTTGTTTTTTTTTCAAATAGAAAAAAAAGTAGCAAATGGCGCACCCTTTACTAGGCTTGTGAAAAAATGATTACAAATATATTCTTCAAAATATCAGGCCCAAGATGAATCAACTCCCCCATAACATGGGGGGATGGTATCTCCTTTCTAAGGGTAGGACCTACTTATACTGCATATCACATTTGGCACAGCTGTGTCGATTGCATGCTCAGCTATTACATAAGCAGAATACATACAAACCGCGCGCACACAGTTCGTCTCTTTGACAGATCAAAAAGAATGGTTGAATTAGTAATTTGGTTTTTATATGTTAGTTTATCAACGGAATAATGGAACCACGGGTGTACCCGTGCCCAAAGTCCACTCAAAGAAAAATACGCGTCTGAAGCGCAGTGTACTAATTGTGATGAATGTATTCATTAGTATTGCCACAATGATACTTTTGAAATGTCAAACTGTTTGTTGACAACCGGAATCTTGACACATGACATAACCTCAAATCATTTTTATCTAAGCCGAACATCGTCAAAGCACTTAAGTGAATATAAAATTGAAAATTAGTTTCCCATGTTCAAAATAAAAACTTTCAATCCAAGTACGGACGAATATTCCGACATGGCTCAGATGCTACGAATAATTGAAACGGATCCGGATTGCCAGAAAACCGGTTTAGCAAAGGTAAGTGAAATATGCGCATTAACAAACCTATGTATTAAATAGAACACATCAGTATTATAGCTCAATAAAACTGTTTTTTTTTTCTTTTTTTTTTTTTGAATGATACGGCTCAAATTCTATTGTGAATCATTTAAGAATCTTATCCAAAATATTTTTTTTTAATTAGAATATGGCATCCAATTACAAACAAACAGGTTATGTTTTCACAATTTGTGTTTCAATCTATTAGACCCAGCTGTAGAGTAGTGGTTAGCGTGCCGGCTTTGCAAGCATGGGGACGTGGGTTCGAGTCTCACAAGCGGCCGTTTGATTTTCTATCAATTTCATCATTGCTAATAACAGTGATATATTGATGGGAGACAAACTAACACATACAACAGTGATGTTCGACTCACGGAGTGTTTCGGAGGACACTTTGAGCCGTCGGTCCCGTGTGTGTGTGCACAAAGAGGATTTTGAGTTAGCACAGACACACGTAAATTGACTACCTTAACGCTAAGGTTGTGTTATTGGGTATTTCAATATTCAATACACCACCGCAAAAAAGGTAGTAGCCATTCATGGGCCCGAGCATTCGAATGCGGTGCAGTCGTGCCCTGCAAGCCGCTCACCAATGTATTCGAATAATAGTTCTCATGCTGGTGGTATTCATGGAATACGAAAAAAGACTGAACACATCTAACGGTACACAATTCGGTCTATAAATACTGAATAATGAATGAATGAATGAATGTTTTAATCTATTGAAATGTGTTGAAATCAACCCATAATTGCGTTTATAAATTCTGTCCTCTTTACCCAATTATTTTTGTTTAGTGTTAGAAATTATTTTGTCAAAATATGGTACATTATTGTTGAAACTAATCAGTCATTCAAATCTGACAAATTCGCAATCAACTCTTTGTATTCTATTTAATACAACAGTTTTGATGCATTTCATATTCCAGACTCTATGAAAATGATTTCCGAAGAAGATGAGTGTGGAACCCAAACACAAGATTGAATATAACAATCTTTCAAATCATAACAACTCTTCAAAATATAATAAATTTAAAGACGAAATGGCATACTAAATTGTAAAATGTCACCAGTGGCAACACCAATCATATTAGATATAATATTCATCACTATTGTGGTACTCGGCGCGCTATAAGCGTATTTCTGCTGAATACAAACATGAGTGGACTTTACCCGTGCCAACAAATATTTGCATACAACGTTTCATACACGGACAACAGATTGCTCTGGAAATGGTTTCAATTCTTTTTTGGGGCCAAAACGCATAAAAAACTCATTCAGAGGATTTTGAAATTTTTGGACCGCTCGCAATACGTTTACAAACACAGTGGTGTGTACGGAAAAGTTGAAAGATGGAGGTTTGAATTAGCTTTGAGTGAGTGGATCGACCTTATTCTGGGGAAAGAGTATTTTCTTTATGTCACAATTAATTTTTTCAAAATAATATTGATAATAATATCAACATACAATAGACAATATAATAGCAATAATAATATATTCATTTTTGTATCACTTCATTGCAGTCTCATGCTATCATTCGACGGCTAAATTTTTTGACCATGTACAAATATACTGATACAAAATAAAAAACATCCAGCAAAAATGGTTTACTTATTTGAATATTTACTAGAACAAGTGGAATTTGCATTAAATCCAAATGTCAGATACAGTGTGATACGTATTAAATAAGTTCACATTGACACATTAAAATGAAATGTAAAAAGAGTTGCAAGCGACGACGACAACTTCGTCTCAAACGATAAGATACAGAGAAGCAGGAATATCAGCTCACATGATTGGATGCAAAGTAAAGTTCGATCGATCTACAAATATCATTTTTCAGTTAGAAATACATACTATATTTTCCCTTTCTCGAATAAATTACAACAAAGTTGATGGAGACTTGAATGGAAGCTGCTACAATAATTGACGATTCAAATATAAATCACTGATGAATTCAACAAATACATCCGAGACGTTTTAACTTTTACAACTTTCTGCCCAACAAAGCTGAATATTGTTGAGTCAGCTTTCGCAATGTCACATAGTTCCCTTCAATTTTTTGTTATATTACGTATCATGCAAAAAATAATAAACATTACTTAATCTACTGCTAATAAAGTATTCCAAAAAAATAACACAATGAAAATCTACGCAAACGTAATTGGATGCATCCAATATTTAAAATTTACAAAGGGCGTCTCCATAATATTCCAACTCATATGGTTCTATGCGCAACGCACGTTATGTCAGTTTAACATTGTATTTATCAATATTGTCGTAAATAAAGCGCTTCAACGAGTTGTATAAAAAAGAACTGTCATCAAAATAGGTGTATAACATAGAGAATAGTAGAATAAAAAAAATACAGCAATTCTAATATTTGATTCTAATTCAAATTATATATTGAAGTAAAATGGACGGATTATTTGTATTCGACCAACAAAGTGATATTATCTTCATGCAGTTGAATGATAAAATCATATGCAAATTATGTGAATTAGCAAAGAAGCAAGAGCTAATTGCAAATGAAGCGGCAAGTTCTACTTGAAAATCGTTTTTTAGGAGCGGTTGGATTATAAATATAAGCTTTTTCAACAGACCGAGAGTATGGAGATTGATGTCAATATAATAGTTCAACTATTCAGTCCAATCGTTGCATCGCAGCGGATTATGTTCTGCCAATTTGATAATTCTTACACATCAATTCAACTGGAAGATGGTTTAAATTTGGTATTCGAAGAGGTAAGTTTGGAAAAATATCATTGAAATTTGCTTCAATCAACATGTTTATTGCTGTGTTAGTTTTTGGGATTCTTGTTTCTGAGCATCGGATCTGAATCAGTTGAATATCAACAAAGATACGTGGGTATTTGTATATCATTTATAAAACACTTATGCGGCCCCGACATTTTTTTGTAAGCAAACCATATTCACAAACTATCAGCGTGTTCTATGTCAATATTTTTATTTAATTCAACTTATTTGCAGATTAAAAAGGATTCCAACGAAGGCAAAAACATTGGATAGATTGCTGGAGTGCTGGAAAAATTTATACCACAATGATGAAGTATGATATTATCAAATTTGATTTTAAATAAGATATTTTGCACCTAATAAGGGCTATTGAATCGATTGTTGTATTTCGAACAGGCGATTTTGATTGAAGGCGTTGAGAATTTACTAATCAATTTCGATCTGAAGAAAGTTGCCCAAAATACATTGGAAACTGCATCCGAAAACTTAAAACGCGATCCATACTCGCAACGAAGTCATTCCATTTTATTTGTCAAAAATAAACTGCTGGCAATGTGTTCGAGGTACACTGCAATAGCAAAAAGTATTTTATATTAATTAAATGGTAGTTATTGGTACACACGAAAACGCAAAATGTAAGTTTTCAGCCCACATTCTCGTATTTAGCAGCAACTTTCAGCGTCTGGCCTGTTCTACGGAACAAATTGCCTCATACACTCCTAACAATACCTCTCCACAAACCCCGACCGAGAGCCAAGTTTTGAGTTTCATCATACCATTCAAGTCCCCTCGCATTCAAATCATATATAACCGAATCTACATTACGTCTACGTGGTCGACCCCTACCTCTCGGCCCATCAGCTTCAGCGAACAGAATCCGCTTCGGCAATCGCCCTTCTCCCATGCGTTTTACATGACCAAACCATCTCAGTCTGGATTTTCTTGCTTCCTCTCCTACCGAATCGACGTTTAAATCCCCCCGAATCGTCTCATTTCGGATTCTGTTTTCCCACTGATCTCGGCGCGAGACTCCCGAAACCATTCTCAACACTTTCATATCAGACACTTCCAAATCATGAATCAAATTCTCAGAATCAACCCAGCTCTCGCTTTCATATAGAATAGTTGATCTGAAGATTGACCCGTGAATCAACATCTTTGTTTCTGTACTCAATTCACGTTTATTGGAAACGTTTGATCCAAGTTGCGTTGTTACTACTTTATTCCCATTCAACCTACGCTGTTCAAACTCTTTATTAAACTTGCCATCTTCCGAAAAGATGCAACCCAAATATTTGAATTGGGAAACTTATTCCAAGATGATGCCATTCAATGTACAATGAATTGGCTTCCGAGTTTTGCCTACATGCATAACTCAAGCGGACGATGCAGAATTGAATTTTGACACTTACCTTGACAGCAGCGCCCTCTGTACCATTCGTCTATGGATGGTAAACACTTTTATCCTTCTTCAAACAATGATAGCAAAGATGTGGAGCCTGTCAAACTCGCTGTTTGAAGAAGGGGAAGGCGGGGAAGGTGTGAAATATTGAAGCGTTTAGTACAATCGTTTAGATAGAGATGGCGCGGTCCAACGACATTCACTACCCCGTTACATAGGAGAAGATACAAAGCATCGTCCGCTTGGCATAACTTGAGTTTTTGTATCGCTAATGGTCATTCCGAAGTTCGTACAAGCCTCTTTAGAGATAATATTGCCCCCCAAAGCTACTCTACCTCTTAAATTGGCTGATTTGCTCAGCTTGTCCATATGAATATTGAAATGAAGTGGCGGATTCGTACAGCCCTGTCGCAGACCATTACGAAATTCAAACCATTCATTCTAATCTTCATCCACTCTCACTGCTGCTTCACTGTTTGCGTACAAACTTTGAATCGCGTTGAGAAGATAACCATTCACACCATATTCGGCCAAGACTGACCACAACTTAGATCTGGGAATGCAGTCGTATGCTTTCTGCAAATCCACGAAAGAGAAGTACAGTTCCCTAATTCTTTCAAGGAATTTCTCCATTAGTTGTCCCGTGCAAATTTTTTTATCTTGAAATCAAAATTCCACTTTATACTTTACCGACAACGCTCAATAGAGAAATTCCTCGATAGTTGTTGCAGTCTATATTGCTGCCTTTCTTATGAAGTGGCGAAATGACTGCGCCACCCCATTCTTCGGGGACAACAGAGGAACTCCAAGCTAAATTAAAGATGCGATGTAACCAGCGAACACCTACCGAACGACTACTAATCAGATATTCATTCCGAATCTCTTCCACACCCGCAGCCTTACCCCAACTCAACTTATTGATTGCAATCTGAATTGCATTCATGCTAATCTCTCCCATACACATTCCCAATCACCCATTCACATTCTCAATCAACATTTCAAATGTTCTTATTGACAAATTTTCACATTCAACAATTCAGTTACACCTTTTTAAGAATGTTTTGACCGTCATTGGGTCACAATTCGTACGATAATGCGTACGATAATGCGTTCGAGTGCATGCTGCTATTTATCAAAGTAATGAAGTCAGTTTGCGTAGTTTTACCAATTATATATACGTAGCAAACACGTACACAAGATATCGCAGTAGAGATTTTTTTGGACTTGAACTATTCTATCTACCAACCAAATCTGTAATGTAATTGGGCTTTTGGCATTAATGAAAAGAACTCGATTTTCATTGTGATTAGCAATTCAAGTTCCATGTAGCATGTTAAACATTTTTGCTCATATTTTAATCTCTTAACATTTTAAAAGAAGGATTATATTTCGATATTTAAAAATTTGTTTGGTGATTTTAGTCGATCAGCACAGGAATTGTCAACAAGTGATTTAATATTTCTGCAAATTTATTGCCAAAAAACGATATCATCTAATGATGACACAAATTCTGAACGAAAAGTGGATACCCACTTGATTTTTCTACAAGGCAATGTAAATGGAACATATTCCGGTTGCATACCGCACATTGTTCACATCTGTCACCTGAACAATGATGTCACTCTTATTATTTTACTCGAATATGGCAGTTTAGCTGTTTCTAGTGGATTATTTGATGTATTTTTCGCCCTGCACAAAATACGCATTTTGCAAATGCAAAATGATATGGATAACCTGAGGCCCGCATACGAAAATCTGGATCATTACATTAAACAGAGTTTGGATGCGTTGAAAAAAGTGAAATATAATAACGCCGATGTAGATACAGCTATCAGAAAATATTCAAGCAAATGGGATCTCTTGCGAAGAAAATACTCAGATTTATTCAAAAATAGCGATCGTGACTTAATTTTAGCTATTGAGTCGAACATTCCCAGCTTAATGGAAGCGCTTAAAGAACTTTTTCGGGTAATGCGTTGAGAAAAATTTCATATTTATTCATCTGAATTCAAGTGAAATAGACATTCTTTTTGTTTCAGATGATTTGTGTCGAATGCAACACACTTTTGTATGGCGTTCAACGGGTTGCTGAAATTTCAACTAAAATTGAAGAAAAATTACTCGAAATATCCGAATTTCTACGTGTCAAAGCTTTACAAAATATCATTCTTGGATCATATCCTTTGCAAAACCTACTTTCTAAAGTTTCTAATTCTTTTACGTGTACATTTCACAGTATTCATTTGTCTTTCTTGTTATATATATACATGTAAAAACCTTAGAGCATTCAAATGAAAATTCCACATGTTTTCCTTAACCACAAAAACCTACACAGTTTTCAAAGACATTAATGGTTTGGTTCATTTCATCCATGTCAATCGATCAACGGGGCGTATAGTCGTGCCAATAATTGATGCAGAAAACAAACGTGCCGCGTTAATAAAAAAACAGGTACGATAAACTCCAAAATGATGAATTATTTCACATTTAAAATGCTTTGTAGGTGTGGCATATGGTGAAAATGTCTCGAACATATTTGCAAAAGGGCCACTTCTCATTAATATGGCAGGACGATGTATTCTTTTATTCATACTTCCTATGGTTTGAAGATAATCATGGAACGCAGCTTAAGCCTAAAGAAATTCCGAACTCAATATCTGGAAATGCTATAAAGCCTCATGTTGTAACGGGTGTCATTGCTGGAGAATTTTATCAGTTAATTGAAGAGACACAGTCCCACAAAGTAAATCTTAAACTTTAGTTTCATTCGTTTTCAGATGGCTCATTGAGACTTGTTTTCCGAAAAGCAATGGCAAGATTAATTGCTTTGAATTGTACAGCATGTATGTAGGTCTTACATCGACTCATACACTTCTTGATTTCAATAGACGCTTAGTGGCAATTCTCCGTGATAATTTGGCTGGTTTGAATGGATGAGGTTTAGTTTTGTGATAAATAAGACACTAAAAATAAGAAGACATTAAAAACATAGATCTTTTTGGCAACACTGTGGAATATACAATTTTTTGTATTTTCAATGGCTTTTAGAGCATATTGAACACATGCTATCAAATCGCTTTCTAGAACAAGGCTTCATATATACGAAAAAGCGGCTAATATTATAATCTTATGACATAAAGTACATTTTCGAAATGTCACCTTTATGTGCTATTATTTTTATTGGAATCGTTAACAGATGTATTCCATTTTTAATTTTTTACTGTCATTACTTGTTCAACATTTTTGATGAAAATACAAAGGTGAAAATACATTTTGATAAAAATACAAGAGAGTTTTTGGAGAAAATTGAATGTCTATTCCAGTCATGAGAATAAGTTTTAGTAATTATTATTATTTCATTGGAAATCATCTTCATGTGCGACAAAATAATTAAAGAATAATAGGTCAAACATAATTTCTGCATAATTTGAACAAGATATCTTATTTTTTATTTTAAAAAAAGATAGATAATTATCTTACAATTAAAGAAAACAAAGATATTACCTCGATTTTTTCTAAATCAATAAAATCATCTTAACCAAACACTGCGTTTAGATAACTGTAGACCTTAATAATGCACAATTAAGAATCTCTTGGATAATTGTACTTGAGATTTGTTGACCAGAAAACAGGTTTGGTACCGATATGTATCCATTTGATGGTCACGTTTAAAAAAATTAGAAAAATCCCATGATTAGATCATAGCGTCCGAATACGCTGGAAAGTAATGTATGCCACATGCTAATATAACCTATTTGGTCTTAAAGTTACGATTAATTGGCTAAAGGACAACACGAACAAAAATTTGGTCCGGAAATGGTCCCAATCATTTTTTTTATGTATTAAACGCATTCAAGGAAAAAATTATTTTCGGAAATGGGAAAAACAAATGTTAAGGAGTGAATAATCTATTTTTCACAGCGATATACTTAATGCTCCATAGTTCTCATGTATTGTCGGCCTATATCAAGCAATGGCTCGTTTGACGTGAAAGAGAAAAATGTCAATAGATAAAAAGCATTTAAGTTCGTCGAATATTTTTAACCACGATTGAAATTCATAGTTTAATACAAAGTTTCTGTCAGCGCCGACACCAACATGGAATTTCAGTAGCCATATTAAAAAAAAAAAAAAAAAAGAAAATGAACTTTTCTGGGTAGAAAACCCTTTTTGCTAATTGTAATTTATTAAAACAATCTGCAATACTTTTGCTCAAACACTGCAGAAAACCAAAATCGAGCATTGAAGAATTATTAGTCAAGTAAACTTATTTTGAAAACAGCTTTACACAGCCAAATTAGAAATTCCTTGATGAAGCCCCTTTGCTTCAGAGGAAAGATTTTATTCAGCATCAGTTGATGATATCCATTGAATTCCAAAATCATTGATACAAAAGCGGCGTGAGTATTGTTGATTGGAAAAGTAAATAAATGCCTCGCGTGACTCTTTCGGCTGTTTTATGTGTTTCAATTGTATTTTATAGTTGATTTGTTCATCTTGTCCTGTTGTAACGGTTCCAAAATCCGCTGGCCGCGTGTAAATCACAACTATCCGAAATTCCTTGGACAGTTGACGTAGATCCTTCAATTTTTTTCGAAAATACGTTTCCATTCTGATGGGCTGATCCCGTCCTAATAAATCGCTCCAATAAAATGTTGCAATTGAATCAATTACCAACAAGCTAATACTACTGTTGTTCGTCAAATGATTTGTGCAGTATAATAACGCCAATTCTAGATCGGTACCCGAATAGCATTTGAAAAACAGAATTTTCTTCATTGCATCGAAAACGATTTGCTCAATATTGTTGATAGCGACCCGTAAATCTTCCGTTTCCGCCAAATTCTCCGACACGCTGCGATGGTGAATCATGTGTTTTTCGATTATTCTGGGCAGAAGAAAAGGTATGTGAAAATTTGAATTCGTATCAATAATGATAACACCAGTGCCTTTGCCTCCAAAATCAGTTGGAATAATCGTGCGAGCAATAAATTCCATCAAATGAATCGTTTTGCCACTTTCCAAATCACCACTTAATTCAACAATCTCTCCCGGTCGTGGTCCATCATTTGGAATTATTTCTGGTGACAAACTCTCAATTGAAGCTCTTTTATTGGATTTCAATCGCGTGTACAATGTCGTAGCGGATTCTGTATTAACCAATTTAGCCTTTTTTTTATCTGAATTGAACATTTCTCACGATGATGCGAATGTTTTGCTTTTGAAAGTGCGGGAAATGTCATTGCAGCCATGTAATAGACTGTCATTTAGTTTGTCATCAAATGCATCTATTTAGTCCATAATGAATCAGTTCAATCTGCTATAATAAAGTACAAAATCCAAAAAATATGTTTTTCTTATATTACGGTCTTTCATAATTTATATAAAGTGAAAAATAAAATATAAAATTCATAAGAAAAAAATACATTTTTTTATTCGGAGTTATCTATCGGTGATATTCATAAGGGGCGAATTGTGCTGTTTAAAATTTTCATAATCGCCCCTCTATCTCATCGATAGATATACTATTTACCTGTACCATGTATTGTGGTATGCAAAATGTCAACAATAGAATGAATAATATATAAAGCAGCAATATTTTCTATTACAAACTGACAAATTTTCAAGAAATTTTTATCAGAATATTCAATTTTCAAATCGAAGTGGCTTTTTATAGGTGATTCCCAGCACGAGGTGCATCCTAAGGGGGGCTATCATCAAAACTTAGATCGGTTCTGAATTTATATTTTCGAAATGAATAAGCCTGGGTATATTTGGCTGTGAACATGAACCCGTTGGAACTGTTCCTTTTGCTAATTGAATATCTGCTGAGGTTTTTCGACCAAAAAATGTAACCAGCATGTCTTGATGCTTTTGATTGATTGCTAACATAAGTAATGTACCGAAAGCAGCAATAGATGTAGTCACATTACCGGCAAGCATAATTTCGCGGATTTGGTCTCGAAAATTTTGCACTTGAATGTATGTTGTCTTGTTCTTTTTTACCGTTTCCGAAGAATTGAAGCTTTGTAATTCGTCAATGTTTTTTTCATACAATTCATATCGAGCGGCTCCTGTTAGGGAGCATGCAAAATCCCATCGCATCCAAAGCTGCGTAAATCGAAATTAATTGTTGTGCACATATTGTTATTATCGACGTATTGCACGATGGAAATCATATCGTATGGTTTGTTGAAACATCGTTCATCCGTGAGTATGATCTCAAAATCTTGTGGCTCAGGTACACAAAGACTTAGAATAGACCCGAACCATAAATAAAACGGTGTCGTTTATACATTATCATAATATTCTAAGAAAATGTCAATGATTTGATCATTTTGTTTGAATAAAATTCGAATTTTGATTAAATCATATAGAATAACAGCAATCATTATCAGAAAAATCGATATAATTCCATTCAACGGGACCGTACTATTTGTGACATTTTAATGATATCCATTCTTCAGCGCCATCTATTGGGCAGTAGTATTGATGTGATATTTCAATCGTTTCAATGACTCATTTGTTTTTATTATTTGTGTCAATTGAAATTTTGTTCGTATTACAATGGATCTAAATTGAGTTCACCTATGTAAAATAAGATGGCGCGGTCAATTGGCATACTCTCGAATAGCTCTCAATTTCCATATAAGTACGGTCCGCTTGATTCCATTAATCATTTTCATTGTACAATAAAAATCGTTTACTGACATGGCTTGTGCTTGTGAAGCGACTGTAGTTCCAGTAATAAATGTAGTCAAATTGAATGAGAGTCCCAAATTTAACTTAAACATCTTACATTACAAAATGGGAAGGAAAACTAAGGCGAAAAAAGAGTGTGAATTGCAATGATGACTTTTGTTTGTGGACCTTTGTTGTTCCTATGGGCAAACACAAAATAATTGAATCCATCCTATGAATATTCCAGTATTCACACAAGTATTTATTCGATAGAGGTAATTAGCCTAATTAGGATAGTACATTTTATTCGATATTCAATTGTTGTGTTAATTTTTAGTTTCAATCAAAAGTCCATTCTTTGTTCACATTTATTTATAGATAATTAAAATTATTGCATTGGAATACTAGACACCACAGGGTCACTTTTTCTGACACATGCTTTCGCGCTAACCTTCATTTATATCGATATAAACACAAAAAATAGAAAATCTCTGTGAAAAAAGTTGTGATAAAAACAAGGAAATTTTTCTGTATACATTGTGTTCACCAGTGTCTTCGTTCGATGCGAATCGGATTTTCGTTGGCTATTTTCAATATAATGCTGATCTTAGTCCGAATATCCTGATATTTTAAATGAGTTGTGAATTTGTAATTACGCAATATATGTGCAAGCATTATCTTTGCCACATACCAAGCATATTTAATGCCTATACAATTACGCGCACCTCCGCTAAACGCTAGGAAAGTATATGGGTGCATTGTGGCAAAGTTTTCAGGTAAAAAGTGTTCAGGATAGAAATCATTGGCTTTGTCGCCCCAAAATTTTGGATCTTTGTGCATTTTGGCAATATTTAAAAGAATGATGGAGTCTTTGGGAATGATTCCACCATTGAATGGGAAATCTTCAGACGCCTTTCGTGCAATAAATGGTGCAACTGGGAAATGTCTCAATGATTCCTTGATTACCATTTCTAGATAATTAAGTTTTGATAGATCTTTATGTGTCACTGGGCTGTCAACATCGTCGCCGAAAATTTCACGCAACTCGGTAACAACTTTTTCTTGATGCTCTGGAAAGATGGCTAACATGATTAAAGTACCCGAAATCGTTATCGTTGTTGTATCGGTACCGCCAACGAAGATTGTGTCAATTTCCTCGATCAAATTTTGTTCGGTGAACATGCCTTCACGGTACATCAAGAAACATTTTTGAATCCAAGTCAATTCGTTGGCTTCTTTGGCTTTTTTCAGTACATCATCACCTTTCTCCAACTTTTCGGCCAGTTCGATTTCCTTTACTTCACGAATGCTGCGTAAAAGACGATATCCCATTTCCAATAAAGTCATCTCACGTTTACACTCTTTCGTAAAACTATAGATGAAGTCCCACTTATACCAAAAGCGCACAGCACGACTCTGGAACGAATTCATTATTTCTATGAAAATGTCATGGATATAGTCTCCACGTTTTGTCTGGAGCTCCCAGTTCATACCGAGGCCAGTGTTCATTATCATGTCGGTTAAAGCTTTGAACACGGGGCGGTAAATGTCAAATGATGTACTTATATGTCTCTCCAGCTGTTTAACTAAAATCTTGGCTTTAGTATTGAATGTTGGAACGAAAGAATTCATAATCTTTGTATTAAATGTTGGATTGAGCACTCGACGGTGTTGCTTCCAGAGTTCTTTCTCAGATGTCAACAATCCAGTTTTATTTCGCAGATGTGAATACAGGTATGGTTTATCTAAGCATTGATCAGCATTCAAGATTGTCTGCATATCTTCTGGTTTATCAATTCCGATTACAATCGTTGGCCCAAACCATGCAGCAAACGGCTGCAGATCATTTTCGCAGAAAAGCTTGTCAATTAATCTCATTGAAGCTTCATTGTCTTGACCGATAAAACGGCCGCCAACTCCAACTATAGGATATTCCTTCAGCTTTGTAAATGCCCCCAACTTTGTTCGATTTAAATACCATTTTCTTATCTCAATCCAGAGACACAACGCCGCTGTTATACTCAGAAAAACAGTAAATGTTAACAAAATCATTTTCCTCCTAATTTTGAGCGTTAAATCTATTTGGTTGTTGAATGATAAGCTCGCTTCTTTTAAAAACTTCTATTCAAAGTATATACTGCCACGGTGGTTGATTTTACGGAACGATTAAATATAAATTAATATTGTCTTACTGAACAGTCAAATTTAAAATGATAACGAAATCAACTACGCGTTTCGATGGAATGCACAGCTCTTTTATAATATACTGCTACTGGAAGCAATTATCATTGAAATGAGCCAATGAAATATATCAAATTAAATGCATTTCCGAATTAATGAAATGCAAATTTCTTTGACAATGAAGACGCTCGAATCGGAGTGGCTACAAAAGATTGGCATTGAATAGGACAACTAATTAACAAATATCGTCTTCATTTCAATAATCATTGAAAATTGTGTTATGACACACATAATTCTTAAAGGTAAATATTGTCTACAGTAGGAAAATTACTAAAAAATTACAGAAAACACTGCATTCGCTGAACATCATATACTCCTCAACACGACAAACATACCTACTAATTAATAGTTCGGAAATAGCGTAAACAGTACTTATTGAGAAATCCACTGTGACAAAAACTCAATCAAATTTTCTGTCGAAGAGTTTAAAGATAAAACCTGGAAATAAGTCTTTGCCATTCCATTAGGAATTCTGTTCTGTTTTGATAAGACAAAAAATTAATCGTTAAGAATATTCATAGCCCTCGAAGAAAAGTTTTTAATTCTGCCCTATGAAACAAGTTAAAATAAAAAGCCCCATGAACAAAAATGTATTTTCCGGGGAAGAGATACAGTTACGGCATGTTCCAGACAGCTATTGAGATAATGATGGGCTTTCTACGATTTTGTAGAACATGCTGGAACTGTATATCCTACCATTTTCCTGGAAAATGCATTTATCTTCATGCTATTTTATTTCAACTTTTTTCACGGAGCAGAATTAAAAACGTTTCTTTGAGGGTCAAGAATATTCTTACCTTATAGGTATCTCGATACAGTGAATTAAGTCTCTAAAATCTTAAGAAAAGTATATTTTTTAGCTGATAAGGGTAATTTTCCAAATAAGGACCTACATTTTTTGATAATCTAATTCAGACCAAAAACTCTATTTATATGTGTAATAAGGCCCTTCTAGAGACTAGGTCCCCATTTGCATACTTACTTCAATTTTTGAACAATATCGTAACTAAATTTATTAGCGAATTTATTTCAAAAACAAAATACATTTCCATCTATTCGAAAATGAAATCAACTATCAACAGTATACATATGATATTTCATTGATAATTATTGAAATTATTCAATTGAAAAAGAGTATCTTATGATTTGATTGGATTTTCAGATCACTGATGAAATGAAACACAATTCAAATTGTTCCCTAGATCCTAAGTGATCTCTTTAAATAATCATTTTTATTTCATTGTTTATATTTGTTTCATTTTTTTCAACATTCTGTTTTGTCAGATCAACATCATCATCAAATTCATGAAATGAAACTATGCAAAATTACATAAATCAAAATAAATTAGAAATTCGGATGTATAAATTTCCCTTTGAAGAAATTGTGAATGAATTTGGTAGTAGATGAGGCAACTCTTCACCTGATTTACGATTTTATGATGAAAATGGTCAATTGCTAATGGATTAATGTTTGGTGTACCGAAGATCTCTTTTACAGTTTCATATCATTGACATAAGCATCAAGCTCAGCGTCCAGCTCTTCAGCAGAAACTGGTTTTGCGTTAGCACGATTACCACCACGATTCACACCGGTTTGTGAGCGTACACCTATCGATCGAGAAAAAATCTTCATTAATTACTCATGTTGATGATTTTAATAAACCGATTTACCTGTTTTTCGCTGTGGCCGAATTTGGGTTTGGTTTTGGTTTCGAGTTGGGCGTGGAGTGCGAACTGATGCAGTTTGTGGAACCTCGGATGTTGCTAGCTGAATGTTCATCGGGCGACCATCAAGAGGGACACCATTGTACTGTTTCATTGCTTTTACTGCATCGGCGCGTCGTTCGAACACAACATCAGCTGTGCCTAATGAATACAGATAAATCAAATTAATCCTTTTTACCTCAACCTTCCTTAACATGCGGTTATTAACTATACGAAAAACACATGCATAAGCTCAGTTTATGTGTATTTTGCACAGTTTGCGTATGTATCGTATAAAGTAATTATTGAGTGTTAAAAGCTTACCCAATGAACGTCCAGAACGATCGTAATGAACTGAAGCACTTTTCAACGGTCCAAAATCAGCGAACAATTCATGAATATCAGTTTCAGATACGCCATAGTCCAAATTTGAAACCAACAATTTCGCCGAACCGCTATTGAGCACACCGCTGACTGCACCGCGCAAAAGTTGCTTTTTGCCACCTTCAAACATATCATGTTTCCAAGCGCTGTTCACATCGCCCTAGAATTATGTTATTGGATTTGTTTTTGGAATGTTAGATTGGTATTGGGTTTTAGTTAAAAATGGTTCGAGTCGATTCGAGATAAGTGTTGGATCCATATCCACCGCATACACATGCACAGCAAGAACCCGAAACTGAGAGCAATGCAGACAAGATAATACTCATCAACTGTCGACTGGATATGTTTCGAACGAGATTTCAAATTTCGAATGCTCCGCGTGGTTAGAAGTGGGAATAAGTGTTTGTGCAGTTTTTTGGTCATTCGCGTATCAGTCGCGTACTCTGTGCGTGTATGTTTTGGTAGCTCGTTGAAGTATGTTGGTTTGTATGTGTTTGCAAATTTAAAGTGTGATCGTCTATTCAATCGATTTCAACAAGAATGTATTGCCAATCGCCAAATCCAGGTCGAAATCACCATCATCGGTTCATTCATTTTCATGAATCATTGAACATCGTCAGCCACGAAGACTGAACTGGATCGGAGAAGGTCGAACTTCATTCGAAAATGTGAATTTATTTAAATACTATTATTGAATCGAAGCAATCGATTGAGCTTATATTTATTCGAAAACATGAAAACACCTGATGTATACGTGTACGAGTGTGTATGTGGATGATTTTACCACTGCAAATGATGAGCCGCTTATCACCAATTAATAAAATGAACTATTGATATACCGCGTATTAATTAGTGCTATCAATTTATTTTCATTACTATATCTCGGCGTATGAATCTTAATTAACAAAGAAACTGCTAATTTTACTCAAATGCACCAACTTTCATTCAACAACTTTCTGAAACTATATTTCTATCATTCATTTTTTTCTTATTTCTTTTTTCAGTTTATTTTTCTTTGTCAAACTTATTTTTTTGGTATGATTTTGAGACTCTTCAGAATGACATCATCTATAATTGAACACATTCACATAATCACATGTTCGAATTTCGTTGCTGTTCTCTCTCTGCGATGATAATTCGATTCGTCCTTAATCTCCAGCAAATATTTTTTGTTGAAACTCATTGCGAAATTTATTGTTCATTTTTTTCGATGTTGAAACCAGAAACAATATATTTGAACTTTTGTATGTTGATAATTTTCATCTGTTCATTGGATTTGTGAAAACACCATGCAATATTTTTATTTTAAATAAAAAACACACAATCTTATTCATAGTCCAGGATTTATCGAGGATCGATGAATGCTTGGCCGATTGGACAAACAGAATACAAAATCGATTAGTTATGCTTGAAACTAACAAGTCTGATTTCCCTTCCTCCGAGTGACCTATTGCTTGATCACAAAATATAACTGTAATTTCCCCGTGCAGATGAAATTCTGATTGGTTTCGAACGGGATTGTCTCTGAGTTTCGATCACCGAATATAAACATTTGTTTTTAGTTTTCAATGCGTGCGCATATAATTTTGCAACGAACTGAAAATATTTGAAGCTAATAATGAACATGGCGGTTTTGATAACGCCAAACTTTACACTTTTCAAGATGACTTACTCCTTTAACGAACCAAAAGTCGTTACACACATTCACAACGATACAGAGTCTTCTTCTTAATTCGCCATTTTGCCAGCGAAAGATAAAAAAAAAATCCAACTACGACGATAATGTTGATGAAATTTAAAGAAAAAAAAAACAAAATTCACTGTAGTTAAAATTTATGACGCGGAAAAATTTCCCGTTTCTTATACATTCGCATGTCGTATGCATATATTTGTGGTTGATGCTATTTTATTTCAAACGCGCACTATAAATTGAATCGTGTCCGCCATTTTTGTCGTCGACAAGAACAAAGAGAAACGAATCAATGCATCTCCTCTTTATTACTTCCATATAACATTTGTTCCCTTTTTACTTTGATTTTTGATTTTGCGATGAATAAAGTCTTTTCGCCATGATACTTTTTTCATACACTACATCGAATCGAAAGAGTTCTCTGTGTTTTTCATAATCTTCGTAATGATTCGGTTTACAATGGCAGACATATTGGTTTTCTTTGTCTGTCGGTGACTTTATTGCTTTTCACGCAATGTACCAACAAGCGAAAAAATTCGATTCATTCGAAACGGCAGCCATTTTTTTTTTTATTTCATGTGCATGCTTCTTTTTGTGCATTAAATTGGATGTTGTCGCATTTCTTTACACACACTCACAACGATTGTGATTGAGAAAGATGGTCATCTTTTTTACTTTGTATGAAACAAAGTGGAACGCGAATCAATTTTTCTTTCTATTTGCGCCTCAGAGGCCAACAACCACTGAGCGAAGAAATGATGGGCAAAAAGAACATTGCAATTCTTTGGAGTCAACCCCGGTTTGTTTCACACGATATTGGCTTTGCTTTAATTATCACATACATTCCACATAGGTCATCTTGTGGTCAGTTTTCAATGGTCATCATAACATCTCTCTTGTCACGATTTCTCTCAACTCTTTCTTACCCTGGTAAATTTGCGGGTTGATGTACCACCAAATGAGCGTCGTTTACCAATTTGACGATTGGCCGTTCCACGAAATTTTGGTGTTGGCTTATTACCAATATTGCGACGATTTCCACCAGCTCCATTCGCTTGTTTTTTAGCTCCACCACGACGGAATCCAATTTTGTTTGTCTTGATGATGTCGTCCAAACTCATTTCAATTTTGTCAACCATTTTGATCAGCTTCTTCTATGTTTCACCAAAAGAACTTATGCAATTAACAAATAATGGAATATTTTAGCCCTTTAGACACGAATATTTAACACGACGCTAAACTGTTAGACGGCTGCTCTGAGAATGACTAATGTCTTATTCATTTCAACATGTCTTCCCGCTTACTACAACAAATCCAGATTTCAATGGATGTTAGTTCATCATTGTACCATTGGCGTTGTGATCGACTCGATTTCTTTGAACGAACCCACCCGAATCAATATTCCTTCCTTTCAATAGTTTTTTTTGTAATTTTTTGTATTCTATTCAAACATATTAGTTAAATTCCGCAATTAATATAAGTTATAGAAAGATTTCGAACCGAGAATCATCTGCTGGAAAATATGTTTAAACTTCGATCTACCGGATAATGGCTTAAATTTTTTTGATGTGAAACAACAAATGTCAAAAAAAAGTTTTCTAAAACAATTTCGTATAGAGCAAGCTAATAATGAAAATATCTGATTCATTTTAATTTCTGAAAGAATTCATTGGAAAACAATAATTGCAAGATATATCAGAGCTGATCATGACAGCAAATCTTGCGGAATTGCAAAATCAATTATCAAAGGCTCGTAGTGAAATAAAAAATTTGCGGTAATAAAACTAACTCAACATTTTCAACATTTTCACATTTTTTTTTAAATTCATATCAAATATTTTGATATTTATCATAAATGATTTCAGTAAGCAGATACACGCACTGACCTGTGCTCACCAAACGGATCTGAAAATCATAAAAAATTTGCTAGTTGACTTCAAATGCGCTGGATGTAAGGAACAACAGAAGAGCGCACCAGCAACACAGACAATAGAAGCAAAACCAAGTAGCAAAAACCCAAACACTGTTACGTTTAAGTCAATTGGTGAGATTCACACTGATTTCCCAGAGTGAGTATAATTGCATTCTAAATTATCATTATGCAAACCAATTTAGCCATTGATTGTAGGAAACGTGCAGTTCCACGCCAATCAAGTGTTTGCGCAAAACTTTGTGGCTACTTGGAGCTCAATAAAGATGTATTCAACAATCCTGAACATTCACTCGAAAGACTCAATGAATTTTCTCACCTATGGATCATTTATCATTTTCATAAAAATGATTCGCATGCAAAGGCTAAAGTAGCACCGCCAAGATTAGGAGGTGAACGGGTAGGCATATTTAGTACGCGTTCCCCTCATCGGCCATGTCCTATTGGATTGTCTTTAGTTGAAATAGAATGTATCGATGGATCCCGAGTTTATTTTCATGGAACCGATATGGTGGATGGCACTCCAATACTTGATCTTAAGCCATACATACCACGCTATGATAGTCCTCACGCTCACAATCGTTTGACAGGTACATGCAAATGCTGACAAACCATTTATAATATGATTAACATATTGTGAATTATATATAAACGAAATATTTTATATTTCTGTTGATAAAAACAAATCAGCATCGACGGAGGATGAGAGTCAAGCATTCGATACTCGTGAGGAGCCAGATGGAGAAGAAACCGTTTCAAAGACTTCTCAACCGATGACACAGCCACCAGGTCCACCACTCAGTTGTATATCGGTAGTGGATACTGGAGCCATCAAAGTACCAAATTGGGTTTTATCGGACACAAACTTAGAGGTTTTGTTTAATGAGCGTGCAACTCAACAAATTGAAGAGTTTCAAATAGACAGAGTAAGTCAAAATTTTTCCGATAATAATGGATTGGTGCATTTTCTAATGATTAAATTAACACAATTTACAGAGCAATATAATTGAAGTGTTGAAAAATGACCCTCGATCATTGTATCTAAAAACCCGATATGGTTCACAGATATTCACATTTCAGTTGGGTGAAGTTACTGTTACATGCAAATTTAACGACGCCAGCGGAATCGTAACTGTTCTGCAAATCCGAAAGTCACAGAACTTATCCAACGAACCATCAAATGACTTGAAAGCAAATTGATTGCAGTCTTAAATTTAATTTGAAATTTTTAATCTAGCTTTATTCTTGTGTGATAAGAGCTTTGCGCAATAAATTGTGTCTCAAAATTTATTCATAAATTACCAAATCTAGCGACGATTATAAAAATTATCTTCGCAAAGTAGTGCTTTTAAAGTTCAGTGAAACATTCAAGTATCTACATTCTCACATCGATATCAATTAAGAGTTAAAAATTCATTTAAAAATTTTTGTCAAACGGAAATTGCCCAAATCCAAAGTAAAGTTCTAATTTCAACAAAAAAGAAAAAGGTAAGCCTGGTGGCTTTAGCATCGTAAATCTGTTCGGTTATTGCTAGAATACGACAACATAAATGCGAACCGCTTCAATCTGGTTGGAGTACTCAAAACCCTAAATAAATAGCTGAATAATGAAGCTCACTGCACAACAAAATGTCCATGTGAGTGAGTGAGTGAATGATACAATAAAACAATTAGGTAGGTGAAATGAAACTTTTGATGTCCGGTAATCAATAATGGCAAAGCGACAGTTCTTCCATCGAGTAGCTTTTCATATCGTTCAAAACGTTTGTTTCATCAAAATCACTAACTCAAAAGCAGCTCACATCAAACACAAAAACTGCAGCAAAACAAAAACCCACATGTACAATTTATGGGAATTATATTAGATGAGTGTCGTACCAATTTCAATCACCACTACATTTACTGAGCACTTCGCTTTAACTGAATATGTATAAGAATAAACATTGTACAGAGCTTCAATGTCTTTTTGGTGCATCTGTAGTGCATGTGCATGTGCATGTGCATGTGCATGTAATTGTTTGTGTATTGTATACAAACAATCAGAATGGTTGGGAAAAAAGAGAAAAAATGTCAAAGTCAAACTCATCGAACAAAAATCACTTCGAATCTAGTTGTTGTATTGTCATTTATGTGAGCGGTTGTGTATCGCACGCACTCTTCGTCAAATCAAAAAAGTATTCGGATTTATTTTACGTATTTTTAATTCTCATTGAAAGCGTTCAAAATACTGTAAAGTATTTTAGTTCACATTGTTCTCCGCATTGTCAGTCAAAATGTTTTTGTGTTGAAATAAGGCGATTCGTCTATGTTCACATTGGTATGTCTAAATTATGCCAGTTACTGAATAAAATGCGATTGAATGCGAAAATTCTTTCTAACGTTCTAAGCGATTTTAACTCAATCAAATTATCGTATATGAATAAAACAAACCGTGTTCATGGAAATCATATGTACTTTTAACTTTCTACAGAAATAAGCAAAGTTTAGAATATTGGATTAAAGTAGAGTTAAATACGAAACCAATCGGTTTTGATGTTAATTTTTGTTTTAGTTTAAGTTGCTCCATAAACAATTCGAGACTTGAATTGAATGTGGCTGTGTGTGTGAAAGCCGATAATAACCTTCGTGTATTGGAAATAATTAATAGAAGACAGTGACGGTAATCAGTTTGTGTTATTGTTTCTTGATATCTTTCCAGGTAAACTAATATCGCACGATAAGCTTGTGCAACTGAAATAATAGAAATGATTCCAAAGGCATTGCAGAGATTGTGAAATGAATGAATGTGATTCAATTAAATGTCCTTATCGATCATTGCACATTTTGTTCAAAACGGTGGAAATAAAGTGAGTGAAATACCTCTTGTGAAAAGAAAGTAAATGAAATAAAGTCTTGTGGAATATCTTCTATTTTTTCAATATTTCGTATGCGTTCGCTACGGCTAACTGTGACTCAGCAGTTGAATAATTTGAAACATTTTGCTAGCCTGATGACTGATGGCAAAATGTCTCGCGATAAGTGTAAAAATAATTATGTATCGATCGAATATACTTTGATTATATTGTCATTAAAAATAGGTCTAATAAGAATCGAAATTAAAATTATAAGTTAGTTCCAATAAATCATAGTAATATATTTCATTCTTTCCGAATTTTATCCAATTACATCTCTACGTAAAATAAGCTGTATTTTCTCTTCATTTTATTCAGAAATTCGTTTCTCTCATTGATTATTCACAGCTTTATCGAGATTTTTTTTACTAATCTTTAAGAATGATCGCGCGACAAATGATGAATTTAACTTTTTAATTCAAATCGGAATATGTATGTGTAAATTCGCGGTCGATTTTGTGGCAATGAAAATATCTCAAATGTGAAACACGATGGCCTTGCTTCACTCAGGTCAAAAATTATTATGATAGACACATTTCCTTTCCTGTATCGTATTGGCAAAGATCTGGAATGACACGGCAATGAATGATCTGTGAAGTTTTTAACTGACATTCTTGCCCCAGCATTCCATTCTATGGCGACAAACGAAACAAGAAAAAGTGAAAGAATACCAGTGTTCAAAAAATGGTGCATCATTCTAAAAATTGCTCGCCAAATGTTGTTTACGTTTCCTTGACAACAGCAGTAATTTCATTGTATCGTATTTTGCTTTTCGCAAATATTATGCGAATTCTCTCAACATGTGGTGTCAAATGACAACGGAATGGCTCTAAACGATAAACTTGTTTGTATATTATCAGACATCATTTCATTTCATTCAGTTTTTTTTCTTCCTGCGATCATATATACATAGATCATTGATTATTAATATTTTTGTTTGATTGAGATTCACTGAGAATTATTTGGCCTCATCATATGCTGGCTGATACTTCAAGCTCGAAATCCAATATTTGAAACAACAAATTATTAAATTTTCATTGGATTATTGACTTCTATTCAACATTTGATTTGCTATATATTTAATGCGGAATGATAAATGGAGTTGCAAATGCACCAATTGAGAGCACAGCAGAAAAGGTTGAACGAACCATATTTTTTGGATACCGCAAATATGAGGTCAATATTCTTTTCAAAAGTGGGCATATTTGCCAAAGATTTCCATTTGATGTGTGTACTTCAATTGATTTCGTGTTTATGAAGCACAAAAGCTGCATCGCATGTTTGTTTCAAAACGACTGAATCATTTGCAGATTATTTTTTATTTTCATATTGTATATTTCAGATATTTGTATTATGACAAACGATCAACGAACACTGAAACGCGCGGACACACCCACAATCATAAATTGAGAGGAAGGGATGGGAGGAAAGTGAGCTGTAGGTTCTTCTTTAATTTCATTGAATATTGATTATTTGAAGGATTTCAATTTTAAACATTCCTATGAGATCGTGTTCAAATTTCAAAAGTAGCTTGCATTATATACTCAATCAAACAAGGAGGCTACTGTTTTCACAAAGCATCAACAGAGCAAATATTATTCATACGTTTAAAATTCAATGATACGAAAAAAAAAAACAGATTGACGCACATAATTAATCGTTTTTACGGAGATGCATTGAATATACAAAATATGCTAAATTTCACCAATTAAGCTTTCCAATAAATTATGCGCATTGCAAATGTTTATGCCCATTGATTCATATTAACGCAAACGCGCAGAACGACAGCAGAAAGCGAAATGGAATCGTTTCGAGACATTTCCACGGACTTCAAGTTAAAAATTATACATATTCCATTGAATGAGTGTGGTCCTATATTTTTTGTTTAGCACCTGCAATAATTCCAAATTTTAAGTTAAACATCAACAACAAAAATTCATATTGCAATCACATTTTCACGTATATAAAGCATTTATAAGATTCCACCAGACTTCTTGATTCAACTGTCGAATTACTTTGTCCAGTAGAAGATTGACAACTGAAACTTTTGCTGAAAATAGATTCCATTAAGATTCATTGCATCGAAATATTGAAAAGGCTCTGAGCAACGAACATGCATCCTACACACAATATTGATTTTAGCTATTAGGACGCCGTAACCGACCTTTCGAAACGTGTTACTAAGCAATCAAAAATACTCAATTCATATTTTACTATTCATATATGTATATATGAAATTATATATGTATGATTATTATAATTGATTTTATAAACCATGAAATGGGTTCGTTCTCAATAAATATTATGATTGTATTACCATTACAGGTTGTTCTTCATATCAAGAATAGCAGTTATATGAAGAGAAAGAACGAGAAAAAGCGGCAAGAAATGAATATTCATCAAAAATAAATGATATTTGAATCAAAAATTGCATAGCTGCATTTGAAGTTCAGCTTCTCTTATCTCACAACAAAGTGTGTTTCAAATAGTGATAGAATCAAAATCATTGACGTTAATTACGATTGAAATGTTTTAATGAAATCCACTCGACACTTGATATCAGATGCGAAGCGAACTAATATTAACGGATATATGTGAAAGGTGAAAATATCTACAGCAGTCGATTGTGGTTGCGCTCCAATGTTCGATGGAACGAAATAGTGACGAAGCCAACAAACACGTTTGCATAAAATAAATACCCAGGTGACCCAGGTGCTATTGTTGAACGGTGTGCTTGTATGACTCAGCCGATCTTTATTGTTATAACTATACGCGGCACGACAAGTTCACGGATCCAGAACTTTGATACAAGTGAGAATCGCCACACATGGTTTTCTCTATATCCTCCTCTCTTACTTCAGCCAACACAAATTTGGCTCTTAATATATAAGAACATAAGATACTATATTTCGTGGATTTTTCTTTTCCAATTTTTTCACAGCTGTTTTTTTGACATTTCGTGATATTTGTTTCTTTTGTTCGCATAATGCGTTTGTTTTTGATTTTTCATCGTATGAAAGTTAGGTTGATGTGCGTGCTAGTATTTGACACAATAGTAGTGGCCACACACAGCGTGTATTTATTCAGTTCGTGAGTTTGTATCCATCAAATTGTAGATTTTACTGCTCTCGTTATAAAAAAACGTGCCAGATCGAAAAAGAATGTTATGCCTATGTGCACATTCAGTTGTATAGATACTCACCAATAGAAACTACCCATATACTTATCAAATATTCTTATCGATGAATAATGAGAACTTTAAATGAATCTAAATTGTGAACCAAGTGAATTAACACCTCTACGACAAAGCAATCAGTTTCGAAGACAGCAACCACAATTAGAGCAATTGTATTTCGACAATCCGCAGATAGCGCCTGTACCTAAACATTTACAAACGACTGATTTCAGCGAATACATGTCAATCAACAATAATAATCATCCAGCCGGTACTGACAGCAGTCGAGGGGATACCAGCGAACCAAACTCTCAACAAACATTTAATACGAAATCATTCATAATGAGCGACACTAGGCGCGTTATGACGCGAGTTACCATTGATTTTTTCATTTTATTAAGTGGTGAGTCAGTCATTCATGTATATTTCTTATAGCTATATATCTTACAGCCGCATTACAGACAAAAAACATTTTGGTTAATATGTTTATGGTTGCGGGAAATTTATCTTGACTTTATATAACTTTTCCCGCAACTACCAAAAATATACCAATTTTGACAATATGTCATCATATTGAATCCACCGCGAAAGTTTACATTATGCATTAGAAACAACTAGAGTCCAGAATGATTGGGTTGGGATAGTGGTTAACATACTTTAAAACTAATTGCATTCGATTACGGAAGGAACAAATCGTTTCCATAATATTCAGTATAATAATACAATATATATAGCTCTGTTCAATGAATGCTTTTTCCATTAATCTAATATTCAAGAAATTAATCTCATCTACGGATGAAGAGAATACAAACATTACTATAACTTTTATCTATCTAAGGATTTATTTATTACCTCCACAAATCGTTCTATGTTTAAAAAAGCACTATTTAATTTAAATGATGATACATTTTTCCTGTGATAAATTTTGTGAGCAAATAACAACAACTATTGTATTGGGAGTACAAATTGAAAACCGCGCATTTTTTTTCAAAATTTCGATCTTTATTATGGAAAAATGGTTACAAATTGATTATTCAAAGTATTGTCCATCGCTAGCCACAACTTTTTCCCATCTTTCTGGCAAATTACGGATTCCGCGTCGAAAGAAATCTGTGCTTTTTTCGGCTATCCATGAATCGACCCATTTTTTGCATTCCTCGTAAGAATGGAAATGCTGTTCAGCCAGGCCATGTGTCATTGATCGGAAGAGGTGGTAATCGGAAGGGGCAATGTCTGGGCTATACGGCGGGTGGGGTAGGACTTCCCATCGAAGCGTTTCCAAGTAGGTTTTAACGACCTGAGCAACATGTGGCCGAGCGTTGTCGTGCTGCAAAATTACTTTGTCATGTCTTTCCTCATATTGTGGCCGTTTTTCCTTCAATGCTCGGCTCAAACGCATCAATTGAGTTCGGTACAATGTGATGGTTTCGTTTGGTTTCAACAACTCATAATAGATCACGCCGAGCTGATCCCACCAAATACACAGCATTAGCTTCGAGCCATGAATGTTCGGCTTTGGCGTCGATGTTGATGCGTGGCCGGGGTAACCATACGATTTTTTTCGCTTCGGATTATCGTAATGAATCCACTTTTCATCACCAGTCACAATACGATGCAAAAAACCCTTCCGTTTTTGCCTTTGAAGCAGCTGTTCACAAGTGAAAAAACGGCGTTCGATGTCTCTCGGCTTCAATTCGTATGGCACCCAATTTCCTTGCTTTTGAACCATTCCCATGGCTTTTAAACGATAGGAGATGGATTGTTGTGTCACTCCCAATGATTTTGCAAGTTTTTCTTGCGTTTGACACGAGTCTTCATCGAGTAATGCTTCCAACTCCTCGTCTTCAAACTTTTTCACTTGGCCTGGACGCTCTTTGTCTTCCACATCAAAATCACCACTTTTGAACCGCGCAAACCACTCCTGGCACGTTCTAATCGACGGAGCATATTCTGGATATGCTTCGCATAACAAACGATGACTCTCGGAAGCATTTTTCTTCAGATTAAACCAATAAAGTAAAACTTCCCGCAAATGCTGTTTTGTAGGCACGTAGCTCGACATTTTCAACGCAATAATAAACTTGTGTATTCAACTGAATGATAAGTTTGACAGATCGTTTTCAATGTATTTTTTTATCCTCTTTAAGATACAATAGCTGTCAAAGTCAAAATAATGACATCTATGATAGATATGAAGTTAGTAACGAATGCGCGGTTTTCAATCTGTACTCCTAATAAAATATGGCAAGTGTCTTAATGTAAGGCTTAACAAAGTTAAGTATACAAAACCCCACGCAGATATTTTAAGGCACAACATGCCACGGTAACAAACCGCTTTATTTGAAGCCGAATATAAATGATGAACATGAAACGCTTAACAAAACGATTTCATCTAGAAATAAACCAGAAATAAGCCGCAAAATTCGATAAAGTCTCTGACAAAATAAAGTGTGCACACAGACGTTGCTGATCCATATTAAGCTCCTATACATCTGCTAGAAATAGTTGTTAAGATCTTCATTTCACTGTCAACAATCACAAAAATCAAATTGAAGCTCACGAAAAAAATATCCTTCATCAACACTGGTTTTTATTTAAGTAAGTCGGTAGTCAAATTGAAAAAATATGTTTACACGACTCATTGAGAACATAAGGTGCCAAACAACACAGCGACAAAGGCCGAAAAAAAACACAGCGACAAAGGCATTCGAGTACTTGATGTAAAAGCAATGCTTCTTATTACGCTTTGGTACGGAGAATTTAATATCTTGTTCTTGAAAAACATTTGAACATAAATATATCCCGGTTTTGTTCCGAGGGTCTCAAACTAACATAAACACATCATACGAATGCATATTACTTACCAGAGAAGATCGTTGAACTTACTCCATTGATTGTATATTTGTGTGTCACTTATAAATCAGTATGTCACAATATAAGCGAAAAATGCCGCCAATTATGAAGATATAAATTCACATCAACAGCAAAATTGAACTACAGATAGACATATGAATTGTACGATAGAATATCAGTGCTGTGCTAAGTGTCTACTCAAAAACACTTGAAACTTACCGCAATTCCGTTCAAAATTCATTCGGACTGAAAAAGTCTGAAGGATATGGTTATGATCACAGCGATATACAGTAGGAAAATTAAGCAAGGTTTCGGCAAATAGAAAATTAATAATTGGATTCAAAAAGGTCTGGAAAAATTTGGGTTCCAAGGAGAATTCCCGGTGCTTTGCTATCACTGAATTTAAATTATACGAAAACACGTTTTCATGTTGCGTTTATGCAAAAACTAATAATGCCGTGATCAGAGTCCGGCAGTAATTTTGAGAGCTATTAAATAACGTGTCGTTTTTTAATCGAATTATGTAATCCCCTTTTGTAATCCGAATATTACTCCGACACGTTATTTAACAGTAATTTGTAATTGCAATCCGGTATTACTTCTCCGATTACATTTGTTATATACATACATATATATTATACATGGAAATATTATTTGTTATATATATACATATATATTATACATATATATATATATTATATATTGTATATATGTATAATATATAATATATATATATATATGTATATTGTATAATATATATATGTATAATATAATAATATGTATGTATATAACAAATGTAATCGGAGGAGTAATACTGGATTGCAATTACAAATTACTGTTAAATAACGTGTCGGAGTAATATTCGGATTACTCGATGCGTTATTTAACAATAATTTGTAATTGTAATATCAGATTAGTAATTTGCCGGACTCTGGCCGTGATACACTTCTGCTGGAACGATTTTGCATCCACATTCTCATTGACTTAATTGCAAGCCAACGTTGGCAGTCTATTTCACTAATAGATGCATATTACAAATAATTGAGACATTTTTGTGTAGACTTTCTGTTATTGCTCAAAACCCATTTAAATCGTAGATCAAATTCATACAACAAAGTTATGTATTTTATACTATCATTCAGTTCAATGAGCATTTGCTCAAATGAACCGCATTGCTGCTTTGATAATATTGGTTTTCTTTCAAACTTTCGGCGTTTTTCATCGCACTCCATATATCGTAGCAAACAAGTTATCTGGTTTAAATGTAAAGTAACGAAATATTGTATGTCAAGAATATTAAGCGTTCGTAACTGGCTGGTCGTGGCTATGCAATCAAAAGTGACATGAAAAGCGAAATAATTTGAACAGAGAAGGAAAAACAACAAACAATATGTGATTCACACAATGCAAATATTTGGAATACCACTTGAACTGAAACTTCTGTCAACCAACCCGCGCACTTCTAATATAGGAAACAAATGGGGCATAAATTAAGAGCGTTCGTTTGTTTTACACACTCATTTGAAATCTGCCGTTTAACATACAGACGAAAAACATGTAAATACATACATTTCGTAAAACAGAAAAAGAAAGAAAAGAGACCGAATTAAAATAAATATATTCATTTCAAGCTGAGTTTAATTTCAACGCCAAAATATTTATTTTTTGATGGTTTTATGGTTTTCTAGTTTTTGTTTACTAGTTGTGTCACACGTGTTCCTCTACCGCTAAGTTACAAATTTATCACAAGCTAAAAAAGATCTTTGGAAGTTAACACTATAAAAAAAAAAGGTTCAATAATCAGTGGAAAAGGTCTGAGAATTGTTTTTTGTTGCTATTTTCCGATTGTTTTAACGAGATAATTTCATATATGCATCTGTTGTGAAGTGTAGTGTGTGTGTTTTTTTTTTTTTTTTTTTTGCTAGGAGAGGGGAAATCTTGCATAGACACTGAGTTCGTCGGTGCTACGCGTCAGTATGCTGGATTCCTACCGACCAAAACCCTCCTCCGGTTCTCCCGCCGATCCTTCATGGGACCACCGTAAGATATTACTTCGGGGGGCCTGCTGCGCTCATGCGCCCGCCGTTTCTATTTCTTGTTCTGCTTCATTCTCTGCTGCTGGGTCAGCATTTCCGCTCGTTCCGATTCAAATCGGGGGCAGGAAAAGACTACGTGGTCTGCTGTTCCTTCGGTTTGGTCACAATTGGGGCAGAAGGGTGCATCTTGCATGTCCAAATCTGTGTAGGTACTTCCTGAAGCACCCGTAGCCCGATAGAGACTGGGTCAGGTCAAAGTTTATTTTACGATAAAACTGTTACTGCGATATCCATACTGCGATATTTGGAATCAGCTGATGGGTCCATCTGCCTTTCTCCGGGGTGTCCCATTCCGCCTGCCATCTGCTCATCGACTCCCCCTTTGCTTGTTTCTGTGCCTGTTTTCTCTCTCTCTATAGTGATAGGGGTCATGCCGGCTAATACACATACCGCGTCAAATGATATGGTCCTGTAAGCGCTCGTTACTCTCATCGCTGATAATCTGTGTACTCTATTCAGCAGTATCCGGTTCTTCTTTGTCTCTAGCGCGTTTGTCCATACTGGGCCGCCGTATCTCAATACAGACGTGGTGACGATTGCTAGGAGACGTCTTCTGCTTCTTCTTGGGTCGTACGTGTTCGACATTATTCTCGCTAGTACTGCGTGGGCCTTCGCTGCCCTTTCACAGATGTATTTGACGAGTTCGTTGAAGTTCAAGCGGTCGTCCAACATTACTGCGAGATAGTTCAGTTGGTTGGCCCACTACTATTATGACTATTTCGTCAGCGAAACCAACAATTTCTACTCCTCTGGGTAGATTCAATTTCAGTACTCCGTTGTACATTATGTTCCAATGTGTTGGTCCCAGGGTGCCCTGTGGCACGCCTGCAGTCACTTTGTACTCCTTTCGGCCGTCGTCGGTGTCGTACAGAAGATGCCGGCTTTCGAAGTAGCTCCCTAGTATTTGGTTCAGAGATCGGGACACTCCGATACTTTGCAGCGTCTCAGCTATGGCTTTTCAGCTTGCGCTGTTGATGGCATTTCTGATGTCTACAGTTGATTTGCCCTTACGGAAACCGAACTGCATATCTGACAGCCCATTTTTGCCTTCCGCGTACACCTTCAGCCTGTTCAGGATGATTGTCTCTAGCAGCTTTCCCAAGATATCCAGCAGGCATATCGGCCTATAGGACGATGGGTATCCCGGTGGTTTCCCTGGTTTCGGTATGAGAACCAGTTTTTGCCTTTTCCATATATCTGAGAAGTGGCCTTCGTCGAGGCACTTCTGCATTGTCGCTCTAACCATTTCTGGGTAGGCTTGGATCGACGTTTTCAAAGCTACGTTTGGGATCCCATCTGGGCCCGGCGCTTTGTTTGTCTTCATCTTTTCGGCTGCTGCTAGAAGCTTTTCCATGGACACTGGGCGTATGTTGATCTCCTATTGGTCGCGTTGTTATTGCGGCCAGGTCGTTGGGTCGTTTTTTAAAAAGAGGCCTTTTACTATGGTGTTCTGTTTTTCCGGGCACGTTTCGATCGGCATAGATGGACCACGAAGTCTCTTCATTGCCATTCGGTATGCGCTCCCCCAGGGATTTCCGATACTGCGGCTTAAATCGTGTTTCGCCTTGTTGAGTTCTTCTCTCCATTCTATTATCACGTTTTCGTCCCTGGCTCTTTGCATCCGCCTTCTGGCTTTAAGGCATTTAGCCCGCAAGGAGCTGATTTCCTCGTTCCACCAGTACGCTGATCGTCGCGAGTTCTTTGGCTCGAGCTAACTTGGCATCGTCATGGCTTTCGTCAGTTGTGCTGGTGTCATGTCTCTACGGCAACCGTCCTCACGGAGAGCTTCCACGAAGAGTTCCATTACGAACATCTCCGTTTTCCACTTCCGGTCGTTCGGTTTTTCCCTCTGTATTGTTGCTATTAGTCTCCGGCCGATGGTGTACTCTATAGCTTGATGGTTGCTATGAGAGTAGTTCTCACGTACTCTCCAGTTAAGGCTCGAGATCAGCGTGGGGCTACAGAAAGTCACGTAGATTATGGATTCGCGGCCGTTGCCACGTTGGCTAGACTTACGTCAAGCTTTGCCAGGGCTTCAACCAGGCTGAAGCCTCTCGAATTGGCCATTCCTTCGCCCACGCGTTGAAATCTACTCCGATGACGACTGGTGATTTTGCAGTCAGTTTTTCTGTGAGCCTATCGAGCATTCTATCGAACTGTTCAATGGGCCAGCTCGGGGGTGCGTAGCAGCTGCAAATGACGGTGCCGTTTATCGCTGCTATCACAAAGCCCTCTTCGTCGCATGAAACAATTTCCTGGAAGGGGAATTTCCCCGTCACTGTTATTGCGGCCTATCCGGCCTTTTCTGCCACCCATTAAGCGTTCCCATTGGTAGGGTTCGGCGATTATCGCTAAATCGTAGCTAGATTTTATCGTGGATTGATAGAGAAGTTGTTGTGCCGTGTCGCAATAATTGAGGTTTGTTCGTGTAATTCCCATGACCGTTTATCCGTTGTTGCCTTTTTGTATGCTGGGCAACTGCGTCCCCCTGTCTCGTGTTTGTTCTCTTCTCCTGTGCACAACAGGCACTTGGCTTCGTTTCCGCAGGTTTTGGCTTTGTAGCACTCCTCGCTGAAGTTTCTGCAACTTTTGGATCTGCTTTCACCCGTACATTATTTTGCCAGGTGCCCGAAGCCCATGCATCTGTAGCATCTCTGCATTTTGGTTCGCTCTAGGTTTTTTTCGTTCGCGTTCAGGGTTTTGCCATTGTCTTTACCTCTGAGGAGGTTCTTCTTCGATTGCACGAAGTCGTCCAGTGCTTTGGCCAACTCCACAGCTTTCTCATCTTCTGTCGGACGGGCTACTGTGCCGGCTTCTGTGCCGGCTTCTGTGCCGCTTCCTCCATTGGGTTTGGGATGCACTCCTGGTGTGGTCGGTGTTTGCTTCAGTGTTGGTGACCTCAGAACATTTCCGCTAGTTCTGAAGACGCTTTCGGAATCGCTTCCTACATTTTCTCTCGGGATTGGGGTTGGGGTGTTTATCTCCATGTGGTTGGGTCCCCCTTCCATGCCGCTATCTTCCCCTAAGCAATATGTACAAGAGCTATGCAGTTACTCATGTATGCTGGGAAAGTGCCCAATACGGTATAAATTCCGCCCATGGAACGACTTAAAAAAAGACAATTACAGGGATGGGGGATATCTACGAGTGACTATAGATACCAAGTTGAGTCCGGGAAACCATGGAAAACCGGCCTGACCCAGGAAAGTCAGGAGAAAAACTTACAAAACGTTAAAAAATTAAATGATGATGGTGATGGAGAAACGTTGGCAAGGGTACAAATTCATCAACTAAGCTACGAAAATTGAAAGAAACTAAAATTATTGCTGGTTGTTGCGTAACCAGATTTTGAGCTGAAATTTAAATGAACTGTTTGAAAAATATTACTTTAAATTGATTTGATCAAACTTAGAGAATTATTGTACGAAACCGTGAGATTCACACACTTTAAGCAAACCGGAATGTGGAACCAAAGGGAAAGCACTGTTGATGTCCAAAGAAACATAAATGACAACCTTTTTACGGTTGATATACAAATCACTTGGTTCATTTATTTGCATTGCTCATCATCTTTTGACAACTAACTGAAATAACACAATCATTTGCAAAAAACAGAACAGTGTTCTACTTTTGTCAATCCCAAAATGCATGAACTTTGGCTTGTATTGCAACATCATATTTTGCATGTTTTCATTCGAGTGTATTTGCCGTAATTTCTGTTTGAGTTGAAGGGCCAAACGGCACTGCGCAACAACATATATCTATGTACTGTTTGAACCACAGTTTAGCTTAATTTGACTTGATTGGATTGTTGGCATCCATCATTCGCTTTTTTCAAATTAAGGTTACCAGAACTTATGCAACTGGATGAGCAAAGAATCAGTTCATTTCATTAGAAATCTAAATGCAGATAGATTACCTAATGTACGTTCGGTATAAACTGTCCCGAAACAGCTATTAGAGTATGGTATTTGACGAATTATTCATATTTGTCGCCAAAAACATGGAGAAACTTAACAGTATTTCAAATTTTAAAAGAACCATTTTGATTAAATTCGACATAAATAAATATGCATGAACAATTGAATGATAAACAGATGCTCGTACAATCTTCACTTTTACTCATTTCAATTTCAAATATAGAATTAAAGGTAATCGTTAAATCTGGAACGCTGATATAGATTGGGCATTTGGTTAGCTTGAATGCATTTGTGCACAATAAAAATACATCGGTGACATCAGTACAATTAGTTTGTCTCGCCTATTTCCAATCCAGTTTGAGTATTCAAGAAATCACACTGGCTTTCATGCTAATCAAATCACAGTAAATAATCTAATAGATCCCATGCAAAGTAAGTTTCTGAAATTATGTCATTGTCAATTCATTCGATAATCGAATTAGTAACGTAAGCACGCAATAGCGATGAGGATTGCAATATAATTCTCTTCCGACAGGCTGAATACAATGAAAAAGTATGGAAATTAAATGGCCATTTATTAGGTCTCATACATGCAATATAGTCAAATAAAAAACAATTAAATTTGTCATCGGGGCCAGATGTAGCACATTTTAACTATGAATTTAAGAATTCGTGTTTTATTTTGCTGTCTCTGTGTTCATTTTCGCCTATTGTGACTGCGATCCTAATGGTGTATTTCATTATATTCGATGCCTGTTCTCATTGACTATAAAGATGTACACATCTCGCACAACATAACAAACGCAATTTTTTGTATTCACTATGCTTACATGATTCACATGTCAAACATGCAATACCCATTTTGTTCACAAACGAGATAAAGTGAATTTTTTTTGAATTTTATTAACAGCAATCACACGACCTTTAAAGGAATTGTTTTCCGCATGAAGACGATGAAGAAAAATATGAAATTATCTGAATTCAAAGAAAAATAGTTATAGATAAAAGGGAACAATACGTAGGCTCACAGTATGAACAGCGTATTTGTCACAATACCGCTTGAATTGTATTAGGATGCAGGAAGAGGGTATTTTATGGGCATTCCATCAAATTTGTTATTTGCTGGAATATCGAGAATTGGCGAGGTAGAAATCGTAGAAAAACCTCGATTCATAGCCAATCGTAACAATCATTTCGAAAAGCGGATGACACATTGGAAAAAAAACATTAAGAATTGTGACTTTTCGTTAATCGCCGAACATAAATTTATTTGATTGGAAAGCATGAAAAAATCATTGAAGAACAAAGAAAAAGCAAAAATGAGGGGATAGAAGGAACCATACAGAAAGTGTTGTACGTGTGAATAACCATTGTTTCCACATCCTATGTTTTTTTTTCCTATTTTGGCTTTTGGCTTTCGCTTCTGTTACTTATTACGCTGGAACCCTAAGTATAGTCGATCAAACAAAAACACCGAATAGAATTTGCTACACTGTGCACTGTTTCTTATGCAATGAATCGTGATTTATCCAGGCTAGTCGAAAAGTAGTGAGATCATACAACTGTGATGCCTCGATCGTATTATCCTATTGAAGTTAAGCTGTCTCTCGATGCTCGGAAATGAAATAAATGACTACTTATGATATTCAGGTAGCTGTACGAATTTAAAAAACGTTCAAGCTATAGCTTTATATGGGAATCGTGGTACTTTAAAATCATTTTTAAAGTTGTCGAAAAATTGATGGAAATATCGACAAATAGAGATCCAACATCGCAATAACTTTACTAAAAGGCAGACCGACGTGTCGTTCTATTCATGTCATATTAGACTAGACTTGCTGAAACACTAATATTAATCGAACAATGGAAACACAAAAATATCCTTCAAAAGGAAAACGAACGGAATTCGTCGCTATGAGACAATAACGATAGCAGCACATTCCAAAATATTTTTTCAAACGGCGTAATTCGCCCTATTTTCTTAGGAAGGAGACGAGTTAATCATAGCTCCTTTACTTTTCCCGTAATATTTATCGCTTTTCGTACATTCACAAATAATTTAAGACTGTGACGAAGGGCATGGAAACTTGTGCATATGTTTATGACTTCTATTAAGAACATAAGTGGGAAGAATTAGATCTGTTGACATCATTTTCAATTGCGTTTATTCCATGCATCAAATTTTTCCCCAGTTCAGTATAATTTGATTTAATTAAATGCAGCAAAAATCGACGAAGAAATGTTTGAAGTCTTAAACAAGCATATGGGAATTGTAAATATCGTCAACAAAGAACATGAGAATGTTGATCACTTCACTTGTTTGGCGGGTTTTTGTGGTATTTTTCGTTTAACGACTCTATTTATGAGCATTGAGTATAAAAAATTCTTTTTCATTTAACAAAGAATCTTTTAACAGACAGTTGCAACGAGCTACGGACATGTGCATAGATCAATGTGTAGGCGGCTCAAAGAATAAAAATAAATGTCTCGTTCACAATACTTAATGGAAATTCTATGTGCCTAAATAAACCTTTAGCCATGAAAATATATGGACGAATACTTCAAATGACCATAGCTTAGCCAGATTGAAGCAATCCAAATTAGCCCATATCATAATATATTTGGAAGAAGGAAAATATTCTGAGTGATAGCACTTACTTAATATGCGTAATGTGTTTGTTTTCCAAAATCAAACATAAATCAAATCAATATTGAGAACGTTGAACTTGTAATTAGTAGCTCCTTCGGAAGTAATGAATTCATTCATATTACAGTTTTGTTCCGATTCACACGGAGCATAAATCATATTTAAACAAATGTTTGGTATGATGTGATGTTGCAACATTTTCTATGGCTTTGGCTGCAGCGCTATATGAAAGTTTGGTATTTTAAGAATTGAACCCGAAGAGCTGTGTTCCATATAAATTATTTAGTTTAGGAGTGTAGGTTTTATAAAATAAACAAATTCAAGGCATGATAAAAACGTGACTCCGACTCTGATGTCATCTACCGTTGTGCGATATATATAATTCAGTATTCATATAAACTGTGACCTATTCAACCAAATCAACTGACCACTATCTTCCACTTAAAACTAGTACACAAGAATTAAACAAATGTTGCAGTTTTTCGAATAAAATTGATCTACTGAATGATTTATTGACAAAAAATAACTTCAGATCTGAGATCACCCAAAATGAGTGAGCAGGATATTCTTTTAACCACTTTACTGAATTATAAATTTGTGGCTGAGTTTATAAGTTTTGAGTGATTCTAGATTTGAGATGTTTCTATGAAATACACAGCTGTCAACAGACAACACTTTTTCGAACTGTTCGTTCGTTCGTTCGAGAAAAATAATAATACATGACCAACCGCCCGTGCGAAAATAAATTTTATTTTTTTTTTGTCCGACCGTTCGTCCGAAAAAAAATAAATGTGCGTAGTGTTCGTCCGATATTACCGAAAAGTTTGGAATGTCCGAAAAAAAATGTCGGGCAGAATTGAATATTTCATTTTTTTCGGACGGTCGAACGGACGTCCGTTGACAGCTCTGTATAATACAAACGCAGTGATATAAGATTAAACACCAGTATATTAAAAAAAAACTTAGAGACTTTTAGCAATTTTAAATGCATCAAAAACTCAAATGTTTTTGTTGAATTTCTTGCGCCATTGACGATTTTTTGTCATTTTTTATAGAATTATCTGTTTTAACTTCAACACTTTATCGATTACCTGTGACTCCAACATGATTGAGGTGGAATGAAAGTTAATACCTTTTAACCAAAATGTAACAAGAAATGCTATTAAAAGAATGGAAATGCCACAGCTTTAACTTTAATTGAAAATGGGATATAATTGGAAGCTCTGAAAAAACTCAGATTCTTCCCAGACAATAATTAAATAATTTTAATTAGATATAATTTTCGATCTGATAATCGCTTTGGACTCCTCGTAGTATGAAGTTAACCTGGTTAGCTACACTGAATGTGCAGTATCTTTAAATAGGAATCTGAATGCATTTCAGCCAGCCATTAATATTGCATCGGCTTGTGTATCTTTTTTGATAATTTGATCCATCTCTTTCAAGTTGTTAATAAAGTAAAAACTATTTTATTTTTTCTGTTCCTTTTCGTGTGATTTTTATGTGAGTTGGTTATTCTACTTGATTCAATGTTCAATTACAGTTGGCCTGCCAATTTTAGCGCTTTTCCTATGGGGTAATCCATATGAAAGGGGATTCTTCTGTGATGACGAGTCATTGAAACACCCATATCATGATTCAACCGTTCGGAGTTGGATGCTCTATTTTACCGGAATGATTTTACCTGTTGGACTGGTGAGGAATTAAATTTTGAATTACACATATTCTATTTATTATTATTTCTATCGTATCCCCAGAAGATTTTATAGATATAGACGATTCAAACAAAATGCTGCGTTATGCAACCGCATAGCAGCTGAAGTCTGTTTTATTCAAAACTGTAGGCATTCCTTGAAGTACTTCATAAAATGATTCGAAAAGCATTCATTCTATATCGAATGTAGATTTGAGTCCCTCATAGCAAAAACGTGTTATATTTTTATGGAATTGTAAAAGTTGTACAGATTTGCAGTATATACTTTCTCAATACAACAGCGTGATATATTTTTTTCTTATGCAAATCAGTTAAAAACATTTTCAGAGTGCACAAATATGATAGTTTTTCATGAGTGAAAATGGGCCAGAAAAATTCTACGAATCTTTTGTTACGTTTTTGCTCACGGTCATTTTTTATAATGTTTCTGTCCGCAAAATTTTTCATCACGTTTTTGCTTGCGAAATTGTTCACGGGTAAAAACGAAATAAATAAAATTTGGGGAAAAAATCTATGGAAGAAAATTCCAGAGTATAAGTTGGATAAAAAGAATTCCCGGACACAAACGGAATGATTTTTTGCGAGAGCAAAATAGGTACATTTTTCTTCTCTTCTAACAAAACCGAGATATATTCAGTCGAAAGCAAAAGCGAGATACAATTGAAAAAATAATTTCTGTTCCACTTCTTTTATAATGCTTTTGCTAATATGCTTCATATATCACGTTTTTGCTATAAAGGTCTCATTTCATGTTGCATTCAATTGCACACTTGTTCTACTAGCTGCGTATTTTTGTCATCCAAAGCAGAACCTAAGTGCTTTTGCACGCTCTTTCTATCATTCAAAGTGGTTCTTTCACACAAATTAAAATTCTCAATATTTTCATCAAATGCATTTGGTTTAATGAAGTGTCTTCAATTCAAAGCACAAAATTACTTATTCGGCTCACAAATGCATCCAGTGAGAAAAGTTTTAGCAATTATAATAGTGTATGTATATATGTACAACTGGGTGTGGAAATGAATAATGTCGATTTAGATAAAAGATGGCGTAACTAGTGTTATGTGCACCGGAACACACCGCGGCCATTTTCTTTTTTTTTGTCTGTCATTAGGCTAAAAATGTCAGTATGTGTCATTTCGTTGAAGTGTAAACAACAAAGTTTTTTATTGCATCAAACATGTCGAATTTTGTGCCTGATAAATCTATTTTGCGGGGATTTTTAGTAACCTTCTTTCATTTAAAGAAAACGGCGGCTGAAAGTTATCGATTGTTGTTAGAAGCTTACGGCGAACATTCTCCAACTCAAAAAACTTGTGAACGATGGTTTGCACGCTTCCGAAATGGTGATTTTGACTTGGAAGACAAAGAACGATCAGGTGGGCCAAAAAAATTTGAAGATGCAGAATTGCAAGCATTATTGGATGAAAATTCATGTCAAACGCAACAAGAACTTGCTTTGGAATTGGGAGTTGACCGAAGAACCATTGGTTATCGCTTACATGCAATGGGGAAGATTAGAAAACTTGGAAAATGGGTCCCACATCAGCTGAATGAAAAACAACTCAAAGCACGAATCGATGCATGCAAAAAACATCTTGCAGAGCAGAAAAAACATAGTTTTTTGAGTCGAATTGTGACTGGCGATGAGAAATGGATTTATTACGACAATCCGAAACGTAAAGCATCGTATGTTGATCCCGGACAACCATCAACTTCACAACCAAAACGCGATATTCATTGCCATAAGCTTATGCTGTGCATTTGGTGGGACCAGAAAGGTGTGGTGTATCATGAGCTGTTAAAATCGAATGAAACGGTTACAGCTGATCGCTACCGACGACAACTGGGCGAATTGGCCAAGAAACTGAACGAAAAACGACCATTGATAGCTCGAAAACACCACAAAGTGTTATTTCACGATGACAATGCCAGACCACATCGCGCAAACATCATTAAAGAAAAAATAGGGAGGCTCGGTTGGGATCATCTTGATCACCCCCCGTACTCTCCAGACCTTGCTCCTTCCGATTACCATTTGTTCCGATCGATGCAGACCAGCTTGGCAGATGTACGCTTTCGAAATGCTGAAGAAGTGCGAAAATGGGTCGATGAATGGATTGCCTCAAAAGATGAGGACTTCTTCAAACGAGGAATCAACAAACTTCCCAGAAGATGGGAGGAGGTCATAGCTAACGATGGCGAATATATTGGATAATCTGTTCATTAATCTTGTTATTGAAATAAATGCTCTTTCAAAGACAAAAAATCGACATTATTCATTTCCACACCGAATATTAAAGGGAATGAGTGAGTTGTTTAACTGGACATTTTACATGATTACATGTCATGATATATTCCTATCAATGGACACTTCAATCACCAATTTGTTGGGTGTGAACTTTATGTGTTGATTGCATAAAACACAAAATTATCTGCACGGAATAGGCTAGCTCGTTTCATATTAGCGGTAAAATATACATTAGGGTGTTTCTGGTGAGAAAAAAGTAAAAAATGGTAGCTTTCAAAATAAAGAGCAAAAAATTCTGTATCAATTGATGGTATTCACACAACGTAGCGATTAGTATTCAGACTTCCGGAAGCAAAAAACACTCAAAGACAAACTTGACTGTTACCCAATTCATTTCTATAGCATGTTTTCAATAAGAGTGTTTTTTTTGCATTTCTGATTCGAGAAGTTGTCATGAACTCTGAATATCAATCGCGTAGAATACGGAGTGTATATCAAACAGTACCTCATTTGGATACTTACAAAAAAACACTCCAAATTAGTACTCCTGGCATAAAGCCTCTACCACACAAATTCAGAAGTAGCGGAAGTAACAAACTGTTACAATATTAATTTTCGAATTAATTATAATGCTCGATGCCTAGTGCCGATCTACGACTGGTCTCGGTGGTCGCTGTAATGTCTCCGGAATCGGAATCCCAAATAGCTCACCGTGTCCTTGAAAACACAAATTAAGTAATTAAAAAAAGCATTGCCGCTATTGCCATTTAATTAATATATACCTTTTATGAGAATGCACTTTGCAGCGACTATGTCGCGTTGCCAAACAGTTTTATGTACACTTGGATGTTCAGCGGCAACATCGTCTACAACCATCTCCTCTTGGAATTCGTTTGGTTGCTCAGCGGCATCATCGTCTACTTCCATCTCATCCGGAAATACAATTGGTCGTCCATCGAACACATTTTACATTTCACCAATCACAGGGTTAACTAGCCAGTTTTTGCGGTATACTATAACCTTTGACAGTAAAGGTCCTGCGTTGCGTTGATTTGGCGATTTCCGAGGTTTGCTCTCAAAAGCTCCATCAATCGTTTGCTTTTCTGAGTTACGATAATCGATGGCAGCAACGCCAGATGGTTTGGATGGCAATCTGGACACAATTTGAAGGTATGGCTCCGTGTTCTTCGGTCAAAACGTCGAAAACATTTCGCACAGGTTTGGGAGGTGTAATATTCATCGGTTGATATAACGATACAATTGCCACGCTTTTTCAGTGCATTGATGGTTTTTCTCGATCCAGGGCATCTCACGTGCTTCTTGATGCGACTTGGTGAATCTGGTGGTGTCTCAGAAGCTCCAAAATAAACAATTGATGGCTCATAATTTACCATCTTGCCTACTGCCTTATCAACGGTTCTCATTGTTTCGATGTCCTTGTCGAGTTGAAGTCGTGTATACTTTGCTGTTGCATACACCTCCATTCCTCGTTTCAGCCATTCCCATTTTCATCCTATGCTGAATGTAACACCACCAATGTCTCCCGAGCGGCGATGGTATCACTGGATACAAGTGGCGGTCGTTGCGATCATTGTTTTCTTCTATAGTGGAATGTTTCGTCCATCGTTTCGATTTGCATTTTCGCACATTTTTCTTAGCATTCCAATGGAAGCGTTTGCTGCTTATATTCAAGTTGACCTATGAAATGAAACAAACAAAATGCAATATTAGTAATAATAAAATAATTTTGAAGATTTACCGACCTCTTTACCGGTGGCGATGTTTCGGCGCACAGCCGGTTGCCACTTTTTTAATCCCGGGTCCACGCCGACTTCATTCACGATCTCACCAGCATTGATTTTGCGAATGATCTCCTGCATATCGACTGGCTTGAACTGCGACTTTTTCACGTCGAACAATATCGACACCGCCACGCCATCAGATAGAATGCGAAAGTGGAATTGCTTCTTTCCTTTGCCAAATTCGCGGTTGATTTTACGCAAATAGAAGATTTGATTCCAATACCATGTTTTATCAGTGATAAACTCGTTGAATGTAATTTGATTTCCGTTTTCATTTCTTGCGATGATCTTCTGTCCACAAAGTTTATAAAGCGTGTAGTTGTCAATTGGATAGTGCGTTTGCCAAAGATTGCAAATTGGTATAACGGAAAAAATTTTGATTTTCGGTGGACGGTTTGAGCTATCATTTTGTTCTGGCTGTTCATGTTCTTCTCGTTGTCGCTGATTGATGTTGAATTCATCGATCTCACGTTGCATTGCTATCCACATTGGCAGCGTTTGAACCAATGCATCTTCGTGAATGTCGAAATGTTGTCCATTTCCCATCAACTAATATCACGTAACATTTCAAGAAGGATATCACGACTTGCTCTTCTCAATGCACCGTTAATAGTTTGAGGAATGTCGTCTCGTCCATTTACTGCTAAATTGACAGCATTTTTGATATCGATTTTATCCAATTGTTGGACCTCATTCAAGTTGTGTTCGAACACTTTCAATTCCAGATATTTGTGGACGCGTTTCTTCCGATGCGTATTTAAGTTCGTCGTGACATTCGTTTTGTATGTGTCAATCAAATCGTTGAAAGCATTTCCAAAATAATCGTTGTTTGGCCATTCAAAACGATGTTCGTCATCGAGATTTGTCACAAAATCACGGAATTCGGGAATCATAGAATTTTTGGTGATGTTTTTCTTAAGAACAGCAATAAAACAATCTCGTATGACTTTTTCACCATCTTGATTGAAGAATTCCGTGTTATTTTCGTCAAATGCGCGCTCAACTTTATGCAAGAGCAGAAGCGATGCTAATGAACATATCTTCGTTGCTTGCAGACTTTTGGCGGTGATATCATCGATGACTATTCTTCGAAATTGAGGTCTAAGAATCGAAGGAAGTGCACATTTGATTGTAACTATTCCATTGTCCTCATCATCATCGTCATAGTTTTCGAATACACCTGTTAAAAACACAAACGAAATGAATAAATTTCTGAAAAATTCACTGTTAACACAATATTATATATGAAGCACGTCTTACTTGGTCAAAATTCGCACTATTTCTGAGTTCTCACTCGTTTGAATTCGGCAATGCAATCAAAAATCTCCGGGTGATGATATTCACTTGTATTGATCTTGAGTCAGCAATATGTGATCCTGTTCATCGAATTATGCGAATAATCCTAACACACAAAACAAAAATTGAATAAATGACTCCGTTAAAATGCAGGTGAAGCACACTTACTTGTTCAAACAACAGAATCTTTGTGGATTCTCGCTTGTTTGAATTCGGCAATACCATTCAAAACTGCCGATTGATGAAATTAACCGCATCATTGACATTCTGTATCGATATCCAAACGAAAATCAAAACAAAATCCATCTCTTTTGTTGATTTGTGTCATTTTGTCGGTTAAATCGCTGATGTCATAGCAACAATTGAATCCTTTGACAAAATACAAACAGAATAAAATGTTCTTTTCCCTTGGCATTTCAATAAAATTTGATTACGAATGACAAAACAAATCTCGATCGTTCAAAATCAAGCTGAAACAATAATCGTGTTTTTTGCTTCGGGAAGTCTGAATACTAATCGCAACATTGTGTGGAAGCCATCAATTGACACAGAATTTTTTGCTCTTTATTTTGAAAGCTATAATTTTTTTCAATTTAAAATATGAAAAACACCTTAATATACATAAAACATGCGTATGGATAATGCTCCCAGATTTTTTTTCTTGAAATACAGGAAAATCATGCGAAAATTGGTTAAAAAACAGGATTTAACTTTTTTGAAAACAGGATTTTTGCAGGATTTTATTAAATTAATAAAACAGGTAATTTTTTGCCAAATAAAAAATGTGAAAATACAGTGATTATTCATTGATGGCCATTGGTTCGCCTTCAGCGTCAATCATTTCTTCGTCGGGGTCTATTTCAATGTTCTGGGTGCTGTGTGCGGTGCGAAGTTTGTACTTTTCATTCGATTGGATCTTGCGGAGCATATCAGGTTGTTCCTTTAGCCAATGGAAAAATTGCGAGACAACTATATGACACACAGTAGACATGCGTTCTCTGTTCATTACGCGCATATGTTTGGGTATGAAATTCAGCGTGAAGTTGGTCTCATGGTGAAAATTGATAGCTGTCATGAGTTGAAAATTGTAACAACGTATATTTAAATAAATACTGTATTCAGAAAATTGAATACAGGATAATTTATAAATTTACAGGATTTTCAAAGCTAAATACAGGTTTGAAATTCCAGCAGGATTTCTCCTTGAAAAACAGGATAATCCTGCGAAATACAGGATATCTGGGAGCATTACGTATGGATGCTGAACAATTTCAATTTTCAATGGTGTTATTTTTTTACTCTCTGTTATTTTTGCGTTTGAAGGATGTTTCATGTAAAATTTTATAGAATCTCTCAAATAAGTTTTTGATCTATTCAAATTTTGAGTTTATTACTCTTAACTAAAGATGCTTGTTAATCGTAGATGTTCTACGTCTGTTGAGAGCACCATGACATTGAAATATTTGCTTTTAAAATAATGTCATTTGCAACAACAAGACTCTTGACAAGTTGCTTGCTTTCGGGTGATTTGTCTTTTTTCATTGTTTGGCGCATAAATGAATGTATGGAATGTTGTTATTAACGTCAATGCATGCTACTTTGTTATGGTAAATTGTAATTTAATGAGTTGCGAATTGCATTATGACCGGTTTAGTGCGCAGCCTTCACGTATGTGTGCGTATATGCTTGTTATTGATATTTATGATTGCTTGCATCTTGTATCTGAACCTATCAATGAAGTGTTCATCATTATTCTGCGTCTCTGGCAAGCGACTTGATGTCAGAATAATAATGTTGTCAAAACTACAAGATTTCTTTCAAAATATTATATTTATGATTCAATAAGGACTGGGCGTTGATGTTTGCCTCCTTCTAGATCTTTTAAAATACGATAACACCAATAATGTAAATGGCGCCATGCTGAGTCTCGGTACTACTTAAATACATAAGCGTACCTTTAGCTGTTTTGAACTGTTGAAGCCATTCAAGAGAAACCATATAATCTCCATTCAGCTCTGTTTTGTTTTATCGGTGTTCGTTAGACCAATTATCATAGCAACAAAATACACACATGCACATTGTTGATTTGTTTACATTTTCTACTATCATTGAAGACAAATGATTAGTTGGAATACCACACTCAAACAATGCTAAACACGCATAAAAAATGTTGACAAAGTCTTTAACCTCTCTGGGTTTCACACAACAAATGCAAAGACGGATTCTATGCATAAATATTCCTAAAATGGCAATTACATTTAATTTTTGCATTTGACAATGCATTGTCAACTATACTGAACATAGTATGCTTCTTGTTGAAGTAATAAATGTGCAGGAGGAACATTTTTTATTTTGTATGCTGATAATTATTCTGATAAATATCGTTATTAGGGTTGGATTTTAATTACTTATTATAATTTTATTAACTTATCATGATAAAACTATGATAATACTATAGGGTGAGCCATATAAAATTTGCATTTTGACATTTAAATTTTGACATTCGAGACATTTTGACATTTGAGCTGTCATTCTCTAAATAAACAATTTTGTCAAAATGCAAACGTTAGATGGCCCACCAGTACAATCAGGTCATATAATTGTATGTGCTCATGAAAAATAGCATGGAAAATCTTAGCACGGGTTTTTCGGTCATTTCTAATCGGGTCGATCACCCCAAACCACAATAATATTCTTTGTTCTTGGAGACATCGGACCAAATATCCACCAGTTCACAAGTACCTATTCCACAGAATCGACCTGGCCTGAATTTTGTGGAATAAGTTCTCCCGAGCTGGTCGATTTTTGGTTCAATGTGTTCCAAACAAAGAATTTGATAAAAATTTGGATTTGTTCTGGATTTGTTCTGGATCAGACCATCAGAAATGCACGAAAAATCTATTTATACAATATATTTATTTATTTTATCATTATGATTTGATTATGTTATACTGATTAAAATGCTCATTCGTTACTGACAATTCGTCCGGAAATTTTCTCGGTACAGAATTCGGAAGAAAGATTCGGAATTCCAAATGCTTTTCATATAAAAAAGTGACATTTTTGTTCCGAATTCCAAAATTTGTTGGTACATATTCCGATGCAACAAGTAAAAATCACTTTAAGCTGTCAAACATTCGGAGTTCTTTTTTCCGGATGTTGTACCAAAATATTTCGCAAACAAATTATCAGTAGGGTTAATTTCAATTTATTATGATAATTTTCTATTATGTGCAAAACTATAGCGAGCAACTAGGGTCTTTTTATTCCTGGAAGACAAAAAGGGTGGTATACATTTAAAGAGCATACATATATGTGTAAATGGATGGTATTCACACAATAAATCGATTTTTATACAGACTTCCCGAACCAAAAAGCTATTGTAAAATCTGATCATCCATTTACGCAGAATTGTTTGCCATTTAAATTGATACACCAGCTTTTAATTTTCCAAGAATGAATAAATGGTTTTACGTGCGTGCAACTAACTTTCCCACACATTTCCCGAAATTTCACGGGTATTCGAGTTTTCATTGATTGCTACGAATTTATGTTGGATTTATGTTTATTTCATATCGAATCACCATGTAACTTTGAAAATAAATCACAGACAATTTCAAGTCATTACGATGAAATCTATATTGTATGTAAACATGGATATGTTCTTTGCGGATGCAAAAGTGAATTAATTTGTTCTCAGTGTCATTTGTGCCGGTTCACAGTGATTTTCAACTAACTAAAATCAAAAAATACATTTCGAGGATATTTTGGTGCTTTTGGTTGTAAATTAGACATAACATTCAGGTCAAGAACAGAAAAAAATCGGTAGTAATAAGACATTAAATTCAAGTTTCATCCCGTTTGGATCTATTAGTGTAAACTATGCACCTTTACCTCCAATATTATGACTTCGTTGACTCTTCTATTCAACTGTGAATATGTACAATTTTATTGCCAGACAATCTTGAAAAAAAAAACAAGTTGTAAACACGGCTTCGGCACTGTTTCTTTTTCTCAATTTTAGGCCAGTTTTTGACGGTGGAATACGTAAATAAAATAAGTAAACATCTCAGTTTCTAATTTTTTCTTCAAGAACTGTTCGCTGGTTTTGAATTGGTAATAATAATTACGAATTTGTTTACAATGATTTGAACTTTTATTTCATGCCAACGATAAATATGATTCCACATTTATCTCATGTATTATTTTTTTTTATCAACGTGAATGAGCATTTAAATTGAAGAAAAAATAACTAATTAGAGAATGACAAATAGTTGATCGAAATTAACGACAAAATTTAAATTTTGACCCCGAATATCTTAAAATTTCGTAGAAATGAATATAAATGATTTTTTTATCAAATAATAAGATTTTGAATTGATATAATGTGAAATGAACTTAATCAATAGGTTTCTATTTGCAAATGAAAATCTGATTGTGCATATATGTACGATTTTTTTTTACCTATTCCAATTTACTTATTGTAACCTTCACACTTTGTGTTTGCGGAAAAGTAAAAATCATCCTACATATCCTCTAAAATCAGCCTAAATCCCCTCCTAAAGTGTACTAAACTCTCTCCAAAAACCATATCAAAAATATTAAAAAATTCCTGAATAATCTCGAAAATTGAACAAAATTTTAATTGATTTTTAATTCTAAAGTCATCCTAAATCAAAGTCGACATTAACCTTTCCTTAAAGTATCCAAATAAATGTGCGTTCATTCCGACATGAGGTAGGATTTTGATTCATTGAAAAATGGCTATTAACTCCGTAATTTTTTAAACAGATGTTCATTTTGTTTGAAAATTTAAGATTAGGTTGTCAGTTATTGTAGTCGTTTCGACTGAAGAAGCACATAGCCTTCCTTTCAATTAAACTTTCTAGAGTTCATAGAAAGCTAAAAAAGTCAACCATTCCATTGAATTTGACCGGGAATATATGCACATCTATCATTTTATCCGTGCGTACTAAGGTTAATGATTTATGGTTTTTTATGACGATTTTTGTTCGGTCCAACAAAATGGGAAGTCGCATGCAAATTGCATTATACTGAGCATTCAAGTCAAGTTTATTGAGTACATGCGATCTTCTCTGGAGCAATTTCATTACATTGCTGACATTCATGAGAATTTACGAGAAGTTTACGGCGAAAAGAAACGTTTTTTAAGTGAAAAAATGCGTTGGATGAGGTCATAAATCGATATATAAGTGTAATGGATGCATATCTCTGATCCACGTATTCTTTTTTTGTTTTGTATGTGTAATTGATCTCCGGTGGAAGACTCCACGAACTGTAAATGACATTGAAATCGTTTCATCCGAACAATGCAAAATTGCCCACACGCTCAAAATTTATGCCGAATTGATTTGAATGAAGTACAGGACTTTGTAATTGATCGTATTTTAATTAGATGTGATTGTAAATGTTCAGAGACCAATCCATATTAAAAATAATTAGATTGAAGAAGATCTAGAAAACTGATTCCAAAGTCCAAACGCTAAGAGCATACATATAATAAAATAACTTAATAATATGTTGTTCTATTCTATTGGCTGGTTTTGTGTGTTGCTCTGTGTGCAGATCGCAATCGCACATATGTATATACTGGTTTCTTATTTTCAAGTCCAATTCAAGTATTTACAAAATTCCCAACAGCACTTTTACATCATTTTTATTCGCCATCGAAAAATACTTGTCAGTTTGCTTCCGCTACAAAATAACAATTAATATTATTGCTTAAAGCTGATTACGGCTTTCATTGCAACCGGAGCGCTGCTGTCGTAGCAATAAACCCAAGGGGACCGTGCTATTTGAGACATTTCAATCATATCTATTATCCAGCGCCATCTATTGGGCAGTAGAATTGATGTGATATTTCAATCGTTTCAATGACTCATTTGTTTTTATTATTTGTGTCAATAAAATTTTGTTCGTATTACAATGGATCTAAATTGAGTTCACCGATGTAAAATAAGATGGCGCGGTCAGTTGGCATACTCTCGAATAGCTCTCCAATCCCATACAAGCAATCTCTTTCGGAAATTGTAAATTGAGAAGATTGAAAAATGCATGAAAAATTATTTATTTATTGAAAGGATTCTGAACGAAATTATCCGTGTGTTGATTGAATATATAATTTGTTATGAGTATATTTTCTGGGCTTATCACTTTTTGTGAAAACGAATTGAATTCATCTCGAATTCATATTGGCATGCAAAAGGAAGATTTTAGGCTAATTCAATCTTTTTATTACCTGCACATAAATTATTTATTGCAATAATTGCATTCTGCACATGCCCTTAATGGCGGCTTAGTGACTGTCGGTGTCTTTTGATCATGCAAGAATCGTAACATAACAGGATCGATTCAAACAATTCGATATCATGTCAGTCAATCCTTTATTTATCGGTCTTTAACTAAAATTACAGTTATAAATCAATTACTGAACTTTTGAGTGCACCTCCATGCCCAATATGAAACAAAAGAAAACACTTCATACGTATAAATTCCTTATGTTATTTTAATGAAAATTTATTATTATATATGAAACAAGTAATTTTCTCGTTTGCAGTATTCTCGTTTAACAAATGTAATATGAGCTCGACGCAATTCCAAATCGAAAAAAAAACACAACCAAAAGATTGAAATGGAATGCATGTTGGAAAATATTCCACAAAGCAATTTAAAAAGTGTTTTTTCTACGCCCCGAAAAAAATGATTTATATCGATGGCATACTTTTTTTCACTGCGCGTCCTTCACTGATCATTGCATGTTTGCAGTTTATAATGAAACATTTACTATCTTTGCGTATGCACCATTTTCATGTGACACTGCTGCTTAAAAAAAGTATTTTTTCTTTCTGAATATTCTCCACTTGCAATTCAATTTTATGTCAAAGCAAGATTGATTTGCTCAATCAAAAAGAAAAACAATAATTTACGTGTGAAAACCGACACTCACATATTTAAAAAAAAAAATTATCAACAATTTCCTATTACTTTTTATAAATTTTATTAATAACTAATGACCCTTACATCACAAAAAGGTTTTTTTCAAAATTATCCTGACATTTTTATATTTTTAAGTTTTTTTTAATTGTTTGCACTCTGCAAGTGGGAAATAAGGTTACCGACACTTGATGTTTTGTGATAAATAAACAATATTGCTCGTATTTTCGACACTTGTTGTGATAGAGTAACCGTTATATACCTTTTCGAGACACTTTGTGCAATTTCATAATAGCTGTGTCACAGTTTTCTCAATCTTCAATTCAATCGATCAACAAAGCGACATGGAAAACCATTAACTGAGGCGGAAAAAGCAAACATTTCCACACTCTAAGATTACTTGAGCATGGCAAACCGTCAGATAGCACAGGAAATAAACCGTGGTAGAGACGTTGTTGGTAATTTTCTCAAAAATTGTGAAAATTACAGTCAAACCTTTCGAAATGACCGGTCATCAACCATATCTTTGGTCCAATGTGCTCTCGAATAAATATTATGATGAGGAGGTTTGGTTATCTTTTCGATCAGTTCATCAGAAATGCTCGAAAAACTCATGCACAATTTCTCTTGTTGATAAGCACATTCGATGATGTGTATTGGCATTAACCATAACGTATCCAATGAACACGCCATTTCAGATGAAATCTAATAAAATCTCAATTTTATTTGTTTCGAGTTCTGCAATTTGCATTACTTTCCATCGAAAATAGGATTAAATAAATTTCTATGTATAAAACAAATAATAAAATTGTAACGAAACAAATAGTTAAAAATCCATAAGGATATCTAATCTGAAAAAAAGTAATAAATATTAGAAGTTTTTAGCTAATAAAATAATAAAAATTATTGTTTTATTGCTAATAAGAACAAGTAACTAGTAAAATAATATGATAATCTAATAAGTAATAAAATATTTTATTACATATTACTTATTAGTTACTCCTATGGATTTATCTACGAATATTGCAGGAAAGAGAATAAATTCGCGTTTGAATAAATAGATCATGTAACTTTTCACTCATTCTGGACGCAATATTTAAATATTTGTGATTTGAACTGAAAAACAGGTCCCAAAAACGAATATAAATATAATTAGGACCCTTTCAAAATGTGAAAGTTCTTCATATGTCGATGATCTTTGAAGAACGAAAAGTGATCAGAGCCACCACAGGGAATATATGATGCCAAGTCGCAACATTTTCGGAATTTTGAACATTTTTATTTAGAAAAATTGTCAGAAAGAGGTTTGGTCTCTATTTCATCTATTTTGATGGAAATAATTCTTACCCGTTTTTCCTTGGATTCTTTTGACAAGCATGGAAACTTGTAGTGTTCAAAGGTCTAATTTTTTCACGATGACCCGTCATTAATCCGATTGAGGCTGCCTCATATTCCAGTTCTTTCGCTTTCAACCAACATATTTGAATAGCATCGAAATACAAAATTGTACATTCCACGACTTTTTTTATATCTCTATCACACGTCATAAACTTTGTCATGTACAAAATGCCTAATTTTTTAAACATTCGTTTGCTTCCAATTTCCTAATATTTTTTACTGCGCATACTCTATTGAAATAAAACAAATCAAAATATTGACAGTTATGAGGGGATCCCAATTATATTGATTCCTTGATAGTACAGATAGCATAGCAACAACAGGTTATGTAAATTAGATCTTGGTCTAACGGTGCTTTTCCTGTTCTATGAAAACTAAAACATTAAATTCCACGATAAAATTTTGTACTTCTTTCCACAGTTCTTTGAAAATATTTGCATTTATAATGCGATAAATTGTCAATCAACCGTAGAAATTGGAGAAAAACTCAAGATGAGGTTAGAGTCAGAGAATAGAAATAACAATGGAAATGGCGTCGGTAATCAAAAATAAATAACAATTTGCTGGTTGGATGGTTTCTGAGATGTTGAGATACTCTTCAGAAACTTGGGCTTGGAATTGATTCCGTGCCTTCCTGCACAAAGGCCAGAGGAGGTATTGCGATACGAATTATTCGCGTCCACATTTTTCGCTAATTTTTTCATATTCAATCTACGCCTGCTTAAATTCATATGTGCCTTTATAAAACTTTCCCGTAAATGGAAAATAAATGACATGTTCCTTGAACATTGTTCAGGATGATGAAGTTGACATGCACACTCGGGCTGCACAATTAAATAAGAATGTATAAAAAGCCAACTTGGTGATTAATATTTAAATATTTTTTATATTTCCCTGGCTTTAACTGAACACAACGCGGACTGAACGGCACTGTCGCAATTTTCGATATGGCAAATAACAAATTAATAGGCCAACTAGCGAATCACTCGCAAATACACATTCAAAGTCACATTGAGTTGCTCAGAAAGCGATTCTCTTTTTACTTATGTAAATTAATTACATGCTGTTAAACCGGCTTACATGATATTCCACCAACAGTTTCTTGCTATTTCATTTTACAGCTACATTCTCAACAAGCTGCAATGTACGTTGTACGAGCAACTTACCACATTCGAACAGAGCTATTATGTTCGTTCTGTGCGGAAAACTCGTACAATTTTCTTATTCTACTTGTTTGTTTAATCTCTAGATAAAATTGTGATTTATTTTTGATCTTGCTCTTGTTATGTCGTTATAATCTCATTGCAGGCAAACAATTTAATGATTGATCTGTTGATTAGAAGCCATTTCAGAAAAATTATATTGATTAGTTTCTAATAAAATTGTTAAAATAATTGGACCTTTTTTTCTGTCGTCATTTATTGAGATTGAACAGTTTTATATTAAAATTACGGTCACTTTGATGTTATTTCATGCATTTTCAATGTTTGAATATAAAGTACAAACATCAAGTTTGTATTGGGAAAGATTTTCTTGAAAAAATATTTTAGTTTACTTTAAATAAGTCCCGGCATAAAGCGTAATTATATCGGTAAAATTGTCACAATTGTGTCCGTGAGCTTCAAAGGACAAAAAGCAGATTACTGCTCTTGTCAATTAATGAAGGTGGTGTGTGCTAAAAAACCGCATGCGAAATCGAGTAGCACCGCTAATTTCATATCTGATTATGCAAAACTTATGTATCAATCGCTCAGTTTGAACCAGAGCTTTCAACGGACAAAACTTTTTCGAACTGTTCGTCCGTTCGTTCAAGATATATAATAACACGGTACCGACCGTTCTTGCGAGAATAAATTTTAATAATTTTTGTCCGACCGTTCGTCCGAAAAATAATGAATGTGCGAAGTGTGCTTCCGAAATTACCGAAAGTGTTCGAATGACCGAAAAGGTTGGAATGTCCGAAATTAAAAATTACAATATATTCAAAACGTTGAGAATTTATATTTGATAAAAATATCCAATCTAACGCTGAAGACCAAATACACTAAGCTCAAGAACTGACCTACGTCACACAATGCTGAAACATGAAATCTGTCAAGTATATACACTTTAATTTGGGATTTCGGATATTCCAACATTTTCGGTCATTCGAACACTTTCGGTCATTTCGGACGCACACATCGTATATTCGTTATTTTTCGAACGAACGGTCGGACAAGAAAATGTTAAAATTCATTTTCGCACGAACGATTAGACAGAATTGAATATTTCATTCGGACGTCCGCTGACAGCTCTGGTTTCAACGATATTTTGGAAATTTTATGCAACGCTTGTGGAACCAAAAAGGACTTAAAGGCGGACCTTGTTGTGGCTGAAATTTTAGTTCCAAAAGAATTTTCGCGGTAACATCATTGTAGCAATCAAAGCATCGGGCAAAAGCATCAGACGCGAAACTACACGAGTGAACTTAATTCAATGGACAAATCAATGCAATTTGAATATTATATATTGATGACATTGCCGCCTCCTGGATCAAAGATTGTACCGTACAATTTGTACGAGAAGCAATAAAGGTTTCTCGTTAGCCAGCATTAGCTTAGCCTTGGTCTTCACCAACAATCGGTCTAAGCCAATCATTAGCCAGATATCTGTGTGGCTACGCCCGATAGTGTGTGTGTATATCTAAGTGAAATGAGAACGTACGTAAGTTGAAACGGTTGCGTACAGTTCTCACTGAAGCTTTTGACTCATGTGAGTCCTCTGGTTCTCGCATGTAGTAACAATGGTACTAAATATAGTACCGTCAGAGTATTTGTTAGTTCTGAAGTTTTTACTAAGCACTGTTGGTAATGCCATGCATGTCCATACACAACAATGCTCAGCTAACTCAACTCGGCACAGCGCTATTCGGCACAATTTCGCTAAGCATTGCACAAAAATAATTCAAATTTAAGTACTCTTGTAACGCAAATGACAATGATTTGATCATACATAAAAGCATTTACGAAAATATATTAGTATTTAAAAATAAAATGTACCATTTTAATGGTTGGACCACATATGAATGGGTGAGAATGAAAACCGACCTCTAACTATTGTGAAAATTAAAATGAGACTAGAAAATTTTGTTGCATTCCTTCCATAAATTCAATCCAAAGTAACCGAAACTTATTGATTGATTGATTTATTTATATATTTCGAAGCATCGCTTCATCTTCAGCATCTATTTCAAGTAATTTCAATAAGGTGGAGTCGAATCAATAAATGGGCTGTTTTTCAATATAATTAAGAAACATTTGTATGGGAACTATGTCTAGTTCGCATTGTATCATAATGAAACTTTCAGAATATTATTTTTTTTGTGAAAAAAATAAGTCATGCAAAATTTCAAGTCATTCCGATAAGATTTAGGACTACTTCCCCTACAAAATTTTCAATTTTCGGGGCCAATATTCAAATTTTGTCATAAAATTGTATGAAGTATTTGTGATTTTCTAATCTGTGTTTTTTCATCAATTTGAATGCTCATTAACTTTTCAGCGAAAGTAATACATAACATAAATCATATCTATCGTTTGCATAAATTGAAAGTTCACATCAGAGAGAACTAATTCGTAATTGTTATTACCAATTCAAAAATAGAGAACGTTGAAGTAAAAATTAGAAACTGAGATGTTTTTTCGTTTTTTTTATAAAAATTTAAATTTAAATCACATGATGTGTAATGACTTGAAATTCGATCTCATCGTTATAACTTGAAATTTTCTGTGATTTATTCTCAAAGTTGCATGATGATTGGATAAGAAATAAACATAAATCCAATACAAATGAGTAGCAATCAATGGAAAACCCGTAAACCAAAACAATTTCGGAAAATGTGCGGAAAAGTTAGTTTTACGTGCGTAAGGCCATTTATTTTGTATTGTTTCGCCAATATGGATTTGCCATCTGTGAAAACTCTGCAGCCTAAAATATCAATTTGTCAGTTCTCTGTAATTCTGATGCTCTCAGTTACATAGTGCCCAAAGAAACAAACATCTGTGACAGCTTTGATACAAAGTATGCTCAAATGCGGTTTGTGAATCTTTTTTATCAATACAATAATTGAAACATATTTGATATTACGGTGAGGTATTTACGTTTCTGGAACTCTTGATTTAAAACTTTAATTTAACTTATATACAGCTACTGTATATCATCATAACCATGCCAATTGAAAAAAAATTCACCTGCAAATGGGTTTCGTAATTGTAATTTGTAACTGAATCTTGTTTCATGAATCGATAATGCAACTTCGAAAAATCACTGAGGTTTTTCGAATTATGTATGCACCTCTTATGCAACAAAACTGTTTCTTCTTCTCCTTCCAAAAGATGTTATAAGTTGCTGCTCGGAGAAAATGCTCGCATTATGATATTTTTTACAGCTTTATCCATGCTTATGATTTTAGCAGTGAAGGTATTATTACTATGAATGTTTTATTTCCGAGGAAACTAGGTGTAGATGAAACATAATTTGATTGAAATATTCGAGCGTCATTTTCTCGAGATCTTATATATACGCTTCTTATTACTCTTAATTTGAAGATCAAAATTATCATATTTTGTTGTTGATTCTCCGTACAGATTTGTGCCACCGAACTCATTCAGGCAAAAATGAATAAAATACCGGCCAAAATAAAATTGCAAATTTTTGGATGGAGCATACCAACGTGGATAACGAACGCTTACCGTCATGCTGGTGTTTTTGCCTTCGGAGCAGGTGTAAACACACTGACGACAGACATTGCAAAATATTCGATTGGACGCCTGCGACCGCATTTCTTCAGTGTAAGTATTTTGATGTTTTTGTGATTTTCCTTCCTCAAAATCTCTTGTATTCGTTCGACCAAAGTGTTGCATTTCTTGTTAGATAGCATGTGATAGTATAAGAATTCATGTTTTATGATATGCATTTTCAATGGAATTTGTGCTACGAATGGGCTCCCACTATCGGCAAATTCACATGCAAGAGAACATAGCAACAAGCACATAATGCAATTTCGATACTCAATCAATTCAAAGGGTTAATTCATGTGTTGAAAGCCGACAGAAAAGATATCAGTTAATATCATTAGTGGGACGAACCATAAACTGTACATACATACATATATAATTCGAACGACGGTAAACTTTCGTCTTTCAACTGCAGAATCGAGGAACAAAATAAAGCCGAATCAAATGCGCCGAATAAACATTGCCGAAGGAAGAATGAACGGAACACCAAGAACAATAATTCCTTTTTTTCGTTTTCATTTCTTGTTTGAAATGAAGCGTGTGCATGGCTTCGCTGCGTGATTATTTCGAATGATCAAACTATTTGATATGTTGGTCGAATTATTGTTTTTTGATCATTTTAGGCCACAGACCAAAAACAATGGTGAATCAATGAAACAACGAATTTAAATTTTGAATCTTTAACATGTTTTGATGGTGGCATCGACGAATCACACTCTATGCGATATCTTTTCTTTCCATAGCCAATGTATGGTAAAATCATTTGGCTTTATACAATTCAGTATACTGTATATATTAGATCGGATGCTCGATTTTTGTTTGAACGCACCACAAAGAATGGGAAGAATTCTATAAATGCAGACGCATTCTCAGTAAAGAGAATATTTTAAAAATTACTAAACAATAAGGCTATGCAAGCATCAAACACTCCAAACATGCCGATATGGATGAGTGAGAATCACCGCAGAGCACAAGTTCAACTACAGAATGGGGGAAAGAAACCAGATCAAAACACATTTCAATCTAATTTACTGGCAGGCTGCAATCTCGATGGCTCTTAAAGTAATGGTTATGTTTTTGATTCGTTTGTCATTGCTCTCTTTTTGGTGTGTCGTTGATGAAACAAAGAAAGACCTGCGGTCGATCTACTTTTATATAGCGCAGTAGAATGTGTGAGAAAGCGCTTCACTACCGTGTTTCGATCTGCTCAGATTTCACATATCATCTGCATCATGAGTAAATACCGCATAATTTATTTAAGATGCTAAGAAACTCACACACATTGATTTCTTCTGGTCTTCTTTGCTTCACTGTTCCATTTTATTTATATTTATTGTTTTTTTTTTAAATTTTGTTAGTAAACATATATCTCCGTTTGACTGTGAGTTCGACCAGCAGAAATAAAATATCCAGCATGAGAAACTAACAAAGCGCAACGTGTCACAGTTCGTGCATAGCTCTTACTTTTTTTTCGGGCTGTGTAGAATGCACGGCGTTCGCTCGGCTCCTGCTGATACAATTGATATTTTTATCTGGTTCAATCGCTTTGCGTATACAATAAACATGTTTGAAGTGCAACCAAAGGATGACAATTCAGCCAATAGAATCATTTATTTATAATCGTATGTGCTTCTGTTTTAAATGGTTTTAATCAAACAAATGAATCAATTTAAAACTTCTTTAAAAGCATTTATAATGCAGAAATCATTGTAAGATTTGAATATGTAATATCTACTCAATTGTAGCAAATTTTTTGATACGCTTATTTTGAAATTGCAAATGCAGCATCAATTGAAATGAGTGGAGTTTTCTTGTGCGTAATACTAATTATACCATGAATCACATCCTGAAAATCCGAGCTCAGCACGTTCTTATATGCATTATACGGTTGAAATACATTGCATTTGTAAATTAGTTAGCAATATTCATATCTATGGGGTTTTCCAATGTTTTTATTTTCTGAATTATTTTCCCAGCTTCAAAGAAACAATCAGCCCACCGGAAACAATTGCTGCTGTTTACTGAACTGCTTCAAACTTAATAATTATATGGAAACTGAACCCATTGTGCCTGATCCAAAATAATTGACCTCGCGAATTTGACCAATACTATTTCAACCATTTTAAAATTGCTTATGAAATGTTTGATCTGCGCATAACAAGCAGAAAAGCAATCAGAATGATCGAGATAAAGGGGTTAAAAAATGATTCCAGAGCAATGCAAACCAATTATTGGTTGAGCAGCTTGAACATTGCCTGATCATGCATTCAATTAGAATTTCCGATTCCACTTTAATTTTTCGAAGAAAAAGAAAACAAACAATATGCGTGCAATATACCGACCAAACTACACAGACTGTAAATTAGACGAACAAACGGTACCACAAATTTTTTAAATTGTTTTAATCATCATTTGTGCTGTAGTTATGAGCTCCCTCTTTACGTCAATGATTTCAACATCTAATGGTAGTCGAATTGTGTTTATTAAGGGCAATCATGGAAGCTGTAGCGTAATTTTGACAAATAAAAAATGAGTTGATCGCTTGCTGTGGCCTGAAATTACTAATATACAATAATAATAGCAAACAAAGGCTGGAAATGCCAATGTGCTATGATATAAATGATAATTTCATATATACTTTGATTGAAAGTATTACCATTACTTTTATCGAGAGTATTCGAAAATTAAGTTTGTTGGAACATTTATATTTGACAAATATTTTTCAAGACCAGAACAAATTGTCAATTTTCCATAGCCATGATGTTCAAGCCAATGTTCGGTTCGGAATTTATTTTCATATTAGATCTCTGAAACCGATAAAAAGTAGGAAGATCACCTTGAAACTCAAACAGAATTATAAGTCTCTTCTCAACAGTCACTGTGATCTGCAGCCGTCAACCATCTATGCTTCTAATTTATATGATAATTCAAAAGTAAACAAAACATCCTCTAAAAAGTCATTGACATTGAAACTAGAGTGTGTTCGTCCGAGAGACAATTTGCGGACAAAAACCTTTACGCCGATAAGCTGTCGGATACTTGCATTTCGTTACGAGTATTCGCACTATGAATAGCTTGCGTTAAAAAAAGTATTTCGTCGAGAATCCTGAGGCTATTCACACTGCGAGTAAAATGAAGTAAGATGAACACCGCCGAACACCTTGGCTACCCTTCTAGTATCGCATACTTATCGCAAAGGGTTTGAATGTGTTCGTCAACGCAGCAATGTTTCTCGAGTCAGTTCGTGCAACTTTCATCCGTACAAAAAAAAGAATAGAATGAAACAATATGGATTTTATTTGTGAGAAGTGTACTGGGAACACGTTTTATAATAATAAAATAGAATTTGATTATTCACACCGATTATTTGGAATATTAAGACGGCAAATGGTTTGAAGTCGTGTGGCTAGTTTGTGCACCAATAGCCGTATGTCTATTCTATTCGGTCGTTTTCTTGGATCTTATGCACTCTCATTGTTCAACTTATCGATAATCGTTTCTCACTTTTCTGAACGAATTATCGATTTTCCACAAATAAATTCTATGCCTTTTTACATTAGGTATGCCAGCCGCGATTGCGGGATGGAACAAATTGCTCAGATCCAATTAATCACGGACGATACATTGAGAAATTCGATTGTTTTGGAGATAGCGAGGAGCGATTACTCAAAGAAGTGCATCTTTCCTTCCCGAGTGGTCATTCGAGCTTCTCTTGTTACACAATGCTTTACTGTGCCGTAAGTACAAGCTTGACTATTTATTATTAATAAAGAAGATGGAAATAATGTAAAAAAATTTATATGAATACCAATATTTGACGTAATATCTATTATGTTCGAATTCATAAAGTATGTAGCTGATATTGACAAAATAATGTGAATTGGTATATAACGTCACGGAAGAAGCATGTAAAGCAGTAAGAAATTCATTTTGAATGCGTGACAATTATAACAAAAACATATTTTCATGTAAGCAAAAGTGTCCCAACTTTCCACATTTGAATTCCGCGTTCCTAATATATTTGCCGAGGTCACTTATCTCTTATCATCAGTAACGCAAAAATCAAATGTGAAAAGTTAGAACACTTTCACTGAAAACAATTCTCATGCATTCAAATGCTGTAGTGTATTAGTGTATCAGTTCACTGAGCACATGCTTCACTCTTTTGTGAACTACTTGTTACATAAAAGACAAACACCAAACCAATGTATTGGTATGATTTTGGTTCCAATTAATTTATTCTTAATCCGCTTTCATGACCTTTCACATTTTTTTATCTGTTTTCCTTTATTTTTTTTTTATTTTTTTACTTCTTTTTTTATGTCAACAACACAGATTTATTTGCAATCACGTATGACGTGGCAAGGATCTAGATTAATGAAGCATTTTTTACAATACATATTAATGATGATAGCATGGTTCACATGCATGTCTCGGATTTCCGACAACAAACATCACTGGTCTGATGTTCTTGCCGGAGGTTTAATTGGTGTCACCGCTGCCTTGCTTACTGTTAGTGTTCATTTTTATATATGAATTTTTATATATGAATTATTTCAATTTTAGTTGCCGTTAAATAACATTTATATTTTCATTCTATAGGCAAACTTTGTTGCTGATTTGGGAAGCAATAAGAAACAAATAAACAACGGTACGAATACAGTGCGATATGAGCTGGACGCACATACAGCCACCACCAATGGGACAATTAATGTTTAGAAAAAAATAACTTCCTGTACATGTTTACAAAAATTTTGAAGAAGAAAAGGTGGACGGAACTAAACCACACACATAAAAATAATGTTCAGATTTACAGTAGTATTGGTTTTTATCTTTGAATATATGCGCTGAGCTTTGCTAACTTCTACAAATATTATATTCGGAAAACAAATCGTGCGTTATTCGGTAAATTTTCGGTTGCGAAATTTAAATCTGAATAGTTAACCATAGTGTGTTTGGTATTATTTTATAAATGTAATAACAATTATATAGATTTGACAATGAAAACCAGAACCTATTACCTTTTCTGGGCATTATTTCTATGTGTGCAGTAAAATATGTACGTGTTTTTTTTTCTCCGAACTCGAAAAAAATTGAAGCGAAAATCAAATTAAATTTTACATTGGAATGCTTCCAGGTCAATTTACACTTTCAGATAGTTTTTGTTGGAAAATAACAAAAAATTCCACCGAGAGTTTTTCATGTCGATTTTTCTATTACGAAAATGACGGGAACATTTACCAATGTGAAACAATGTCGTCTGCATTATTTCCGGACGCACAGATCATTTTTCGTGAAGAGATTTCCTCCGCATCAATTAATATACACCGATGGAAATAAAATCCCAAGCTTCAATTGACATTTGTTCCCTACGATTTTAAGATACATTGAGCCGAAAACTAATTGCAAAAATACCAATTGAAGCTAGAGTTTGGGAGCAACAATTTATCTATATTTGAATTGATGTGGGAGTGGAAAATTCGACCAAAATAAAACGGTCTAGGGGCAGTCCTGTGCAGTAGAGGGCTTCCTTCACATTTAATAGCTTTTTAATCGATTATACTTATAACATTGCATAAAGTATTCTCTTGAAGAATTTGAGCCTTGACATCGAACATATTGACAACAAAGTTGACTCTTCATTTTTTCAAATAATAATTTGCCAAGAAATTGAGCAAAGCGCACATTATTCTACTTTTTTTTTTTTTAATTTTCAAGTCGAAGTAAAAATGATAATTTTGATAATAAAAAGTACAGTTGAATGTTGAAAGATCAGAATGAGCTATTGAGAATAGTCTGAGTAATTTATTTTTTTACAAAAAGAAACTGAGTATTTGAGTATTACAAACTACTATAAATAAGACTTCATTGAACTGTTTTAACTAAGCAGTTTGTCAAAAACAGATTTAAATATTAGCTATTCACAGTTAAAATCTCACATAAACTTTGAATCAATCGAGGAAAAAAAAATAACTGCTTTCTTACTAGTCTTTTTTAAGCCTTCGGACGAATAGAGATCAATCATATTTAAACATGATTTCATGATTGGATACACGTTTAAAAGTTAAGACATCATAATTATAAATATAGTAAAAATACTTTAGATAACATGTGAATTGACGAATTAATAATGATAATAATGATGTATTCTATATTGTGAGCTGAAGAAAAGGTTTGAATAAGCAAACCCTTAGTAGCACTCAAGGATATATGTCGAAAACTCACAGCAGTGACACTGTTGCTCAAAACATAGACAACGCCTATCGTACCCAAGTAGTGCTCATTGCCTGTGCAATAGTTGCTGAATTGGTTGTTGTCCGTACCAAGTTTGCTGTTGTTTATATGTGTGTACTGAAGGCGCGTGAATAAGTTAACAGCCATCTAAGTGACTATATTTTTAGAAAATAGAATATATGATACAACAATTTGTCAATTATACGAAAAAGCGTTTTTCATTCATTATAATGACTACATTTGAATGTTACAGCCAAGCGGGCGATGCAAAATTGAATTTTGACACTTAGCTTGACAGCAGCGCCCTCTGTACCATTCGTCTATGGATGGTAAACACTTTATCCCCTTCTTCAAACTATGAAAGCAAAGATGCGGAGCCTGTCAAACTCGCTGTTTGAAGAAGAGGAAGACGGGGGAGATGTGAAATGTTGAAGCGTTTAGTACAATCGTTTAGGTAGAGTTGGCGCGGTCCAACGACATTCACTACCCCGTTACATAGGAGAAGATACAAAGCATCGTCCGCTTGGTTACACCTTTTGAATGTTGCTGGTATTTGTAATGCCGAACATGTACTTCTTTATTATATTTGTATTGCCGTCAACAATGTTCGAAATCCGTTTCAACTATAAATCAGCGCAACGTCAATATTATCAATTTTAATGCAAAAAATCACGCATAAAAAAACCTCTTGTTGAGGTGAATTTTCATGCCACAATCATATATTGAGGAGAACAAATTGAAAACCGCGCATTCGTTACTAACTTCATATCTATCATAGATGTCATTATTTTGACTTTGACAGCTATTGTATCTTAAAGAGGATAAAAAAATACATTGAAAACGATCTGTCAAACTTATCATTCAGTTGAATACACAAGTTTATTATTGCGTTGAAAATGTCGAGCTACGTGCCTACAAAACAGCATTTGCGGGAAGTTTTACTTTATTGGTTTAATCTGAAGAAAAATGCTTCCGAGAGTCATCGTTTGTTATGCGAAGCATATCCAGAATATGCTCCGTCGATTAGAACGTGCCAGGAGTGGTTTGCGCGGTTCAAAAGTGGTGATTTTGATGTGGAAGACAAAGAGCGTCCAGGCCAAGTGAAAAAGTTTGAAGACGAGGAGTTGGAAGCATTACTCGATGAAGACTCGTGTCAAACGCAAGAAAAACTTGCAAAATCATTGGGAGTGACACAACAATCCATCTCCTATCGTTTAAAAGCCATGGGAATGGTTCAAAAGCAAGGAAATTGGGTGCCATACGAATTGAAGCCGAGAGATATCGAACGCCGTTTTTTCACTTGTGAACAGCTGCTTCAAAGGCAAAAACGGAAGGGTTTTTTGCATCGTATTGTGACTGGTGATGAAAAGTGGATTCATTACGATAATCCGAAGCGAAAAAAATCGTATGGTTACCCCCCCTGGCCACGCATCAACATCGACGCCAAAGCCGAACATTCATGGCTCGAAGCTAATGCTGTGTATTTGGTGGGATCAGCTCGGCGTGATCTATTATGAGTTGTTGAAACCAAACGAAACCATCACAGGAGCATTGTACCGAACTCAATTGATGCGTTTGAGCCGAGCACTGAAGGAAAAACGGTCGGAAACGGTCGCAAGACACGATAAAGTTATTTTGCAACATGACAACGTTCGGCCACATGTTGCTCAGGTCGTTAAAACCTACTTGGAAACGCTTCGATGGGAAGTCCTACCCCACCCGCCGTATAGCCCAGACATTGCCCCTTCCGATAACCACCTCTTCCGATCAATGACACATGGCCTGGCTGAACAGCATTTCCATTCTTACGAGGAATGCAAAAAATGGGTCGATTCATGGATAGCCGAAAAAAGCACAGATTTCTTTCGACGCGGAATCCGTAATTTGCCAGAAAGATGGGAAAAAGTTGTGGCTAGCGATGGACAATACTTTGAATAATCAATTTGTAACCATTTTTCCATACTAAAGATCGAAATTTTGAAAAAATGCGCGGTTTTCAATTTGTACTCCTAATATTAAATATAAAACTTTTATATTATATGTTTTGTTTCGACCAAGAAAATTATTTCGAGGGATAAAAAGAACGAAATTCTTGGTCGAATTGATTCCAAAATTATAAGGCTTTTCTGTGCCTTTGTCGGCTTTCCAACAATACCCCACTTTCATCGAACGGACCAATTTCGAATAATTGTCGTATATAGTTCGTGACGCTCCCACTGGGGTGCTTGCGTGACACGCGGATTAGGTTTTATTGGAAAACATTTCCTAGAACAAATATTGTGTAATACAATTTAATTTTGAAACATTAAATAACATTTAATATAAAATTGAAAAAATTATCTGTTAAAAGAACATATTTCTATAGAAATTACAATCCAAATCAATTGATTTGAGAAAAAAAAAACACATCTTTAAATGGATTTGATTGTGAAAATTACTGACACTGAAAACTTAGTCTCCGAATGAAGATGTTGAAATCATTATATATGTACTTTAAAAATAATTGAAATAATTTTTTTATTTATACAAATTTTTTTACATCTCCTTTAAACTACAGAATTATGCAAATTGTGCGCTCGAAAGAAGAGCGTTTGTACTTGAATTTGGTTCTTCATCGCTGGCTTCCTGATTCAGTTTTTCAAATCCTTTTTTCCGTTCCAATAAATTTCCTAATCTGAATCCATCCGATTTTACAGTTGGAAAATCCCCAAAAACGTGTCGTCGTCGATTTCTTGAATCTTGGTTTAATGAATGGATTGAACAGGATCAAAAGTAAGTTACGCAGCACGGAAGAAAGAAAATGATTTTGAAAACAATTCTCATTAAAAATGCTGAAAAGTAGGAGATTGGCGATCTACATTTCATGATTGTGGTCTTTAAGTATAAAGCCAAATGGATGCTACGAATGTATTGTTTTTTTCATTTTTCTTGCGGTCAATGAGGAAATTTTCAAATCAAATACCTAATATAAATTCAAAGAGCACACAATATATTTCGAATCGGCTTGTTGAAGTGTACATGACTAATTTAGAGAAATAAAAATTGTATATATACGCAAAAATGATGTGGTGATGTTGATATAATCACTAAAATTTATAATATCTAAAATGAGCTAAAGTAATAATGAAACTTTAACGAGCAAATTGGACAGATGCACATGAAAATGTTGGATTGTGCATTGGGTGTAAGGCGATGGTAATTCAATATTTTCGATATGTCTTTGTGATGAAACAGTTAGCATCTCGACATTAATTTGCTGTATTCTAAGTCTGTGTGATGTGCGGTGTTTAAATTACCTAGCTTTCGTCGTCGTGTGATGATCCACACTGTAAACAAGGCTATGCAAACAAAAGATACAAGCAAACCAACTATGAGTAACATTCTTCGGCTTGCATGTACATCTTTCAATGTAGTTGATTCTGATGACTGTGTTATTATCGTATTATTATCTGTTATAAACGAAACAAACATTAGTTGAACCATGTAGAAAAATAGAGTTGTTCGCTGATGTAAATTTGTGTGTCTCTAATGTCTATCTATACCTCGCTCACAAAAACGGAGATAACTCGATTTTCACCTGCATTTCCAAAACCATATTTTACGTTTCCTTTGGACCAATTCATCAAGCTACACTTCCGATGGTTTTTCTCATGCACATTCAATATTGTTTTACCAAAAAAGATTTTTTCTAGTTTAATTTTAAATAGATATATGGGAAAAAAGCATAACGAAATTTAGATAAACAAAGAGTTTCGATCGTTGAGGAATTGAAATTTTTCGGTAATCTTTGTAGTTTTACCAAGCGGACCGTGCTTGTATGGGATTGGAGAGCTATTCGAGAGTATGCCAATTGACCGCGCCATCTTATTTTACATGGGTGAACTCAATTAAGATCTATTGTACTACGAACAAAATTTTTATTGACACAAATAATAAAAACAAATGAGTCATTGAAACGATTGAAATATCACATCAATGCTATTGTTCAATAGATGGCGCTGGAGAATAGATATGATTAAAATGTCTCAAATAGCACGGTCCCAAATGATTTTTACCATTGTTTTTAATTATAAAATGTTCACCTATTTTTTGCAAACATTGCAATATTGTTCGAACAAACGGCATGTGAATCGCACCAAGCAGATACGGTATTCACTGTGCGACGTCTATCTGATTAGTCTCATCCCCTGTTTTAAGAGAGGCAGTTCAATATAACTACAAAGACAAATGCGTTGGAAATACAGAGGATATCTGTGTTATCCCGATATGTGTTTGTTTTCCCAGTGAGACGTCAGTAGCTTATACGTACCTAATGTGACTGCTGGATTCGGCGTTGGATCTACTTTATGAATGGTTTTATTAATATCAAATGAAACTGAATTCTTTGAATTGAATTTGTAGACTATATTTGGAGCCAGCTGGGCGATATAAATCTGGAAGAAATGATGGAAATTAATGCAGAAAAACATTCTAAAAATCCAAATATCACTTTTAAGATACCTCATTTCCATCTGGTGAGACGATAATGTCGTGAGGACTTTCGAAAGCACCATCATTTGGCCCAAATTTTGCAATAACTTGACTTGTTGGCATGTGAATAACAAAACCCATCACTGAATGGAATGTTTGTGGACCCTGTGGCCCGTTGACAACATATAACTGGCCGCCATTTATTGGAGCATATGCAACGCTGAATAATCTATCGCCTATAATTTCACTATGAAATTGTGAATGAAATGATCCATTGGCAATATTAAAACACTGAACACGTCCATTTTCTCGGTCAGCGACGCAAAGTAAGCCTAAATCGGATGCAAGCACCATTGCATGTGGAATAGCAAAGAAACTCTGTGGTGCGTGATTGTACGAGTTACCTTACCCGATAAATGAAAAGGTAATATTAACTTTTGATAAATTTACACATAATTGGCTCTTTTTAAATACCTTGAAACGAATTCTTTCCCCATACAAGGATCATCTCTCCTGTTCGTGAGTATTTTATGATTCGAGCGTTGCAGTAGCCATCAGACACAAAAAAATCACCATTTGGCAGAACAGCAACAGCAGTTGGCTTACAGAATCTTTTCATACCATTACCCGGCTGAAAGGCATCACCAAGAATTATTTCTGGAGTAGTGAGATTTCTTGGACTGAATTTCATGACTTGATGTAGTGCAACGTCAGTAACCCAAATATTATTTTCGTGGTCGATCGTTAATCCATGTGGCATGTAAAACATACCGTCCCCCCATTCGTATGACACTTGTCCAGTTTTACGATTAAATCCGATTATTGTCCTTTCGCTTATTGGTCCTTCATTTCGTGGCAGATAAATATTGGTCGAGCTGAATGTTGAGCTACCCCAAATGTGGTTACCACGATGAAAAACTACCACATTTCCATAATTGTCGAAACTTACTGCACTAACACTACCCAACCTCCGTGTTTTAGTTGGCCATGAATTGTTCCACGCATGAGCTTTTATAACACATAAATACGACTTATCATCAAGATAATAAAATGTAAAATATTGCAAAAACTTACAAAAGATCAATTTCCTAAGTTCATCTTCCACATCAACTTTTGGTTGTCGCCCTTCACCTCGCTCAATCCAACTTTTGCTATGTTTCTCCACAAAACTCTGAACTGCTGGATCATTTGGATTCATGTCAATTACTTGCTCACCAAACTGTTTTAAGAATATCAAACAATGTATTGTAACCATAGTTAAGGTTATAGCCAACATATGGTAAGTGCTCTCTACCTGATCTGTTGTAACAAATTCAAATAAGGCTATTAAAATAGTAATTGCTAGGAATAAGTTGATTGAATTGTCCGAGGGCGCCATGATTTCCACTTGCAATTTGAAAGATTGACAAATGAATATACTGATTTGTTGTTTGGTGAAAGAGGTTTTCGATTGTCAATGTTGCTGATAGTCACTCATTCATATCCACCCACAAGTGATTTTTACAGATGTTATTCTTTAGAACAAGGAGAAGATTAATATTAAAGTAAAATAATCCGATCTATAACATTTTATATGAAAGAATAAAAATTCTTCTAAAATCTATAGATGTAATTTCCTGGTTTGGGCACTAGTTTGGTTTCACTAGTACAGATTACTTCTCTATAGTTTTTTATTCCAAAAAATTCAAAATCGCCATCGGAGTTTGAGGTATATTTAATTAAATTCAATTCAATTTTTTCAATTTGTTACGTTTGTTTTTGCGATAATAGCGTGACATTTCTGTGCTATTAACACGGTTAACATTAATTGTTTCTGATAATGAGAGAAAAAACCAAAATTTCTTTTTATAACCACTTTATTCGCTGCTCTTTTAATCAGCTTAATATCTTTTGTTTACACAAAAGCTTCATTAAATTCGAAATGATTATATGCAACTACTTGTTTTTCCTCTCACAGTGTTGAGAGTTTTTGATAAATTAGAAAAGACACTTATTTTAAATTTTCAACAGATGTATCAAGTGTTGGCTATGTGCGCACCGCTAAAGAACGCACAGCCATTTCTCTTTCAACACATCCGAATGCGTTTGAGGAAAACGCGTAGCTAAGCGTTCTTTTCAGTCTTTTATATTCAACAATGTATTTTGACATATCGCACACAACACCAACCCCCCCCCCCCCCCCCACCTCCACATAAGCTGAAACTCAGAGCTGTCAACGTGGATTTCAGTTCAGTTGAATGGTTCGCTTGAAAACGTTGTAGATTGGTTTACATTCAATTTTTGTTTGAGAAAATTAGTTTTGAAAATGTGCTCAAACAAAAGTGAAATGGATGATATCAGGATGAAGTTGCGGGATTCTTTAAAAGTCATTAATATGTACGAGTGGCTTCTGAATTCATGTATTTTGGTAAAATATGCTTGTTGACTAGAATGCTTGTTTTTTTTTTTGTATAAATACTGATTATTTATTTGAAGGATTTTTATGTTGATAACCATTGGGAAAAAATGCCAAGTGCCTGGAGTACGGCTTTGGTGGGCACACCTCCAGAGTACTTAGCTGATCTTCTTGTTGAACCAAAACATAACATCGAAAAAACTGTTTGGCCACTCTCATTACTATCTCTGAGAAAGATTCTTCAAAAACTGTGCATACCACGAACACCTACAACGTTTGTTAACAAATACAATGTAAATATGAATCTTTTCACGATTAGTAAATATTTGCGCAGAAGATTTATTTAATTTAAGATGAAAATACTGTGAATAGGAGAAATTTGGCCAATCAACCATTAATCCATGTGGCATGGATATTGGGGATTCAAATAACAATCCAACCAAGATGTTCACTTGTTTAACACATCCAAGAATCAGGACGATGTTAATGAAGAAACAAATCAAAGAGAAAAAACGACATGAAATCGAACGCATGAGTCAGATGACTGCCGATATCGCGACAGAATTGGGAGTAAAAAACATAGTAGATTTTGGTTCAGGATTGGGCCATCTAGCTCGAATACTTGCATACGGACATGAAATGAATGTATGCTGTTTGGAAAAAGAAATCACATTAACTAATCAAGCAAAGTAAGACCTAATAATTGGATGAAAACTGGATGAACATAAAATTGCCTTTTTGCAGTGAATTGGATAACCGAATCTTTAATTTAGCAATGAGATTTGGCATCAAGCAAAATAGTTTCCGGAAACCATTGCACTTAAACATGTGTCTGGATAAAAACACATCTTTCAAAGAGCTAATTCAAGTAATAGTTTCACAAAATTTTGCCAATACATTACAATTTGTTAGGTTTCCATTCGTTATATCCACTTCTAGAATATTAGAACCTGCTTCGGAATTAATTCAAATAATTCTTTATTTAAATTTGGAATAATTGGTTTGCACCCATGTGGCGATCTTGCATCCATTTTGACCAGCTTTTTTCTCGAGAGCAATGAGGCTAAATTTCTAAATTTGGTAGGATGCTGCTATTTTAAGATCACTACCTCAAATGATATCCAAGAAAATGCATTACACAAAGAAATGTACAAGAGCTACCCGCTGAGTGATTATTTGATTTCAACGAAAGTACGTTGGCATCAATTAAGTTTTGAGTCCAGGGAAATTGCATGTCATGCAAATGAAGGTTTTTTTTCCACATCCTATCACTATTGTTACTTTTTTAAGTTAATTTTCAATTGTAGTTTATGCAACACGATTAGCCGAAAAAAACTACGATTATCTTCGGGTGCATTCGTTTCGTGCGGCAATAGAAAAGATTATTCGTAAATATTGGCCAGAACGGATACATGTTGGTCTACGTGGCATAAAACGTTTGACTACGTTTCGAGACTATTGCCAGCAGGCAGTTAGCCATTTGGAAGATGTAAGAATTCCAGATGATGATATTGGCTCCCAAGATACACAGCTAAATTTGAATAACTGGAAACTGGTTGTAATTTTCTATACTCTCCGTTTGATGCTAGCGCCTTTGGTTGAGAATGTAATTTTATACGATCGTGTATTATGTTTGCTCGAACATGGTAAGTTCTAGTAAGTCTTTTGTTGATCACAGTGAAAATTACAATTTTGCCTCTTTTCTGTGCGTTTACAGGTTGTAATGTACAAATCAATGCTTTATTCGATCCTGCTATTTCTGCAAGAAATCAAATTATTACTGCAAGAAAATCATGATCACGACCTACTTTGTGCCAAATAAGTATCCTCTAAGTCGAATAATTTGGGACATTTGACTACAATGACGAATAAGATAAACTCTAGTTACAGTCAACTGTAGATAATTTTGTTTTCAATTGATTGACTGGCAAAAATGACTGAAAGTGATAATTTTCCTTACAGAAAACTATAAAAATCAGAGCATACTATTTGCTTGCTTGCAAAGCACTTGATCTCACTCTTTCACACACATGCACTTTAATACAAAAGAGCTGTCAGCTACTGTTTGATTTTAATTACAGTCAAATGATTGCTAATCAGTTTTTTCTTTAGGACAAAACAGGAGTTTGTTTATTTGTCAAAAATATGATATATAATATATAAAATTTTCAAAGAAAAAATAAACAAATCAAAAGCATTTGAATGTGAATATCCATTCAAATACACGCGCATATTCAAATCATTTAGGCATATTCAATGGTAAATATAAATTGTCATAAAATACCATACTGTAATCGAATATACAAGTGACACCAAAAAATGAGGCCAACAAAAAGCTTTTATTTTCTATGTCTCAAAGTATAGTTTGAAAATCATTCAAGGTAATAGCTTCTTTGTATCATTTTGTTTGGAGATTTTGTCGAGATTTGAACTTTAAACACGAGCTCAACTACTGTTTGCTGTCATAATAAACGTTGGCAATTGTTTGTTTCTCTTTAAAAATAACAACAAAATAACTTTATTCGCAAGGTGTTAACATCTTTTTTTGGTCATGTTATTGATTTGATACTCAATTAATAGCAAATTGAAGGCAAATACCGAACTTTTGCGCGTGTTCTTGAAATATCCCGGTGTCAACGCCCATACATAGTCAGATACATATTTTACTGCGCCGTTAAAACGATAATCGCACGAAAATTGAGTGAATTGAAATTATTGAATGATTGTGAAATAAGTCAACTAGAGATTTTTTAAATCCAATTCTGTGTTCTTTGAATATAAATATTCAAAAGTGCATCTGTATGCTAGTGTAATTCAATTGATAATAAGTTGAATTGAAGCTTAAAGGTTAACAAAAAATATGGATATGTGTTTGTCTCTTTCGTGCTCATGTACTTCACACAGATTTATAGTGAGTTTGTATGAAAATCAGCTGCTCTTTATGTACAACACGCGCACCTACACAAACGCGTGTGTTTCATTTTTGTTTTGCAAAAAAATCGAAACATTGTCGTATTATCGCTATATCAAGTATCGCTGATAATAAGCATCTTCATTCACTTCATAAATGGTTTCTTTTTTGACTTTTCGACTTTTGAATGAGTAAATGAATTGGCTTGAAAGTTATTTCATAAACAGCGTTACAGTGCAGCAAGATTGATCGAATAATATCGTATAATTAAATTATTTGTTCATATCATCCGTAACTGACAATTCGTCATTTACCTTTATCTTTTTTACAGATTGGTGCAAGAATTGATTGCATTGATAAGGATACATATTTAAAAACGTATTTTTTTATATTAGCTGGAAAGAAAAAGACTTCACAAGAAAACACATAATAATTGATTTTAATCGGCGTGATAAAAAAGATTTTTTCTTTTGCCATTAATAGTTTGATGCTCCAAAATGGTTGCTCCTGGTTGTATTTTTAAAAAAGCTTAGTGGAAGGTAGATAAAAAAAGATAAGCAATTGTTATAGCTAATGATAATAGCGATCTTCATCAATTTCAGTTTGGCATTACCTATTCCAATCAATCAAATTCGATGTAGCAGTTGAAGTGAAAAGCTTATTCTAACGAAGTCTTCCAACGTCTAGTCAGAATATGACTAAAGTAAATTCAAATTTACTGCCTATAAAGGCGCATTATTTCTTTTTTTATGGCAGGCAGGTTTCTGATTTGTTGAAATAACTATCATTTTAATAATAATATGGTATTATTAATAGCAATGGGCCCAATATTGCCTCAAATTAATGTTTTCGCAAAAGGATTGGGCGTTGAAGCTGATGTTATGGGATTCATCACATCATTTTTACCAATTTTTTACATTTTAGCCAAACCAGCGGTGGGATATTTGATTGACTACTTCCCGGTATTTTTTTCCTCTATCACTATCATGAACAAATATCAAATAATCTTAATAATTTTTTCTTTTACCCAGAGTATTCGAAAAAACAATTTTCATGGCAATATTGCTCACAATGATTCTTTGTTTTGTCGCTTTTTATTTCGTGCCAAATGTTGAATCTCAAATGATTCCCATGTTACCGACCTATAATTTTACTGAATTCAATGGCCTCTGTGATAAAGCACTAACGGTATGTTTGCTTATACGTTTAAAGGACCAAATTATTTCCCAGTTCGTCCAATTTTCAGATTAAAAATGCCGATCTATGTTTGACTAATTATAAAATGGTGAACTGTTCTATGAGTTGTTTTAGAAATGCATCACAATACGGTTTAATTCAAATGATACATGATAAATACAATTCAACGGGTCTTCATCCTCAACTTTGCCTGGTTTCATTTGCTGACTTCAATGGCTTCCAGATCAACAAAACATGCCGTTCCATTGAATGCAAGGCAATTGAGCAATCAAGCCTCGGAAGCTGTTTCTATGCCACATCGACCTTTTGGATTTTCGTTATATTAATGTGCATCGGTACGATAGGTTTTAATGTATGCAACTGTGTGAGCGATGCAACATGTTTTGATATGTTGGAAAATAAAACCATTCGTTATGGTTACCAGCGAGTGTGGGGCACCATTGGATTTGGAGTAACAGCACTCTTATCCGGTGTATTAGTGCATTTTTACCAACTAGATTCAGCTAACGCTGTCGAAGCCATAGCCCCGGCTCTAGTCATTGTGTTAGTTTTCGGTGTTTTTGATTTATTCAGTATACAGTGGCTTACATTGCCAAAATTCACAAATGAAGGTGACACAATTGCCACGAAGGTCATAGAACTTCTAATGCAGAAACAGATTTTGGTATTTTTATGCTTTGCAACGTTTGCCGGTATTTTAGACTCTTTCATCATATATTACATGTTCTGGCATTTGGAAGAGGTGGCCGCACAAACGGGTTACAAGCATGAAATCAAATTTATTGAAGGCTGTGTCGTAGCTGCAGAATGTTTGGGCGGCGAAATTCTGTTCTTTTTGATTTCGGGAAAAATTTTGAAGCGTATCGGATATGTTCATTGTTTAAGCTTTTGCTTTTTCATGTACGCCATTCGGCTAGGGCTGATTTCATTTATAACAAATCCCTGGTATCTAGTTTGGATTGAGTTGTTTATGCAAGGTTGTTCGTATGCCCTTTGCTACACTTGCATCGTCGGATATGCTTCAGAAGTAGCCCCAGAAGGTATGTTACACTAAAATGTATTCCTCAACTGTGAGAAGTTCGTCTCAGATCATAAAAGTATTCAATTTTTCTTTTAGGAACGTCTGCAACTGTTCAAGGTGAGTGAGTCTTTTGAATGTAATTGTCAATAGTTCATTTTACCCAAATCTCCTATTTTTTGTCAGGCCTTGTAGCTGGAATGGATGATGGTTTGGGATTTTCCATAGGATCCTTGATTGGTGGTCAACTGTACAAACGGGTTGGAGGGACGAATAGCTTTCGGATTTTCGCTCTTGGTGCACTAATAACCGCTTTTGCACATATTCTTTTACGACCAGCCGAAAAATATACGCATCATTTAAAACATTCACAAAAACAAGATGAAGTCGCAAACAGAACAACAAATTCGCCAATTCATTCTGATGGAGAGAAATGTGAACTCGAACCATTGCAAAAGAATAATTAAAACCTGTAGAGATTGAACTGTAAAGAATTCATTTTGAAGAATACTCTATTTAAGAAATTTTATCGATAATTTTTAGACATATTTTTATCTATTGGATTAGGTTTTTCTTAAATAAAGAATCATCAGTAGCAAAAAATTAAGATAAAAAATAATCATTAATTTTAATTTCTATTCTTTCATCTTCATAATATAATACTTTTGCTTGATTCTAAATATTGTACTGCCTGTTATCGGTCAAATGACTCAAATTTGGATGTTGGTTCATGTAAATTGGTTTCAACAATTTACGCCTACATATTACAAAACGTTTATTTAGTTTGTTACATAAATCAAACGACTGCAAAAATTGTTGTTCAGCGCTTAGTTTGATAGTTGATTTGGCTAAAACCGGGCAGCATCCAGCAAATTTGAAACCAATTCTTCTATTCGATGGCGTCATTTTGCGGATGTGTGAAGTTCGTTCTGGAAACAGATCTTCCACTGAGGGAAGCTGCCTACCACCGTTCTCTGACTGCTTTCGTTCTGTAAACCGTATCATCAGCTTCGCGCTGATTTTCAACAATGGGTCCAGAGCAACTATTTGCTTTCCCAGTTTCTTTTGATGCGATTCTGTAGCCCGTTTAATTAGCTTGTTCATGTATTTTGGGTAATACAATAAAAATGGCAGTAATGCATCACCGCACACTTCTTGCATATATTCATAGAAATACAAATCTTTTCGGCCTCGAATGAAAATTCCACCGTAGCTAAAATGTGGTATCAACCACTCGGGAAGATGTTCATATGGTATGTGTTCGAAGTAAAGTGTTAGCTCTCGGAAGGCAGTTTCGCCAAGTGCAGACAGCGCTTGTGTTATCCGTGCCAGCCATTTAAATTCATTCGATGACCATCGATTGCGGCTATCAAAAAAAAAGATCTCCAATCGTTTTGCTAGCAAATATGTTGTTTCATGTTCGAAAAATCCACAATTTCCGGCCAAGTATCCAATCAATTTGCACACTTCATCAACAAATCGATCGTTACATGCACCTGTAGACCAAACAACAATTGTAAATTGAAACAGAGCCGTTAGGCATATATTCAGGGTTAAATTATGGGGAGGATTTGACCGTAGTTTCACTCAACCGTACATTTGGAAAAGAATGAAAGTTGAGTGTCATCCAACCATACGCCGCACCCGAATTTCATCATATTTCGACGGTAAGAATGGGTGAAATAGAGTTGGCTTTGACTCTGCAATACATTTTATAATATCAATAAATTTGGATGAATATAAAACTTACCTACAGTTTAATAACTATACGACACAGTGTATACACAATGTATACGCACAAACTTCCAAATTCTATAATATGTTTGTTTTTTGATTGTTCATGCTACGCTGCGAGCATTTATTTTAAGCATTCGGATTAACGTTTGCGTTGGCTCCTCTGCATACTTGTGCTATTGCACGCTATACTGGTGGTATTCTATGTGTTGCTGAGCTCAAAAACGAGCTATGCGATGGCAACCAAATACATTAGAAATCAACCTGAGACAAAAAACAGAAAGAGAAATACAAAAAATAATGAATAGCTGTACAAGATGCAATTCGCAGCGATGTGACCAATTTCACGATGCCAAAAAAATCAGCGGTTGGAATAAGGCTGCCGAAAAGCGCTGAACTAAGTAAAGCTAAGTTGAGTTGAGCTGAGCTGAGCTGAGTTAAGTTGAGATGAGCTGAGTTAGCTGATTCAGCTTGCTGAGTTAGTTTACTCACCTCAGCTCAGCGTTATTCCGAATACTGCAAACAATTGAAAATACTTGTTGTTTTTGTTGAGCAACAGCCGGAAACATTTGATTATTCTCACGGCTTATTTACCAATTTTTATATTGTATAACCAATAGATCTTCTTTGAAACTGAACGCTCTGCTTCAGGTTCATTTGGATGTGCCAACACCAAGTAGTTAAGTTGTTCAGCACGTTGGTGGTATACTGTTGGCAAAGGTACTCGAATGCGAGGCCCATCTGATAGGTTTTCGCGGCCACCGAAGCGCTCCACCATCACCCGAAATTTGCGTGAAATTTGGACTACATCCTGCTCATCAATGTGTTCATTTATCAGAGTTAATAAAAGTCCAAATCGTTGACATCTACAACATCGTTGACTTTGCGGAGGCTTCAAAGCATCGGTAGTAAGGGTGGTGAGCAATTCTTCTTAAAGATGAAATATGTCAATAGCTTGATGGTTCTTCTTTTTCTGCCTTCTTGGTTTTGTTTTGTTCGTGTTCTTTTTTCGCTCTTTTTCTTTGCAAATCAGAATTAATCAACATTTCCCGTTCGCCATGGTGAATTTATCGAGGAAAAAGTCGAATAAGTGAAATAAATTGCAATCGATGATGAAATTGAAGCGATTGATCACCGTCGTACAGTCGTAGTCGTCACGTTGCACAGCCTAGTTGATCACCTCAAAAAATCATGAAAAAATCGCATTTTTGAAATACTCACCGACCATTGCCACGAACATTGATGGAAGAATTCCAACTTCAATTCGAATATTTTGATCTTGTGAATGAAAACAATGGACCGAAATGTTGAGAGTTTTTCATTTTACTCTCATACGAACACATAGAGACTGTCAAAATGTCACTGCCAATTATTCTGATACTAGACGTATTGCCGTCTTACCGAATACCATGAGGCTAACTCAATCATTTCAATTATAATGGACGAAGTTAATTATTAAATATTTATAAATATATCACAAAGTTGATTCAAAAAAGAAAGTTTAAATGGTAGCGATTCATAGTAAATTTTCTATCGCCACCAATGGAGTGGAGTTAATTCGGGTGTAGCGTACAGTTGGGAGACACCTGAATTTCACCCAATTTCGACGGTAGAATGGGTGAAACTACGGTCAAATGCACCTTCAAAATGGGTGCAAATATTGCTTATTTTTATATTCAAATGAACTGCAATTACCTGTAACAAATGGCGAAAATACTTCATCACAATAGTCGTATATATTTTCACTATCAATCGAAGCTGTGCATTTCTCTCGGGAATTGTCACTTGCTTCTGTTTTGATTTCAGTACTTTTATTCGCATCATACATTGTTTCATTTTGAAAATCCACATTGTGGGAATTGCCGAACTTCATATTCGAATCGCATCCAAACAATCTTTGGTCATCTGGAGTCTCAGTTTTAATGCCCAATGCCACCGGATTCACGACATAATTTGAATAAACATCGTCTGAGTATTCGGATTCGTCTTTAATTATCACTTTCTCTGAATCACAATCTTGAATCTCTTTCACACTCGGAAACTCTAGTTTGATATTTTTTACCAATGATTCGGTTGGTTTTACTTTAGTTTTCCCTTCTTTCTCTCGCAATTTTTCCATCTTTCCCAATTTTATTCGTTCCATTTGGATAAGTGCTAATTTTGCCTTCATGTTCATCGTCCCGAGCAATAGACACACAAACAAATTACAGAGATTAAAATATTCTTCGTTGTTGGACACATCGCGGCTATGATAATTCTGCACAAGAACTTTAAGGAAGCGTAATAGTCGGTCAAGAGTGTCGTCTGTACATCCGAATGCCAAGTATTCAATAGTTTTCTGCACCAAGTGTGGTAAAATGCAACCTATGAACGGATTTATGAGCGTTGTATGAATGGTATACTGAAAGGCCGCATCATCGCCCAACACAATGGCCAGCATTATGCTTTGCCACAGCTTTGTTAAATCCTTAAAATTTCGTTGATTCGATACCCAATTAGCTTCTAGTGTAAGCGGAAACTTCTGCGTAAATGTAGCATCTTTTAAATATTCTGCACGCAAATCAATCACGTCATCTGCTTGGTAGAAAAAAGTTCCTTCACAATTGAATCGCATCCAGTCTTTGTCGGCAGCTTGGGCCCCAATAGCTGATGGAACATTGCAGTCCTTTAGCAATTCGTTTACTATACTTGTGGTTAATTTCCCCCCTGAATGTCGTGCAAATGTTTTAAGATTGTTCACAACTTCCCATAATTTATAGCTAGCATCTTCTGCTAGAATGGGTAAGATATCCGTATTTAATTCGATGTCACCTTTGCTATATTGCTCCCAAATACACTTTACACTATTTGCATTAATCCCAACATAGGTTCGCTGACTGTTTTAACATAGACAAAACACAAGCGAATCAAAATTTCCTTTTCAAAATATCAATAAAATTTTGTGTTGATTTTTACTCACATAGTTTTATCTCGGCTCGATGAACTAGGCGATACATGCTCGTTACTGTTACCTAATTGATTTAAATTGGCCTGGACCGTAATTGGCAGCTGAGCAGAAATAGTGTGGGAAGCAGATGAATACTGATTACTGGTGCTACTGCTAGATGAGGATGACGACGACGACGAAGATTTCTTGCTCTTTGATTTTGATGGTGACGATGATATGGCTTTTGTGGCGGTTGATGTTGGTGTGCTCGGTTTCATCTGCAATATACAAAACATTGATCAAAATATATATAAATCCATCGAATATTTAACAGAAAATGCTGCCAATATTTTTGGAATGTATCAAACCAAAACAACAAAGCTAGCTATTTCCAGATACATTTTCAACGATAATTGTTTAATTCATATACTTACTTTTAGTTCTTCTATTGTGTTATATAATAAATTCTGCAATTATCAAATAAAAAGGATTCCAATTTGATTATGGTATTTCTTTAAATTATATTACATCATTTAGCGAAGATGCAAAGATTTGGATTTTGCTGTTTATAAATGTTCAAAAGATTCAGGAAAAAAATGTTTTCGCCGATTGTCACATTGTAGCGAAACGCTTCAGCTTTCGACAATTCGGCATGAAACAAACACATTTGCCAAATGGATGCGTCTAATAACGCATACTAAATCGAACGTACGCATCGCTCGCACCAAAAAAAATACCTATCAGAATGGCTTTTTATAATTTATACTGGGTGTCATAACAGAACGTGTATACGATTGCTAAATGTAGAGGATTGGGAATCATTGTGAAATTTTTATAAAACTTTGACGAATGAACAAATTCTCGTAAAATGGGACTGCCAGACAGGTGGGTCATACATGTCGATTTGTTTTTATTCAAGTATAAATTCATTTTGAATTACAGATGGAACGAATATGATCGTATCGGTAAGCAAATTCATGGAACACGTTTCATCGCATTCAAAGTACCGCTAAAAGAGGTAATATATGGAATTAATCACAAAGTACATATACATATTTTATGAATGGAGAAGAATATGAAAACAAAAGTTTCAATAAAAATAAAACAAAATATTTGGAATTTTTTGTCAAAATTGTGGAAATATGATTTTACAATGTACAAAATTGTACTACACAATTTCTACGTTGAAGGGGTTGAATATATTGAAATCACATCTATTAAAATTTCACGAAAAACTCATTTTTATTGAGACATTTTTTTGGTTCAACGTTTGAAAATATTCCAGGAAAAGCTATATTTTATGTCTTATCAAAAATAATGCCTAATTAAAATAAGAATACTCCTTGAATTTTTGGTTCGAATCGAAAATAAGATGTTTTTTTAACTAACAATGATAAGAAGTGTATTACTTCACAAATCAAAAAGAATATGTTTGGAGGGTTCTTTCATTTGGAATATACTTTCCAATTAGGCCTGTTAAGATACATAATAGCGTATCGAGATGCACTTCACTTGTTTGTGTTTTGTGAATTCAACTCTGAAATGGCGTCCAATTAAAATCTTTCAGGGAATTAACAAAGGAAATGGAGTGCCCGAAGGACAACAGTAAATAATTATAGTGCTTAATATCATAATTCATAACACTTATTCTTAAAGTGATTTTTTTTGCAGGCTCTATCCAAAGCTGTTGGTATCACTCATTGATTCGATGGAAAAAAAACTCGGTTTGGTGATCGATTTAACCAACACAAAAAAATATTACAATCCAGATGTAAGCCATCATTCGAAAAGAAATGTCATTGAACAAGAATGCTCGAAGAGATTTAATTGTGTTGTTTCTGCTTAGGATTTTCAACGACTTGGAGTAGATTATCAAAAGATACAAGTGGAAGGACACCACATTCCCAAATATGATTGCTCTGTTAAGTTAGTATTTACAAAATAGAATGTGTTTGAGATTGGAAATATTGTTTACTGAATATTCAAATTTTATTGATTATTTTGTTGCAGATTCCGTGACACAGTTAACACATTTTTAGAAAAAAATACCGATAATGGTACAGTTGATTGCCCATATAAAATCATATGATGGAATATATTTAAATATTAATTTATATTATAGATAAATTGATTGGAGTGCACTGTACACATGGTTTGAATCGTAGCGGTTTTTTGATATGTCGATACATGATAGAAGAATTGAAAATCTCTCCACTCGAAGCAATCGCCGGTAATATTTAATTATACAATGTAATTCTCCAATGGAATAACCCTCTAAATAACAATTGAAACTAGCATTTGAATCGGCTCGCGGACACAAAATGGAACGTGAAAACTATTTGAATAAGTTAAAACATTTGACAATATATGATGGAAATAAACAACGCAAATGGCTACCATCGTTGGCAGTCGATACAGAATGTGACAAAGGTACTCAAACAAACCGTGGATTTTGGATCAATGAGACTTCACTACCAATACATCATAGATCGATGGAATCGACATCAATATCTCTAGCTGAACCTTCGGATCAGAAGCACAAACAACAGCAAGCTACATTAATTGGATGCGTGAATATACAACGTAAGGGCTTAATACCTGATGGTTGTGGTGGATACTTTGTTCATGTTACCAAAAAAGAGCTTCAACATGATGAGCCGCAAAGAGACAACCGAGCGAAAAGACGGGAAATTGAACGCAAAAGTTCACCCAGGTATTCATCTTATGGGTATCGGTCACGTCCGGGCGAAAGCTCCATTTTAATGGGAAATTCAATGCCTGTAGGTAGCAATAATTTGGCGGAAGATTTACTTAGAATGCAACAAATGAATAGACGTAGCAATCGACCATTTTGATAGAAACAATCGTACAACTTCAATTATAAATATGGATAAGGACTAAATTGAAAAAAAAACCGAATGACAATCAATTGAAATAAATGAATACAGGTGGATAAAAATTTTATTATTTCATTGCTATTATATAGGTTATATCTTAAAACAATTTCGTAACATAGGTTATTTATAAAAACTTTGATCGAAATCCGATTTTGTAAGACTAGCCCATTTTTTTCAAAAGTTTGCCTAGGTTTTAATAGAAAAAAGAAAAACATATCTTCAGGTTTATGGTTTCTTGTTACTTCAAATGGCTTAAAACCGGCGATCTAATCAATCCTGTTTCAATTTATTCACAATGACACAAAAATGGAATATATCTACGTTAATTTTATTGTTTGAATTAAAAGCAACATTATTTGGTTCGTATTATATTCATTTTTTCTCAAAAACTCGGAGTTTGGACGAAGTCTATGTGTTTCACTCTTATGATTTTTTTCAATATCATGAATATTTCAAACATGATTATTCCAAGAAATGATATTGGTTAATAGTTCAGTTCTTAATGAGTTAACCAAAATAAAGAATTCTACAACATATGTGTCAATAATTTTGTAACCGATGGAGCTGTCAAACGTCATTTTTTTCTAGGTTAGTTTTTCACATGTAAAATGATGCAAATATCGTTTTCTCGGATGTATATTTTGGCATCATATAGATGTTTTGAACGTGAGAATAATAAATAAAAATTTATTTACTCTACAATATTTGTAAAAAAAATATTTAAATGGATTTAATTGTTATAGCAATACGTAAGCGATCCATATACACGGCAAGACAACTTTCAATAGACAAATATGTCAAGGATCGTGAAAAGTTACAGATAAGCCCGGGGCACGGATCAGTTAACCTGAATAAATCTACAATACTGCGACATATGCGTCAGAAAATGATGGTTCCAGCTACAATCTTAAACGATTTAACCCAATTTTTATACTTGATCGATGGCACCGATGCTGATTTTGCGTTGCTTGAAAAAGCATTAAATAGGTTCAAAATTATTGAGTTCGAAAATCTTAGGAAAATTGCAATTGGTTCAATTCTAATGCAAATGCTCCATCACTTTCAAATGATGAACTCGCACAAAAACTGTATGAAGATCCAATTTTGCGACATAATTTTCTGAGCGGACATTTGAGCACTCTGATCTTTTTTGATTAACTGTAGAAACAAAAAAGATACAGTGAATTTTTACAACAATTTGATGATTTAAAAGACAGGCTTCATAAGAAACAACAGCGCATCATGCGTAGTATTTATGTTTTAGTATTTGCTACATGCTAATTACAACCAGGTAAAATGGACTGAACCAATATAGAAACACGTATTTATACATTCTATTTTCTGTTTCAGAATACACCAAAATCATATGAATATGCGAAGCGGTTGAATGATGATGCATACACAGATGTTCATATAACGCAGGAAAATGTAATATTCTTGTCAGCTTTGGCTCTTAATCAAAATGCTGCGAATATTTCAGAAAAACTTTTGTCACAGCTACGGACAACTGCGCATGAAGCAATTCCCAGTCTTCGCCTTCTCTCATTGATGAAGCTATTCAAGAGGCAAACAAAGCATTCGAAGTTTGTTGTGAAGATGTCCGACTTCTAAATGATTACCAACAATTGCGTAGCAATTTATATATTGTGAATAAAAATTTAATTAAGAGCGATGATCTTCGAACCATTCAAAACAACAAAGATGTTAAAGTTAAAGAAAAATCGTATTTTCCTAAAAGCAGAATTTGAGAGATCACCGACAGAAAATGAAAGAGAAACATTTCGACAGTCATAAATTAAAAGGAAAATTAGCTTAGATTTCATAATAATTTTATATTTTTTCTTCCCTTTTGAAAATAAATTGACTGGATCATTAGAATTTCAATCATTTTTTTCATATTTATATTTTGATAAAGTTGGCTATAGCTATCTTACTGTGACTGAGCAGGTAACTAATTTCGAACATTTCAGCTCGATGACTGATATTTTGAATTAGCGATTAACATTTGTCTGTTATTGTCCAGTCTTCACATAAAATTTCAATTAAAATATAAAAAAATAGTCCACTAGCTGCTCAGTCATTATATTTTCTTCACAAGAGCAATTCATTTTGATCGTATGAATGATGTACACCAATTTTTCGTTTTTTTCATTTGCTCCATAAAATGTTGAACAATCGTTCGGTAAGGTTGATCCATATGATATTTTGTGTTCAATGGTATTCCTAAGATCTGTTTCGCTTTGGGTGACAGTAGAATTAGATTTTGGGATAAAGCACAAACGGAAGAGGTGCACCAATACAAAGTTAAACAGGATGGTACTGATGCCGCAATTGGAATAACTGCTATAGTTATCCCACGAAATATGCCAGTCATAGCTGTTAGAAATTTACTGGACGATCCACCTTTCTCTAGAACGCCCAATTCAATGTTAATTAGGTTTGTTACACACCATAAAACTGGCAAAATGTATGATGCATCGACTTGGACTAGATTTGGTATCCATAAAAACCCGCCGACAGTCAGTTGCGTGAGTGTTATTAATGCTTCATATGAGTTCGGGTCTGGTTGCATGTTGAGAATGTTTCGAATTCCAATTGAATGGCAAATCCAAATTGGAATTTGAAACCAAAATAATATGGTTGTTTTGAATGGATGGCAATTATCCCGCTCAATCATTTTTCGATACTGTGAATTAAATGATCTTTTATAAAGGATATATGTATCTTTATCGCTTAAACCGAACTTTTTCTTTGCGATGGCCACTTCTTTCTTTAACTCACTATTCATTGTAGGTAATTCTTCTTGAAGAATCGAGTATAGACGTGCTTTCATCTTCTGCGAATAAACAGCCAAAGGAAAGGTCCCCAATCGTAGTCCAACTGTATAAATAATTATCGTGGCCCACCATGGTAGCCCCGTGAAGTCATGAAATGATATAAATGCATTTTGAAAGTATGAAACTGTTGCACTATGAGATACATCTGTATAGATTTGGGTCACAGTTTCCGTGAACGACTTTTGCCGCTTTGGTATATAATTAAAAGACACTGGCTTCAATGCTGCCGGTTTCTGAAATGTAGAATTTTTTTGTATGCAGCAAATTGAATATGATGCATTTAGCTTAATATTGCAGCCACCAACAATATGGAATCGATGTACGTGAGGCAATGATTTAGGTAGTCGTTGAATTATGCTCATCGTATCCACTATGTTATTCAAAATCCATTGAAATCAAAATGAGTATACAGCAGCGAAAATGTTTTGATTTTATTATTGTTTTTGGTTATGTGTGTATCGAACATATAGAAAAACAACTGTCAAATTGTTCGCGCTCATTTGTTTGTCATTTCTTGAGCAACACTAAACAGCATATAGACAAACTATGGTTTGACTCATTCATGCAAATTGCAAATTTTTCTCTTTGTAATCGATTTAATTTTATTTCAAAAAATGGATAATGACTACACAAATGCTCATCGAGCCTTTTTGCAAGCTTGCGCACGCAATGGTGTACTGAGTACTAAACGATCTCTCGATATTTTGACCAAAATCCAAGATAACTGTGAGTAAACTAAATATTCGTATTAATTTTCCGGGCATTTTTTACTATAATATTTATTCATATAATTATGAGATGGTAATAATGACGACCAGAAAGGAGCCAATGAAGCAACACTACGATCAATGGTTGATGCAATCAATGCAAAATTTGTTGAACGGGAAATTGAGCAGCGTTTGACTTTCGTTTATTTGGAATGGGATGATATTATCACCGGTGAATTCTTGGTACATTGCAATACATTTGCTTCTGTTGGGTGAGTTGAGATCTATAAGAATTTCATTCATTCATTCATTCATTATTCAGTATTTATAGACCGAATTGTGTACCGTTAGGTGTGTATACAAAGACTGAAAGACTATAAGAATACTAACAAATGTTATTCAAAATAGAGCCGTTTCCGGGCATATATTCAACGTTTAAATAAATTGCGGATTCGACCGTAGTTTCACTCATTTCTACCGTCGGAAAAGAAAGAAATTCGGGTGTCATCCAACCATATGCCGCACCCAAATTTTCGTCTTATTTTGACGGATAGAATGGGAGGAAGAAAATTAGCTATGAATCAACAATATATTCCACAATATCTGCATCAATCATTTTGGACGAAAATAAAACTACACGATGTGTAGACACACACTTTCGGGTACAAGGCTACAAAGTCAGGCGCATGACATAACTAATTTGTCAACATGATGAGTACGCTGCATGATCCTCTGCATACTTGTGCTATTGCTCATTATACTGGTGGTATTCTTTGTGTTGCTGAGCTCACAAACGAGCTATGTGATGGCAAACCAAATACATTAGAAATCAACCTGAGACAATAAACAGAAAAAGAAATACAAAAAATAATGGATAGCTGTACAAGATGCCCTTCGCAGTGACAATTTCGCAATCCCAAACAATCGAAAAGCTCGTTTTTGTTGATGAGCAGAAGCGGGTACCATTTGATCATTCTCAAGGTTTATTTGCCAGCTTTTGTGGGAGGTAATCTTCTTTGACACTGGAACGCACTGCTTCCAGTTCATTTGGTTGTGCTGCTTGAGGCACCGTTCATTTTTCAGACGTCGTCTGCTCTTTTTTGTTACGATTATTGGTGGAATATTTTATGCATCCGCTGCAAAATTTAAATCGATAATTTTTAATGGTAATGGGGAAATGAGGAAAACCTATGATAACGCGATGTATAGTTTTCGTTTATTTTCACAACAGTTGAATGGCCAACTTTTATTATGCTAGTCTTAATATGTCTTGTTCCTGGGCATATTTTTCCTCTTTTGATCCCAATTGGCGAATTGGGCGCCATTTCAGCAGCTCCGATGCACAGATTTGAAGGAATCTCCTTCGTAATTTTGTTGGCCAGCAAATCTCTTGCGCGATTGGACTCAATCCAAGGACAGCCATGCTTACTTTGGTCTGGCATAAGCAGCCAATTGTTTAAGGAGCAAAGTGATTCGATGCTGCACATATGATTTCCAACGTTGCCATCGCGATAATAGTATGAATTCACAACTACCCACAATCACGCCAGTCTTCTGTCAGTCAGTGAACTGTCTAGTCATTCGTTTTCGGTGTTTGTCTCTGATGCCTGCTTTGGCCTCCCAATGATACTGTCTGCTGGATCTCTGAAGTTTACTTCAACAAAATTAAATAAAAATTTAATGAGCTTGATTTTATTGATTATTACGAATTATAAAACATTTTTTAATTCACTTACCTCAACGACAGCATCAATATTCCGACGTACTCTGGCCTTCCAAGTGTTCATTCCAGGATCGATGGCGATTTCGTATTGGTATCCATTTTGTCTGTCCTTAAATCTTTCGGTTTTGGCTTCACGATTGATCAGCGCTCTTACGCTTTGGTGCATTGAACAATGCTGATAGTTCTATTTGATAGTGCAAATGCTGATGATGTTGTCGAATGCTATCAATTTTATCCATTTCAAGTAGGAGGTTCCAAGCTTCGCTCTTGTGAATTTTGCATTCACGCCTTGCCATTGAATTCGTCCCGATATTGAAATTTCGAATGGAATGTGCTTCAATTGATTGTTACATAGTGAATAAACGGTGAAATTATTCATTTTTGGTGGCATGGGTACACTTGGCACCAGATTGTTTTCCGGACGTTTTCGATATTCCCACCATCGATATACAAGAAAGACATTATTGGGAAAAAATTGGCTAAGTTCATTAATTTAAGGGATGTGTTCATAATTTTGTTCTAAATGAAAATGAAGAAGAAAAAAAATCTGTCCCTTCCGAATTCGATCCGTGGTCTTTCGGATCCAACATACAGAAAAATATACGGAAAAAATCCATTAGAAATTCCATTGGAAAAAATCCCAATGGGTTTTCCAAAATGCATTCTAGGCAAATTCTTTTTATGATGCACTCTTACGGGGACATTTTCGTATTCCCATTATTTTCCTCAGCCACACAATAAGATAATATAAATGGTATATAAATTAATAATAGAATATTGATAAAATATTAAATGATTCATGTATGCAAATTTAAGTTCTGAAGATGAATTCGTTAGAAATTTATATAATTCGAATATGCATTTGATTTTTTTTTTTTTTGAATTCAAGAAGGGGATATTTTAAGGAATGCAAGTTTGAACAAATATTTTTTATTTTGACTCTTCTTCGTTCAAGAGATTCGGGTTTTTATTAATGCTTGTCCTTTAACTGATTCTCATAGAATGTTCCAATTGCTTGTATGTTAGTCTTGATTTTGCATGAAAATCACCTCTCGGCGCACCGATGCTGATGCCGATACCGATGAGTAAAACCAAAACAGTTTGAATCAGTCTTGTAGTTTCAAAAGTCCAGAAAAGTCCTACTTCATTTGAAAATTACAACCAAAACGCATATGTTTCAGTTTTTTTATTTCGTAAAACAGTAAAATTTCAAATTTCAATGATTGATATAGATAGATTGGCTTATTTCACTATATTGAGAGTAGGCATTTCTGATGGGTAGAATAATGTGAATAGATTAGGTTCTGGCATAAATATGATTTGATTTCATTTATAGTTTTGCTCAAAAACTTTATCGCGAATTTCGATGGTATGATTTGTTCATCCGTGCCCCTATTACAAAAAGAATGTTCCCAAGAATAAATTCAAGTCTCTATTGTTCTTTTTTTTCAAATTATCAATTGTGATACATATTTTTTACGCCATGGGTACCCATTTTGCTGCTCCTTGGTGCTTAACACCTTAAAAATGGCGTTAAATTTATTTTTTACCAAAGTAAAAACATCGAATCGCTCTTGGATGAAAATCAATCGGGATTTTCCTTGAAAGAAATAGGAAACTGTACTTCTCTTTCGTGGATTTGCAGAAAGCATACGACTGCATTCCCAGATCTAAGTTGTGGTCAGTCTTGGCCGAGTATGGTGTGAATGGTTATCTTCTCAACGCGATTCAAAGTTTGTACGCAAACAGTAAAGCAGCAGTGAGAGTGGATGGAGATTTGAATGAATGGTTTGAAGTACGTAATGGTCTGCGACAGGGATGTACAATTTCACCTCTTCTATTCATTATTTATAATGCTGATCAAATCAGCCAATTTAAGGGGTTGAGAAGCTTTGGGGGGCAATATTATCTCTGCACTTGCTTACGCAGATGATCTGGTACTGTTTGGCAATTCTGAAGGTGAGCTGCAAAATAGTATCAAAGATTTGGAAGAGGCTTGTACGAACTTCGGAATGACCATTAGCGGCACAAAAAAATCAAGTTATGCATGTGGGCAACACTCGAAAGCCAATTCATTGCACTTTGAATGGCAACTTGTATTTTTTGTGGAACAAGTTCCCCAATTCAAAAATTTGGGTTGCATCTTTTCGGAGGATGGCAAGTGTTATAAAGAGTTTGAATAGCGTAGGGTTAATGGAAATAAGGTAGTAGCGCAACTTAGATCACACGTTTTCAATAAACGTGATTTGAGTACAGGAACAAAGAAGTTGATTCACGGGTCAATCTTCAGACCAACTATTCTATATGGTAGCGAGAGCTGGGTTGATTCTGAGAATTTGATTCATGATTTGGAAGTGACTGATATGAAAGTGTTGAGAATGGTCTCGGTCGGGGTTTGTGGGAGAGGTATTGTTAGGAGTGTATGAGGCGATTTGTTCCGTAGAACAGACCAGACGCTCAAAGGCAAAAATGGTCTATAAATGTTTGTTGTTGTTGTTATTGTTGTAAAAACATAACATTATTTTAAAAAATTACTAACTTCAGTTAAGTTTTTTTTTATCAATAAGGTTGAACCTGTTTAAATTAGTATTTGGACATTTGGCACAATAATGTTTTCAATAGTCACAGATGTGAAACGGCTACGAATCAGTTGCTATCCGTTATTGTTGACTAAAAAATTCCGAATCGTTGGCATCCAAATTTGTCGATAATTTGATGGTTCTTATATAAAGATCTTCTTCTTCGGCCTCCTTTTCTTCTTTTTGTTCCGTTGTCACGGACAACACCAAAATTCATGTTATGACATTTCCCATTCGTCATGGTGAATCTATCGAGCAAATTGTGGAATAATTGAAATGAGTTGCAATCGATGATGAAATTCAATAATGCGAGACCAATGCAAGTGATTTATCACTTCGAAAAATCATGAAAAACTACCCATTTCACAATACTCACAGCACTTTGCCACAGCAAATCTGGAATAATTGAAATGCAAAACAATGTTATGCACACACAATTTATCTGTAAAAGAACGACATACTTTTTTGAAATCACAGCTAATTTTGATGCATTCGATGTCAAAACGTAATCCTGCAATCTCAAATATCATCCGTTATCGAAAATCAGCTTAACACCAATAACAACAATACTACAATTTCATGATAAAATTTTCCAGAATTTTTGCCTATTTGGATGTCAACAAAGATTATGAAATATTCAGAATGAATAGGCTTAAAATCCTTTGGATTGGATCAACCAGTTTGATTGCATGAACTGACGTACAATGAAATGGGGCGAAACAAGATGAAATGTTTTCCATGATTTTGAAATTAAGAATATTATAATTTTGTGAATCTAAACAATAGACCGAAATATTGCGAACTTTTTGTTTTACCCTCTGACGAACACATAGAGACTATGTCGAAATGTCACTGCCAAATATTCTGCTGCTACACGCATTGCAAATACAAATTACCGAATACAATGAAGCTGACTCAATCAAATCACAAATTATCATCATCATCATCATCATCATCATCATCATTCAGTATTTATAGACCGAATTGTGTACCGTTAGGTGTGTTCAGTCTTTTTCGTATTCCATGAATACCACCAGCATGAGAACTATTATTCGAATACATTGGTGAGCGGCTTGCAGGGCACGACTGCACCGCATTCGAATGCTCGGGCCCATGAATGGCTACTACCTTTTTTGCGGTGGTGTATTGAATATTGAAATACCCAATAACACAGCCTTAGCGTTAAGGTAGTCAATTTACGTGTGTCTGTGCTAATTCAAAATCCTCTTTGTGCTCACACACGGGACCGACGGCTTAAAGTGTCCTCCGAAACACTCCGTGAGTCGAACATCACTATTTTATGTGTTAGTTTGTTTCCCACCAATATATCACTGTTGTTAGCAATGATGAAATTGATAGAAAATCAAACGGCCACTAGGAGATTCGAACCCACGTCCCCATGCTTGCAAAGCCGGGACGCTAACAACTACTCTACAGCTGGGTTTATATAATTTATGAATTATATCACAAAATTTATAACATAAATAAATGATAAACAATATTGATGTTGATTCATACTAATTTGGGAGTGGCGTACGGTTGGATGACATTTGAATCTCATCCAATATTTTGACGGTAGGAATGGGTGAAGTCAAATGCGTTAAAATGAACTAGAAAATGTTGCATTATTGTTTGTTGCTTATTCTCAACAATAATGAATATGAAACAATTATTTAACCTTTATTTTGTTTGTGTGTGTGTGTATCAAGATTGTCTCCGGTGTACAGTGAGGCCGAATGCAACTACATGAAAAATCTCATTGAAAAAATTGTCTTGAGTGACGGCCATTGCGTTTCCTTGATGTTCGCAGTTCACCTGACCTCAGCATCAACACAATTCACTCAGACACAATCCACAACGAAAAAAATCACAAAACAGCGAGCCGAAGAGCTTTTGGACGAGTGGACGACAAATGGTTACTTCATTGTTGTTGGTGAAGCAATAACTTTGGGTCCAAAAGGAATCGGCGAATTCCGTGATACATTACGCATGAAATTCAGCAACTTTATCCAAAGCTGTAATCTTTGCAACGAACTAACTTTGAAAGTAATAATTTGAATATATAAAAATCAATTTCTCGCTTCAATTTTAAAATCTACTATTTAAACTACATTTATTTAGCCATTATTTTGCCCTAATTCCGAATGTGATGTTTCATTGGACAAACGCTGTTTCGCTAGTTACGTTTCGAAGAAAGGAAAATGTCCGAACTGCAAAACAACGTGGGAAAAACTTCAATAATGGAGAAAATTCAAAAATTAATAATTAAAGTGAACATACTACTAGATAGATATATGAGACCCTTTGAGAAAATCCGTGATAAATGATATCCAAAAAGAAGCATTAAGCACGATTTTTTTCATTGGACGAGAATATTCATGACCATCGGAAAGAAGTTTTCAAATGAACGAAAGTTAAAATACGTAAGAAAGTCCAATCAAGAAAAATGCATTCTCCGTTGAAATGGTGAGAGATTCAGCTTCGGCATATTCCACAATGGTAATAAGCTGATAAAGTGCTACGACTTTGTAGAAGTTGCTGAAACTATTTATCTTACTGTTGCTCGAAAAAATGCATTTTCATTTATATGACCCTTTAATTTTAACTGTTTTTATGGGGCGTGAGTTAAAAATATATTCTCAAATGTCATGAATATTCTCACCGATTCATGTCTATCATATCATATGTTGAAAAATATATTGATATTGTTCAAATGCTAATTATCAAATAAATGCATGTATTTCATTAAAGATGTTCTTTCTGAATAATAACGACGTCATCTTACGTTTTGAAAAGCATGAAATAAAACACACTCATGGCTGTCATCGAACGCATCCAACGAGTTGAATTGAGTTGAGTTGAGTTGAGTTGAACTAACTCAATCCAAGTTGATTTATATTCAATGTCATTCTTTTGAACTTATAACTTGTTTCAAGTTCATAGTACATTAAAACTAACAAAAAGCCCATACCGATACAAAAAGTGATAATAAATATCAATTTAATAAATTGAATCTGTTGGTCAGCTAATTATTTCAGCTATATTTCATTCATATCGAATATTACAGGCAAGAAGCAATTTGCCATGAATCTTATGTAATACATTGAATTCTAGCTACATAATAGTAGTGCTGAATTGGCACCTAGTTGTATTCTCAATATTTGTTTCAATGCATAGGTTACGTTGAAATTTAATTCATTTTTTGAGTTATCGCTTGAACACGCGTCTATTTCAAAGTGCCAGTTAAATTGACTGTTCTTCCATTGCTAGACGGCGGCGGATACATACCTGCAAAATGTTCAAGCAAACTTGCACTGAAATTTTGAAGTCTTCCATTGACACAGTTAAAGAATGGCTGAACTCGTTTGATACTGTGCTAACTGATTGTGATGGTATGACTAATTTTTGTCATTTATTTTTCGTAATGTATAATCTTTTGTATATCTAGGTGTTTTATGGGTATTAAATCATCCCATCCATCAAAGTCCAGATGTCATCAACCGGCTGCAGGAGCTTGGAAAACGAGTATATTTCATTACGAACAACTCAACCAAATCACGTTCTGGCGTCTTGCAAAAAGCTATTAATTTAGGTTACAAAATCAACGAAGGAGACATCATATCGACGTCATACGCGGCAGCAAAATACTTGGAAAAGCGGGAATTCAATAAAAAAGTGTATATAATCGGATCATCTGGTATCGCTGAAGAATTAGATAAAGTTAAAATTAGATATAGTGATATTGGTCCAGATCCTATCATATCCACCTACCACGAGATGCTACTCAATTTTAAAAAAGATCCGGAGGTTGCGGCCGTCATTGTTGGTTTCGATGAGCATTTCAGTTTTCCGAAAATGATGAAAGCCGCTAATTATCTGAACGATCCAAACTGTCTATTCATTGCCACAAACACTGATGAAAGGTTCCCATCAAAGCTCGGTGTGGTACCAGGGACTGGATCGATTGTAAAAGCCATCGAAACTTGTGCAGAACGCACACCAGTTATCATAGGCAAACCGAATGTATCGATTTGCGAGTCATTACTCGGAGAAAATGGAATAGTCCCTGAAAGAACCCTCATGATTGGTGATCGATGTAATACTGATGTACTGCTTGGTACGAACTGCGGTTTTCAGACGCTACTTGTTGGAACCGGTGTTCACAACTTAAATGAAGTACATCGATGGAAGAAAAGCAACAATGCCGAAGAAAAGAAGCTAATACCTGATGTATACCTCCCCAAATTGGGAGATCTTCTGCCATTTCTAGAATTAATTGACACATAAAATATATCTCGCTGAGAAAAATAAATAAATTTCGAACAACAATCTATTACAGTCCTTTCAATTTATATAAGAATATTAATTTTTGATCCGTTTTTTCGATCATATGATGCTGCCTTGACAAAAAAAAGTTTAAGAATTAGTTATCGTAATTCCTAATTAGTATGTTGATTTTTGGATATTTGTCATGATATCATTTTAACATGAGCACCCACAACAACAATTCAAATATGATGTTGGTTAATTGCGTGATTTGATGAAAACTGGATTTTGTTCACGACCCAATTCATTGCCACATTTATTTTACTGATAATTATTAAAATCTCTCAGGTTTTTTATCAACACTTTTTTTCAAATTGATTGATTATAAAATATTTGCAAAGGCTTGATTAGTTAGTACTTTCTGCAGGTGGGATTTTTCAGTATATTAAATATTTATTAGAATCTTGTTAGCTAATAATATTATGCTTTGTACTTTCGGGCACTAATAAGATGTTACTAGCATCTAAATTTGTTCCCACCTGCTTCGACTTCAAAACCAAAAATTTTGGAATGACTAAATAACCGGCTTTGGACCCGATTGCACATGAAAATTTTATAGGCAGTGGTCGAAAAGCAGCAATATTTGTGAAACCAGTTTGAACCGCTTTCGCCCCAAACAATTTGACTGACTAAATAGTCATAGTATTCACACAGATAAACTTAATATTACTTACTCAGGCTACCAGGCTAACGTTCACAAAAAAATCTTTTTGTTGCTAAATTTAAAATTAAATCCGAATCTCTTAGATAGTTTATCTCTCTATATATTTTTATTTAAAAAAATCGGTGTATAAAATTATAAAATACTAAATGAACATTTTTGGCCTTTACCTAGTATTACAACGTTGACAAACAGAAGGGTTCTATTTCTAGATTCGATTCAATTCTCATTTTATAGTTTTAATATAGCTCAAAAATTCTTTGGTTTTTCGTCAACCAAAATTACCATACATATTCAACAAAAGTTGAGGCACTCCTTGTTTGTCATGTTCTGTTTTTGCTTAGCAATAAATAAATAGACTAATACGATTTGGAGTCGAATTTTACATTTCGATTCAACATAATATTATTATCTAGAGAATGAATAATAAATGCATATCTACATGATTTGCTTAAATCTAACTTATTCATTGACACTAAAAGGAAATTGAGTGTTTTTTTTTAAAAAAGATAAAGACAATTCCAAGCAATACATGGAAAATGAGAGATAAAGTATGACACTCGGATGAAGAAATTTTTATCGATATCTTCGGATCTATTGAGGGCAGTCTTATTTGTCCTGATGTCAACTTTTCGCTGGACATAAGAATGTTTTTCATTCCTAAAAAATAAAAAGTGGGGGTTAGCAATTAAAAGAACACTAATTTCTGCGTTCATGGATGGTATTCACACAGCATAGCGATTGATATTCAGACTTATCGAAGCAACGCATACTCTCTAACGTACTACACACCAAATGGCATTTTGAGAAACATATCCTTCAAACGCTGACTTTTTCGAATGAAAAGGACATAAAATGTTGCTTAAATTGAATACAAAGTGGATTTTCAAATGATTTGATAGCTGGCGTCAGTGATAGTAGAATTTGTATGTTTATCATTTCTCATTTCCATCGACTTAACACATATTTGTGTGCAAGCACTGGTTCGTTCATAAAATTAGGCAAGATATTTATGCAAAGCATAAACGCTGACGGACGACCGTGCGACGAACGTATCGTAGTTATCTGTGTGTTGTATGAATACACACGAGGCGCGTGCATTAGTGTGTGTATTCATACAATACACAGCTAGCTACGATACGTTCGTCGCATGGTCGTCCTTCGGCGTTTATGCTTTGCCTATTTATGCAGCATAAAACGTTTAGGCAAAGATATTTTTATGCACGAACCAGTGCTTGTTTGTGTGACGAACAGATTGTGTTTTTCGTGCACTAATTTGGCTTTAGTTTATATTTGGTATATTTGACATTTACATTGATACATTGATGGTTGTGTTGATGCATACAATCAAAATGCTGATTTGTTTACGTTGGAATATATCAGTAGAAATTTTTTCATAGAGAGGAATTAGATCGTTTTTGAGTGAGGCGAGGCCTTTGCTACATATTTTTTTTGGTTTAGAAATTGTTTTGGTTTTACAATTTCCCCTGTAATTTAAGTGATTTTTATGTGATCGCTCGTTGGATTGTTCTTTGAATATCATGAATTGTACTCATATTCATTGCGCTGTGTTTATATCAATGTTTTAGTATCTGTGGAATTGACTGTCCGTTTTCAACTGTTCGGAATGCCACAGTGCGACGGACCATCGCCACATGGGAAGATGTAAGTTCTAATGACGAAGTTTATTGAATACCAAATTAATAATATAATACAATGCAATATCTTAGGTCAACTTGAAGACGAGCTGCAAGATCTTTCACTGGAAGACAAAGCAGAAGGTCTGAGATCGAAAAGGGAAACGTTACACGAAACAATTTACCACTGAAGAGGAGAACGACCGAAACGACCGCAATCTGTATCCCATGATACCATCGTCACTTGGACGAATTTGGAAGTATTATATTCGCAATCGCTTAAAAATGTTGAAGAAAGGGATTCATGTGTCTGAATAAGTACATCGAATCGAATAGAACAACAGACAAAAAAGCCAGCATGCTGACGAAAAACTAACATTGATTCACTTCGGTGCAGCAGAGACGCCACCGAATTCGCCAATTTCTATCAAGAAGCACGTGCTGGAAAACGAAAACTAATCGCAAGCTTCAAAAAACAGATTGCATATGTCGTTCGACCGCCAATACTTGTCCAAAGTGTTTTGGGCGTTTCGACCGGATAACTCGAAGTCATCGCGTTAAAGTGTGACAAAACTGTTGCCCAAAGAACGAAGCAATGCTTCCAACGATCCACGTCACACAGAAAGTAAAGTAACAACGGGAATTTATGCAAAACAAAATCTATGCTCTGTTGAATCAGAGTGTACCACAGCCAAGCCTTCGAGATATAGAACGTTTAATGTCTAATGTGCAAGTCTATCCAAAAAACTGGCAAGTAAACGCCGTGTCTGCTGAAATGGAAAATGTGGTTGCTGTACATTCGAATGGATTGAATCAAGAGTGGGAATTGATGATCAGCCACGTGTACGCAAAACGGTTTTACACCGCGATATCGCCGCCGCAAAGTGTATTCTCATCAATGTTATGCATGGTTTGTAATGCCATGCATTGATTGAAATTAGTTTATGTGTTAATTTATTTATTTTATTTGTTCACTTTTCAAGGACGCTGCCTGATTTTTGGAGGGCTCTTCCGATTAACAAGGCGCTGCTTCAAGAAGTCGCTTGGAATCAACCGGTACAGCAGAATGATCAGCATTAGGCATCAGCATTCCATTTTATTTAATTTAATTTTAAATTAACATTGCAACCCCACTTTTTGTTTTCCAGGAAAGAAAAACACCGTACTGGACATTCAAACTGTTGTTTCATCATCATCAATAATGCCTTTCCTCCTGCAAAAAATTAATATTTAATTAAACATTTGTAATAAAGTGGTAGAAAACGCAATAAACTAGTAATGCAGTAAATTAGTTCACACAAAATGGAAGATGCATTAATTCTAATTGGGTTTGTGCAATTTCTTTGCTATTAAAAAGAATGGCTAGTTTCTAAGTGCATATCTTTCCACGCTTTCGATGTAATGAAAATTACCTCCGATCTAAAATATTCATTTTGTTCGTGAACAAAATGAGAATGAAAACATTCATGAATGATAAGTCACAGTATATACGGTTTTGTTTTTAGTTTTTAACAGAAATTTAATCCAAATGTGTTAGACCGCGTTCGGTCACAGACATAATTTAATGAATTTAGAAAAAAAGAAAGAGGACAAAAAGTTAGATTCGTTTTAGTCGTTCCCAGCACCATCTGTTAAATAATGAGTTAATATAAGAATAAACACTATTTAAAATAAAAATAAATTTGATTGATTATGGGAATTTTGAAAGTATTACTTGGATATAATAAAAACATAATTCCACTCAAATCAACGAACTACTTACTCGCTAGTATCTGTGATGCTAGTGAGCGGTGCAAGTGGTTGGATGCCAGTTGTTAGACCAGGAGGCGAAGATGTGCGTGAGCTTTGTCTGGATGAAAGTTTATTTGATAATGACAATACTGATGGATAATTTGTGTCATTTGTGGACACTTGTGTTCGTGACATCATTGTTAAGTGGTCTTCTTCGGCAGTGTATGGAAAATGATAGCCATTTTTGTCCGATGTTTCGGACATCCGATCGGAATGATAGTCTGTAGCGCGCTGCTTTAAAATAATAGCAAAAATAATGTTGTTAAAGATAGAAAAAGATATTAAAAACAAAATAGAAAAAACAGGTCTTTTCCGGATTTTGATTACTCATATAAGGAAACAGTTTTTTTGCCTGTAATATACTTTTCATATTATTAAGTAATTATATTGTCCGTTAAGTTTATTTTTTCGTATTCCATAATTGTTAGCTTTGGAGTTTTTTTACAACATTTTTCTCCGGCTTCCAGAAAAAAGCAGAAAAATCATTAAAATGACCGATTCATTTGAAGATAGATTGAAAATTAGTCCCGACATTCTTGCTTTTAGAGCGGAACATGACAATTTTCGCATTTTTCGGGGAAAAAACATGGAAAATATGACATGATAATAAAGGGTTTTCCATTAGGGACTTAACAATTTGGTATCTTTATATGAACGCACCCTTAAACTTTTCTAATGAACCGTCAATCCTAAACGTTAGTCAAAGTCAACATTTTCATCATAGTAAAGTTCATATCAGTCGATTTCACGTCGTTCTCAAGAATTGGGCATCGCTCAAACGACACTGTGGCGTATTTTGCGAAAAGATCTAGATCCAATGCGAAATTGCCAACGTTCCGGTAGAAATGTGTGCCAGAGTAGTGAAAAATTAGGTTCAAAGAATCGACCGCTGTAAACGGGCTCGTGGTGACCATATGACCGAAATTGAATTTCATTCATAAAATGTAATGCTTGCATTATACCTACAATAAATTTGAACTCAATATCTCAAATATTTCTGTGTTTTATTAATACATAAAATTGTTATGTCCCTAATGGAAAACCCTTTATCTTAATCAAATATATGGTAAAATATCACTATTTCACCGTTGAACTACGTAAAGTCCAATAACATTCACTAGATAGTTGTTATTTTTTCCTTAAATTGACTTTACTTGAGTCGGATCAAACTAATTTCTTCCTTTATCTTACGTGGTTGTTTTATGGTTTAATATCTTATATTTTCTCCTGAATCAAATATTTATATAAGTTATTTCTCTTCTAAGAGATGGTTTAAGCCACAATTTTGCGAAACACATTTACTAATTACGAGTAACATCTTCAAAGGTCTGAATTTGAATTCCCCGGATTTTTTGGTTGTTGGTACTTTCGATATTGTCTTTTCTCCGATATTAGTTATAAAAAATATCTCGTTTCTTTGTTAGGATTAGTACTCAGAAATATATGTTTAAAACAATTAAAAAATATGATATGAGTTTTTCATTTGGACCTACACTGGCAAAAAAAAGTTTAGGACCACTCACATTTTTCAAAAAAATCATTGAAATTCCTCATGATTTTATGTTTATTTCTTTATGAATTTTATTAAAAATTATTTAATTTTACATCACAAAAAGATTTTTTCCAAATTATTACAAAATTTAGAATGTATCTCTTTTTTTTTAATTTTTGCACTTTAAAAGTGAGAAATAAGGTTAGGACCATTTAACTATTTTGCTTAAAAACTATATTTTTCTTTGCAAAAACGTGTTTAGTATTTGGTCCATTTGCCTTTGGCATCATGTAAAACGTGTTTAGTATTTGGTCTATTTGTCTTTGGCATCATGTGAAGCGATGATTCGATGCGGTAAACTGTCATACAGTGATTGGATGTTTTCCTGTGGGATGTTTTGCCAAGCCGCCTCAATGGCCTCCGTCAATTCTTGTTTTGTGTTGAATTGTCGGCCTTCTTTGTAAACTTCTCTGGCTAAAATCGACCACACGTTTTCAATGATGTTCATATCTGGTGATTTGGCCGGCCAATTGTCAAAAAGATTTATTCCACGATGTTCAAAATCACCCAAAGTTGACCTGGCCACGTGAATTGGGGCATTGTCTTGTTGAAATTTCCAGCCTAAACCAGCGCATTCATAGCCATATGCTGGGAAATTAGGGCCGACCATCTCCTGGTATTGTATTGCGTTCATTCTGGTTGAATTGAATGACAGCGGCATCTTTTTCAATGGCGCCCCATACCATCACAGAACCACCGCCAGATTGGCGCTTACTGAAAATCTTTTCTTTGGCCCGCAAATCGTGCCAATAATAGCAAATCCATCTGGGCCATCCAAATTGAACTTCTTTTCATCTGAAAAAATTATTTTGCGCCATTGGTTTGTCCAATGAATGTGATCCAGAGCGAACTTCTTACGCTTCTCAATATTGGCTTGTGACAACATTGGCTTACGCTTCATTTTTTTGTATTTTAAGTGGCCAGAGCCACTTAAAATTTGTCGAATACGTTGAACACTAACAGATAAATTATTGTCTGTCTTCAATTGCCGAACAGACTTAAAACTATTCATGGCACTTCGAATTAAACACCGTTTTTGCGTTGGTGATATAGATGATGGCCGTCCAATTTTGTAGTTTTGACCATAATTTTGACGATCTTTGAGGAAATTCAGCACAACATGTTTACTTCGACTTATTTCCTTTGCTATCTGACGAATTGACAATGATGTATAATCTTTTAATGTGGAAATGTTGTATTTTTCCGCTTCAGTCAGTGGTTTGCCGCGTCCCATTGTTAATCGATTGAATTTTAGATGACATCTGCGACACAACTATTGTGAAATTGCATAAATTGTCTCTAGAAGGCTTTTAACGGTAGATTCCAGCGCAACAAGTGTCAAAAAATGCAAGCACCATTGCTTATTTTTCTCAAAACATCAAATGGTCCCAACCTTATTTCTCACTTTTAAAGTGCAAAAATTCAAAAAAAGTGATAAATTCCAAAAAAACTTTTTGTGATGTAAAATTAAATAATTTTTAATAAAATTCATTAAGAAATAAACATAAAATCATGAGGAATTTCAATGATTTTTTTGAAAAATGTGAGTGGTCCTAACCTTTTTTTTGCCAGTGTAACTGTCTTGATTTCTAGAATTCTTGAGATGGGAAAGTATTTATGATCATGTCACTGTGAAATGTCAGAATTCAAACGTTCAGTTGGTGTCTGAGTCAATAATATTGTTAATTAAATTACCTGATAGTCGTTTTTTAACATTGAATGTACACTATGAACAGATTCATCGCCGTTGTATAATCCAGGCGATTTCAAACTATAATGACTTTCTCTTGGCGCTGGCGTTGGGCTATACATATTATTTGAATGATCTTTAGACATGTATGGCAGTTCGGTTTTGTATGGAGGTGTTCTTTGTTGATCGTAGAGGAAATGATTTGTGTGCTGTGGAATCATTTGATTGATCATTTGATTATTTGGATATTCGATATCGCTAATAGCACTTTGAATGGTTGTGTAGCGCGTATCCGATGATTTTGGGTGGTAGTTACTATTCAAATTGATTCCAATGATACTTCCGACACCACCACCACCACCACCACTATAGTTAGCTTGATAGTCCTTGCTTTGGCCATAAATATTATCATGATCCATTTCGTATTTGAAGCGATCATTATCATATATCATTTGAGCAGGATTGGCCCGAATATTATAGTTTTCATGCATATTTTCCAGCATTGAAGTTGACGGAACACCCATTTGATTATGTACTTGTCGATTTATATAAGTTGTATCAGTTATGTCGGGATGTGGCAATGGCGGTGGATTTGGTGAACCTATTGAATGCGGATGTGCTTCATTGTCTGAACCAGTTTCTTGAGACCAGCGTCCTACAACTGTTTTGTTTAATTCGTTTTGAAAATTTATTTGTAAGTAAATATAAATACTTAATATTTGTTTACATATATGTGTATCGTATAGAAATGATCCTACCGTTTGGATTTGGCAAAAATGTCTCCGGGGCTTGACTCGACCAACGTGATGCAAAAACTGGTCGCACACTTGGAAATAGTTGGGGGCTTTGTACAACATTCAACTCTGGAGGTGTGGTGGCCTAAAATCGACATTAAACACATTTATATTTCGAAACTCCATAATGAAAAATATGTAAAAAAGGGGAAATATCTAAACCTGAACATGTTCAGTAATGTTTGGTAGATATGCTGATGTGGCCGAAGCACCAACGTTACAATGAGATGACGATGCCACTCCGCTTTGTCCAACTCTGGATTCTTCTTCATCGCTTGAGTGACTTGATGCTAATTCCAGGCTTCGTCCATCTGTCTCTGAGCCGGAATCAGATTCTTTGCGTGACCGTCGTCCATGTCGATCATCGCGATGACGACGCTTACTACTGTTTCCAGGGTATCCTCTCATATATGATTGTCCATCGCTGTTGTAGTTCGAAGTTGATGTTGATGTATGTCTTATTTGGCCCTCACTCCTATACGGACTCGAACTAGTTTTATTTGTGTTTGTGCTTTTTGATGTTGTGCTGGATGCACTGATTCCGATGTGTTTTCGGTTTGTTTCATATGATCCCGCGATAAATCCACCAGGCGATCTTGGATTAGATATTGCATTTTGAGAACTCACACTTACAGCTTGCGATGAATCCAAAAGAGGTACTTTTCGTCCCAAACATCGCAGAAAGGAGTAATTCAAATTTTCACGCACACGTTTGTTTATGATGCAATAGCCAATCAAACAGAATATAGCATGAAAGACTACAGTCCCTGAGAGAAGCACTGTTAGCAGCTGTGAATTTTCCGATGCAGCGAGAACAGCCAATACCCACATAATTCCCATTAAAGGGAGAGAAACCACTGATAGCCACAACAATGTTCTGCAATTTTGGTATATGATTTTATTAATAGTATTTAAAAGTTGAAGTACACAGAGAGAAAAAATTGAAGGTAAATTCGAGTCATTCGGTGGTTAACAATAAATTGCTGGTAAATTCTGATTAATTACCATACGGAGTTTGACATAAAAAATTGATTTTAACTTTAATTTACCGCAGACTGATTCAACTTTACCAGTTGCAGTTCAATGCAGGTAAAATTAAATAAGTCTGCGGTAAATTAAAGTTAAATTAAATTTTTTATGTCAAACTCTGTTTGTTTACCACCGAATGAGTTGAATTCATCAATTTTATCTCGTCATATTTATTGAAATAAGTGTATTTTTCATAGTTCACCTTAAATTTCCGAAGCCCAAAACATGATCTTTGAGTGTGAATGCGGCTCTTACCGAAACAAAGAGTATCAAAAGATTTACCAGGGACATTCCAGCTATGGGTCCCACAAGCCACCATACAACAGACTCATATACAGACAACCAGCAGCTAAAGAATTGAAAGCATAAAAGATTTTTATTTTAAATCATGAATGACTCAGTGAACGTTCAAATAAATAAATTATCTCTCATCCATTATTTAAATTGGTGGGAAGAAAACTTACCTTTAGATTAGATAGGAAAAATATTGAAATTGGAATTAGTCGAGAGAAATAATTAATCAAAGTAATACTGCATGTAATCTTGAAACAAGAATGCATTCAAAATAAAAGTGGAACATGATTTACATTGTATATATATATATAGTCATATTATATTATTTCCAACTTTTTTCGGGTGCCGAAATAATTTCAAACTTCAGCATTTGTCAAATCCAATCTGAAGGTAAATTTTCTTCCCATGGTATCGGTACACCGATTTATATAATTATTATACTTACAATAAATTATTGCCATATTCGTGTGCTCTGACGCCAACTGATAGTCCTACAACGACAGCTGGAGCTCCATAGCCAATAGAGAAATAAAAGCCCATTGGCCCGTGATTTACATCTCTCATTTCAGTTAACATTCGATACAAATGAACGCAGTCCACTGTAGTCCAGGCAAAAGCAGCAAGCCACGCATAATGAAGGCAAATCGCGATTATTTTGCACGAAAATTGTGTATCGATAAGATTGCGACGTGACTGGAAACCAATGAAGAACAGCAACTCGGCGAAAAATACACAGAGAACGACATTTTGATGGATCGTATTTGAATTGGTTTGCAGGCCACGTAATAGAGCCAATGCGATCAGAACCACAAATAGAATTGGTAAAGAGACCAAAAATGCTGATAATGTGGTTATTTGAATGAGCAGCGATGGTTCAGGTATATCACTTGGATCAATTACATCAATCAAAACAGCATAATTTGAAATATGAGTACAAGAACAGTTGATAATGATTGGTCCATCCATTACCATGAATTCAGCTTCATAGATAGGCATTTGAGTTTGGCAGCCGAGTCGGGTCCACGAACTAGTAAAGCTGTTCCATCGAACACACTGAGGATTCGAACGAGGCCCAAATAAACTGCGATCGATATTTAACCACATTTGCAGTTTAATCGGTTGTGATAAATGTGGCGATCCGAGACTCCGATAAACCAACTGTTTCTCATCGTCTTCAGCAACAGCAATGCCTCGTTTAACAACTCTCTTATCGGAATAAGTGGCCTCATTCTCCACATTAATATTGGACTCAAAGGTTTTCTTTGTTGGGGAAACTTCATCGAAGCTCATATGTGCACTTTTAATTACAATTTCAGCGTTATTTTTTAGGCTCTCGTTATCGTCAATATTTGGAATTGAAATGTTTATTTGTTGGTCGCTTAAGCCATTTTCATGGGTAGTTGTAACATTGTTTAAAGTGAATCGCTGCTGCTCTTTCTTTTCTCGTTCTACATTATTTATCTCAGCGTCTCGGCCCGAAATTATTTTTGCAGGCGTATTTGAACCTAGTGCATTGTTAACATTGGCTTTATTGGTTGTTTTCGTTAGCTCATTTGTGCTCGGCACCAAAATTGTTAACGAAAGTATTGGAGTTGCTATTTTAACATCGACTCCCCATCTTCTGGTGATCGTTTCATCAAAGGCGCTATCATACAATAAACCCATATCTTTGTATTGCGCATAGCTGATTATTGATCTATGTTTATCATTCATTTGCGAGCTTGTGGAATGCATCAAATCATTGCTATCTTCTGGTGCTGCTATTCCCAACATATCTAAAGGTACCATGAATCTTGTATGATGATCGAATTTCTTTTTGCTTTGCATGTAGTTATTGTATTTGGGAAATGAAATCATGGGTTTCTGTTTTGGAATATGTTGCAAAAATGAGCTAGTATCTGGGAGAATAACACTTTCAGTTGTGAACTGATTTGATTGCTGAAGTGTTTTCCCTTTGAAATATTCTGTTAGTTGTTGTGGCTGATAGCCGAAAAGTGATTCAGAGGTCACAATATCCAATCCCAGCACCAAATTGTTATGTACGATTTCGAAGGGATTTGTATATGTGTCATGTTGAGATCGGGCCAGTATCGTCATATATTTGTTGAATGCATCAACTAAGTCTCCTGGCTTACGTTGAGTCAATTGTGTCAAACGCTTCCATTCACTTGTATAACGTTCATCCAAAATTACGCTGGCGCTCGCGACCAAATTACGAATGAAATATTTATCTTGACTGTGCGACAAATTAAGTCCGCTCTGCATCAATTCGTAAATGATAATCTCATGTAGAAGACCTTCAGTAACTAAAAGATCTGCGCCATACAAACGATCATGCACGAATTTAATTTCATCAGTAAGGTATTCCATTTCATATTCATCGAGCCAAACTGCATCTTTGTTTATTGGTGTTATTTTTGATTTGACATCCATGCTTACACTCTGTGCATTGGCTACATTGATATTTCCAACAGCTTCGGTTGCATGCTGCAAAGCGGCTGCAATTTTAACTGAGATGAACGAATTCAATTCAAGTTCGCGTTTTTCCAGCTGCGACAAACGTTTGCGTAAATCAAAGAATTGTTCTGATGTACAATTGAACATATCGGGATGGCTCCAGCCACCACGATCTCCATCACAAACACGTCGACTTTTTCCAAAAGCAGGTGATGGACAATTTTCAATCGCTATTTGACCGAGTGGTGTGCGTGGCCACCACACACCCGCCGCAAATGATCGTGGACATGAGTCGTATACTACTTCACATCCTTTCAATGTAACTTCAGCATAAGGATTTGAGCATGAGTCACAGCGACGCCCAATTACGCCTTCTCTGCATTCACACTGTCCAGTGAGACGATTGCAAGTTCCACCATATGAGCCAATTGCATAGCAATCACATGGGAAGCATGCTGTCTCATTAATTGGTTGATAATGGTTCTCTTTGCAGTAACATTGGCCATTCGTTTTATTACAATTCATATGGTAGCCTTGTTTAACATTACATTTGCAAGGTCCGCATACTTTTTCGCCCCACCAGCCCCCGGGACAAGTTTGCATTTTGCTCACTTCGCAGTATTCACCTGTATTATTGGTGCTGCTACAATCACATTTATATCCTTTGCGATCACTTCGATCTACGCGGCAAACGCCAGATGTGCACGGATTCAATGTGCAAATTGGCACACAATCATCACCAACAAAACCTGGCAAGCATTCGCACGTCATTTCATCCCAATCGGCAATGCAGGTGCTGTGTTCAATACAAGAATCATCACAAATTGTTTTCGACTCGCATCCATCACGCACATTCTCTCGAGTTGTTGGTCGATTTAGTGATGATTGCGGTCCACCGACACGAACATCTTGAATACATCCTTCGAAATGTGGTAAATCTTCGACATGGCCAAAACTCGTGTCAACACTTCCGAGTATGATTTTTCCAACATACATTCCTTGAATTTTTTGTGACATTGGTACAATGCCTATTCGCTGTCCGTAATCCACCGAAAAGGAAATTTCTGTTCCCAGCCATTTCACTTCAATGCGATGCCATTTGCCATCGGCCAAATCACTTCCGGCCAAATACATTGGTTCTCCGTTGAAAATGTAGTGCAAAATTCCATTTTTTAATGCAACGATTGCTGAACCATTTTGACCCACTTGAATTTGAAGTAAGAATGCATTTCGTTGTCTTGTTCGCACCGACAAAGCTGTCAACCATGGGAATTGTATTGGTCTAAGAAGCGGATTGAAGCTTAAAAGACCATCACTGGAGAAACGCCATGGCAATGCAACTGTTTCTTGGCATGCATGTCCTGTAAATCCTTCAGGACAATCACATGTATGAGTAGACCAGCCTTCTTTACATGTACCACCATTAAAACATGGCTCCGATGCACAGCTCGGTGATTTCTTTGAACATCCGGCCATTGTTCCGTTATCAGCAACATATGAATTTAAATCAACATATTTATGATCGATATAAAAATCTGATATGCAGCCGACAAAATCATGGTTCTGAATTTGGAAATGGGCTGGGATTTTCGGCAGCCCGCCAATTTGCAATGGCCCAGTTAAATCTAAAAAGCGATGACATGTTTCCGTTAATAGTGAACATCTTCGATCTAATGTCAGAACTGTGCTATTCGCGCAATTCCATTTTTCACCAAGGTCTCCGTTCAAAAGTAGTGCGGTATCGCAATGATCCAAACTAATGGTAGCACTTCGATTGAAGTATGCCACCTCAATAGTATGCCATTGTCCATCAGAAACCTTTTGCTTTTGCTCAATTGTAACCGATTTAATATCTTGACCTAACGAAAATGAAAATGATATATGTCCATTGAGGATTTCCAAAGCGATGAAATCATGCAGCTCATTATAACGACCATTATATACCAATAGTCCGTTTTCGTTGATGGTAGCGAAGTTCAATTTCAGGTTGAATCGATGACGTTGACGCAAACTTGGGAAAGTCAAAAATGAATTTTTTGAGAATGACCGAGAACGAAGCTCGCACGTTTGGGTATAAGACATTTGTGGTGTTAATTTATTCTGATGGCACGATCTTCCGCCTTCACAGAAATCCGTCATACAAGGTGGTAATAGGTCAATCTTCGTCTCACAGTTTTCGCCCGTGTAATCTGCAGTACAAATACATGTATAACCCCCTTCGCGACGAATACAATTTCCATTGTTCTTACATGGATTTGAGTAACATAAATCAACTTCGGTGTCACAGAGATAGTGCTCTTTACTTCCTGTGAATCCTTCTGGGCATTTGCAAGCGAAAGTATTAACCGGGTAAATTGGCCGAAATAGAACGGTGTCACTGTGAATAAATCCTGATGCATTTCCAAATTTTAACACCGTCAAACATTCCTCATAATTCAAGCATGGCTCTCGTACGCACAAATTATCGTCAAATGGCAAAACCTGTACCGTTGCTAGACGTGCTAGTATCGCTCGATTCAAATAAACACGCTCCTGTAAATATTGTGATGTATAGAATTCTTCATGTGAAACATCTGAACGCCGCGCAGAAAAGCTGATATTTAAAACACGTGCATTCATGTCTGTATCATCTTGAATTGAAAACAAGTATATATTCTCCTTTGGGCATGGTATAATTGCTGCCAAACCATCTAAAAAGAAATTTAATAATGGCGATAGAAAGGCTTCCTCTGTCATTTCATCTAGTCGCACCGTGACCGAATTGAAAAGCATATCTTCGGTAATTAGGCGAACAATTAAAGTCATTATAGCTTTAGCTTCGTTGATTCCATCAGTCACAGACACTTCCATAACCGCGTATTTTGGTACATTTGTATTTAATTGTGGGCTCAATGCTAATCCACCAGTTGATGAATTCAATCGCAACAGATTTGCATTATTTCCAGATAGAATTTTATATACGAGTTTATCGTTAACGTCGGCATCAAACGCTGGTACTCGTCCAATCTCTCCATTCGGAAACCAATCTTGGAAATTGTTGAATATAATTTGAAAGTCTTTTAATACCGGTGCATTGTCGTTGATATCAGTAACAAGAATTTCAACGGTAACGTCATTTCGAAGTGGTGGACTTGCTGCTCGTATCACCAATTCGAAACGTTTCTTTGGCGATTCATAGTCCATTTCTGTCATTGTTAATAACTGTGCTCGTTCTGAACCAGATCTCGTTATCAGAGAGAATGAATTTGAATCGTCCCCACCAATAATAGAATACTGAACAATGGCATTAACAGCTTCGTCGGGATCATGGGCGTGTATTTCACCGACTACCGAACCAACTGGTGAATTTTCTGGCACATAAAATGTGATACGATCGGATTCAAATGTTGGCGGTGAATCATTTACATCTTCCAAACGAACTTGAACTTCAATCGTGCTACTCATCGGTGGTGTTCCCTTATCAATTGCAATAGCTGTTAAATGATACACAGCAACTGTTTCGCGATCCAGACCTTTATTTGTACGAATGATTCCCGATGTAGGATCAATGACAAACGATCCATCAGCTCGATCTTTTTCACACAACATATATTTTACACGGCCATTCAATCCGATATCCTCATCAGTTGCAGAAATTTGTAGAACTGATGTACCGATTAAAGCATCTTCCGGAATGGATGCTTGATACAGAGGCACTTTGAATGTTGGTGCATTGTCATTTACGTCAGATATTGAAATTTCTACATCAGTTGTGTCACTCAAAGATGGATTTCCGCCATCTTTCGCTGTTACCGTCAATAAATAGGCACTATTCGTCTCTCGATCTAAAGGTGCAATAGTGGTTATAGCTCCAGTTTGTGGATTTATTGCAAATGGGTCATTTGCACCCAAACTATTTTGTGTTTCCTCGTTCAAAAAATACGTTATCTGAGCATTGATTCCGACATCACTGTCCGTAGCGGACACAATCAAAACAATCGTTCCAATTGGTACATCCTCGAGTACACTCATTGAATATGGCGCGTTCTCAAAAACCGGACCAAAATTGTTTGCATCGGTTATATTGATATTAACAGTTGCTGTGTCTGTGCGACCACCCGAGTCACTAGCTGTTATCGTTAGAATAAATCGTTTTTCTTGTTTATAATCTAATGGCTGAGCAACTGTGATCAAACCGCGTCCATTCTGTGAAGTAATCGCAAATCTCCCGCGTGTATTTCCCGATGTTATTTCGTAGTGTAGACGTGAGTCTTCATCAGGATCTGTGGCTGTTACTGTTATCACGGGAGTACCTTTTGAAAGTTTATTAAAAAAAAAAAATAAACATAACTATTTGATAAAATGTATTCAGATATTAGATTATTTTACCTGGTGGTTGATCTTCAGCAATCGATGCTTCATAAAAATTTGGACTAAATGTTGGATCATTATCGTTAACATCTTGTATGGTAATTACAACTGAGCTGCTAGCCGAGCGAGGTGGAACACCACCATCCGTCGCGATAACTTGCAAAGTATACCGAGGCATATCTTCACGATCCAATGATTTTACTGTGTGAATCCATCCAGTTCGCGCATCAATAGCAAGTGGCAAGGAATCCTTTCTGTCTAATATACTATATGTAATTTCTGCATTTGCACCTTCATCAGCATCATAAGCTTGAACACGAACGATATTATAACCAACGGGAACCGATTCCAGGACGGCTTCTTGGAATTGCGAAGTGTAAAAACGAGGACTATTATCATTTGCATCCAGAACATTCACAAGTAATTGTGTCGTATTACTTTTTGATGGACTTCCACCGTCTTGCGCACGAATCACTAGCCGATAGCTGCGAACACTTTCATAGTCCAATGGTTTGACCAAACTAACGTCTCCGGACATTGAGTCGATTGCAAATTGAGATTGTGTATTTCCACCGATAATGGCATAACGTATGCCAGCATTATTTCCTTCATCGGCATCAGTTGCCCTGATCTGGGCAATTATATTGCTATCATCCCATTTATCTTCACTAACTTGAACCGAATATGTTCTTTCACTAAACTGAGGATAGTTGTCGTTATCGTCGAGTACTTTGACAATAACCGTTGCCGACGCCGATTTTCTTTCATCTTGAGGAGATGCCATGTCAGTTGCTTGAACGACGATTGAGTAAATATCTGCAACCTCACGATCTAAACCACTTCGTGTTGAAATAACACCAGATTTTGAATCGATTTTAAATGTATTCACGTCCTGTTCGGGTGTTGATAGACCGCCCCCATTTACATTTTCAATTGAATATTCAATGTCAGAATTTTTGCCAATGTCTTGATCCGTAGCACGCAAAGTGATCACAGTCGAACCAACAGTTGCACTCTCTCTTATACTTGTGTCAAATTGTTCGGCTTCAAATGTAGGGGCATGATCGTTGCAATCTAAAATATTAACTTGCAATGTTGTTGTACCAGATCGAGGAGGGAAACTATCGTCAGTAGCCACAACTCGAAAGTAATGTACATCCATTTGTTCGCGATCCAGTGATATGGTAGTTGTTATTACTCCGGTACGCGCATCGACTTTGAACATTGATTGTGAGCGTGAATCGAGCAATGAAACCATAGAATATACCACAGGTGAGTCTTCTGGATCTCTTGCACGAACTGTTGTTACGGTTGAACCAGCTGGTTGCTCTTCTAAAACTGATGCAACATACAATGCCTGCTCAAAATATGGACTTTGATTACGGAGCTCACGCTTAACACGTCTAGCCATATCCGTGTCATTAAATTCTTGATGATGATATACGATTTTCAAGCGATGGTCAGCATCGATAATGTCAGGGCGATCACATTTAACTTTCAATGTTACGATAACTTTCCATAATGGCTCCGGTATGCAAATATCTTTACTCGCAACCAAATCCCGGTTCTGTGTTTCAATTTTGAATCGCTCGTCGCTTACATCCAGGAAACTCACTTTACAATATTGACAAATTGTCCGAGGCAAAAATGCATTCAACGAATTAATGTATTGCGATTTTTTCATGCAAATTTTATTCCATTTATCGGTGGTGTGTATAGCATACGATGCATACGTTTCGGTAATCCATTGCTTGGCCTCGGTAATTTTATTATAAATCTCATCGTTTAGCTTTAATTCACGACGCTTTCGGGACAACATTTTATGCCGCTCGTAGTTGGTTAGCACACTGTCAAACAGTATGTCTCCATCGTTAAAATGCTTGTAATCTGTTTCATTAACCAATGCATTTTGATACATTGTGACTGGTGACGTACTTATATGTCTGCGTCGTCTGTCGAACACATGATTATCCTCTTCGAAGTTCCGGCCAAACATTAACGTAACATTTTGATTATCATCATTGCAATTTTCACCCGAAACTAATATCCGCAGTGGTAAACTGTAGTAGTCAATGCTTCGCAGCCGATTTGTAGTTGAATCCACATAGAATGTGAAAATATTCGGATAGAAAATGCCATCACATTGCAGTGATTTTTTCAAACTGATTTGACCATCTTTGTGATCCACGTGTAGCAAATGGTGTACAAATTGGGCGGACTTATGTGTGTTTATTCGATACAAGCGGTCTGACCCGAGCTTATAAACGGATGCATTGAAAATCACTGTACTAGCAGGCGCTGTGTCGCTGACGACAATCAAATAGGCATTTACATTTTGGAAAAGGCATAACGCCAGTATCATACATACGAATTCCAGTGCACGAGACGACAATGCATCCGTTTTGGTGGCCATTCGCAGCATTGGCCACATTATAAAGATTGATTTGCTTTAAAACAGGGTGAGCACATCATAAAATGGATAGCAAATCTGAAAAATGAAACAAAAATTGATTAGTTAAACAAAATTTCCAAAATTGTATCTAAAAACTAAATGGCTTCCAATTCGAAAGCTTATTCTGAAACAAAAATAATTTCATATGCTCTACATTTTATTTCTATCAACTTCTGTAAATTATCCATAAAGAGACCACTCTATCTAAAAAAAATAAGAGTCAAAATGGACAGCAAAACATCATTCCACTGCTAATGCATCGACATATGTTATATTGCGGTAGATTTGAAAAAGAATGAAGAGTCGATAAAACTTGAATGATAAAGCCAACCGAAAACGATTGAATCGAGAGCTTTAACCGATTGTGATGCATTTTCTCTACACCAAACGGTAACGTGATGCATGAACAATTGTCTGTTCTTCATATTTAAAAATGAAGAGAATTTTATTGATAGTTTTTAAAAAAAGCAAAAAATGCTTCATCAATTGATGGCATTCACAACATGTAGCGGCTGTATGAGGGCTTCCGAAAGCGAGCACACTTGATTGCTGCTCAATACTCAGTTCATTTCCATGGCATGTGTCAAATGAAAAACCTGAAAGAACTGTTGTTTAGTTTGGTTTGGTTTTTGTTTCTGTTTCAGCTTGATTTTGAGCGATCGAGTTTTTTTGTGTTATTACCGTGTTCGTTAGTAAATATAATTCGGAATGGCAAGGGAGGAGATCCTATTATTCTGTTTGTATTCAATAAACAGATTCAATTCTTGCTACTATATCAACGATTTAATCGACAAAATGGCAAAAATCAATGAAAGAGGCGGATATTGTTTTGATTTTTGTTTGGATAACAAATAACCGGTCGAATGATGCCGTGAATTTCATCAGACGGAGTATTTGAATTGCATTACCGAATTCAAACAAGCGATAATTCATCGTTTCATCGTCTTTTATTGTGATTTTTCTTGCTTTGATTATAGTATATGCACTGAGTTGTAAAGAGTAGAAATCATGTAGAATGAATCATTTTTTATGTAAGTCCCTGATTCCCCTGATTCTTCTGAGTAGTGCTTGTACTGAATACAAAAAGTGGTATTATGTTCTTTGTGGAACGGAGATCATCTCTAGTAATGCAAACCGCAATAATATTACATTCAACCAGTTTATGAATGATAAAGCACATTGCTTTATTTTCTACTATATATGGTATTGGAATAACATTTTCTATATGCGAGAAATCAACCTCAAATGGCAAAGGAAAGTATAGATGGGCATTTTCGCGAAGTTAATAAATTAAGTTAATAATTAATAATTTATTAATTAATAAATATTTATTAAGATGTAAACTTACTAACGTTATTAAGTTCATCTTAATAATAAGTGAAATTGAACTTAATAAATTATTAGGACGGATCTCAATAATGTATCAAGTTCAATCTTTCTAATTATTAAGATGATCTTAATGAAATTTTATTAAAATCCCATCTTAACAAATTGTTCTTGAAGAAGCAACGTTTATGTGAGATAGAAAAGTAATAAAAATGCATTTTTGGGCCATTGGATACATTATGGTTAGGCAGACTAATTGTGCATGGATTTTTCGGGTATTTCTAGTGGTCTGACCTGGTCGATTCTGTGGAATTGGTACTTCCGAGCTGGTGTGGTTGTATTATTTTTTTTTTTTTTTCAATCAGACCATCAAAAATGCCCGAAAAATCCATGCTAAGCTTGCCATATCACATCATATGAACGTATGTGTTTTGGATCCGTATTGTCCTCTAAATGGGAACTTTATATGAAACTCTCGGAAACTACCAAATAGAACGGTCGACCGAATTTGAATTTGTATGTACATGGGAGTTTGCTATGAAACCGACCGGAGAGACAAACTATTGCCTGTCGATGCTAAGCAAAAAGTTAAGCAAAAAGTGTGAGCCTTCAAATCAAAATTATTCAAGAAAACATTCAACATTGAAGAACTAACTGATCGCAATGATCGTCGCTTGAATACAGTGATGCCATCGCCACTCGGAAGACGTTGGGGCTGTTTCATTCAGCATAGCTTGAAAATGCTGAAACGAGGAATGGAAGTGTAAACAGCAGAAAAGTCTAGGGGCTTTTGACTTTTACGAGTGCTGCAATTCTGGCAAGTCCCTTCGTGTTTTTCATATAAAAATTGCGAGAACACGCTAGTGCGCCGAGTCTTTCATACAAAAATCGCAAGTTGCGCTAGTCTTTGCGAGTTTTTCATATAGTAATAGTGCGAGCACATACTGCGAGTGCGCAAGTGTGTCAAACAGATTGAATATGACAGCCAAATTTATAGTTTGGGAAATCATTCAAAACGTTTGTTGTTTAGAAAAATTATTTCACATGGTAATTAATATTAGTTAGTGCAGACTTTAAAAATCAAAATAACGCATAAATATTATTGTATCTTTCGGCAATTTTTTTTTTTTTTTTTTTTTTCAATAAATTTTGCTTTATGATTGGAAGCGAACTCTGTGACTGTGACATCGTTTAAAATAATGAACGTTGCATTATGTCAAAATCAGTAAAGCAATACACACTCGAAAGTATTTACGAGTCCGGTCATGAGTGTCTCCATTATATTGTATGTAGAAAAGGGTCAAGTGCGCCACTTTATAGGCGAGTACAGGGCATATTGTGCTATTCTTTGCGAGTACGGGGTATTTTGTGATATTTTTTGCGAGTACTGACGCACTTGCAAATTTTTAGAAAGAGTCAGAAGCCCAAAAAATGCAAAAATATATTCATAATTCCATTTGCTGAACATAAATAATTATTTATAAGGCTGTTATAAGTATGACGCCTATTTATTCGATTTCAAACCTTTCTATGATATGTAGAAACATTTACAAATTTAGGTACACAAAATTAGGAAAAGTCGCAAAGATTGAGAGAGAGAGAGAGAGAGAGAGAGAGAGAGAGAGAGAGAGCGCGCATGCGTCTGTGTGCTTGCGACAACCGCACTACTCTTTATGAGTAAGCGTAACACTTGTGCACATCTACGGCTAATGGATAGGCATTATACGGCTGAGCAAACCGGCCAACAAACGTGGACCATTGCGTCGTTTTCGGTGGATTAATATTTGAATTCACCGACAGTAAAAAAAAAATATCGGAAAAATTCTCTGTATTTATAATTGAATTCACCAACAATAAAAAAATATACCCGATAAATTCTCTGTGTGTAAGTATTAATAATTAATTCTAAATGTCATCGTAATTTTACTTGAAATTTTGTGTGATATTAGAAATGAACCCGTATACTCGGAGAATTTCTGATGCAAAATAAAAGATTAAATGCCTTCAGTTTTTTATTATGAAAAAGTAGGTCAAATATGGATAAAAAATGTGCGGTATTATGTCATATCTCGAAGGAATCTGTTTTACGTGACATGACGGTTCGAATGAAAAATTATCCCTAAAATTAGGAAAAATTCACATTTTTTGATTTTTTAATATGAACAAAGCAACCAATCATTCTAAATTTAAACCAAACCTTTTAAATATCAAAATAAATGACAGTGAATGGTCATATGTGGTTTCACTCCTTGAAAAATCGTCCATTTGCCAAAATCTAGGTAATATGAATATAATTCTTTGTTTTAATTGAATGTCCAAGAACAAGCGGACCGTGCTTATATGGAAATTGAGAGCTATTCGAGAGTATGCCAATTGACCGCGCCATCTTATTTTACATAGGTGAACTCAATTTAGATCCATTGTAATACGAACAAAATTTCAATTGACACAAATAATAAAAACAAATGAGTCATTGAAACGATTGAAATATCACATCAATACTACTGCCCAATAGATGGCTCTGAAGAATAGATATGATTAAAATGTCTCAAATAGTACGGTCCCGCTGTCCGAGAATGAAAGTGTGACCTGAATTCACAACATATAGAAATGCAACAAAAAATAAAAAAAATATTTCATTGTGTAACACCAAAATGGAGACATTTAAAAGTACAACACCGAAATCGAAACATTTTAAAATGCAACATCGAGATCGATAAATTTTACAGTATAACATCAAAACATCTTCCACCCAATTTTCAAAAGTGTAACATGGAATCGAAATATTTAAGAGTGAAACGTTGAAATTGGGACATTTTGAAATGCAACATGGAGATCGACATAGTTTGAATAGATGTCTCATTTGGTGTTATACTTTGAAATATTTGATCTCGATGTTACACTTTGAAATATTATTTAATTTATTTTGCATTTCTATATTTTGCAAATTTAAGTCTCACTTTCATTCTCAGACATTCAATTATGGCTCGAATTCGATTATTTTATGGACCAATTTCGTCGAGTTATGGATCGAACAGAATTGAGCCATGAATTAACCAAGGCGGTGCAGCGATTTGACTACGTGTACTGTCTACGCTATGCAAACTACATAGCAAGTCTAATACGTGTACCATTGATTTTGTATGGCGGTTCACTGGCCTGGAATTAACTAATTGAGTTGTCAAAACTAAGCTTCTTAAGCCATTACTAAGTTTAATCAAAATTATCAGAATGGTAAATAGTTTGATCCATTAGTAATCAATTAGAATTTTTTTCATTTGATTAGATAACAATATGTATGCTGAAAAAAATTATTTCTGAGAAATGAAAGTCGTTTGCACCCAACTTGAATTTTGAGCCCTATTTTGGTATGCGAACGTATACATAACTATATACATGAGATTTTGCATTCAAACTCGAAATATTAAAGTTGTGTATGATAATTTGGATAGAGCACAGTTTTTTGATAATTTTCATAAAAATTGTATTGCGTGAACAAATAAATTTTAAAGGATTTTTTTCTAATTTAGAGAGTTTATTTTGAAAAGCTGGTACAATATATTTTATTCAAAGTATTGTCCATCTGAAGCCACAACTTTTTCCCATCTTTTTGGCAATTTATGGATTCCTTGCCAAAACCAGTCCTCATCTTTTGAGCGAAAGAACGAATAGAGTCAATGCGGTTAAATGAACCAATGAGAATAAATCACGAACTTCTATGAACCATATTCATTAGAAAAACATTAACCAATTTTTCTAAGTGGTCTGAATGTCAAAGCAATAACATTATAATTATCGCAAAAATCTGTCCCTGTCCCAAAGACATTTCTAATCAGCAACCGAGCTATGGATACTTCGTATGATATCATAATCACCGAAGCCAAAGATTTTATGGCCTAATAAAAAAGACAATGAGTATATGCAAATAATCGTTGTGCAAATTCTCAAAAGACTATGTTCATTACGGAAGAATTGCAAATGATTTGGGCGTGAACACAAACTTAATGCATGTTTGATAATAAAAACACGCAGACGAGGTGTCCAAAATAAATTTGTTAGAAGAGAGAGAATTCAAGGCAACCAATGGAAAGTGCGTATCCCAGAATCCATCCTTAAACATCCATTCCATGCATCGTGGTATGTCGGAATTTTTTTTTTTACTCTTTAATTTCGTTCAAATCATTGTCCGTTTCGGATAGACTCCGAACAATAAATTGTCGACATCAACAAACTTTTTTTTGTTTCCCATATCAATTCGCCTTTCTTCAGATAAATATCTTTGAAATTCAGTACATTCAGCATCCATTCAAAGCATCCCACTGATGGTAATCTATTTAGTCTCTCATATTGTTGAAATCGAAATGGGGATTGCTGTCGTATGCAACCAAAATCATGTTAACAGTATATAACCAGCTCTTTTTCACAATACTGTCCACAAAACTGTTAATTTATTTTTTCAAAAAGGTTGGTTTGCAAACAGCCACTCTACCTACAAAAATGATGAAGATAAAAATAAGTAAATATTAGGGCCGAAGTAGCCAAACAGAGGGAAGTGCAAAAATGACAACGTCAAATAATCTTCAACTGTGATGAAATAAAAAAGATCAAATCCTACCACATTTAAAACGTTATGTTTCATTTGAATCAAAATTTTCATTTTATTCGTTCTACTTCAGTTGTGGAAGTGGTAAGAGATGATCATTGGCACACTCTTGAGCACATTCAAAACTAGATGTGTGCAATTAGTCTGGAAAATTTTTAAGCAACGTCACGTCTTTCCATCTTTTTGTTCTTCTTCCCGTTTGGAAATACAAGGTTAGCACAAAGTAGGGCGCGTGGAATGAAGAGTCATTGTCTCCCTACAGACAAATGAAATGTATGGAGGGAAAGAAGCCAAACTATATTATGTACAAAGAATGTCATTAATCTACGCGTCGCGACTTTATAATCTAAAAATTATGCGTGAATAGAAGAAGGGATCACACATATATCGGGGACAGTGGCGATTGTTGGCTTTATATTTTTTGTAATATGGACATCAATGTGATAGAAGACAGCGACAGAAATGGCAACGAAAATAAATGGAATCGTGTCGGTTTTTTCATGAACAGCCCTATTGCTGCCGCCACAACTTAAATACATGCATCGTATGTTAAATGTTCTATGTGAATGAATCGATGGTATATCCTCATGCATTCAAACCAAGTTGAGTATTTATGATTGGGGTGGAAGATAATAGCGATACCATGCGACACAAACTTATATATGACTAAGTGCAATATATAATATTGTACATATATACATTTGCCAGCTTGATGACTCATCGCGATCCTTTTATGAAACACTGTTCGTAGTGATACATTTATTGCACATTGTCATACAATATTAACACATACACATACACAAATTCAAATGCAAACGCGATACCAACCAGCGATGTTCTCGAATTTCGTACACAATAATAAACAACATAAATGTGAAAATGGATCTTTGCACTTCGGATATAAGTGATATAAAATAACAATTCCATTACTATATGGTGGAAGAAAAATTCAAAAATCAATATTCGGTCCCAGAAAATAAATTAAAAATCAAACTGAATACACACAAACATCAATTCTGAACAAATGGCTATCGAATATATACGAACATATATACAAAATTGAGAGCCAAAGTAAAAATTGAGCGCAAAAATACAACAATTCAGTCGCCAACATTGACACCGACCGAGGAATTACTTTCAGAAATGCACATTTTTTCTTCAATATTTGAAATAATTTTTTTTCACGCATTGAAAATACTTGCACCACTCGCGTTGATTTTCGCCCACTTTGCTGTATCATTCAATCCACTATTTATGTAGTACTACTAGTAGTAATTATAACAACATTTGCAAATAGCATGATGCTTATGGAAAGAATGAATTGAAAGGAAGGAAGATGAAATAAAGCGATCCTAATATTACTTATATGAATTCATAATATTTTTTAGTTATAAAACATACAGCGAATGACACTTGTAAACGGCGCGAAATGCAAAGTGCAACATGAAAAAATGATATGCAATACTTTTATAGCGCTTGCAAAATATCGCGTTTTCTATTCTTCTCTTTGTTCATTGACTCATTTTTTGAAGTTCTTCATACATCAATTTTAATGTTATAAATAGTGAATCAGCCTGAAGCTTCAACCTCGATAAATCGACCTCTTTTCTGTAGAGTAATATGAGAGATTCGGAAGAGGCTTGTACGACTTCGTAATGACCATAAGCGATACAAAAACTAAAGTAATGCATGTGGGCAAAACTCGAAAGTCAATTTATTGCACTTTTGGTCACATCTTTTCGGGTTGCATCTTTTCTAAAGATGGCAAGTTTAATAAAGAGTTTGAACAGCGTAGGGTTAATGGAAATAAAGTAGTAGCGCAGCTTAGATCACAGGTTTTTAATAAACGTGAATTGAGTACAGAAACAAAGATGTTGATTCACGGGTCAATCTTCAGACGAACTATTCTTTATGGTAGCGAGAGCTGGGTTGATTCTGAGAATTTAATTCATGATTTGGAAATGCCTGGTATGAGAGTGTTGCGAATGGTTTCGAGAGTCTTGCCCCGCGATCAGTGGGAAAACAGAATCCGAAATGAGACGATTCAGGGAATTTGAACATGAGAGAAAAACGACTACCGAAACGGATTCTGTACGCTGAACTGATGGGCCAAGAGGTAGGGGCTGACCACGTAGACGCTATTTAGATTCGGTTCAATATGATTTGAATACGAGAGGATATGAATGGTGTGATAAAACTCAAAACTTGGCTCTCGATCGGAGTTTGTGGAGAGGTATCGTTAGGGGTGTATGAGGCAATTTGTTTCGTAAAACAGACCAGACGCTGAAAGTCAATAATGGTCTTTAAATGCTTGTTTTTATTTGTTGTTGTCATGGAATTTACAGTGTTGTGGACGTTGTATTGAGAAGTTCTTTTCCACAAGGGTCTTCAGGGAGAATTTCAATATGTGTTACACTCAGCATTTAGTGATAGCAACAAGGTTCAGGGCAGTGCTAGAATAATCATTCCAGTTCGTAAATACTCCAAAACAATATAATACAGCAGTAATTATGATTCCATCTGATGCCATATGAAACAGTAGAAAGCGAAATTTTGATTTAGAAGGTAGACACAACTTTTGAATTTCGATTGAACTCAAATCATTTTGAATCGTTTGGAATTCCCATGATTCTCAAATCCGAAAAAACTCAAGTCGATTCAAATCAATTCGAATATTTTTGAATCTCTGTGAATCAAGATGGCATTCCTGTCAAAAATCATTTGAAATCATTTGAAATCCCTGTGAATCTGAACGAATTTTGAGTATTATTGACAAATCATTTGCATCTTTTGAGATCACAAAAGTCTACCCCCTAGACTTCGAATTTTCTGTTGCTGTGACAGTGAATGGGATTAAAAGAAAATTTGAAAAGTAGCAGTAGCATTATGTGGAATTAGATGGAATTATATAGAATGAGACCTAATACAAAAACGCCCAAAGATGACAAAATTGTCTTAAAAAAAACGATTTCGCCTAAAAATTGTATTTTTTTTGACAAATTCGTCTAAATTTATTTTTGACAATTGACAAAATATTCTTGAGTATTTCTAATATTTTATTAACAAAATTTTATACAAATCGACAAAATCATCTAAATGCATTTTTATAAATTACAAAGTCTTAAAATGCCTATAGACAAAAATTGTATTTAAAGTGACAAAATCATCTAAAATCTCATTTTGATCTATTGACAAAAACGTCTATATTTTTATTTTCCGAAATCTATTGCAATTCAAATTCGACTTCATTTTCCCTGAAAAATGACAACATCGTCCAAAACTCTCCAAAAAGTCTGTGGCAAAATTTTTTAATAAAAGTGACAAAGCCACTACAAATTCGTCTAAACTTCACTTGAAAAATCAAGGCAAAATTCAAATTTAAAATCCACATTTTGAGTTTTTGTGGTTTTCATGTTACACTCTATTTGAGCTTTGTGTTAGTTTTTGTTCTAATCGCAGTTTTTGCTTTTATTTTCTCATTTTCATAATCGGCGAGTCGCGGCATCAGTTCACTCATTGTTGTTGTTTGTGTTCTTCAATCAAGAAATACAGTGGGGAATGCGTTACTGCTCGGCCGATTTATGGAAAATACGTAAGATTCATACCTTCATCAACTCAAGCAACGAATAAAATAATATTTTGTCGCGATTTAATTTATGTGAAAATCCAAGCGGACCGTGCTTGTATGGGATTGGAGAGCTATTCGAGAGTATGCCAATTGACCGCGCCATCTTATTTTACATGGTTGAACTCAATTTAGATCCATTGTAATACGAACAAAATTTTTATTGACACAAATAATAAAAACAAATGAGTCATTGAAACGATTGAAATATCACATCAATTCTACTGCCCAATAGATGGCGCTGAAGAAAAGATATCATTAAAATGTCTCAAATAGTACGGTCCCGTTGAAACGAACCAATGGATACGTTTTCCGTACACGGAAAGTAAGGACGATGGATAGCGAATTTTGCCTCTTGTTTTGATGAAATAACGTCACAATAGTACGACTGAACCATTTCCTCTGCACTTATTCATTGCGTTCATCATGGAAAATGTCAAGACCGTGCAAAAATCAGATTAAAAATTCAAGCAGCAAATTGGTTTGGTAAACTAGTTGCTCTTCTGTTTTGCTTGTTATTATTTGAGATTGTACAAACTTTACCTAGTAACCAACTTGAGGGCATCTACACACTGATTATTTTACATGACGATTAAATAGCTACTTTGAATGCAAAAACAAAGCTTGAGCTTTTCATTCGAAACCTCAGAAAACGTGAACTGATTCTGTGAATTGTGGAACGGCAGTGGATCGAAAGTGCATAGTATAAATTGTTTTCGTACGTTCTCCTCTTCTGTTCGATTTAGCGAATGAAAATGGGCTTGGATTTTTGTAATAATTTACTTATTAGAAATTGTAAAAACTTCATTGTCTTAACTTCTTCCGTAGCTCAATATAAATTGCCTGGACTTCTTCTCTTACATCATTTATACTGCTTCACAGTAAAACGCCAGATACTTTATATTAGACATTACAGTACTTTTTCATCAAAGTGAAAGTTCAAAATAGAACTTAATTGCACTGCTCATTCTAACATAAAGTACCAAGTACTAAATCAATTCAAAAATTCCATTCTAACTGATAGAATATTAGTATTGGGTGAACAAATAAATTTTAAAGGATTTTTTTCTAATTTAGAGAGTTTATTTTGAAAAGCTGGTACAATATATTTTATTCAAAGTATTGTCCATCTGAAGCCACAACATTTTCCCATCTTTTCAATACTTTTTGATGAATACAAAATACAATACAAAAATGATGAACTTAAAGTTCGTACCAAGCGGACGATGCAAAATTGAATTTTGACACTTAGCTTGACAGCAGCGCCCTCTGTACCATTCGTCTATGGATGGTAAACACTTTTCTCCTTCTTCAAACAATGATAGCAAAGATGCGGAGCCTGTCAAACTCGCTGTTTGAAGAAGGGGAAGGCGGGGAAGGTGTGAAATGTTGAAGCGTTTAGTACAATCGTTTAGGTAGAGATGGCGCGGTCCAACGACATTTACTACCCCTTTACATAGGTGAAGATACAAAGCATCGTCCGCTTGGTTCGTACGTTAAGCTGTGTACACTGTGCACTCGTTTGGTTGACAGCATCTTTTTGCCACATTCCGACTGGTTTGAAACTTTTGCCTGTCGTGATTCGAAAGTGAAATTAAAAAAATGTGATGCGCCCATGGTATGGCTTTGACCACAGCCCACAACACCGCACAGTGGCAAACGGAGTGCAAGCATTAATGGTTCATTTCTTTATTTAAAATAATAATTTATTGAATAGATATCAGCTATCAGCTGTAGTTGCGTATAAAATTGGATCGATATCAAAGAAGTGCAAGCATATTTGAAGAACTCTCAACATTCAACCTTTCTTGTCAGGATCATCATTTGCTAATTTATTGCTTACATTCCAGTATCTGACTCATTTTCCATTCATCTGTACACCACAGTGCAAATATTAATTTTGCAGATAGATATGATTCTTGTGGTTGCACAAAGACTTGGCATTCTATCGAAAATGCAAAATGGCTTTTACTTTAAACCATTTTTACATACGATTTATTCCACAGACCATGAACTAAAGTCTTCTGGATAAAATTTTTAAATGGCAACCATACAAATGCAAAAACGATTATTCATCAAAAATAGCGACATCTTTCAGCTTCTGCAGACGGTACTTATACCTTTGCTGTTCGTATTCGGTTTACCTAGACGTCGTCACAAATCTATGCTGGCAAGTAGTGGAGAAAAGTACCCATTGTCGTTTTTTTTGTGATACCAATTAAAACACACAAAGCGAATTTAAATTATAAACCGGCTACCATTATTTTGTGCGCCGAAAAAGCTCATTATCATAAATTATGTATAGATTTTCATTAGCAGGCGATTTGAACGTTCGATGTATGTGTGTATTACGTGTCTAATTGTCGTAAACTTTTGATTACAATATTTCTTTATAGTAGGTATACGCGGTAGTAGAAGAAAGAGCAAGAAAAAAGCATGCGGCGCAATATATTTTAACGAATATGAAGGAATAGAAGCGTATTTTTATTTCAGATTCTTAGAGTTCTTGGAATTCTCTCTATATTAATGTAACTAGCTTTTCGTCAAAGTCTGATTCTGGTGATGTTATTCAATACAAATGAGAGAGAGTGCACGAAGTAGTTATAACACCAACGGAAATATTTTACTACATCAAAAATAAAGAACATGCAGACGCGAAGATACTCACGTTATTTGTCAGATATTTGCACAATCCTCAACTATTCCGGCCCACCTGAAAATGTTTATCAAAATTTTCATCGAAAAATACAGCAGTAAATCTATCCTGCATGATATATTCAGTCGATGCCAACCGATTTTAGATGTTTGTGCATATATTATGTATATTTATCGTCCCGCTGTTTATGCGACAACGTTTTATTCAAAGACGACGAGAGATCCTTCATTTCGTTGAACTTGATGCTCATTATTATAAATGATATCAAATTTCTCATATGCCCATTCCACTGCACTGATCTTGAGAAATTTGTCGGGATGAGGATAACGTATCAAATGACAATGGCAATACTTGCACATGATGCCTGATTAGGATAGCGCACATATAGCATATATATTGGAAAGGCAAACTGGTTCTATAACAGTTATACCGTAGAAAAATCGGTAGTAGTACTCAATACAAACTAGTTATGGGAAAGTTTTTTAAGACTTGTGATCATATACATAGATTGTAATCGGCGCAGCAAGAATTGAACTAAAAGACACACTTGATAGCGTATGAAAAAATATGCCATATAAATTTTCTAAAAAAACGATACAGTGGACTTCCTTTAATTCGAACCGCTATAATTCGATTTCATGTTAATTCGAGCTTCAAAATATTTTTGAAGATTTTAGGCAGACGATGTAACAATTGTTAAATAAAATGAAAAATTCGTTAAGAAAATTGTTAAGAAATTGATAGTTTTTTAACCAAAACTCAAAAAAAAAAACAGAATTAAACTTTATTCATCAAAAAGTCAAAATTGCACTTATTGGTGATAGAAATATAATGTGTTGGAATTTTATTTTTCGACTTTATCGTCGATAAAATTGTTGAACTGAATACAATTTAACTTTGATTCCGTCAGTGAATGGCGTCTATCGGACAAAAAATATTTGTACATTGAGAGCGATCGCTCTACATCAACTGCTACCATCGGAGTGTATTCACCAGTGATTTTCTTATCAACTGGCATTTTTTCGAAGAAATTCACATCAGGATTTTTTGCTAAGACTCTGTTCAGCTTATCGGAATACACACCACTTAGTTTTCCTTTGGTTGATTTCAAAATAGCCAATTGTTCAGTGACATACATTCCCCGTTTTTCTAAACGTGTAATGGCTTCGGTCAAAAATTTGAATTGGTGTACTTCGTGTGAAGATGACTCAAGATCTGCCTCTGAAATCGATTCCTTAAGGTGTGTAACTTAGTTTGAGCCGTTGTAAAAGCAAAGCAAGTGCAAACGATTTGATGACTGAAAAAAAATTTCTGTAAAAAAATGCAGTGTTCAACCGTATTCTATTGAATTTCGAATCAAATCTGGTGGCAACGAAACTTTTCATATTTCACGATAAAAATGACGGCGTTCGTTTGATTTCCCTAAAATGGCTTTCATACTGGCAATCAGTTTGTTGACGACGGAATTTTTTTCTTTGATCGTTTCACACACTCTGTTTAAGCCATGTATCAAACAAGACGCGTGCTTCAAAGTGGGAAACATTTGCTTGAATCCTCAACGAGAATTTCTCTTCCAGATTTTATCATGCAAGGTGCCTGATCCGTCGGGAGAAAACATACCTTTACGTATGGTATTTCTGATCCGTACAATGTCACGCAGGCTTTGTTTACCGTCTGTTGTACTGTTGTGTTGCAAGCGCTTTCTAAAATTACTCTGTTGAGCAGTATTGATTTTGATGGAATACCATTCAGTTTCCCAACTAAAATATTCAGCACCGAACGTGAGCATGCATCCGTTGTTTCATTGACAACAATATATATTGGATGTTCATCAATGAAATCTTTGAATTTTTGCAGTGTGTTTTTCTTCAAAAAAAAAAAAAAAACTTTTGTATACTCGGGTGTCGCAATTTGTATATAGGAACACCAGCTTCTAGAAACGCCTTCGCTAATAGCACAGAATAAAAATCACCCCTGATCTCTGTTCACTTGCATTCGCGATAGCATAAGATATCGATTGCTGCGAAATAAATTGTTGTTTTTCCCGGAATCGATAAAAAATGGTTAAATTGTTATTTTCCCCGAAATCGAAGCCCTGATGATGAATAAATTAATTGATTGGAACTTAAAACTTCGACTAAATTATTCATTCTATGGCTTGATAAGTCGAAAAAAGACGTTTATAAGTAATAAAACTTTTTCTTATAAGTGTTTTGCATGGTAAGTAGGGGTAAACCTTATGAATTCTTGAAATGAGCCCAATTTTGAAAATTTTGAAATTATTCACTATAATTTGAAATTTCGGTAGTGTTCGTGTTCGTTCGCCAGGTTATTATCTTATCTATTCAGTGGAATAATTTGCGATGAAAGAATCGGTTCTTTCAATATACGAAATTTTCGTAAACATTTTGTGTTTCGTTCAATACACTAGTATTAGTAGCAATTTTAAGAACTTGTTTGATAATGAAGTGCAATCTGAGCTTGTGTCATAAATTGAGTTGAACTAATAAAACTTGTACCAGCAACAACAGCAGGTCTTCTTGCGGAACGGTCTTAGTTTTTATGTATCTGAATAAGCAGCAGCAAAATAATATCACACTTTATTTGCACCGCAAGCGTCAAAGGATGACATTATTTGGTAAATTGGTTTGAATGTGTTTGCATTCTAAACACAACTTCAAATGAAAATACTTTATCAGGTTTGCTTGGTGTTTTTCAATACTAAAATATATATTTCAAAGCTAACATCAAGTCTATAACAAACGACAATAACTAAATGTTCCATCTCGCTTTTGGTGAGTTAGAACCGAAAACCAATACATTCGCAAACATTGCCCGGCTGCTTCATGGGTTTAATCAATCCTGAATCTTATCGTAATGACTTGAAATTCTGTGTGATTTATTTTCAAAGTAACATAATGATACGAAAAGAAATAAACATAGCCCGTATGACTTTCGGGAAAAGTTAGTTATACGTATGTGAGACCATTTATTGTGAGTTGGAATACCTAATTGAAGACAACGAAGATGATGAAATGATGTTTTTCATCTGTGTAAAAAAACTGTTCTGAGTATTCTTTAAAATATTACAACTGATTGGTGACTCTAGTCGATATTCTAACACAATTTTTCGTTCCATTTTCAGATGAAAAACAATTTAAAACAATCAGCCACAACCCTTGAATCGTATAAGCGTAGTCAAGATGCAAGATGAACTGATTGAACATATTCTTTCGATTTCCTTCCTTTGTATGATGTCAATCTCTCTCTGTCTCTTGTCGACCAACAAAACTTGCTGGGATTATAAGTAAATATTTCATTGGTTGCCATGTATGAGTATACTCAACACATAAATGAATCGTTTAGAAATCACTTAATTTTTGGTTTTGAATTCTAAATAACAAAAAATCAGGGAACGCTTTTGCATTCAGATATATTCATACCCCGCATTTGGAGATGTATAACTATTTAGGGTGTACTTCTACACTGTCAAAAATGTTTGAAATTTTTGTATTGGTATCACTGGTAGAATGGGGAATTCACAATATAGCTTGAATTCTCCGCATTTCACCAGTATGCTGTCAGCTCGCACTGTATATGTATGTATTCTAAATGATTCGAATGCTGGCGGCAAAGCATTTTATAACCATTCATCAATCAATCTCGGTTGAAAAACCAAGAGAAATTAAATGTCTAATAATTAGATGTGACATATTGGTGGTAGCAATAGTTCGAGTGGGAAACATTGTACGGATTTTGACGTCTATTTTTCAACGAGAGCCATCTAAGGTTTTATGCACTCAAAACAGAAAAAGAATTTTCGCTACTATACGCCGCTGCTTTGTCCCAGCTGCTTAGGCATAGCGAACTGCATGAAAGCGATACTCTTTGCGCAACTAGAATTGTTGATCGAAATGCAAGCAACACCGCATACACCGTGTGTTTGTATTCACATAGATCCTGTTCACTCTTTTATTTAAAATTACGTAGCATGAATTCACCAATGTTTATATGGTCGGCTACTTTGGTAAATAAAAAAGCAACGACGAGCTGTATGGATGCACATACATATATACATAGACAAAAATATGCTGTAACTGATTTAATTCTTACGTTACATACATTTGTAAAGCTTCTCTCTTAAGAGCTTTTCTCTTGGAAAAACGAAAATATATGTCGAATTAGCTGTTTGTTCCTTCCCTGGAATTTCGAGGCTTGAATTTTGAATTTATTGAAATATGTAGATGGTATTACTAACTTTAACTTTGACTTTGACTTTGACTTTGACTTTTGAACATGTTGGTTTCATTTTCATCATTCACCTTCAAAACGGAAAGAATTCCATTTGCTTAAATCAACAATTTGCATGTAAAATCTTCAAAAGCGACCATACATCACTCTTACAGATTCAATTCTGATTTTTGTTATTGAAATTGTTTTTTCAATGCATTCAATGAGTAATTTATTAGTCAAAGCAAACATCTCTTTCACCCACAACCACAAGTTCAATTTTTTTATTAACCATTTTATGTTTAAAGAAATTATTATTTGTTTTCTGCCCCGTGATCGTATGCATTGTTATCATCCGGCTGGCACAACATTTTTGTTTTGAAAAAATACAGTAATCATAATTTCGTCTAGCTTACGGATGAGTTTAAAAAAATACGCATACAATTAAATTATAATGTTTATTTTTCGTAGTGTTGCTTGCCTTTCTTAGATTTGGTCTAGCATGAGAAAGGTGAGGTCAGACTTTACAAAAAACATCATGTCTAAAATGAACTCGGACAAGCAAATAATGGTATAAAAAGAAGAGCACAGAAAATGATGTATGTAATGTGCGATTCATGGGAAAATACTATGGCTATCATAGTTTGATGAGTCGTTTGAGCTCCTCATAGCATGTGTGCAACACACAGACGCAACTGTATTCCAAGTGTTCAGCTCTTATATACACTATAAAAATGTGTCGTCACTTGATCAGTTTATTTTTTTTAATTTGTACATGTTGTTTATATATGCAATTGCTTTCAGCGAAGTTGTAATTTTAATGCTAATTATGATTGGACATTACTTAATAAAATGGGTGAAGGCAAGTATAATTATAGAAACAACAAGAGATGGCTACAATATTCAAATGATTCTATTTATCTTTTGTCAAAATGGTGCAATGTTTTACATGGACTGTTTGTAGTAAAAGTGAACCTTATTACATAGAGCAATGAAGCTCAACTTCGTTTGATATAACACTTTCTTCTGAAATTTTAAATTGTATGCCTTATACAATGCAGAGAGATATGCGAACATAAACCCTGCATATTCAGACAATTACGTGAATGAAAATGAACTGATGCGTTTCATTGGGTCATACGCATTCTCCATGATATTATACTTCAAATGCATTTGCCTAATTGCTCTTTTGTTCTGAGCTTTCGCTCATTACTTCACCACAACATATTTATTTGGTCTCAGTTTCTTCTGTGAAAAACAATTAATCGAAAAGACATTGCACGTAGCGGCTCTGAGCTGTGGCAGAAGAATGCTCTCACTTCTCTTCCAACTTTACACTGAATGCAATTTCTCTATTTAAGTTCAATGGGAAAAGAGGGCAATGAACGTGAGTTGCGCTGCTAGAAATACCATAGGGATTTCTATTTATTATGTGAAGAACCATAGAAAACCTAAGAAATTACTGTTTGAATTTTTTGGTTTTGCTTTTCTTTTATTTTAAGACACACACAAGCGAATATATGAGCTATATTCACGCACGTTACTCCAGTTATGTATAATAAAGCAACACTCCATAATGGAAAAACACTATATTGGTTTTTTTTTGCAATTTGGTGTGATACACACACAGAAAAAAAGAGGTAAAAAAATTGCTTTGGTGGTAAATGAGTTTAAATTTACCCCCAATGACATTATATTACACCCAATGTCAATGATTGAAAACCTATTTGTGTCATATTTACCACAGCGAGCTGAAATTTACCTCATTTTAAGACAATGCGCGAATATCTGACTGAGCAAATGGTAGTTGGTTTCAGTAATTGAAATAGGGTGTAAAATATCGTCCTTGGGTGTAAATTTAGACGAATTTACCACCAAAGCAATTTTTTCACCTCTTTTTTTTTGTGTGTAGTATTGAACTTTTTAGCGGCAAGTTTTACCTTCATACTGTATTGGAATAATAATCTATTGTTTTAATCTATGGTATAAATTTCAAACTTACCGCTTAAAAGTTCAATACTATCACACCAAATCGGAACGACACCAATACAGCGTTTTTCCAGTATGGAGTGTCTCTACGTTATACATAGCTGGAGTAATGTGCGTGAATATTGCTCACATATTTGCTAGTGTGCATGTAAGTTGGACTATAGTTGCAATGAGATCTATTATATCGTGTTCATATCATCACATATCGAAGGTATGAGATACATAAGATAAAAGCTGCATGGATTTCAAATGACAAGCAAATGCAATATGGACGCGAGTATTCGCTTTGGATGAACTGGTTACTGGTTGCAATTGGCATTTCAGAGCTGGAACGCTTTGTTTTTATATTTTCAACTATGCCAATATCTTATGTGTTTTTGTGTTAAGCTGACGAGGGACAGTCATATCACCACCGATATTTGCTGCTCTCTGCCAGTAATACGCTTGTTCTTATACAAAACAGTGATGTGTTTCCTTCTTCTTCCTTTTTACTTTTCCGCACACACCACTGTGTGTGGTAAAAGTATTGCGATCGGTCCAAACAATTTTTTAACACGATAACTCTAGGCTAAAAAAAAAAGCGATTTAGGCGCCTAAATAGGCTCGGAAAAAGGGCAAAATAGGCTCAGATTTAGGCTCGATGAAAACATCACTTATTGCTTTTATATTTGAAAAATATCAACGATTTGGTAAAAAATTCACTATCACAAATGAACTATATGTTTCACATAGTATTTGTTAGTATTCAAATATTAAAATATTTGTCAAAAGGGTTTTCCCAATGCGCGGCTGTCAAGATCAAATTTTTTGCATGAGACAATTAATGGAGAAATTCCTTGAAAGAAATAGGGAACTGTACTTCTCTTTCGTGGATTTGCAGAAAGCATACGACGAAATCATGCCCAGATATAAGTTGTGGTCAGTCTTGGCCGAATATGGTGCGAATGGTCATCTTCTCAACGCGATTCAAAGTTTGTAAGCAATCAGTAAAGCAGCAGTTAGAGTGAATGGAAATTTGAGTGAATGGTTTGAGGTACGTAATGGTCTGCGACAGGGCTGTACGATTTCATCTCGTTTAGTCATTATTTATATGGTCAAGCTGATCAAATCAGCCAATTTAAGAGGTAGAGTAGCTTTCTGGCAATATTATCTCTGCACTCGCTTACGCAGATGATCTGGTACTGTTTGGCAATTCTGAAGGTGAGCTGCAAAATAGTATCAAAGATTTGGAAAAGGCTTGTACGAACTTCGGAATGACCATTAGCGGCAACAAAACTCAAGTTATGCATGTGGGCAAAACTCGAAATCCAATTCATTGCACATTGAATGGCAACTTGTTGGAACAAGTTTCCCAATTCAAATATTTGGGTTGCATCTTTTCGAAAATGGCAAGTTTAATGAAGAGTTCGAACAGCGTAGGTTTAATGGAAATAAAGTAGTAGCGCAGCTTAGATCACACGTTTGCAATAAACGTGAATTGAGTACAGAAACAAAGATGTTGATTCACGGGTCAATCTTCAGACCAACTATTCTTTATGGTAGCGAGAGCTGGGTTGATTCTGAGAATTCAATTCATGATTTGGAAGTGTCTGATATGAAAGTGTTGAGGATGGTTTCGGAAGTCTCGCTCTGGGTTGTCGTCCGCATCATCCAATCTTCCGAAAATAAAATTGGCAACAAATCGCCCCTCAGAATCGGTTGTCATTTTTTTTCATTAGAATAATATTCGCCTTCAATAATCAGCATCGTAGTTTGTACGACTTTGTGTATCACAAATAATATGCAACATTAAAAGAACCATAAATATACCGAATGATTATAAAGGGTGATTTTTTAATAGCTTTCGAACTTTTTTTTGGAAAAAAAAACACAGAAAATTAAGAAAAATGCATGAAATCTTTATTTGAATCGATAGAACGGTCCATATAATTTAATGTTTGAAGATAATTTCATGTAGATGTTGGCCGCGACTGCGCCGTAAATGGCTCATCCGTTGGGTCCAATTTTGGCACACTCTCTCCAACATATCGGCCGGTATCTCACGAATAAATTCATGAATATTGTGCTCGAGAGCGTCAATCGTAGTGGGCTTGTCGCTATAAACATGAGTCTTCGTGTAGCCCCAAAAAAAATAGTCTAACGGTGTCAAATCACAAGATCTCGGCGGCCAACTGACGGGCCCCAAACGTGAAATAAACTGTTCACCGAAGGCGACTCATAATTGGGCCATTGTTTCGCGTGCCGTGTGGCATGTGGCACCATCTTGTTGAAACCACATGTCAGGCATGTCCAATTCTTCCATTTTGGGCAAGAAAGAGTTTCGAATCATCGCACGATAGCGCTCACCATTCACGGTAACGTTGCAGCCATCATCGTCTTTGAAGAAGTACGGTCCGATGATGCCACCGGCCCACAATCCACACCAAACGGTTACTTTTTTGGGATGCATCAGTAGTTCTTGCAATGCTTCTGGCTGGTCTTCACTCCAAATACGGCAATTTTGCTTATTGACGTACCCATTCAACCAGAAATGAGCCTTGTCATTGAACACAATTTTTCGATAAAAAGTTGGATCTTCATCCAACTTTTCGAGAGCCCATTCACCAAAATTTCAAAAAAAAGTTCGAAAGCTATTAAAAAATCACCCTTTATAATCATTCGGTATATTTATGGTTCTTTTAATGTTGCATATTATTTGTGATACACAAAACCGTACAAACTACGATGCTGATTATTGAAGGCGAATATTATTCTAATGAAAAAAAATGACAACCAATTTTATTTTCGGAAGATTGGATGATGCGGACGACAATCCAGAGCGAGACTTCCGAAACCATCCTCAACACTTTCATATCAGACACTTCCAAATCATGAATTAAATTCTCAGAATCAACCCAGCTCTCGCTACCATAAAGAATAGTTGGTCTGAAGATTGACCCGTGAATCAACATCTTTGTTTCTGTACTCAATTCACGTTTATTGCAAACGTGTGATCTAAGCTGCGCTACTACTTTATTTCCATTAACCCTACGCTGTTCAAACTCTTTATTAAACTTGCCATCTTCCGAAAAGACGCAACCCAAATATTTGAATTGGGAAACTTGTTCCAACAAGTTGCCATTCAATGTGCAATGAATTGGATTTCGAGTTTTGCCCACATGCATAACTTGAGTTTTGTTGCCGCTAATGGTCATTCCGAAGTTCGTACAAGCCTTTTCCAAATCTTTGATACTATTTTGCAGCTCACCTTCAGAATTGCCAAACAATACCAGATCATCTGCGTAAGCGAGTGCAGAGATAATATTGCCCCCCAAAGCTACTCTACCCCTTAAATTGGCTGATTTGATCAGCTTGTCCATATAAATAATGAATAGAAGAGGTGAAATTGTACAGCCCTGTCGCAGACCATTATTCGGCCAAGACTGACAACAACTTAGATCTGGGAATGCAGTCGTATGCTTTCTGCAAATCCACGAAAGAGAAGTACAGTTCCCCATTTCTTTCAAGGAATTTCTCCATTAATTGTCTCATGCAAAAAATTTGATCTTGAAAGCCGCGCATAGGGCGGAAACCCGATTGATTTTCATCTAAGAGCGATTCGACAATAGCTCTTGTTTTCTTTTCCAAAATTGCACTATATACTTTACCGACAACGCTCAGTAGAGAAATTCCTCGATAGTTGTTGCAGTCTCTATTACTGCCTTTCTTATGAAGTGGCGAAATGACTGCGCCACCCCACTCTTCAGGGACAAAAGAGGAATCCCAAGCTAAATTAAAGATACGATGTAACCAGCGAACACCTACCAAACCACTGCTAATCAAATATTCATTCCGAATCTCATCCACACCCGCAGCCTTACCCCAACTCAACTTATTAATTGCACTCTGAATTTCATCCATGCTAATCTCTTCGAAACTCTCTTCATTCCCATTTCCATTCACATTCTCATTCACATTCTCATTCACCAAATCGGCATTTTCTACATTCAGCAATTCATCAAAATATTCCTTCCATCGTTTCAACACATTCTTTCTGCCCATCACTACATTGCCTAACTTGTCCAAAACAGTTCCAGGAGCATGTTTCTTGCCTCCATTCCTAATGTTCTTAACCCTTGACCAGAATACCTTATTCTTTTATTGTCCAGCAACTTCTAGATCCTGTCCAAATTTCACCCATTCTCTCTCCTTTGCTCCTTTCACCATCATTTTCACCACACGCTTTTGTTCCCTATACGACACCAGATTTTCATCAGTTCGATTCTGCAACCAGTGGATCCATCTCATTCTCTTTTCCTTCACATCAATTCTAATATCTTCATTCCACCATTCACTCTTCTTTCTCCCATTCTTGACGACAAACATGCCACAACACTCTTTTGCTACTTCTACAATCACTTCCTTAAACACATTCCATTCATACTCAATATGGGACGCTTCATTCACTTCGACCTGCGCAAATTTTTCATCTAATTTTGCTAAAAACTCTCTCGCTACATTCACATCTCGCAATCTTTCCACTTTCACTCTTTTTATTGACCTCTGATAGCTTCTTACGCCACACTTGCTAATACACAATTTGCTGGCTACCAAGTAGTGATCAGAGTCCAAACCAAAACTTCTGTACACTCTCGTATTCAAAATTGTTTTGCGCAAGCTTGCTTCAACGATAACGTAATCGAGAAGAGATTTTCGATTCTGGCCAGGATTTTCCCACGAATACATGTGAATTTTCTGGTGCTTGAAATATGAATTAGTTATAACTAAGTCTGAACTCTGGCAAAAATCGAGTAATCTCTTCCCATTTCCATTCGCGGAAGACTCTTCACCAAATTTTCCTAGCACAGCGGAGAAATTTGGATCGTTTCTACCCACTCTCGCATTGAAATCGCCTAACAGAATCACTCTTTCACTACCCTTTCTATCGACTACGTCATTCAGATCAATGTAGAAGTCATTCAAATGGTCCGAATCTGCCCCTTCGCATGGTGAGTAAACGCTCACGAATCTATAAACTGCCACCCCAATTTTAATCGAGATCCACATTAATCTTTCATTGACAAATCTATGACTGACTACCAAAGACTCTAAATTTTTGTGAATCAAAAAACCTACGCCCCAATTAGCTCTTCCTCTAGAAACACCCGACAAAAATACGCGATAATTCCCTAACGTATCCTCAAACTGTCCTTTAATACGGACATCACTCAAAGCTAAGATATCTAAACCGAAAACCTTTGCTCTGTCAACTAATTCGAACTTCTTAGACTCAAAACCTCCTCTCAAATTCAAAGTTCCAAAATTCAAAACGGTCTTCAACTGTGGAGCTCCGGTCAGGTTCCGGGGAGGGCGAGCTCCGTGGCCTCCCCTCATCCGAGGCACATTGTTTCGATTTCGAGCTAAAATGTATTTAAGGTGAGGGGCGTGCTAAGCCACACTGCACCCGAAAAAAAAAACACATCGATTTTGCCGAAAGAGACATGTCCGCGGAATTTCCATGCTACCGAAATCGGAAATAGTACAAATTTGCGAAATTAAACTTTGCCAAATGTATGAAAATGGAACGAACTCACCAAAATATGTGTACACTCATCCTATATAAAAGCAGAATGAACCGAACATTTACCGTTATATTGATATAAATAGAAGAGAATATGCGCGATGAAAGTATGATATTGAATTGAAAACTACTAATAAAATAGCTCGAAATTCGATTAATAACCATTAAAATGCATGAAACGCCGTTTAAATCATAATAACGATGATTCGCGGTGCACTTTTCTTGTTTTCACGGCCGTAATTGACGAACTAACGGACACAAGCACTGAAACTAATGGATTTGTCATTTGTCACTAAATCCAATAAAAATGCAAAGCAATCAATGAAAAACCCGTAAACCCGAACAATTTCAGGAAATGTGCGGAAAAGTTAGTTCTACGTACGTAAGACCATTTATTTCCTTTGCATATTATGAAAATGAGCACAAAAATTACCGGATGGCAGCACTTGCACGGTCTCCATTTCAATTACTTTGTCTCTTATGGGTAGTGACTGCCCCTCGTGAGATTCAAATTGTTCCATAGTTTCGATCTCAAATGAAAATGAAATGGTGTAATCTTTACATCATTCACATTGAAATGAAACTTGAATACAGAATACGACAAACTGAAACTTGAAAAATATTCATGTGGTCTTCTTGGATGTTTCATTCTTGTGATTTTTTTTCAGTTGTGATAATTGAAAGGTTTTATTCTCAGTTTCAGTAATGCGTGTATCTTTTCTACGCTTCAGACTTCCATGTTGGAAAGATTTGAGTCGTTATTATTCTCAGGCATTTAATTGTGATAAACAAATTACTCATTGAAAAAATTTGATAATTTTTTTCAATAGTGTTATCAAATTGAATTCCGTTTTCACTCTCACGAAAAATGTACAGTTTTGCATTCCGGAAATATTTGTAACTGATTTGCATAAGAAAAAAAACCACGTTGTTGCACGAAGTAACTGTATATCTCGGTTTTAGAAAGCCATCAGAATATATTACGTTTTTGCTATGAAGGATTCATCTCTTTGATATTCTTATATATTTATGAGAAGAAAAACAGTTCAAAACAGCAACTTCGAATGCTGAGAACTCTGAAATATATTCATTTTAACCATCTCCTATTTCACAAATCCAGCAATATATTCTAATTTTGACGTAAACTTATGGAATCACTTCCGCGATTTAAAATTCACCGCTTAATTAGTCGGAACATTAAGAAAACATTTAACAAATCAACAGAAAAAACTTGCCGTTAACGAAAAAAATACTTGTTCCATTCATTTCTCTAGAATTTTTTGAAATTGTTTACGCACATTTATATTAAACTTGAGAGGTTTTGTAATTAATCTTCTTTAATAATAACAACGTTTAAATATTAAAACTTTGGAAAACTTAATGTATTACCACCATTTCGAAGAGCCATTTCAAGTTAAGACATTCTTCGTTCAAACTTTGCAGCATGAAAATGAACCATACCTCGAGCGTTCCAAAAACAGTAAAATTTGATTCGAAGTGCTTTGTGGTGCGAAACAAACAAACCTCTTTAAAACACCAATATTTTCATTCTCAAATTCATAAAAGTATGCGTTAAGTAGGGTGTTGCCCATACTTTCAGACTAAATCCGTATTTTTGTTCTTTATATCGTGCACAATCGTGCTCTACGCTGGCACTACGAAATTCGAACTGAAACCGCAAGCACGAATAACGAAAATGTACATGTAACGAGTTTTTATGTCACAAGTTGGCTGATCATGACAATAAAAATAAAAATTCATATTTTAACGAACTTTTGGTTGTCATACGTAAAATTAAAATACCGCGTACTTTTTTGAAACATAAAATTCAAATTTTAAAATTAACATTCAAGCCGTTTTGTAAAATTAATATTCAAGCCGTCCGGGGGTCCGTGGAGTTTTCTCAAATCGTTCTAATTTGTTAGAGAGAGTGAAAAGATGATTAATTGAAGGATTTGTGGTGAAGCCGACAAGAAAACTCCCTGGGTTAGATTCTGATGGTTTCTGTACAAAAATTATATTTTCCACGTAAAGAGACCGCTATCTATACTACGATATGCGTAGATATGATGCAATGTTTGTTACGTGAGTTGTGTTTAAAGTAATACGCCGCTACCATGCATGATGCTTTGCATGATGCCACCTGATACTTTCACCATTCATATAAATTATTGTCCACACGTTTCATATATTGTGTAAATTTTTTCTGCGTTGCTGATATCTTAAAACAAATCTTTCTATTCAAAGTAAAAATACTTTAATTTGCTTCATCCATGCTTTGGGAATTTTGTAACTATAGCAAATACATACATCGCACTTGGACAAATTTTTTTGACATTTTTTTGACAATTTGGCCAGAATATATTTCAAAGTGAAAATAATTAAAAATTGTCCCAAATTGACTGACTGTTAAAGTTTCTTTATTTTCATAAGAATTTCAATAGTCAGTCAGTCAGTCATCAAATACTGGGTTTGTTTTTGAATCTTAAATGAAACACACATTTTGTATGAAAATGCTGTGGATTTATATTGATATGGAAAGTAGAAAGTCTGCCGTTTATGAATGAAAAAAAATATCCTTCAAATGTCCACCACGAGCACGCTTACAGACATCGACTCTTTCGTCAACATTTTCAATGGCCGGCTTCAATTCTTGCACCAACTGAACCTTATAAGGCTTTAGAGCCAAATCCTTACGCAAAATTCGCCATGTGGTCATTGTGGATAGACCCAAATGTTGAGAACGCCGTGGAATCGACAAATTTGGATCTTCTTCAACACTTTCACTCATCGCCGCGATATTTTCAGGTGAACGACCCAAAATATCGCGAATTTTACGAAATGTGGTTTTCACACATCGACCATTTTCGTAAAAGGTTTCGATGATTTTAATACAATTTTCTATTGAAATTGAAGACATTTTTACAAATGACAAAGCTTCTGCTGTACATATGTCAAAAAATTAAATGTCAGAACTGTCAAAATATCTGAATATGCCCCTGTTGAAAAACAAACATCTTATTGGTAAACCCGGTATTAAACATGGAAATGATTAAATCCTATTTTATCGAAAAAAAAATATTTTGGAATAATGCTAATTTAGGGTCTTTAGAGATGTGTTCAGCACAGATCCTCCATTTGATTTCCTTTGCCGAGATTTTGCAAAAATTCGCTAGAATCACACGTTTGCTGCATTTATAATTTATTGCTAGAGTCATCCACGATGAAAACAAGTATTATCAGTAAGTGATTTGGTGCGTTCGTCTTATGAAGGGGAATAATTTTTAATATAAACAATGTTTATTAAACATTGTAAAAGAAATTTTATAATTTGTATACTTCATTCAACCTTTACAACTCAAAAAATATCGTATTTTCGATTCTCATTTTCTGAAGTTCTGATTTTTCAAATTTCCATATTTTATATTATATGACACTCCAAATATCTTCGATTCACGCAAGAAACCAAAGGAAATACGTTTGATTATGCGAATTAAAGATATTCGGAATCTCGAAGTGCATTATTTACTAACTCACAATAATAGTTTGTGTCCTAGGCTTAAACTACAGTAAAACCTGTCAATAACGGAATCCCGCGGGGATTTTTTTCCCACTATTGACACGGATTCTACTATCTAGAGGTTCCACTATTGACAGAATTGGGAGTAAATTAAACGTGAGACGAGAACGCTGAATTGGTTTATCATCACCTTTCTTTTTCATTTTACACACCATATGAAAATGTTCACATTTGAAATAGATCTTTTCAAGAATTCAATTGTTCGGTAAAGCGTTTTCAGTTTGAATTCAATTAGCGAATCGAACATTAGAATAAAGATGATGGTCATTTTTATGTTGATTGATTACACTTCATGCGTTAATCATCGATAATTCTTAGTCAGCATAAAATCGAATTTCAGTTTTTCAGAATTTCTGACCACACTTTGATGAAATAATGAAGCAGCCTGAACAGTGATTCAATATGAGAACACAAACAGTGCATTTTGAATGAGTTTTTTTGCAGTTCCTCGAAACGAAATGAAAATTTGTAAATGAAACAACTATAAATAAGACTATATTGAATATGCATGCTTCATTCGTGTGACAACATGTGATGTAGGGAAATAATCTGTTTGGCTTGTATGAACAACAATTCAAGTGAAAGAAAACAAAGACTATAGCTAAAATCGATACAACTGTCTGGTATGTTTTGAACACTATTTATGCTTATTATTTATGACGTGCGAAAAAATAATTTATGGGCGGAAATCGATTTTTGAGCAGAAATTGTTTTTTGTCGAATTTTACTTTCCACTTGTATGGAAGACCTCAACAGCCAAATTTGTTTCCGCTATTGACACGAATTCCATTATTCTGTTTTACTGTGTACTCTGTATAGAGCAAAAATGACAAGATACTGTACTATGTAGGTGATGAGAAGTAATAATCCTGAAAAAGTACAGGAGAACCACCGAAACCAAATGTTTCATTTAATTCCTACTGTTCAGAAGGACAACTCACCTTCAGAATGCGACTGTCCTGTCAATGATAAAGCATACATAATGTAAGTGTTAATTAATAATGCACCTCAAAAAAGTATGCCTGAAAAAATACGCCTGTCACATTTCACATAGGATCTTCTACACACGGTATAAAATCTGCAATTCCATTGAAGAAAGATATTACAACAGTTCAAGTTTTTTTTCATTCATTGAATTTTTCCTGAGTCACTTCAGAATCACTCTTCATGCATAATTCACATATTGTTATTATTATTTGAAGTGTGTGATACTGATTATTCATTCTCGGAGCTTTTGTACTTTCAGTGCAGATTTCTGTAGCAATCAGACAGAACGCTCTGCAGTCTATAGACAATCCGAAAAGGGGGAACAGAGGATATACAAACAATAAACATTTCTGTTGCCAGTGTATATTACAAACCGCAGATACAAAGGGATTTACCGGCAGATCATAAATCAACAAAAACCCATTTTCTGCCAATGACACAAAAAGGAACGATAGCTGGAAAATTGTGATGAGTATTTGTGTGAAAGTGAGTAACATTGTAGTACCACTTCAAACAGCGAAGAGAGAGAAATACTCAAAACGGGAGTTATAAATTAATAAAAGAGGAACGTGAGCAATTGATCAAATGCATTTCTATCACGTAATGTGTGAATAACATGGGCGGATTATGATATGAGCTCTCCTCTGTGTTTTACACACATTCTATCGCGATTATCTTGTCTCCCACGCGCTCAGATAGCATAATCTTATCCACAAAAGCAGCATCAAATCAAACCATGGAAACGGAACGTATTTATTTATTTTATATTTGCACAGGAGTAATTCATTTGCTTGCATTGAAATACACACATCATTGAAAGAAAAATGGATCATTCACTTCTACGTCCATTCATTTATCTTGTAGCGTAAGAGGAAAAGAAAAGCAACGTTTTTTTCAAACTCCTTTGTCATTGGCAAATATTTGGATTCTGCCACAACTTGCAAAGATTAAACGCACTTGATCCATATTGGTAATCAAATCAATTTGTTGTATGTGTGCTTGACAATGCAGTTTTCTTATGAAAGTAGGAAACAATCATGCTTGTTCACTTGTTGCGAATGTGTGCTTTTTGTTGAGTCTTCATTTTGTGAGAAATTTACTTTATGAAAAGGTGGCAATTTTGTCCCGAATTCTTAAGATTTTTAGTACACTTTCTGATGTTCCCAGCATTCGGAGTTCGGTAGGAAAACGCCACTTTTTTCTATGAGAAAGATTTGGAATTCTAGCCATTTTTTCCGGATGTAGTACCAAAATATTTTCCAAACAAATTATCAGTAAAGAATGAACCAAGAAAAATAAAAAGGCTTATATCCGTATGATGAACTTTTTCGCGCTATAATCCACGACATGAACCCTTGCACATTACTTTTAAAAATTATGCTTCTTCTTCCATTTCATCTGTGTTTGGAGAACAATTTTTAATCTTCCCGTTTGAAAAATGATTGAATAATTGAGCCATTTTGTGTGATTTATTTTTATCATTGAAAAATAAAAATATGAAAGAATAATAATGACACAGTGTAAACTATATAATTAATATAGTCTAGTATTAGTATAATGGCCAATATTGAACTACATGAAGGCATTATCCGAATAAGCTGAAAATTAATAGGTTTCTATTCCCATAATTCCCAATGAACACCTATTTACGAGTGTACAATTAATTTTCAACTCAAACTTTTTGAGTTAGCGCATTAACAATTTTTTAGCGTACATGGTACAGTATACCACGAACCTAAATTCTAACACGAAAAAAACTGGTCCATTGTGTTTTTCTACGCTCAAAATGAATAAAAAACACATTTTTGGGGACTTCTTTTTTGGACTGAATCCAATAATTCTGCCTTCACATTAGTGTGTGCGGAAAAATAAAATTTAAAGTGTTGCGTTCATTAGACTCAAAATTTTAAACTCTATGTATAAAAAAGCATTACTAAAGAAATTTTGTACGAAAAAAGATTTCCAATTTAACACCAACCGTCGCATGTGTCAAAATTCTATCAATATATGCGTGAACACTGAAAACATAAATATAAAATAGAAAATTTACATTTTCATAATTGCTGGTGTAGCATGCGACGTTTTGTAATCAAGCAATATTGTAAGGTGACTTGCGTGCGCTTCCCCAGGTCCCATCTGCATAGAAAAAAACTATGATGAGAAATATTTAACCTTCCTGAAGTCACTTGACTCCTATCTCGTTTCAGAAGAACGCAAACGATTCGTATGTATCTGCGCAGTTTCGGTTAATCACAATATCATTCTCTCATTGTCACTCCCTTGACCATATTTATCACATTCAGCACATACTGCTTTCAATGATGAACATTATATTCAAGGAAATCTAAATCTCACTATTTGTGAAGCAGAACACAGAAGCTCAAGCAATTTCGCCGATTCCTGTCCACATTCCAAATAGCACAGCATACATACCTCTGCAAAAATTGGGATTATATGCTCATTTCAATGCAATACAAAGCACTGCATCGTGCGAATGGCGCTGCTATGTGACATCATTCTTCATAGTAGTTTTATACGACGCAATCGATAGACATAACAATTCCATTTAGCAATAGATCGCTTTTTCGATAAGGTTTTCTGCGGATGACATTTATACTCACACAGAAAAAAAGAGGTAAAAAAATTGCTTTGGTGGTAAATGAGTTTAAATTTACCCCCAATGACATTATTTTACACCCAATGTCAATGATTGAAAACCTATTTGTGTCATATTTACCACAGCGAGCTGAAATTTACCTCATTTTAAGACGATGCGCGAATATCTGCCTGAGCAAATGGTAGTTGGTTTCAGTAATTGAAATAGGGTGTAAAATATCGTCGTTGGGTGTAAATTTAGACTAATTTACCACCAAAGCAATTTTTTCACCTCTTTTTTTTTGTGTGTGTAGCATAAATAAATGCAAAGAATTTAGCTGAATTTTTAATATCTTCCTCTAGGAGGTAGGTAATATATTTATGTATATGTATAGTCAGCAAATGAAAAGCTATTTCATTAGTGAATGATTTGCATTTCTAACCCACATTTCCGATCTTCAATAGAAATTCCTCGAAGTCCAGTTGTTTGAAACGAAACAACCATTTAAATGCAGCAATTGGTACCACTCGAAATGCAATTAAAAACTGTGCATTCCAAATATTATTGGATTCCAATGCAGTCCAGGCATCACTTCTATATCTAAAGGGTGATTTTTGAATAGCTTTCGAACTTTTTTTTGAAAAAAAAAACACAGAAAATTTAGAAAAATGCATGAAATCTTTATTTGAATCGATAGAATGGTCCATATAATTTAATGTTTGAAGATAATTTCATGTAGATGTTGGCCGCGACTGCGCCGTAAATGGCTCATCCGTTGGGTCCAATTTTGGCACACTCTCTCCAACATATCGGCCGGTATCTCACGAATAAATTCATGAATATTGTGCTCGAGAGCGTCAATCGTAGTGGGCTTGTCGCTATAAACATGAGTCTTCGTGTAGCCCCAAAAAAAATAGTCTAACGGTGTCAAATCACAAGATCTCGGCGGCCAACTGACCGGGCCAAGACGTGAAATAAACTGTTCACCAAACTCGCCTCTCAAAAGGTCCATTGTTTCGCGTGCTGTGTGGCATGTGGCACCGTCTTGTTGAAACCACATGTCAGGCATGTCAAGCTCTTCCATTTTGGGCAAGAAAAAGTTTCGAATCATCGCACGTTAGCGCTCACCATTCACGGTAACGTTGCGGCCATCATCGTCTTTGAAGAAGTACGGTCCGATGATGCCTTCGGCCCACAATCCACACCAAACGGTTACTTTTTCGGAATGCATCAGTAGTTCTTGCAATGCTTCTGGCTGGTCTTCACTCCAAATACGGCAATTTTGCTTATTGACCTACCCATTCAACCAGAAATGAGCCTCGTCGCTGAACACAATTAACCGCAATTAGCACTCTCTTAACCGACAATGAATTTTGATAATAAAATTCAATAATTTGCAAGCGCTGTTCGTTTGTAAGTCGATTCATGGTTAAATTATAGACCGAACTGAACAAGATTGACAATGACACAAGACACGAATCATGCGTGATCTGTGAAAAACAGTGCTGCCAAAAAGAAAGTCGCTAAAAAATCACCCTTTATTTCGATGATTTTATAAAATACTCTGTGAAAATATGATCAAGCGGACGATGCATTGAATTTTGACACTTAGCTTGACAGCAGCGCCCTCTGTACCATTCGTCTAAGGATGGTCAACACTTTTTTCCCTTCTTCAAACAATGACAGCAAAGATGCGGAGCCTGTCAAACTCGCAAAGAAGGGGAAGGCGGGGAAGGTGTGAAATGTTGAAGCGTTTAGTACAATCGTTTAGGTAGAGATGGCGCGGTCCAACGACATTCACTACCCCTTTACATAGGAGAAGATACAAAGCATCGTCCGCTTGAATGTGATTAAATACTAAAATATGTGAGAAAACTTTCGAATGTTCACCAAGAAAACTGAGTGTTTCGCTAACTCCACTCTGTTTATAAACTCCAATGCATTTAAAACTAATAACTTGAGCAGCCATCCGATGATAGTGAAGGTGAACGTGTTGACTGTGAATATTTGTGAGAAAGCAATGATATGGTGCGATGTGTGAAAAATTGTTCGCAATCTCTGTGTGGGGAGGCTGCTTTGCAAACAATACCGTAATCAATTAAAACAACACATCAATTACAAAAGCGAAATGCCGCGTCTAGACCACATTACGTTAAGCATGACGAGGCAAATCACTCACAATTTCTTTATATATATATGGTATATACATATGTGAGAATACAACTTCTTGAATGAAATTACCATTGAGCGGATAAAAACAATTCGCGTTGAAACCAATGGCAAAAAATACAGATAAATATGGTGGAAAATTCATTTAAAGCTTTCGATCAACATTTCTTCAATGTCTCCAGTGGTTCTGGGTGGCACAGCATACAATAATGTTCTTTTTATTGTATTATTATGGTTTTCTATTTTTATGGGTGCATTTTCCAAATTCAATGCACGCACTAAATAATAATAATAATAAGTTAGCCATGTAGACACCTTCCGACCATTTGTAATATATGGTTGCCAAGTAGAGCGACTAGAGCATTATTGTAAACACGTAACTAGTGTTCCTTCACGTCTTGTTTTGCTCCATATCAGCGCTATTGGCTCATTATATTAGCAAATTGAAAGCGAATTGGTGTAAAAATGAAAAATAAAGGCATTTTTATGGTATCCACGCTCAGTGCTTATTATTCAACCAAATTTGCGATACTCAAACTATAATGCAAACTCAATTTTTATATCACTTTTCGGTTGGACATCGATTTCAGAAAGTATTCAAATGCGGCACAAATGATGTCTATTTTGTGCATTCGTAACTAAAGCCAATGTCAGAGAAATGTGTATTCAATTGTATGACAAAAACATAAAAAATGGCTTTGGCTTACGAATATGCTCAAAAGAGTACAAAAATACATTTAATGCGACGTGCTGACGTGCTGCTTCGTATATTAAGCGTCAGTAACTTGAACGCAGGCGTCACAATCAATTTAATTCTATTTTATATTTGCATATTAGCATAGTTTTTATAGTCCATTTTTGTGAAATTTTTTGGTGGCATCCGTGTATTTTGTATTGCATTTATCTATTGCGTGAAATCAATAAAAGGTCGTACACAATCAACATATCACCAGTAAGTAACTTTATTTTGATATGTATAAGCGGCAGTCTGTGTAAAATCCCCTTCATGAAAATATTGGTATTTGTATGACCAATTGAGATATGTTTGTTGCTGTTTCAAATGGTTAAACAGCAAAAAAAAATTTCCTATATTCTCACCAACTGAATTTTTTACTTGCATGAAATCGACTGCGTAATACGAGAGTATGATATTCAATAACAGCAACTATAGTTGACATATTCAAAGCATTTATTGCTGTCCACAACACAAATACATTGTGAGCATTAATATAATTTATGCATTCCCTTTACATTCGTTTGAAAAATGCCATGTAAATTAATTTTTTCTCTAAACAATAATGTTTTTGGTTCAACTCATATTACAGACAAAAAGTGATCTCTGTTCTTTAATGTAAAGAATTTCAAATTCCTAAAAAGACGTTTGCACAATCCAATATGTCAACAATAATGTTAAAAATATCGCTATACTCCTTTTGGCAAAGCTTGTGGGAAAATAAATTAACTAAGGACATGCAAAGTCTGCTAATATTGTACAAGAAAACAACTTCCTGACGCAGCACTGAAGATCGCATTGTATGCAACTAGACGGCAATACAGTTGTCAATTTATATGAAAATACTTGTGATCCGGGCTTGAGCATGACAATAGTTCTATGCTTAGCCGTTCGATTTATCATTTTATTGGTTTCAATGATCTGCACAATTGCACAAAACTGGTCTATCTTTCGTAGTATCACTCAATTTTCAACTAATTAGGATTATATGAATGGATTAGAATAAAAATGCAACGTATTCTGGTTTTCAAATGAAGTTTCCCTGAACATTTTTTTTAATATAAGTGTCCCTTTCAGTAAAAGTGTCCCAACTTTTCAAATTTGATTTTCGCATTAATGATAAGAGATAAGAGTCTTCACCATGTAGATCCTAATTGGCCTCATATATTCGCCGAAAACACTTATCACTCATCTCTTATCAGTAATGCAAAAATCAAATTTGCAAAGTTGGAACACTTTTACTGAAACAATTTTCAGGGACACTTATTGTATGTTGTAAATTTTTTGAGGGACACTACATTTGAAAACAAGAATACGTTGCATTATTATTCTCAGCCATTCATATGTATTTAGCTCTATCGACGAATAACACACTTTTTAAATGATGAGACATAAAATGAGAACAATATGAGAAATACGATATAAAGTATCATTGATCTTTAAACTTAGTATATAAATATTAGCAGCCATACTAATGCTTGCATTGAGTTGCTAGTTTTTGGAAAACAAACGAAATAATGGAAATTTGGAGATGCCCGGTTTCATACGAGGTGAGAGCTTTACGAGATAAAAAGTAGAAAATCATCTGTTTTTTCACACTCTTTTTTGTCAGGTCATTTGTATTCTCGGTATGGGCTTCAATTGATCTAAAGAAACAAACTCAAGCGAAATCCTACTGCACAATTAAGCCAATATTCGTTGATCAGCAAAGATATTTTATGATTCATTTGCTTTTATTCATTTTGCAATTGTTTACTATGTATATAGTATTTGTTCATTCATGTCATGTGAATTGTGGATATAAGGCAAGTGGAATTTGTCATTGCTTAATACTAAGAATCAACAGAAACAAAACCTCACAAAGCAACAAAAGAGCTGGAACGAGCATAAAATTCCATTTCTAGGGAATGCAACGAAATGAAATAATAAATTTCTGAAAAGTTCTGAACATTTGGAGAAGATATCAAACATCGGAGGGCGGAGGCAATTACCTCAAATTATCTCATACTTTCAAAATTACTTTTCAAACATATTCCGTGTTGGTAAACTGACGCTGTGTGTCGAAAAGCGATATATCGTCCTATATATACTAAAGTATTGGGTGCGAAATGGAAACATTTGTCCATTTTTATTGGCAGAATAAATAAGTTCGTAGCGTTCTTTGCGAAAATTGGGGCTTTTATGTGAAGAAAAGGTTTTACATTCAATGCTCAAAGTATTGTCCATCGCTAGCCACTACTTTTTCCCATCTTTCGGGTAATATACGGATACCGCGTCGGAAAAACGACTCTTATTTTGAGGCTATCCATGAATCGACCCGTTTTTGCATTTCCTCGTAAGAGCTGAACAAGTGATAGTCATCGATCTGAACAAGTGATAGTCAGAAGGAGCAATATCTAGTGAATACGATTAGTTCATCTAATTTCAGCGTTTCCAAGTATATTTTGACTGGCCTTGCAACATGTGGTGGAGCATTGTCATGCGGCAGAATTACTTTGTCATGTCTTTGTTGGAATTGCGGCCGTTTTTCCATCAGTGCTTGGCTTAAACGCAACAGTCGGAAGCGATCCCCTGTTATTGTTTCTTTAGGTTGGAGACGCTCATAATAAATAACACCTAGCTGATCCCACCAAACACAGTACTTGAGCTTGGAACCATGGATATTCTGCTTTGCCGTCGATGTTGAGGCATGGCCGGGGTAACCATGTGGTTTTTTACGCTTTGGATTATCGTAATGGATCCACTTTCTATTGCAAGTGAAACTTTTCCGATTTTGCCGTTGGAGCAGCTGTTCACACGTGTAAGATCATATTTCAACGTTTCTCGACTTCAATTCGTACGGCACCCAATTTCCTTGCTTTTGGATCATTACCAATGCCTTCAAACGTTGCGAAATGGCTGCTTGAGTCACTCCCAGTGATATTATAGGATCTTCTTGCGTTTGACGCGGGTCTTCATCGAGTAATGTCTCCAATTCTTCATCTTCGAACATTTTTGGTGCTTCGGATCGTTCTTTGTCTTCCACATCAAAATCACCAATTTTAAAGCGTGCCAACCACTTCTAACACGCTTGCTTGGTTATCATAAACTTCCACTAAAATACGATGACTTTCAGCAGCATATTTTTCCATATTAAAGTAATGAAGTAAAACTTCCCGCAAAAACACTTTATTCGGTACAAACCAAGCGGACGATGCTTTGTATCTTCTCCTATGTAAAGGGGTAGTGAATGTCGTTGGACCGCGCCATCTCCACCTAAACGATTGTACTAAACGCTTCAACATTTCACACTTTCCCCGCCTTCCCCTTCTTCAAACAGCGAGTTTGACAGGCTCCGCATCTTTGCTGTCATTGTTTGAAGAAGGGGAAAAAGTGTTGACCATCCTTAGACGAATGGTACAGAGGGCGCTGCTGTCAAGCTAAGTGTCAAAATTCAATTTTGCATCGTCCGCGTGGTACAAACATCGACATTTTCAATTCAATAAATTTTTTTGCTGTTCATGCTTTAACCAATTGACATATACTGAAATTAATACCTAATGACTGTAGCTTTCCTACATGGAATGACATACTAGTTACGCTATCTGTGGAAAAAACCCTACGAACTTATTTATTCTCCCAATATTCCAATCCAACATTCACAATATTCGGTACACAATATAAAGTGTGCTTGAAAATAGTACGAACCGAACGGTGAAGCATCATGATGCTTAAAAGATGTAGAATACTCAATTTTTGTTTAGACAAATCCAACTTTGTAGGGCTGTTTCACACTGTTTCTATAGAAATAATCTACCAGACCAAGACTTTTTTGTCTGTTTTTTATTCACCGCCAAGAAACTGGCTCAAATTTTATTAATATTACCACAATATTTACAACAGAATAAATTCTGAATTATTACAAGATACTAGACCACACAATTTTCATTTCTTTTTTCTGTCTTTTTGTGAAAGTGCTCTTATTTTCAATACTATCATAAAGATCACAATGTCACAATGTTCCACTAATCTAATAATTTTAGCAAATCTATCAAAACGTAGGACACGATCTATTCTTGATCTGAATTGTTAGAACTCACTTCCAACATCTCCGATGAAAAACAGTAGGTTCTCGAAAAGTATAAAGCTACATAAATGAATGACGTAAACCAGAGTCCGGCAAATTACTAATCTGATATTAAAATTACAAATTATTGTTAAATAACGCATCGAGTAATCTGAATATTGCTCCGACACGTTATTTAACAGTAATTTGTAATTTCAATCCGGTATTACTTCTCCGATTACATTTGTTATATATATACATATATATTATACATATATATATATGTATATATATCTGTATATATATATATCTGTATATATATATATACATATATATGTATATGTATATATATATGTGTGTGTATGTATATATATATATATATATATTATTTATATATATGTATCGGAGTAATATTCGGATTACAAAAAGAGATTACGTAATTCGATTAAAAAACGACACGTTATTCAATAGCTCTCAAAATTGCTGCCGGACTCTGACTTAAACTAAGAGAAATTTAGGATTCAATTTTTGTTTTCAAATGAAGTGTCCCTCAAAAAATTTATAATTGTAATGTCCCTGAAATTTGTTTAACAAAAAATAGAAAATTGTTGTCGGGACAATTTTACTGAAACAATTTTAAGGGACACCTCAATTATACATTTTTTGATACATACTTCATTTTAAAAGAAAACTTTACATTATTATTCTCAGCCATTCATTTGTATTGTACATATTTACATGTGCATGGATCAGTGTGCAATGATATAAATGGTATCACGCAAAACTAGATCAAGTAGAATATTATTCAATAAAGAACATGAAATATTATATTGTACAAAAACTGCCATCGTGCTTCAATCGAAAACAGTCAAATAAATGACAATAAAATTCGGTTTTGAATATTCGATTATTCACCTCTGGTTCTTCAAACAATATTGTAACCGATTGTTACTATAACTTGGGCACGTATTTGCGATATTCGAGCGTTGGAAATATTGGAAAAATGGAGATGAGATATACAAAAACACGCGAGATTTGTGCCGTTCCATTAAATCTCACCAATAAAAGCAGAGATATGTAAAATCAAAACAAAATCATGATCAAAAGTCGCACGTGTGGTTGAAGTCCGTTTAAGTTCAACTTCTACCAAATTTAGTTGCAAAAAAGTGCGCAATATGAATATCGAATAAGAGAAATGTGATGGTAGTGCGGAACGTACATTTAAAATAACACGGACATACTCATCTCACCATCTCATTGATAGACATGTGATTGGATCCGATTGAAGATCAGATCTATTCATTGCACCATTTACCTTATATAAACGCTTGGAATATAATTTCCACCTATTCTTCTTCTATTTATTAATATTTTACTATGGAATTTCTTGTATTACATCATTTCATGTTCAACTGCCATTACCACCATTCGCTTAACAATTGTTCACACATTCTGGCATTTATTTTGAACTTTTTTAGAGGAAAAACGATCGAAAAAAAGTGATCACAGAATAAGGAGGCATTAAAAACTGTGTAGATAAAATATATATGTGAATAGCAGGTGCATAGTCTGCTGAAAACGAGAAAAAATCTGGCCGAAGCATATAAGAAGTTTTTGCTAGAGTAACGGCGACGACATAAAAAATAATAACAATAGATTATATGTACAACGATTTTCCGATGTGTTTGTAGCACCAACTTTACACTGTCAAGAGAGAAAGATCACCGTGGTATCTCAGTCGATGTGTATTCATCTGTAGCTACCTTCTGTTTTCTCGTTCTACAATATCTCGAAAGTACGAGATATTCACACAAAATAACACACATCGATGCGTAATACGTACGGCTCACGTTAGTAATACTCATGTGATTACGGCCGATTTATTTACATTTATTCTTCATCCAAGCAATTCGGCAATCATTGAATTTGAGAAACACACACGAACTTGGGAAAATTCTTCATTAGAAAAAAACTTTCAGAGAAAGTAATTTACTGCGCTGTTTTACCAATCATCAAATCGACGTTTAATCGATTGAAACGTTATTTAGATATAAAATATTAATAAACAGAATTTGTGCTTTCATAGCAATCACCGCCATTATTTTGTCAACCATTTCTATCAACCTAAACGAACTGCTATTTAAATCGAAATGCATGCAAATCGCATTACACGTGATGTCTTGAAGCTATTGAAAAATGTATGAAGGTTGGGGTTTTGAATTGTCTAACACATCTCTATCAAATTTTTCAATATTCTACTCATATATGTTCCGCGATTGGCCAAAAATTCATTGAAAAGCTATAACGGTAAAAAACCAACCTTATTCAATAATAATTTTACATTCATTTTTTCATACTCTTAGCTAATATATATAACCGATATCAAGCATGATCGCATTCTATAAATTAAGAAAGGATTTTTTATAGCTTCTGTTTAAAATTTGAAAAAATATAATTTAAACACATAATTAAAATCACATTAGAATTGGTAGTAATTTCAACAACTGAAATGGATAAAAGCGAAGCTGAATAATACCGAATCGTGAACGAACGTCCATAGGTTATGGGAAATTAAGCGGCGAAGAGATGAAGACCAGACAAAAGAGAGCAACGACAGCAAGTGTTCCATTATTTGTTTACCGAAATGAATGTGGAATCTTTAAAACTGGACACGATTTTGTTTTTTGTTTTCTTCAATCTCAATTTAATTTTGTGTCTTCAAATCGTGCTTTCTCGTATACTTGTGGTAAAACTATAGTTTACATGTGGCAATCAACAATACTCATAAAAATATGAATGAATCGGCTAGAACAATAACGGTCTCTAATATTTTAGTTTCACAAGAGAAAGCTAGAAAAAAAACCAAGCGGATTTCATTCAAATTATCAGCCGAGTGTACATTTTACGGGCATGCAACCAAATTTGAGAGCTGCTGTAAAATTGAAACCAGACATCACATGTAAATTTCCCGGAGTCAAAATACTGGATATGTTGATATGTGGCATAAGTATAGTTGGATATATTTGACATAAAGTGTCAAATTCAGTTTTATGCCAATAAAATAACATGGCGGTTAAATTCAAAAAGCCACAAAATCGATGTACAACTAAAACTTTGTTGTATCAGTTGTAATTGTGTTATCTGCAACAAATTCACTTACAATTCAGTTTTAAATATGTTTCTCCGAAAAAATCGAAACTTGTTTTCTGCAATCTTTATAAAAACGTTAAATCAATAGCCAATCGGTGTGTCTTATATTATGTCTCTCTGGTCGACACTCACTCAGTAATATATTGGTTGAAAAAAAGTCTGTTTTTCCGAAAGTGCGTGAATTTTCTAGAAGTAAAATGTTGGCATTTGACGATGAAATGAACTTTGAAAATGTCATTCAATTCTATTCATACAAAACTTGTATGAAGACACGAATTTAATATTTTTCAGAAAATATCTATGGAATGCAGACATGACAAATCATTGCAACTAAAATATTAAATTTATTTGGTTATTTTGTTGTATAAAAGTTGTTACAATTTATTAATATCTTTTTCATTTGTTGCAAATAAGTTTTAAATAAGTTTCTAACAACATTTAGTATATTCGAAGAATGATAGTTTTATCAACAGCAGTGATGGTTTTCGATAGACATCTGTAGGCATAGACCATTGTCTATACAATCGATTGGTATAGGCAAAGTGTAGGCAATGTGTACATGTACATAACTAAAAACGTTTGTGTTTTGCCTGTACATTTGTTGTCTATAGACATGTCAATCTGTTCATCACTGATCAACAGAATTATAACATGATTATCAGTAAAATAATGAGGAATTATAACACGCGGGAGTTTGTTTTGCGATTTGTTCTCCGACCGGGCGCCTCCCCAGGTGGCGGATAGGGGAAGTTCGCTCCCAAAGGAGAGGGTACCGGGGAAATAAAATACCCGGGCGGATCAAAATACAAAGGACGAGACACGGGACACAAATGTATTTCTCGGGTGCAGTGTGGCTCAGCACGCCCCTCACCTTAAATTCATCCAGCTCGAAATCGAAACATTGTGCCCCGGACGAGGGGAGGCCACGGAGCTCACCCTCCCCGGAACCTGACCGGAGCTCCACAGTTGAAAACCGTTTTGAATATTGGAACCTTGAATTTGAGAGGAGGTTTTGAGTCGAAGAAGTTCGAATTAGTTGAGAGAGCGAATGTTTTTGGTTTAGATGTTTTAGCTTTGAGTGATGTTCGTATTAAAGGACAGTTTGAGGATACTCTAGGGAATTATCGCGTATTTTTGTCGGGTGTTTCTAGAGGAAGAGCTAATTGGGGCGTAGGTTTTTTGATTCACAAAAATTTAGAGTCTTTGGTAGTCAGTCATAGATTTGTCAATGAAAGATTAATGTGGATCTCGATTAAAATTGGGGTGGCAGTTTATAGATTCGTGAGCGTTTACTCACCATGCGAAGGGGCAGATTCGGACCATTTGAATGACTTCTACATTGATCTGAATGACGTAGTCGATAGAAAGGGTAGTGAAAGAGTGATTCTGTTAGGCGATTTCAATGCGAGAGTGGGTAGAAACGATCCAAATTTCTCCGCTGTGCTAGGAAAATTTGGTGAAGAGTCTTCCGCGAATGGAAATGGGAAGAGATTACTCGATTTTTGCCAGAGTTCAGACTTAGTTATAACTAATTCATATTTCAAGCACCAGAAAATTCACATGTATTCGTGGGAAAATCCTGGCCAGAATCGAAAATCTCTTCTCGATTACGTTATCGTTGAAGCAAGCTTGCGCAAAACAATTTTGAATACGAGAGTGTACAGAAGTTTTGGTTTGGACTCTGATCACTACTTGGTAGCCAGCAAATTGTGTATTAGCAAGTGTGGCGTAAGAAGCTATCAGAGGTCAATAAAAAGAGTGAAAGTGGAAAGATTGCGAGATGTGAATGTAGCGAGAGAGTTTTTAGCAAAATTAGATGAAAAATTTGCGCAGGTCGAAGTGAATGAAGCGTCCCATATTGAGTATGAATGGAATGTGTTTAAGGAAGTGATTGTAGAAGTAGCAAAAGAGTGTTGTGGCATGTTTGTCGTCAAGAATGGGAGAAAGAAGAGTGAATGGTGGAATGAAGATATTAGAATTGATGTGAAGGAAAAGAGAATGAGATGGATCCACTGGTTGCAGAATCGAACTGATGAAAATCTGGTGTCGTATAGGGAACAAAAGCGTGTGGTGAAAATGATGGTGAAAGGAGCAAAGGAGAGAGAATGGGTGAAATTTGGACAGGATCTAGAAGTTGCTGGACAATAAAAGAATAAGGTATTCTGGTCAAGGGTTAAGAACATTAGGAATGGAGGCAAGAAACATGCTCCTGGAACTGTTTTGGACAAGTTAGGCAATGTAGTGATGGGCAGAAAGAATGTGTTGAAACGATGGAAGGAATATTTTGATGAATTGCTGAATGTAGAAAATGCCGATTTGGTGAATGAGAATGTGAATGAGAATGTGAATGGAAATGGGAATGAAGAGAGTTTCGAAGAGATTAGCATGGATGAAATTCAGAGTGCAATTAATAAGTTGAGTTGGGGTAAGGCTGCGGGTGTGGATGAGATTCGGAATGAATATTTGATTAGCAGTGGTTTGGTAGGTGTTCGCTGGTTACATCGTATCTTTAATTTAGCTTGGGATTCCTCTTTTGTCCCTGAAGAGTGGGGTGGCGCAGTCATTTCGCCACTTCATAAGAAAGGCAGTAATAGAGACTGCAACAACTATCGAGGAATTTCTCTACTGAGCGTTGTCGGTAAAGTATATAGTGCAATTTTGGAAAAGAAAACAAGAGCTATTGTCGAATCGCTCTTAGATGAAAATCAATCGGGTTTCCGCCCTATGCGCGGCTGTCAAGATCAAATTTTTTGCATGAGACAATTAATGGAGAAATTCCTTGAAAGAAATGGGGAACTGTACTTCTCTTTCGTGGATTTGCAGAAAGCATACGACTGCATTCCCAGATCTAAGTTGTTGTCAGTCTTGGCCGAATAATGGTCTGCGACAGGGCTGTACAATTTCACCTCTTCTATTCATTATTTATATGGACAAGCTGATCAAATCAGCCAATTTAAGGGGTAGAGTAGCTTTGGGGGGCAATATTATCTCTGCACTCGCTTACGCAGATGATCTGGTATTGTTTGGCAATTCTGAAGGTGAGCTGCAAAATAGTATCAAAGATTTGGAAAAGGCTTGTACGAACTTCGGAATGACCATTAGCGGCAACAAAACTCAAGTTATGCATGTGGGCAAAACTCGAAATCCAATTCATTGCACATTGAATGGCAACTTGTTGGAACAAGTTTCCCAATTCAAATATTTGGGTTGCATCTTTTCGGAAGATGGCAAGTTTAATAAAGAGTTTGAACAGCGTAGGGTTAATGGAAATAAAGTAGTAGCGCAGCTTAGATCACACGTTTGCAATAAACGTGAATTGAGTACAGAAACAAAGATGTTGATTCACGGGTCAATCTTCAGACCAACTATTCTTTATGGTAGCGAGAGCTGGGTTGATTCTGAGAATTTAATTCATGATTTGGAAGTGTCTGATATGAAAGTGTTGAGGATGGTTTCGGAAGTCTCGCTCTGGATTGTCGTCCGCATCATCCAATCTTCCGAAAATAAAATTGGCAACAAATCGCCCCTCAGAATCGGTTGTCATTTTTTTTCATTAGAATAATATTCGCCTTCAATAATCAGCATCGTAGTTTGTACGGTTTTGTGTATCACAAATAATATGCAACATTAAAAGAACCATAAATATACCGAATGATTATAAAGGGTGATTTTTTAATAGCTTTCGAACTTTTTTTCGTATATTTTTTAAGCATATACACCGAATGAAATTCGAAGCTCATGCGGATTCATATTTATTACGATATAGAAAACAATCTAATTGCATTCTTGGAGCTTTCGATGGTCCAACATTTGAACTGATCACTTGTTGGCATTTCTAGGAAAATAATCGATTATGAATATAATTTGCAATGAAATTTGTTGCTCTTTTCAGAGTTTCCATCGAACCCAAAAAATAAGATTCGGCAAGAATAATTTTTCATGATTTATATGAAAATGCAAATTCAAAGCAAAAAATAATAATTGATAGTGTTTTACGTCAAGTGCAATTCAATGATACAGGATTTAACGTTTTTTGTTTGACCGCACATGCAGGTTGTGATAAAACATTTGTTCAAACGGCAATTATATGGTTTAGATGTTTTAGCTTTGAGTGATGTCCGTATTAAAGGACAGTTTGAAGATACGTTAGGGAATTATCGCATATTTCTGTCGGGTGTTTCTAGAGGAAGAGCTAATTGGGGCGTAGGATTTTTGATTCACAAAAATTTAGAATCTTCGGTAGTCAGTCATAGATTCGTCAATGAAAGATTAATGTGGATCTCGATTAAACTTGGGGGAGCAATTTATAGATTTGTGAGTGTTTATTCGCCTTGTGAAGGGGCAGATCCGGATCGTTTGAACGATTTCTACATCGATCTGAATGACGTAGTCGATAGAAAGGGCAGTGAAAGAGTGATTCTATTAGGCGATTTTAATGCGAGAGTGGGTAGAAATGATCCAAATTTTTCCGCGGTACTGGGAAAATTTGGTGAAGAGTCTGCCGCGAATGGTAATGGGAAGAGATTACTCGATTTATGCCAGAGTTCGGATTTAGTTATAACTAATTCATATTTCAAGCACCAGAAAATTCACATGTATTCGTGGGAAAATCCTGGCCAGAATCGAAAATCTCTTCTCGATTACATTATCGTTGAGGCAAGCTTGCGCCAAACTGTATTGAATACAAGAGTGAATAGAAGTTTTGGTCTAGACTCTGATCACTACTTGGTAGCCAGCAAACTATGCATTAGCAAGAGCGGCTTAAGTAGCTATCAGAAGTCAACAAAAAGAGTGAAAGTGGAAAGATTGCGTGATGTGAATGTAGCGAGAGAGTTTTTAGCAAAATTAGGGGAGAAATTTGCGCAAGTCGAAGTGAACGAAGCGTCTGATATTGAGTATGAATGGAATTTGTTTAAGAAAGTGATTGTAGAAGTAGCAGAAGAGTGTTGTGGCATGTTTGTCGTCAAGAATGGGAGAAAGAAGACTGAATGGTGGAATGAAGATATTAGAATTGCTGTGAAGGAAAAGAGAATGAGATGGATCCGCTGGTTGCAGAACCGAACTGATAAGCATCTGGTGTCGTAAAGGGAAAAAACCTTTTGGTGAAAATGATGGTGAAAGGAGCAAAAGAGGTGAAGTTTGGTCAGGATCTAGAAGTTGCTGGACAACAGAGGAATAAGGTATTCTGGTCAAGGGTTAAGAACATTAGGAATGGAGGCAAGAAACATGCTCCTGGAGCTGTTTTGGACAAGTTGGGCAATGTAGTGATGGGTAGAAGGAATGTGTTGAAACGATGGAAGGAATATTTTGATGAATTGCTGAATGTAGAAAATGCCGATTTGATGAATGAGAATGTTAATGTAAATGTGAGTGAAGAGAGTTTGGAAGAGATTAGCATGGATGAAATTCAGAGTGCAATTATTAAGTTGAGTTGGGGTAAGGCTGCGGTTGTGGATGAGATTAGGAATAAATATTTGATTATTAGTGATTTGGTAGGTGTTCGCTGGTTATATCGCATCTTTAATTTAGCTTGGAGTTCCTCTGTTGTCCCCGAAGAATGGGGTGGCGCAGTCATTTCGCCACTTCATAAGAAAGGCAGTAATAGAGACTGCAACAACTATCGAGGAATTTCTCTACTGAGCGTTGTCGGTAAAGTATATAGTGCAATTTTGGAAAAGAGAACAAGAGCTATTGTCGAATCGCTCTTGGATGAAAATCAATCGGGTTTCCGCCCAATGCACGGCTGTCAAGATCAAATTTTTTGCATGAAACAACTAATGGAGAAATTCCTTGAAAGAAATAGGGAACTGTACTTCTGTTTCGTGGATTTGCAGAAAGCATACGACTGCATACCCAGATCTAAGTTGTTGTCAGTCTTGGCCGAATAATGGTCTGCGACAGGGCTGTACAATTTCACCTCTTCTATTCATTATTTATATGGACAAGCTGATCAAATCAGCCAATTTAAGAGGTAGAGTAGCTTTGGGGGGCAATATAATCTCTGCACTCGCTTACGCAGATGACCTAGTACTGTTTGGCAATTCTGAAGGTGAGCTGCAAAATAGTATCAGGGATTTGGAAGAGGCTTGTACGAACTTCGGAATGACCATTAGCGGCACAAAAACTCAAGTTATACATGTGGGCAAAACTCGAAAGCCAATTCATTGCACATTGAATGGCAACTTGTTGGAACAAGTGTCCGTATTCAAATATTTGGGTTGCATCTTCTCGGAAGATGGCAAGTTTAATAAAGAGTTTGAACAGCGTAGGGTTAATGGAAATAAAGTAGTAGCGCAACTTAGATCACACGTTTTCAATAAACGTGAATTGAGTAAAGAAACAAAGATGTTGATTCACGGGTCAATCTTCAGACCAACTATTCTATATGGTAGCGAGAGCTGGGTTGATTCTGAGAATTTGATTCATGATTTGGAAGTGTCTGATATGAAAGTGTTGAGAATGGTTTCGGGAGTCTCGCGCCACGATCAGTGGAAAAATAGAATCCGAAATGAGGCGATTCGGGGGGATTTAAACGTCGATTCGGTAGGGGAGGGAGCAAGAAAATCCAGACTGAGATGGTTTGGTCATGTTAAACGCATGGGAGAAGAGTGATTACCGGAACGTATTCTGTTCACCGATGCTGACGGGCCGAGAGGTAGGGGTCGACCACGTAGACGTTATTTAGATTCTATTCAATATGATTTGAATACGAGAGGATATGAATGGTGTGATAAAACTCAAAACTTGGCTCTCGATCGGAGTTTGTGGAGAGGTATTGTTGGGAGTGTATGAGGCTTTTTGTTTCGCAAAACAGACCAGACGCTTAAAGGCAATAATGGTCTATAAATGTTCGTGGTTGTTGTTGTTGTTGTTGTTGTTGTTGTTGTTGTTGTTGTTGTTGTTGTTGTTGTTGTTGTGGTTGTTGTGGAAATATAGCACAAAGTAGTATGAAAAATCGGGTAAAGTAGTCACAATGGAGTTGGAGTTACGTTTGAGTTGTTTCTTGTCAACATTTTTCCAACTATTGAAAATATATTTCAGATGTATCAACTCCATTGCAACTTAAATTCGGGAAATAAGCTGAATTTTCCGGACTCAAACGAATTTTTAATGTGAAAATGAGAATAAAAGTGTAACTAAAATTATTTTCAAATTTTCCGAAAATCTAAGGGATGTGAGATCTCAATATTCTACAATTGTTTGGGCTGGGAATGTCTTAAGCTTTGTTGAACAAATGTAGTATTCTCTTAAAATGTTCAAAATATAGCAGATATATTAATGTTGCAATATTCAGCTATTTTCATTTTCCATTTTTTAAACCAAAACATTAGAGCTAAAAGTGATTCTTCAAGCGATTCAAATGAGTAATGATTATTGTTAAGATTTCACCGTAAAATACACAGGTAATTCAAAGTGAAATAACAACAATTAAATTATGATGTCTTGAGATAATTCCGTTTGTCATCCAAAATAAATTGGTTTTTCTTTGTTCACTTTACAAATTTCAGTCATATAAATTTAGTTGACTAACGATGTTCTTTATTTCGCATGACAAAAAATCTAATTTAATTTTCGTGTTTTCGTGTAACTTCTTTCTCCTGTCCTTTTTGTGAAATTGTTTAATGCCACTATTTATGATATCACCGCGCGCGAATGATTCAAAAATATCATTGAAATTCTAATATTGATAATTTATCAATAAATAATTATTCATAACGAACCTCACAGAATTGTCGATTTGCATGTGTGTGTATTAATAATACACTGCTGTCTTCGGACATCAAGAAAACTTAATGTGAATTCCAAACAAAAGAAGTAGACACATCTAACTCACATTTCAAACTTTATTTATGTGTAGATGTAAGGACGCACCAAACTATTTTAATTGGTTTTTACAAATAATGTTAGAGGTAATAATTGATTATTGAAGAAACTTCAATAATTGAAGTTCAAACTTGGTGTGCTCATTCAATCAGTTTGATGTACTGGAGCACATCTTCACAGTGTCGATTGCCCCATAACTAATATACCGTCGGAAAGGTACTCTCCACTTGCTGCGAGGCATCCTCTCTGGCTGAAGTTTTAACCTCTCGAGGCATCACCTCTGGCTGAAGTTTCAACGTGTGGTTTGCCGAAAACGTCCCTACTAAATCGAAAGTTTCCTAATATATTTTGAAGTGACATCAAATCGGTGTACTGGAGCTATCACCGGATCTCGTCGGATATCAACGAATAATATACCATTAAATAGCTAAGGCCATGCGCTAGAAATTTGAGAGTTTAAATTTTCGGAATTCGAAAATTTAAGTGTGACATTTTAGATAAGTACATAGAGACAAATAGGTTCTCAGGCTGACTCTGGAAAATATCATTGAAACAAAATATATGTTTTTTTGTCGGTTTTATTACTCGAAATATTCTTCTCCGGATTTAATACACTTGTTAAAGCGATTGAACAGTGATTCAAATGCGTGATCTAGCTCATTTTGTGGAAAAGCCTCCAATGCCGGTGTACTGGCTGTTTGAATGGTCGGAATGTCGTCAAAAAAACATCCTTTTAACTCTAATTCCAATTTTGGGAATAAAGAGAAGTCGCCAAATCTGGTGAATACGGTGGATGATTTAACACACAGACTTGATTTTGAGCCAAAAACTGACGAAAAATGATTGATGTGTGACTCGGTGCATTTTCGTGCAGCAAAGACCAACTGTGTGGATCGCGATATTCAATGTTCGGGCCGAATGCGACGGATTCTGTGCATCAAACGCTTTAAAACTTCGAGGCAATACGCGCCAATAACTGTTTGACCAGTTGGTAGGAATCCTTTGTAGATAATTCGTTTGCTATCGAAGAATGTGATGAGCATTGTCTTAATTGTTGATGGAACTTTTCGTATTTTTTTGGCTTGTGGTGAATATTTTGACTTCCATTCCGCCACTTTGACGCTTAGTTTCTGGATCATATTGAAAGCACCATATTCCATAAATCGTACCAATTGATTTCAGGAAGTTTGGATCATTTTTTGTAACAGCAACGACGTCTCTGGAATGTCACACTATGAATTGATTTTTGTGAATTTTTGTTAAAATTTTTACATCGTATCAAAAATTGTTTGGGAAGAAATGTCATATCTTTGTTATTCGTCAAATGTCTTGAAATTTTGACACGTAATAGAGAAAAGTCCAAGCTTCAAAATTCATGTTCAAACACACTGGTTTAGGACCTCCTGTTGAGGAATATTCGAGTCTGAGAACTTATTTGTCTCTTTGTGTATGTTCGAAAATTTAAAAAATTCACAATTGTTGTATGAGAGCTATCTTCCCAAAGGTCAACCGGGGGAAACCTCAATATTCATTCGACACGCAATCCAAAACTGTACAACATATTGAATTTTGAGACACTGCGAACTCACTGTTTTCGAAAAATTGAATGGAAATTTTGTATGTAGGCTTCTAGGAGGGCTAGCTGGAGGGCTAATCAAAAATAAATCTCGAAGCACAGTCGGAAAAGCTTAACCTGAAAATATCAGACCGATTGGACTTACCGTTTGGACTGTAATCCATGAACATACAAATAAATAAATAAATACAATCAGTGACGATCGAAATACTAAATGTTTCACATTAAGTAATAATACAAGTAATCAAAACCAACTTCACTCCAAAACCTGTTACAAATCTCTAAATCTGTTATGTTCTTTTGAGAATCTGAATTCAATTTGAATTGATTCAATTAAGAATCATAACGATAATGCATAGCATGGCTGAGTTCTAATAACTGAATTTTTGTATAACCCACAATCGGCTCTGGGGATGTGGTGGTTGATAACTATCCCATATATTCAGAAAAGTTCCTTTTTCGTATAAAGGATCATTTATTTATGTATATTCATCTAACACTATTGCAAGGGTTTTGTGTATGTTTTCATGGTCACTGGCATGAACAGTTAAAACGGTTCGCTGTTGTTTGTGTTGAGACATCATATATATAATAGTGCATTCCGTGTTTAATTCCTTGGCCAAACTATCTTTTTTTGTGATATTTTGTTGTTGAATACGTTTTTATGGTCAAAAATGTGACTTTATGAATATTTTTATTGATAGAATGGTAGATATTCTTGGATATGCTTGAATTTTGGCCCAATAAAATTGTAAGAGGAAAGACAATTTTAGAGCACTTGATAAGTACGAACAGAATATACGATACCAATCGTGAAATTATTATATTTAAACGCACCGCTCCCTAAAAAAGCAGCATCATCGCATGGCAATGGCACAAATATCAAATAGCAAATACCGACTAAATATTGAAGCCGTAAATACCTCAATACTTGTAAAAATAAATACAAACGAAGAAAGAAACCCTCCCCTCATCGTTTTTTTGCTGTGAGCACAATTTGTGAATAAAAAGAGATCTACACGTACTGTTATATATACATTGCTCCGTTTGCTGTTCCTTCTATCGTTCACTGTACGAACATCGAACGCATGCAATAGAATATCATGCAATAGCAACGAATACAGAAAATTAAACAACTTTCCCCTAATTTGATGTCGAGTCGTGCGTTTCAATTTGACGCTCTTACGGAAAACACGCGTATATGTATTTACGCTGGTTCAGACTCATACATTTACAAATGTCGTGAATGTTGTGTGCGGGCAAGTGAATTTAACACGAACATGCACATACACAGGATAAAAAGAATACGGTTAGATCTTATTCCTATGCTTTCATTGATAAATAGTACTGCAGCTTTGAATCAAACCTCTGATTTAATATTGAAACACCGAATCGAATCACAAGGGTCGCACGAATCACTGGCACAAGGATACACGAACCCCAAATTGTTTGTAACTTATGTATACAATGTACATACAGTATTTTCTGGGAAAATTTACATTTGCATTTTCTCTACACAAAACAAAAGAGAATGAAAGTATGCTGTTCATGCAAATATTATCTAATCCAATGAAAATGTTACAACAAAATTGCAACAATGCTCTGAGTCCGAACTAGTCAATTTCTGATTGGTCACCTGTATTAATCATCATTTAGTTATTTAAGTTATTTAAGTTTTCCCCCTGACTCTCCTGAGTCAGGCCGGTTTTTCATGGTTTCCCGGATTTAAATTGGTTCCTTTAGTCACTCGTAGACATCCCCCATCCCTGTAATTGTTTTTTTTTTAAGTCGTTACATGGGCGGAATTTATGCCGTATTGGGCACTTTCCCAGCATACATGAGTTACTGCGTAGCTCTTGTACATATTGGTATAAATTTAGGATTCGTAATAAATAAGTAAATGAATGAAATATAAAAAAAACCTTTTTTCGATGTGAATTCTCGTGCCGCAAGTGAATACGAGACGGAAATTTGTTGATATCAACTTTGTTCTGCAAATTATATGGATCGGGTTCTATGATATATGTGTTTTGATCTGAAATTTTGTGTTTTGTTATCGCTTGCAGCACGAAAATTCACATCGAGAAAGGGTTTTTATTTTTCTTATTTTCAAATTATTAATTTTTGTCGAAGCTTGCACGCGGCTAAGGTCGAACATTGAAATCCCCATCACTAGGGTTTAAGTTGGTCAATCTCAAACCTTTGATGGTTTTTCTGTAGTAGGTCGAAGGACACTTTCATCGATCGGACCTCTGAATCCTAATGTCGACTTTCGAAAATTTGCTGCATATATTATATTCTTTTTCACTCAGGTTGCATGAATCCATTGTATATTCCATTAAAGAAAATTGCTCTCTCAAGTCCAAAATCTAGGTTCATTCCCAAAAACGAAGACCAATTTCATTCCGATTTAAATGAATTAGATTCAATGTTCAATGCAAGTTTACACACATGTACATTTTGTCATGTGACAAGAATTGACATATACTCCTGATCTTTGATTTCTAAAGGATCCAAGGATCTCTTCAGGGATGAATCGTCGATGATTTGCTCTCAGTCACACACACATATAGCGGGCAAACATGCATGTGACAAGACATATACATTTTTTGTTCATCTTTATGGATGGTGTGTTTTATTTAAATATATACGATAGAGAAGGGTATTTTCCCTTAAATCCGCATAGAATTTAGTGCTGTGTCAGTACATTGTCATTATGCCACACGAATATCTAAGCAACTGTCAATATAAATATTAGTTCGGAACATTTATTTCAATTTAGCAGGGAAAGAGAATGTTTAGATAGCATCAATTCTATAAAAATAAAAGAACTAATGTTCCACATTCAGTGCCAGATCACTGTACTTTGACGTTACAAACTCAAATGGTTGATAATGCAATTTGAATAGCCTGAACCACGCATGGATAGAGAGAGAGAAAGAATTTTAGTGTGTACTTTATATATTTATATGCATAACGGAGGGAATTTGGATGTATGCGCACCATTTACTAACTAAAAAATGCTAATGGGAACGCAGACGATGAAAGCAGTCCCAGGCCTACATAGAAGCAACACAAGAGGAGATCGAATAAGAATAGGTACATAAGCACAGTAAATGGTAGAAATCAATGTAGACGAAGTGTTGCCATTACTTTATGTTGTGGTACGATTGAAAACGAGACATTGCCTGAACCATTAAATAAGGGGTGGTTTCGATCAAAATTTCTTGATTCATAAAAGGCACTACATGACATATACTTGTAGTATCTCAAGCATGTTCAATAATACTGTGGAAAGTGTTTTTTCGTAATGATGCAACGTGCATTATGCATCGCTCTATACAATTATTTTACAAGCTATCGGAAATGAGATATTGTCCACACAAATTTGAACATTCTGGTTGTCGTTTCATTTTTACTTTTCCGCAAACACCACTGTGTGTGGTAAAGGTATTGCGATCGGTCCAAAAAATTCAAAACGCTCGGAATAAGTTTTCTATGCGTTTTGAACCTAGAAAAAACGATGGCAACAATTACCGGAGCAATTTTTTGTCCGTGTGTGATACGTTGTCCGTTGTCCGTTGTACGTTGTATGTTGTATGTTGTACGCAAAAAATTTGTTAACACGATAACACAAAAAATTGATTTTAGAATTGAACAAAAACTGACACACACATTTGTCTTCATTAGGAATAGAAACCTATTAATTTTCAGCCTAATCGGGTAGCTCTAGTGGAGTGGAATCAAAAAATGGGCGGTTTTTCAATATAATTACGAAAAATTTGTATGGGGGCTATGACTATTTCGCATTGTATCATTATGAAACTTTCAGAATATTATTTTTTTTTGAAAAAAATGAGTCATGCAAAATTTCAAGTCATTCCGATAAGATTTAGGACTACCTCCCCTGCAAAATTTTCGATTTTCGGCGTCTTCTCGGGGTCGAAACGAAAAATGTGTATGGCAGCTATCTCAAGTTTACATTGTAACGAATTGAAACTTTCAGAATATTATTTTTTTCATGAAAAAAGTGAGTCGTGCAAAATTTCAAGTCATTTCAATGGGATTTAGGTTTACCTCCCATGTAAAATTTTCGTTTTTTGGGACTTTTTCGAGGTCAAAACTGAACATTTGTATGCCGACTTTCTCAAGTTCACATTGTAACGAATTGAAACTTTGAATATATTATTTTTTTATGAATAAAATGAGTCATGCACAATTTCAAGTCATTCTGACTAGATTTAGGACTACCTCCCCTGCAAAATTTCGGATTTCTGGGGTCTTTTCGGGGTCAAAACTGAAAAATTGTATGGCGGCTATTTTGAGTTAACATTGTTTCCTTTTGGAACTGTCAAAATATTATTTTCTAAGTTTTTCAAGTCATTCTGATGAGATTTAAGACCAGCTCCCTCACAAAATTTTCAATTTTCGGGGTCAATATTCAAATCTACAAATTGGATGAAGTATTTGTGATTTTCTAATCTGTGTTTTTTCATCAGTTTGAATGCACATGCTGTTACCGAAAGTTATACTGTTATACATAACATAAATGCAGAACCATATCTATCGTTGGAATGAATTGAAAGTTCACATCAGAGTGAACTAATTTGTAATTGTTATTACCAATTCAAAAATAGAGAACGTTGAAGTAAGAATTAGGAACTGGGATGTTTATTTGTTTTTATATTAAAATTGAAATTTAAATCACATGATGTGTAATGACTCGAAATTCGATCTCATCGTAATGACTTCAAATTTTCTGTGATTTATTCTCAAAGTTGCATGATGATTCGATAAGAAATAAATAATAAGAAACATAAATCTAATACAAATGAGTAGCAATCAATGAAAAATGCGTAAGCCCGAACAATTTCGAGAAATGTGGGGAAAAGTTAGTTTAACGTACGTAAGACCATTTATTTTAAATAAAATCTACCGACGTTGGTTTCGCAGTCAATACTCCAAAAAATTGGGGCCTAAAAAGTTACAATAGCTAGGTTTGGGTTTTGTATCACTGCTTTATTCGCAAGACACTTTCACACAGCGCTGAGAATCGTTTATTCTTCCTATACTTTTTTCATTTATTGGAATGACGATGCTACATTTTTTTCAAAAAGTACGTTTGACGTACTCATTCTGTACAATAATATTTATCCAATTCCTAGAAAACACAATTAGTCCGATACAGTCATCTCTATTAGTTTGTTTTCAGTCATTTTAGATCTATTTTAATATTACATAGTATTACGCGGTGCAATTGCTGCTTGACGAATGTGATAAAAATTAAAGTCTCGAATGTTGACTGGTTTTTTGATAGTGTATGCATATGAAGTTGAACATTATTTGTTCCCGCGTGTAAAAAAGTGACGGATTGATCATGATTTATCATGAATTTTAATCAAAAATATCGGAAATGTATCAAAATAACCGACCAATATCGATTCTTATAATGCGACACATATACGATAGTTCTGGAGAAAATAACGAAAAGTAAAAATAAGACTTTAAAAAGCTGGACTTGATTTCATTGACAAAATACATTTTGGATAAACAGTTCCTGTAAGCGAAAAATTTGAGATTTCCTTATTAAATCGGAGACAATCAATCATTCATAATATTTCTCAAAATATCATCATTCAATTCTTCTATTTTCATCTGAAAGAAACACAAATGTGAGAACCTTGTGAGAACTATTGTTTTAAATCGGAAAAAATGCTATGGAACTAGGTTTTGATTAGAAGCATCTTCGATATTCCCATGAAGAAACCGAAGATGCTATATGTTTGGTCCAGAGTATGTTGGTGTCAATATAAATTCATATCTTGATTCCATATGACAACTTACAAGGGAATCATTTTACACAGTCAATCGTCAAATACTTCAAACAAGTCAATTCTATACTACTGGCCAAAATTTTATGCCTATAACCAAAATTCAGACAATTTCCAATGTAATATTTTTCTTCAAGGTTATAATCTTTTGTTTTTAGACGTTTTTATTGAATTTAACAAAAAATCATTTCGAATATTCAGAGCATGAAATTCAGAATAGTAAGAAAATAACGAAAAGTAAATAATGTTTTCAACAAAGAATATCGTACTCATTACTAGAAATCCTGTATTTATTTTGTAAATGTCAAAAATGTCTGATTTGAACTGTCTGGCGCATAGTATGTACCATGAGTAAAACGCAATATAAATGTCAATACGGGCACATCCATAGCACCATCCAACCATATTATACTCTCTTACTATTGCAAAATGTAATGAATAAATGAAAGGAAATCTAAGGAGAATGCAATACTATGCTCCGTTAAAACAGAGCTCGTGAAAGTTATGTGGTATTTTACCATCGTGTCGGTATATCTGTTGTTGTCACTCGTTTGAACAAGGCATAACGACTACCAATTGACTGAGAGAAACGTCAAAAGTACTGGAAAGTATTGTCTCTAAATCGCATGTACTGTGAGCCTTGCGTTTGAACTACTTGACGTTTAACTGTGTAGAGCGCGTGCTCCCAATCCAAGCGGACCGTGCTTGTATGGGATTGGAGAGCTATTCGAGAGTATGCCAATTGACCGCGTCATCTCATTTAACATCGGTGAACTCAATTTAGATCCATTGTAATACGAACAAAATTTTTATTGACACAAATAATAAAAACAAATGAGTCATTGAAACGATTGAAATATCACATCAATTCTACTGCCCAATAGATGGCGCTGGAGAATAGATATGATTAAAATGTCTCAAATAGCACGGTCCTCTTGTCCCAATTCAATTCTTTCGGTAATCTAATGCAAATCCATAAATTTTTGGGTCCATTTTGATTCGATCTGGGTATCGCTCTTGAATGTATGATTATTATCTAACATTGGCGTGGCATTTCAATGATCATAAAATAAAACATTGTCCCACAAAATGAAAGTGACTCAATTTAAAGTTTCAATCCATTTTGAGATCGGAAAGGTTTCGAGATATGTTTTTGTGAGCCTGTAATACCTTTTCCATACGTTTTTCACACGTTTCTGTTACCGTTAATCTAATTTTCCAGTTATATTATACGTAAACTGGAAACAACGAAGGCTAAGGTATGCTGAGGAGAAAACCAGGGGTGGAATTCAATCGTTTCACAGCTTTTCACATATTTATGAAAAATTCACATGATTCTCAAAAGACAAAAACACAATTAAGTTGATATTTTTACAAGCATGCTTGTTGAATCCTTCGAAGACAACTAACTAAATATATTGGAGTCCGAGTTTTGATCGAAGTATTGGCGTTCGACTTGAGGTTTCTTACATTTAAAAAAAGACAATGAATTAGTTTGCAGTACAAAATAAAATTAAAAATTTCCAATCTATACTATTTTCGTTTATTAAAAGTTGAAAATTCGAACATAGCTGCACAATGGACGAAATAATCTTTTTTTACTTGAAATATGACAAAATATCAGCTTAGGTCACCTCAGCTCATCACATCACAATAAACAAATGTAATATTAGGAGTGCCGGTTAATAATGTCGATTTTTTGGCTTGAAAATGGCATTTATTTGAATAACGAAATGAATGAGTACATTAACCAACATAACACGTGGTTTGAAAAGTCCCGAGGCTAACTAAGAAAAATAAATTTTTTAGGCAAAATTCGACTTTATTCATCAAGATAGTCTCCTTTGAGGGCGATACAATAAGTCCAGCGTTTCTCTAACATTTCGATACCCTTTTTATAGTACGATTTGTCAAGACCCTCAAAATAAGCTTCAGTTTCGGCAATAACTTCTTCATTTGACCCAAATCTTTTTCCACGGAGCATTTTCTTGAGATCTTCGAACAGATAATAGTCGCTGGGGGCCAGATCTGGAGAATACGGTGGATGGGGAAGCAATTCGAAGTGCAATTCACACAATTTTTCCATTGTTACGAATGACTTGTGACACGGTGCATTGTCTTGGTGAAAGAGGACTTTTTTCTTCTGCATTTGAGGCCGTTTTTCTGCGATTTCTTTCTTCAAACGTTCCAATAACGCCATATAATATTTTTCCCTTTTCAAGGTAGTCAACGAATATTATACCATGCGCATCCCAAAATACAGACGCCATAACCTTTCCAGCCGACTGTTGCGTCTTTGGTCGCTTTGATCGGCTTTCACCCCTCTCTTTCCACTCAGCAGACTGTCGATTTGATTCCGGTGTGTAGTGGTGAATCCATGTTTCATCCATTGTCACATACCGACGTAAAAAGTCCTGTTTATTGCGCTTGAACATTTCCAAACAGCGCTCCGAATCATCAACACGTTGTTGTTTTTGGTCCGGTGTGAGAAAACGCGGCACCCATTTCGAAAATAGCTTTCTCATACCTAAATGTTTATGTAAAATATGATGTACACGTTCCGTTGATATCTTTACGATGTCAGCAATCTCACGCAATTTCAGCTTACGATCACTTCGAACAATTTTCAGGAATTTTTTGGATGTTTTCTGGAGTAACTGCCTCATTTGGACGACCAGAGCGTTCAGCATCATCGGTGTCTGTACGGCCACGTTTGAAGTCAGCAAACCATCGTTCCACTGTTGCTTTCGATGGAGCAGAGTCCGGATAACATTTATCAAGCCAAGATTTTGCTGTGACGTTATTTTTCCCATCAAAAAACAATGATAAATCAACACACGAAATTGCTTTGAATCCATTTTTTTGAAAATATCACACTAAATGCTTCACTAAAACCACTGTTTACTTGTGAACTAAACGTCAGATTGTCATGAAATTTTGACAGGCGTCGTTTGAAAGATTGTACTTTCTAGAAATAATAAGGATTTTATAATAGTGACGCCATCTAGGTGTCAGCCTCGGGACTTTTCAATCCACGTGTTATTGCCCATCGTTAGCTATGATCTCCCGCTGTATTTCTGGGAGCACATGAATTCCCCCCTATATTATGGGGTGGGGGTATCCTTTCATTCAGGGAAAGGTCATTTTTTCGAATGTTTGGAAAAAGCGAGCCCATATTTTTTCCAACAGATATGCGATCAATCTAAGTGGTTAGCAGTCTGAAAGTGTGATGTCTAGAGATTAAGGGGGAAGGAAAATAATTTCCGCTTTGGTCATTTGAGTGATTTTTCGGGGGTACCCGTAGTTTGAGGGAGTAAAGTTTTGTTCGAAATTTTCCCATTAAAATAAGAAAAATCGCCTAAAAACAGTTTTAATTGCATTTTAACGTTTGATTGCGGGTGTACAATAAATACTCCATTATTTCACGAGATGCTGTGCTGTTTCCGAACAATTTTTGGGTACACAGGTCCAAATAGCATTCCTATTTATGGAATAGGCAATTTTTGAGATTTTTGGACACCAGGTGTATCAGGACCCCATTTGAATGCTATCTAACTTTTTCCATCCAGATTGGTGTTGATTGATGGCTAAGGCTTGTATCTAGTGGTTACAAAAGTATCATGAGCAAAAAAAGCCATTTTCATCCAAATGAAAGAAGGTTATTAAACTTCCCCGCAAAACCACTTTTTCAGGCACGAAATTCGACATTTTCGGAGCAAAAAAAATCTTTGTTGTTCACACATTAACGAAATTACATATACTGAAATTTATAGCCTTATGACAGACAAAAAAAAAAGAAAATGGCCGCGGTGTGCTCCGATGCACATAACGCTAGATACACCATCTGTTATCTGAATCTACATTATTAACCGACACCCCCATTGAATTCATTGGCAATAGGCAATTGCCGAGTTAGGCGCGTACACAATTATGCATACATTGTATATCTCTTCTTATCTTTGAGCTCTTTTCTCTTGATGTATGCACGAAAAGTATGTTTTAGATAGCACAAGGTTAAAATTGATAGATTTAAAAGAAAATAAAGCAAATTCGATTTAAATGCGGAAAAATCCGTTTAAGGTATATAAGATCTTTTATTGTGTAGAGCGAAGATACACAAACGCGCCATTTCGCCTCTTATTACTTGTTTTTCTTCGTTGGCTCGGGTTGAGTGTGTAAATGCGGTCGACAGTGTATAAAACATTTATTGGTAAGGTGCAATGACACGAAACGGCCAATCCAACACTAAAACTAACATACACAAATGAATATAGAGCCATGTATATGAGTAAAAATGGAAATATTTGCGATCTCGTTTCGTTCATAGTCGATTCTCCGTACGCTAAGGTGGCGAAGTCAGAACTGAGAAAGAAATTCAGCAAATACCAACGTGTGAATATTATACAAATTAATCTATTACACACTTGAACGCATGTATTTGTTTCTGAATCAAATATATGAATTGTTCGCATCTCATTGAATCTGCCGTTTGGCCGCCTTGATTCTTTCCATTCTGAACAGCTTGATTTTGTGCCTTTTCTATTCACTAGAAATTTTATTTTTGATGTTTTGCTTGCTAAAGTGGCCGCGCATTCATTTGCTTCGCTCGTTTGTATATGCGGTATAAGTATTAAGTTCCTTGGTCTTTCTTTGTTCACCTTGCTTTGGTATGTTGAGATCACATAAGTTTGATATTGTTTAATGTAAATAGATATAAAGCCAAGTAAGAAAACCCGCTTGCGATTAAAAGAAAGCAAGAAGAAAGAATGAGACTCGACTATATATCGGTTGGTATTGTTGGCAACGATGTGGCAATGATGCGAAGAGGAAAAGGTAAAAATTTGAAAAAGACGTAATTATGTGAAAAGGTTTTATACACGGATTGCGGATGCGTTTGTGTTTGTATGCACGTGCATATTCACGCGTATGTTTGTGTGCGCACGCAAGAACGAACTGCCATTACGGTTGCATGGCAAATACAAAATTTTATATATGCCAGAGGTAAAATAACGTTTTAAAACACACACACTCACCTCATCAAATGTGTTTTCCTGTGAAACCAGGCTACCACTACTTCACTTGATCTTCAATCAACGATGAACACCAGATAAAACAAATGCAATCCTGTGTGCATTTGACTTTGCGTCATGAGCTTCTTGTATGATGGAGAGTTGGACGAAAACCACATTGTATTAAAATTAACAACATTGTGAGATAGAAATTGCTATCACATAATACATTTGAAGATTTTAGATGAAAACGGTGTGCAACGTATATGTCAAGCGATTTTAAGCCTTATTGCTTCATGTAATTGAGCAATAAGGTTCAAAATCGCTTGTCACTTACATTTCACATCGTTTGGTTTTCTTCTGAAATCTCCATATATTTGTTTCATTTTCACGGTTGATAAATAATAAAAATCATGTATTAACAAATTCATGTTTGTTTAGGAGATGCGAATAAATTATTCAACTTTTGAAAAAATCTAAATAATCACTCAAATATGCTCAAATAATTGAAAGGTAAATGCAAAATTGTGACACCAATCAACGACTTCAATACATTTTCAACGAACTGATATAGATCGCTTCTGGATGAAAAAGAAATCGATCCATTATAACTTATTTGTTTTGACATATACTTTTCCCATTGAAAATTTCACTTTAAGCCGCAAAAATCTGTATAAAAATGATTACACATCAAATTGAAAGATAAATAAGGATATCTCTATTATAATGACATTTGAAATGGCTCTTTACATTTGTATAAATTTGTGGGAACATTATTGGTAGACAATGTTCAAAATGACGGGTTTTTTCGTGTATAATTTTGTGCATATATCTCACAAATGCCTAACAAACGCCGCACATCGTCACTCAAATGACGATTACAATATTTTTTTTTTATTATATTATAAATTAGGGAATGAGATAGAATGAACTGATTAGAAAGGAAGAGAAATTGTAATTGTACTGTGATTGTGGCGTGCGACCTGAATAGTACTATAAGAAACAGAGATCAAACTTCTCATCACGAACATTTAAAAGAAAAAAATCTTCACATTGAAATCGTTATACAGACTACATGTGATTCCTAAATATTCAAGAACTAAATAATAATGCAACCGACTGACGGCTTATCGAGTAAAAATGATGCAGAAACGATTTGAGAAAAAAAAACACATAAGAAAAACTGGTAATAAATTTTGAAAAAAAAGATCGCTATTGAATATAATTGCTTTGAGTTAGATGGCGATAGACTTTTAAGTTTAGTGTTGGTAATATTTGGTTGCGTGGTCCTGGATAAGATGCTGCTGGCTATTACCATATATATATATATATATATATAGAATCCGTCAACCTCACATACTATTATCGTGTCAATAATTTTAAACTTTTCCGTGCGGTATGTGTGTATAAGCATTGAAAAGCTGTCCGTGTGTAGTAGGTTTTCCGTAAGCCAGAGGAAATAAAAAGTTTTACAAAAATTGAAAATCAGTATTAATTTTCTATGCGGCCAGAAAAGCTTCGAAGAGCGACACCCATATATATTTTCAATTATTCAGCACATCAGATAATGTCTTCGGATGGTTTAGTTAAGGTTTAGTTATATCATAGAGTATAAACCGGCTCTAGATGCTACTTTTGACCAAATTTAAATCTAATATTGTGAACAAATCACAAATTCTTTTGGAGGAATTGTCCAAATGTGATATCAAACTACATACAAAGCAGCACACATATGTCGGAAATTTGCGGAAATATTTTCTAGCAAACATTGCATTTTGGTACACACTCAGGGAATTATATTATAATTCAGCTTTTAATAACGATACATGTTTGCAGTAAAAATAATCAGTTTTCAGAATTTGGTATTTTTTCTTTATTTCTTTATTGGACATTGACTGGTTAAGGTTCCTTCTGCTAGTATTGGTTTTTAGCATCTCAAAAGTTTAACTAGCTTTGTTGAAATTCTAAATCTTATTGTCTCATTTTTTCTATATCTTTTTTCAATACATAATTGCATATAGATAAAAACTGGATGTAGATTAGAAGAAGATTGAAATACTAAATTATTTTTGATATACGAAAAAAGTGTGTAATAAATTATTATCATCATATAGATATACAGTGAACTCAAAATGGAGAGAAGGTGAATGTATTTATGTACTTTTAACAAATAACAACTTTCGTCTCAATCATGTCGATGCGATTACATTTGTAGAGCCAAAATTCCAGGTTTATTGAATATGTTTTACAACAAAATTTTTTTAAACGCATCATACATACCTTTAACTTAGATATTTCTTCCAAATATCTTCCTCTGGAAAAGTGTTTACAATGAAAGCAAAATACTCGGTTGTCGGCTTTGTATACTTCCAATTCAAAATAAGTTTGTACTATTCCTTTTCCAACTAGTTTGAATTAATATATTTTCTTTCGTTTCACAAAGACCAAATCAAGCACTTCCACTGCTTTTATAATCAATTTATAAATTCACAACACATGTCAGAAACTTAGAACATATAATAATTATTTGATATTCCTTTCGTTTTTTCCTTGTTGCTTTCGATACTGAAATATTGAACTTCAACTCCACATTTAGTGAAAATGTTTTCTGGCTTGTGGATATAAGAAGATGCAAGGAGTACCGGTCTTACAATTATATATACCTTCCTTATTTCTTATTTCTTATTTTTTATTAGCCACTCTTTCAAAATAATATATGCCTTTCGTCTGGTTGATTTCTCTTTATATTTCTGGTGTATTGTTCACAAAAAATACCGTCACAAAATATTATAAATACATCATTTATTCTGAGCTTCATGCGAAAGTGAATGGTTCGCTCCTCACCGACTGCTCAATTCACACTGAAAATAACATTTCATTCAATATCAAGTGCAACCAAAACAGACGGCGAGTGGTATATCCATACGTGGTGAGCGTGCAAGAGACATGGTAAAAACGAGGGAGAACGAGGGAGAAAGAAATCATCAACAAATGGAGAGTGTTCATATTCATTGTTCATATAATCTATGTGTTGTTTTATACCATAGCTGCTGTTGCTGTTGCCGATGCTGTAGTGCATGGCGAATCGGAGAAAATACAACGTTGTATGTATGTGTGTTTGAAACATCGTATCAAATGTGATTAAATTCGCTTTTCTCAACTAGGGATACATAAATATATGTATATTATATATATATATATATATATATATATGATTGTCCACAATGCAGCATGTGTCCTATTAGTGTTGCTACGCTACGAAACAATGCCCTGAAAATATCGCGGCGGCGATTTTTCGAGTAATTTCAGGAAAACAACGAATGACCACCATTTATTTTTTGTTTGTGGTGAAATGCCAAATTTCCACCTTTGATTTGATATTGTTAGTAAAATGTATTTTGCCAACAATACCAAAACAATGTATGTAAATTCACAATTTGCCGTAAACAAAAAGTAAATGGTGGTAATTTGTTGATATCCTGAAATTTCTCGAAAATTGACCGCTGCGATATTTTCAGATTGTGGTTCTATTTTATGTACCTTATTAATTTTCATTGCGTGCGTGCATTGAACAATCATTCTGAAAGTCATTTATTCTAGAATATATTTGGAGATCTTATGTGTTTGACCTCTACATAAGCATGCGATGATTTTTTTTTTTCAAATTCATTTCTTCACAAAGAGGAATGGAAACTAGTCAATATAGGTGAGTTGCATAATCAAAGGCATCATTCCTAATCAATTTTGAAATTGAATATATTGCAATTGCATTTAAATTTTTTGATTTCTTTTTCACTTTCATCCGAAACGTTTCGTGTCACAATTTTCTAGAATATATTCACAGAGAAAGTTCACTTAGTTTATATGAATCGGTGAGAAGAAAACTTACCTTCAGATTAGATAGGAATGGAACTGAACCTTGACACTGTTTCGGCAAAATAATGGACCCAAAAAAAGTTATAGATTATTGTGAAATGATAATTTATTCGGAATAATGGTGAAAGATAAGCTATAATATAGACTAGTTTAAGTCCATGGCTTTGTAATAAATAATATATTGCTGCAATACGAACAAACGCACACACGAACACTAATGAATGCGAACACAACATTCACGGTCATTTTGTTTGCAAACTGTTCGTGAACATTCCTAATATATATTAATTATTACAAAGCCATGGATTTAAACTATAAGGAAAAACAGAAAAATATTTCCCGTAGTCAACTACGTATCAATTTAGATCAAATACAACATCAGTACCACAAACAGAGCTGTTCACACTTGAAGAAAATGTTTTCGTGTGCGCTCGGGCTCGTCTTTTGGCGAACGAACACAAACAAACACGATCAAGCATTTTAAATTTTAAAATACCAAAAAATGTGTTTGTACCATATTATTGAATCTTACGTACGGGGGCCAAAAAATGGTTCACAAGGGGTGGTAGCGCCTAACTGACAATTTTTTTGGATAATATTGGTACTTTGAAAAAGTTTCCGGTCCCATTTTCTTTAAAATGAACGTTTATTTCATAGACAAATTCTAAAAAACAAATCATTCAAAGTGCTGTCCATTGCTAGCTACAACTTTTCCCCATTTTTATGGCAATTCATGGATTCCATCCCAAAACCATCGCTTATCTTTGGAAGCTATATACGAATCGACCCATTTTTGGTCCATGTGATTTGGTATCGACCAGAACAAGTTGTAATCAGAAGGAGCAATGTCTAGTGAATACAGCGGGTGGGGTAGGGCTCCCCATTTGATCGTTTGAAGGTATGTTTTGACGGGCTGTACAACATGTGGCCGAGCATTGTCATGTTGCAAAATTACACACACCATTTGTCATTTCGAAACTTCAATACATTGAAGAAGCTGTTGTCTTCATGTGCGGTTATGTCACATGGCAACGCCACATATGAGACTGAAAGATTGTTACATTCGTAGAATGTATATATTAGAGAGAAAATAATATTGGCATTTCTTCTCAGTACCGATTCACTTGTATTCAGGTATATACAATTCCACGTCAAGTTATTCAAATCCTAAGTCAGTCCTTTGGACATACCCGAAGTCATTTAGTTGTCAATAACCCCATGACCCGCAAACATCTCTACTACCATTATACATACGAATGAGTTAGAAAAATAATAAGACATTCAAACTCTATTTGTCCCGTCAAAAAAAAATCATAAAAGTGTCCCTGAAAATGTTTTCGGTAAGAGTGTCCTCAATTTTTCATATTTGATTTTCGCATTACTGATTACTGTAGATCTTCTCAATCCCTATCTATACATCAGCTGAAGGTACTTATCACCTATCTACTATCAGTAACGCGAAAAACGAATGTGAATAGTTGGGGACACTTTGACTGAAAAATTTTACAGGAACACTTTTATGGTTCTTTTTTTTTTTTGTCGGGACACATGATTTGACAGAGTTTATACGTCTCATTAGTTCTCCCGCCTACTTTTTCCGGCGATTCATCTACAACATAGACTCTGCATCTTAAAATGAAATATTTGCATCACCTTCCTCCCTCCTAGGAATTAACGTGTTTTTAACAAGCCTTGCGAAATAAAGAGTTCAATAAACTCTTAAGATTAAATAAGTTTTGATAAGGGAATACAACTGATAATTCTGGACTACACATAAAATGAATAAGGTATTACATCTCAGATGCACATTGTGGGTTGCAAATCATTTACTCATTTGAGTACACATATCGATAAATATTTCTGCTAAGAAGCCAAGGAAATGAAACGGAAATAAAACAAATAATGAATTATTGCGAATTTTCGTCTTCAAGCCGTTATTTTATGATATTGGCAAAACGTAAAGCGTCGAAAACTCTACACAATACGATGATATTCGATAGCCAAACTATATCAGCAATGCCATACGACGATGCAAATGAAGCTGTTAATCTCTTTGTTTATCGATCAGTTGATTGTTTTGATTCCAATTACCACAATGCTATGCCTATGGTTCTTTTCATTTGCATGGACATTTCTACTCCAATCGATAATCTACTCCAAATTCAGATTTTCCATCAGTTTGCCACCAATTCAAATGGACAAGATATCAAAATGGCATCGAAATCTTTTCAGCGACAATCAAAAAAAGCAACGGAAAACAAAATAAACAAAAGTACACAGGAAAGTGATAATACGAGCATAAATATTCGGACAATCAAATGTGGTTTAAAGTCAATCATTCTTAAACATCTACCAGCAGAAGTCAAAATAGCCTTAAAGCACGAAATGTTACGTGCAATTAGTGCGAAATGTATTATGCACACATGACTTTCGATGATTTTGATCGTGAAAATTGGACATATTTTGATAAGGAGTCAGAATAAGCGAAACACAGATTGTATAATTTCAACACGCGTAGTTGATGTATTGTAGGTTACGCGTCGGAACCACGATACCACGAACTTCATTGCATTGTAACAAAGAACTAGCGGCAAAAGAAATGGTTTAAAATCTGTGTTAAGTCGACATATAAACAGTGACATATAAACAACAAATTTAAGAAAACACACGAAAAAACGTCAAGACATTTTTACGATCGAGATTGTGCTAATTTAATCGTGTAAATCAAAATATACTTTTGAGTAAAAAAGACATTGACAATACAGAATTCACCGGTTGAATGCAGCAAATTGAAAACGAATTGATTCGAGTTGGCTCACCATCGTATACAACCATCACCGAATGTATCGAAGATGACTGGTTTCAGTCACTGAAGCTGAAAACATGCTACGAAGTGAAGGACATGGGCGGCTCGAGAAATTTTCAAATTTTGTTATAGCGTAACACGTAAGTTTGTTGAAATTGACTCGAGAAAAATTTACAACATGCTCAAGAATTCGAAAATATTTCCAAATGAATACAGTAAGTCGGATAAAGGAATGCGCTATTATGCTTGACCTGGAAAAACACATTGAAATAACTCGCACTCTTGATCAAAAGGCAAGCAAAATTTCCCCAAATGGCACAAGTAATGTGATTTACAAAGGTGCTGCGAATATATCATCTACATAATTGAACTATCAAAATAAAGCAATTTTTACCGCGCCTCACATAAGAGTTTACAGAGCAGCGATACTCAAAAGCACTTGATTTGTACTGTACACAGTAGTAAACAATGTGAATATTGATTTGCTTCAATTCGATTGATGTTGTTAAATATATTTTTGTAAACTGTTTCGTTTTGTTTTGATAATTTCAGCGGAATGGTGACTATGTCAAAGAGAATAAACCGATTGATGCGACAGTAGCACAGGAACACAATTAAATTGGTGCGAATGTAGCAAACAATTATCCACTTGATACCGGAAAAGTCCAATGCCGACACAAGAAACGAGGTTTAGTCCCATAGATCCGTATGATTGACACAAAACGGCAAATTAATTTCGAGAATGTCGAGGCAGTGACTATAGTTTGGCATCGCGATATTGCAGTAGCAAAATGCATATTACACAAGCGTATATTTTTGTATAAAAATGTAAAAGAATAATAAAATGGAGCGATTTATCTCGTACAATCCCGATTTTTCGCTTTTTTCATTCTCTTGAACAGGACATTGCATTGTGTTCAGAATACCAACCCATGCGGCACTATCGATACCAGCACGACCAACAGCCGCGAATGCCAACGCCCTATACATTAAGAATTAAATAAACACTAGATAATTTAAATCTAATATGCAACGAATTGTTGCAGGACCTGTTGTTTATTATAGCACTGAATATATACCTTTTGCTGAACGTGATAACTACGGTGTGTCACCACCAACCATTTCACATGGTGGTAGAATATTTTTATCATTATAGATGTAGTAAACTTGCCTTCTGAATTAAAGTACAGCAGCATATAAGTTTATCTTCGCTGCAAATTGTTTGCATCATATTAAGTGTACAGAGTGCACGAAATGTGTGCTCAAATGTGCAGTAAATGATTTGCTGCACATAATATGCATCTGCGGTGTACCTTATTTGTTTTGTGTGTTCATCAAACGATTTACATCATCAAATGTTTTAAGGCAATATGTCCGATGGATGGATGTGTAAATATATCGAATAAATCATGAAAAATGTAAGAAAGGAACGAAATTTCCCATTTAAGTCAAGATGCATGTATAAAAATCATATATTAGGGCATGGTATTTCAAAAATCATTGCTCTCACTCATACTCTGATCTCAACCATGCTTTAAATTTATAAGAGAACAGGAAATTTTGAAGACATATTCAATCGACGAAATATTAGTATAATTTTTTCACAAAGAAACAAATGATAAATAAAAAATATCTAATGTATTCAATTCAATCTTCAAATTAGATCATAAGAATCGTATTTTGACATATATAGACATTCGCCCAAACTTCGAAATACTAGACAAAAAATAAAATTTTCTTACTTAATATGTACCGAATAATACTGTTTCTAATAATAATATTAAAATTCAATTCTTTCAATTGATATTATTTTTTCACAAACTAACATAATATTTCAATAACTATTATTGCTTGGAAAAAATGTGTGAAGAGCACCGACGCTGAACGTTTGACAGTTTAACTATTGTGACTTCGTGATTGGATCAAAACAATATGTTCACTGTATAATTACAATTGAATATTGAAGATCACTGCACGTATTCTATATTTCATTTTCAAAACATTTTTCGGAACAAATCAAGCGAAAGAATTTTATTTTAAATTGATTTCTGTCTAGTTATTGTTTTCGAATAACATGCTATATTATTATCGAAATATAAAAAGTCAAAAGCATGCATTGTAAGTTCGTAGCACGACTACTGAACTATCTATCTATTCATATAAACGTCATTGAGAGTTTTGAACCGCGGATGAGAACCAATATTTAAGGGTGTGCGTCCGTGTTAAACATTTAATTCGAAGTTTGGTGTTACGAAAATGTTTTCTGGTGTTTCAAAGTTTGGATTTTAGCTTCTTTTTTTCTAAAAATGAAAATAGCAGAGAAAAAAAATGCTAGTCCTAAAATAATATTATAAATCAAAAGTCAACAAAATATTTTACAAAGTGATGCAAAATATACACATTTAGGTACAATAGCAATTCAAATATCATTCGAACTCAGAAAATAAGAATAGTATTACGAAGTTTGGACAACAAGCTATTTATACATTTCTATTGAAAATCTAAAAGTGTATCCAAGCAAAATCTTAAGCTTCTTAACTGTATAATATTCGTTGTTGCTATGATAATCATTTCAATTCTGTCGTTTCGTTCTACCTCGATGATGTAAATCGCGTTTGTCCGGTAATCCAATCTCAATAACACCATCCATAGGTGAGGAATTATTTTTTGCTGGATCATCTTTAGCCGTGCTGTTAGCGGCTGTTGTTGGTGCGATTGGTTCACGCGGAACATTCGGATTTTGGTTTTGATTTTGACCCCTTGTGTGCATTTTCTGTTGCTTTTGATTTGCGTGGGGCTTGGCATGCACTGTGTTCGTAATGATAGGTTCAATGACATTTCCAACAGCTTTTGTGCGTCCTTCACGAAAAACGAGCCGCTGTTGTGGTCTAAGATATTCAGGATGTTTGATGAATCGAAAACGTACTCGTGCTTTATCACCCGTGCGCAGCATATCTTTTGACATTGACAGAATTGATGCAGTCTGGCGTATCGACCCACAATGAACCATAGCTTGGTATCGTGATGAAATTGTAGTTGGATGATGCAAAACGACGATTTCTCCCCAAAATTCCCAGCATGCTTGAGGATTAAGTGTTGGGTCAACTAGAACCATGCCCTTGCGGATTTGCGAACGCTTGATTTTTTTCAATGCAAAGCTTGCCGTTTGACCACCTCTTACTTCACCCACATTCATTCGCTTACGATGAATACTTTTGATTGCAATAGGTATAAAATGACCTAATATATAAGTAATTTCATTAACATATGAATTGTTCTGCTTTATTATTTTTATTGTTATATTATATTTTATTATACCCAGAGCATCTGGACCCAGTAGCATTGTATCATTTAAGCGGATTACACCTTGTAGACATGTACCTTCAATATATCAAAAGCTCAATTATAAAGATTCAAATGCTTACTCAAAAAGAAAGAAGGTAAATTCAAGTGAATGGGTGATAAATATTAAAATGATGGTAAATTTTGCTTAAATTACTATATATAGTTTGCTAAAAATTTGGTATTAACTTAATTTTGATGCATATTGACCGGATTTTATGTTTCCGAAAATTATCGGACACTTAAAAAAGGAAGCACTATCAACGCCATCTGTCGTTTTTTCTTGCTTCTGAAAGCAACCCATGCGTTGGCAATAGGAATATATTTTTATGTAGAAGCGACGCACAAATCGCAACGTTCTATTTTATGAAGTTGAGAGAGCACACGTTTGTCGCCCAGCTCAACCGCTTGGTTACGGAACAATGTATGGTACACCGTACATCAAATATGGAAGTGTATATTTATCTGCGTGTTATGATTCAATATTTGTACATTGCAAATGCATGCCCTGTTCGAAAGATTTGTTTCTTGATTGGCATTCAAATGAAATAATTCTATCAAATGAACGTGTTATGCGACACAAATAACGGAAAAGCGAATGTTTCCCTTCAGTAAAATTTTTACTAAATTTTTCACCATAGAATCAAGAAAGTCCTTTTTTGTATCCAGCTTACAATCCCAGACATTCATATGCATAAAAAAAATTCCCACAGAATATTAAAATTGAATTGAATATAATATTCATAACATTTACCTGATACAACGGTACCAACTCCCGGGACACTGTACGTATCATCAATCTGAAATTCAGCCGGAAACTTTTCCATGCCACCCATTCGGGTAGTTAACAGGTTCAGAAACATTTTTAGAAAGTCTAGATTATCACCGGTTACATTAGATACTTGAAATATTGGACATAAACGTTGAGACACGAAGTTAGTAGCACTGAGTACAACATCATCAGATGTGCGAACCATAACTGGCACTTTGCGACATCCTTGTGACTTCAGAACTTTGCACAACAATTTCAAATTTTCTTGAAGAATATTTGTTGGGCACATATCTATCTTCTGCAATTATAAAAAATAATTCTAATTAGAGAAAATATATATATAAAAAAAGTTGTACTTCATAATATCATAATATATACGAACTGTAACCACGACGAAAACGGGCACTGAGAGTGCAAGAGCCAACCCGAGATGTTCCTTTGTCATACCTAATACATACATATATATATATATATATATTTGTTATTGTGAGTAAATATATATTTATATTTATATACCATGATTAAAACATACCAACTATGCCTGCATTTGCACCAATCTGAAAATGAATTTAAAATTAAAAATAATCAATATAATTGGTGTCAATTCAATCTGATAAATTAAAAAGTCTATTACCATTAACATTCCAAAGTCAGGAGCATGACCTTTTAAATTAATTTTTTTTTTGTTTTAGTGAAATCAAGCCATTCTAATGGTTTTCGAATTTTATTTGCCATATTTATACTTACCGGTCATTCCGAAAACTGTTGTTTTTAAGTAACGCTCGTGCCCAGCTTATAAAAAAAATGAAAATGAATATATTGCATAGTTTAGTTAGGTAACACACCTACCTAAATCAATAAACGTAATCACTTTTGCTGACTTTTCGCATATTTTAACCCAATCCAAAGTTCCGTGGTCTGGTTTATTAACCACTTTTCCTACGCTATCGAACCCCAAAATGTCATTACCCACTGAGCTTGTTCGGCCACTTTCCATCTCATGCTTATGCCGAAAAAGTCTTTGTCTTGCATGTCCTCTTCCATTATCTAGCTCTCCATGAGTTAATACACCCAACCTAATAATTTGTTCAATGAATAATAATACAATCAATTATATAATCTTTTTTAATTACAACGTCGATTTCCCCGCGTCCACATTTCCAACAACGGCCACTCTGAAAATGTAAAAACAATCAATAACGTCCTATGCGATGATTATATTGTTCAAAGTGTCTCTTGTACCGAATTTCCATAAAATCATCCTGATCAACCCGCCTTCGAATAAGAAATTGACCTGTCATTCCCTTGTCTGAAGGTCGTTGTCGTAATTCCACGCAATCAGCATTTAATGTTGCTGCGAGAGACTGAAATGTTGCTACCTGGATTGAGAACAGATTCATCAGAATATTCAACATATTACGTGAATATATTGTATTTTTTCAACACAAACCGAAGCACCATATTCGTCTGGCTCGATACCATTTTCTTCATTATCGCCAGTTCCAATTTCGAATATGGTTTCCCCGCCACTATCGATGATTCTCTGCTCCAGTAATTTCTTAAGCAAATCAAATTGCTCGTTTGTTGGACTTATCAAAGCCTTTTTGCCTCTTATGCTGGAAACGTCAACCAATGACTTCATGTTTCCTTCTGTTTTTTCGTCTACTTCCATCTTTCTGCCATAAACACGATAGAAAAATAGAAGTACTTAGAGAATGGCTGCTGAGTGAAATCATTCTTTTGGTTATTGTTTTAGAAGTATATGAGTGTCTAGAAATGATGAAATAACAATGAATTTAAGCGTAGACATATAAACTCTGTCAAAATAGTACAGATACGGATTGCATAAATTCAGGCACCGTATATTGTATTACATATACTCTGCTCCAATATTTGAAACATTATAGTATGATCGGTGTTTTCATACTTTGATGCTTTACTTCATTTTGATAATTACTATTACATGATTAAAAAATATTCTATATGTTAAGCTTGGTGGTTAGAACCTTGTTCAATATTTTCGAAATCCGTGGAAGAATGAATTATGTAGAGTCGTAGAAAAGTCTTTATTCTATCAAAAAGTCAGTTATCAGTGACGTCATGCTTGCTATCACTAATGCCAATACAAAAAGTGCAAAAAAGACTAAATGACAATCAAATAAATAAATTTAAATTGAAAATTCTTAAATTTCAATTTACGAGTCTATATGATTTGCTTAAAATAACAGCTTTTAAAGTCCACTAGGCATGATAAAATTCAAGCTTTACTCTAAAATCTATGCGCGGGGAACTAACCATAAACTGAGCTGTCGTTGATCATCACCATAGACGAGGTGCGTTTAAAATGCGAAATAAAATGTGGCGTGATTTGATATTGTGAATATTTATTTCGTATTGTGAACGCACAACATCTGTGGTGATGTTCAATGACAGCTCAGTATATGGTCAGTTCCCCGCGCACAGATTTTCAGATTAGTCATTAAAAGACAGGATAAAGCACTGCAAGCACAGTTTTTGCACATATAAAACAAAAATAGACTCTTGCATTAAACAAAGATCAAATCTGAGAGTAAGTTTCTCATATCTAACACAGTTTCATAAAACCTGACTCATTGCTTTTGTTTATAGCCCTTGATACTGAACATCAAATATGTCAGTGAAAAAATTATATACATGAAAATGTAAGCAATCACTTTCAAACACATGCATAAGTGAACTGGTGTCTCACCTTCTGTGTTTCAGTCACTATTTTTTAAATTTATTGATGATCTTCCTATAATTTTCAAAGTCACTTCTTCATCAATTAGTATGCGAAAAATCGTTGAGCCTATGTCTCTCGGCTTCTCTTCGAATATTCTCGCTGTTGATCTTTTTGATACTATTCATAAAAAGAAAAAAACAATTGCATCTGATTAGATTTCAATTTTATTCCATTCTATTCTGTGCAAATTGTATTTATTATTACATTTATTAATACTATCGATTACGTTTAAGATAGTTAAAATAAATAGGAAGGCAACAAATAACAAAATCTTGGTTCAGATGCACAATATATCCTATGTCTCGAAACACTGCAGACCTCTCGCTTTGACGTGTCGTCGATTGCTTCACAACACGCCAACACAGAATCTGACAAATCTTTCAAATTTCTCATACACAGTATTTATCAAATGACATTGACAGTCCATACATTATTGTTAGGATGAATGCATTCAAAGACTATTTTAAAATGATGACTAAATAAAAACAGTTATTGCTCATAAAATTCTAGCAAATTCATATTTATTAACAAAATATGTTATTAAAAAAATGAACATATATAAAACGTGCCGAGGGACCTTATTGGGACAAAAAAAAATTAAAAGATTAAGTCGTACTTAATTTTGATAGATAGCTGGACACAAATACAATGTCAACCTACTTTTCGGCACTACACAAAAATCGTCAAAAATCGTCGTAACTTGTGGTATACCGATAAAGATAAATAGCAAAATAATAAATGGTTTTACGTACGTAAAACTAACTTTTCCGCACAATTTTCCGAAATTGTTCGAGCTTACGCATTTTTCATTGATTGCTACGCATTTGTATTGGATTTATGTTTATTTCTTATCGAATCATCATGCAACTTTGAGAATAAATCACAGAAAATTTCAAGTCATTACGATGAGATCGAATTTCAAGTCATTCCCGTGTGAAAATTAAGTGACTGACTGACTGATTGACTATGTTGATTTTGTGTGAAAACCAATCAAAGTTAGCCGACTGTCCCAAATTAGGCAACTAAAGACGATTGCAGTTAACTGTTTACATGTTAACTGATGTCAACTATAATCGATTAACAAGTACTTTTTGCACTGAAAAAAGTCAATCATAGTCAGCCAACTATGTCCCAAATTAGCCAGTCATATCAAACAAAAAATTCAATTTAGTAACTTGTTTCATGTTACTAAATTCATTCTCAATACATTTTGAATGTAATGTAATTGCATACTGAAAAAAAATGAAAAATAGGCGACAAAAAACATTGAATGAGTTGAAAAAGTCTTGGAAATTCAAAATATGATCAGGAAATGTGTTCGAACGCTATATTTTGGCGTTTTTTTACAAAAAAGAATAATTTAGTATGTACTGAATTTAAAATTAGTATGTACTGATTTAGTAACTAAATTAGTAAAATAACAAGATACTAAACAAAAAAAAATTAGTAACTAGTTAGTAATACTAAATACTAAATCTGCTACTGAATTAGTAGGTACTGACCGGTTAGTAGATACTAATTTAGTATTTAGTATCAACTTTTAGTATTATACGAAATGATCACAACTGTATTCAGATACAACAAACGAAACCTGACATGACTAAGTGCACACGTGATTTTCATAATATTTTCATTGCATGTACAGGGTGGGCCATCTAACGTTTGCATTTTGACAAAATTGTTTATTTAGAGAATGACAGCTCAAATGTCAAAATGTCTCAAATGTCAAAATTTAAATGTCAAAATGCAAATTTTATATGGCCCACCCTATATAATCAAATTCGGATCCAGAGCAGATATTCAATGTGATAATTCACCAATTTCAGAGATAAAGGAAGTTATAATGGCTCATTCTTCGACCAAATTTTTGCAATCTGCTAAATATATGTATATAAATTGTGTCTATTAAGAAAAGAGAAAGAATAATAGCGAAAAAAAATGGTTGGTATTAAATTAAGGAGCAAAAATTTCTATTTTATTTGATCACACTCACACAACTTAGCAATTGGTATTGAGACTTCGAAAAAAAACGCTCATATTCATAGCATGTCAAAAGCTGTTTTTGCCAAGCAAACCTGCAATATCAATCTCTTCATCAAATAGTTCCTCACTTAGTTACTTACAAAGGACATATCAAATCCGTACTCTTGGCCTCAAACCATACACCATAGCGGTGAACGGCACAAATCTAGAAAGTAGCGAACTGTTAGAATTTTAACTTTGATTGTAGTGCTAGACGCTTAATGCTGATTGATGACTGTTCTATTTGGTTGAATATCACCATTATCGGAAGCACAAACAGGCGACAGTGTCCTTAAAAAAGACACAATGAATAATTAAACGAAGCATTGCAGCATATGTCATTCAATCAATATATACCTTCAATTGCGGTGGCTATGTCATAGGGTTTACTAGCCAGTTTTAGCGGTAAGCTATCACCTTCAACAATAAATGTCAAATATTTAGGTATGACTGTGCTGCATCATCAGCTGTTTGATTTTCATCATTTACCCGTTTTTTTTGCAATAACTTCCCGGTGCTCCCTCAAAAACTTCATCAGTCACCTTTTTGTCCAGAGTCAGCAATAATTGAATCTGTTGATTGAAAACAAACATAGCCTCTCCTCCTTTGCCAATTCCAATGATTTTTGCTTATAATATGAAACAGAAACAAGAACATAACCAGAGAAGGACAGTTCAATCAAGTTTGACGTTTGACACACGCTATGGAAATGAATTGGGTTCATGCGTTCCGCATGTTTCATAAATTCAACAACAATAAAGTTTATATCAGAAATTTTTTTGCTTCAGGAAGTCCGAATTACAATCGCTACGTTGCGTGAATACAATTGATGGAGAAATGTTTGCTCAATAATTTGATACGATTGTTTATCTTTGTAATTATGGGAAACACATTAAATATACTATAAATATTATTATTAATAATATAATTTTCGATAGTTGAAATATATATGCAAATGAATGGCCTAAATCCAATTGATATCAATGATTTCCAAAGCAATATCCTATGAATAAATCCAATGAGCAACATCATCGACGATATAAACAAGATTTTGAGAAGAGTGCTTGAACATTCATAATTTTGTATGTTTGTGTATGTGTGAGTGACATCCAAAACATGGTGGAAAAATCAACACTGAAATTCCGTTGCGCAATTAATAAGAACTAATCTGGAACTGTAACTACAATTTACACCAACTTTATTACAACCAAATATGGGAGCCTATGGAATCTATCACGAACGTCAAATTCGTGAACTGTGCGCTTTGCACGCACTAAATAATTTGTTTCAAGGTAATACGAACAACCAAATTTCGAATCGAATGACATTTCTTGGGATTTCTTCTTGATTACAGCAAAAGGTACATTTACAAAATCTGAACTAGATGAAATTTGTATGCAGCTTTCACCCGAAGATTGGATAAATCCACACAAATCAATGTTAGGACTCGGTCAGTACGATGTAAATGTAATCATGAGTGCATTACAATCGAAAGGGTATGAAGCTATTTGGTTTGACAAACGCAAGTAAGTAGTATTACTTATTGGTTTGACAAACCCAAGTCATAGTGCGATAAGTAATAACACTTTGAACCATATCACATATTTTCGATTATTTCAGAGATCCATTATGCATTGACACATCCAATATACTTGGCTTTATAATCAATGTGCCGTCTGAATATAAATTTGGTTTTATTGTACTGCCTTTTCGACGGCGTCATTGGATTGCTATCCGTAAAATAAATAATTATTACTGGAATTTGGATTCAAAATTGAATGCGCCCGAATGCATTGGTGATGAAGTTGAAGTCATAAGTTACTTAAGCAATCAATTCAAATGCAATGACATGGAACTATTCATAATCGTGAAGACGAAAATCGAAACAATGGCTGAACAATGAAAATGTTGAAACGAATATTCAAAAATATGAATTTCGCCGCTATTGCATTTTATCATCAATACAATATTGGCAGTGGTCAAAAAATTCGAAGAGCTTATTAGATATTCGTTATAATGGTTATAATTTGTTATTTTTCGTGTTTTTTTTAATTAATAATCAAAGGAAAAGTGTTTTTTCTAGCGGATACACAGCAAAATATGACAATTATGAAAATGATTCAATTATATGAGAATACGCCTAAAGAGAATCATTTCCTTCACGAGTATCTTATGATCTGATCGGGTTTTTTGTTATTGGCAAGTAACGATATAGGAAATTTATATACTAGATACATAAATTATTTTTAAATAGAGTTCTTAAGTGTACTGAGCGGAGTAAATAACAAATTGTTTTGTTAATATTTATGAATTGAATTGCATTTTATTAAAATCTTCGAATCTTGCACTGCTTGCATATTTTAATGTTAATTTCATGAAATTTCTTCATCGTCATAATCGGGATCGACACAAGACTGGTCTCTCTCTTCTTCATCATACACCTCGTCATCCTGAGTATAAATTATGAATAATAAGATTGAACTTTAAATTGATTTTGATGAAAATTTACCCCATATTCCCATTCATAATCTGGCTGTTGCACGATTTGGGATGTATGGGCCTTGGATGCAGAAGCCAGAGCATTTAAATCAAAATCAGGAGGTTGAATTTCCAATAATTCATTGATTGTTTCCGTTAGAATTTCTCGGCAATTGTCATCAAAATTTGGTGGCAGCCATCCAGTTTTTTCATTACATATTGCACCCGACAATGGAGTTGGGATTTTATCCAGCATCTCTTGTATCTTCGGTACATGTACATCACAATACTAAAGCAAAATTTTTACAGATAGTCTTCATTAGTATCATCAAAAATGATAAAGCTAATATTGGTGAAAACATACTCTATAGAATGATTGCCGTGTTTCAGGTAGTCGATCAACTTCAAAATATGGATAAGTATTTTCATTTTCGCTTTTAGTTCTTTTGCTACGAGCGATCTACACAATTACAACATATAATGTTAAAGAAGATAAATTTAATTTGATAAGTTTATTAGGTGAAGTCATCATTACTTTCTCTCTTAACGTGTTTGATCGGATTCGATAGTCTAGTGTTTGATAGTAACGGCTTGTGAAATCTTTGCGAGGATCGTATCCAAACCGAACCCACATCAAACGCCATGGGCCAGTCGTGTAGTAATATGCAAGTGATGGCAAAATTATTTTGAGTTTCTGTCGAGGTATTTTGGTTTCGTACGCTAATGAGCTACGCAACCAAATTGGCTGACGTTCCAAATATTCTTTTATCATATTGAATTGTTCGTTGGTAATCAATTTAAATTTGAGCATTTTCAATGCTTGATGTTGTGCCTTTTCTGGTATTTGATTGGTTAGACTGAATGGTATGTAACAGGCATGTTTAAAACGTCTATTTCGTGACATTCCAACTAACGTTGATTCGGCCGAGTCGAGAGGAGATAGATCTTTGTGCTGTCCTTTCTTGAAAAAGCTGTCTTGAACAGAATCTACGCGGGTGAATGAGCTTGGTGGAAAAAAATAGGGGATGTTGTTGCACGACTCGGCACTGTTGATGTACATAAAACATACTTTGCGTGATTAATTTGCTAAATGTTAGAATCAGAACACTATTTTAGTTACGTTAACCAATCTGGCGAAACCAAACCATTTGGCATGATTTCATCATAGATGAATTCAACCATTCCAGTTGATAAATTTGTAGCTACAGGCAAATACTGGAAGTCGCATAAACCTTAATATAAGGGAATAGTTTTAAATAAATGTCGCAATTTAAATAGAACCAAGGTGAATCCTTACTTTCGAATTTAAACATAGACCTAACCACCCCGAGGACATGAATATTTGGCTCATCCACACAATGATGATCTTCTGTACTTGGCCCAGGCACATCGCATCTACGACGCCGGTACACAACCTTCAAAAGCAATCCAGACGCTGGTTTGAGATCTCCAAAACTTGGTTTGGAGAAAACATCATTCGGGCGAAATTTCAAATCTAATCGTTTCTTATCCATGTTTGAAATCTTTGTTGAAAATACATTGCAATAAATTTAATAGACTTCAAAAAGGAACACAACTTTATTTTGATTTGAGTCAACGATATATGCAAGCAATAAATCGGACATTTTTGTCAAGGAATAGTTACCACTTTTGAAATGTTAGCTAAACCGCCTAGCGTTCTGATCATGTTATCAACATTTTCTACTCGGCCAGGGTACTCCACCCCAACCAAATCTCTTTCCTGAATTTCCATTTTAATATCAACTTAAATCACAGTGATTTGAAAGAAAACAGCCTTGAAAATTTTATCATCGATAGAAAACAACAGCAGTGAATAAATTTGTTGGACGAAAAAAATACTTTGACGTTCGATTGATTCATTTCAGTTGGTGACAGTTAGAGTTGTGAACGCATTTTTTAGAACACGCATGTGTACTAATGAACAATGAAACTTTTGAGAATTCTGACGTGAATTTTAAACTGTCTTGTTGCTGTCACTGTCATGCTTGAACTGCAGTTGTAACACTAGTTTAACCATGCCCTTGTTGTAATTGGTGTGAGTGACGAAATTTTTTAATTAATTTCTATGATGAATAGTGTGTCTGAAGAAAGCGTAAATTTGTGTCTGCTAGGCGCGAACATTGAACATCGCCTAATTCATTAATTGTGGAAAGATCGTATTCGACATCCCATACATACCAAATATCACCGAGACATCGATATAGAACATGAAATAACCAAAATCCCCCAATACATATATTTTCTTCAGAATACAAATTGAAGTTTAATGAAAATTTTAAATGCACATATACCCATGTGTTCGAAACATTTTTTATTGATACAACAAACAAAATCGACAAATGGTTGGAATCTAAGATTAATATCGCTGTTTTCTTTGCGTTTGTGTTGAACATTAGAAGTCAGTTGAATGTGCAATCGTGAAAAACTTTTGATTCCCAAATCCTAATCAAGTATTAAATTAAAATACCAAAAAAAAAAAAAAAAAATAAAATGTTTGAGCGTCACTTCTTCACATGAAAAATATTCAGATATCGAAAATATTTTCTGTAAATATTTGGAATATTATCCAAAATATGTTTGAAAACTTGTGGACACGTTTTGAACATTTAGTCTGCATTTTTCATTGAAATTTTTCAAACTAATATCTACGGGAAAAACGTTCGGAATAATTTCAAACTATATTCCAATATATTTTTGAAGAGATTTCCAAACAATATTTAGGAAAATGAAATTTAAGCCAATCTCTCCGATTCCCCTCAATGCCATGAAATGCAAATTTGGATGAATGTTTGAATATTTTTTATGAGCGACATGCAAATCCAACAGCAAAAATGTTTTTTTTTTTTTTTGAAAAAGGGCGGAAATATTGAGCAAACGAAAATTATCATTATTCCAAATCAATCACTGAGATGAAGAACGTATACTTAATTACATATGAATGGACGAGAGAACTAATAAGAGGTATAGAAATAGCATAAAAGTGGTCCCGAAAATGATTTCAGTTAAAGTTTCCACAACTTTCCATATTTGTCCTTTAAATGGCAGTCATATTAAGAAATTGTCAATCAAAAACACACAGAAAAGTTTGGAGCTCGGATGAAATTGCTTCAATTTCCTATGAAATTTTTTCGGAATTCACAAGCTTTTTCTGTGCTTTTTCACAATAAAATGTACAGAATTTCCAAACATTTGGTCCGTAAGGTAAAATTGCTTATTTTACACGCAAATTTAATAATAATCTGTTTCATTTGAAGAAGTTCGTTCACAGATGATGGTATTCTCCATACAAAATTGGGTTAACATATCCACAAATTTAAATTTCGTTTTAGTTTATCATCTCTATTTCCACTGAAATTTAATCAATTTTCAAAACATTCTCTTTTTTAAAATAATAAAAAACACCCGTTTTTTCGCAATTTATGTTTCACATTTAATTTCTATCATTTTTATGTACTTTGTACATTTGGAAGTAAGAATCAATCAATCAATAAATCAAAGAATGATGTTTAATATACACAAAAAAATTTGATTTGTTTAAAGATATAATGAGGCTGTGAATGTCACGTTTAAGTAGTCGATTATATCGAAGAATTTATTTTCGAGTTCCATATTACCAATCGTTTAGATGGTTCGACTCATTTGCCCCAATAGCTTCTCCAATCGTGCATATATCGAATGACTGAACATTCGAAAATTTCTGTTATTCTGACGATTGCTTCAAGCCAAAACAACATCCCTCAAAAATGGTTTGAATCGTTCAACAAAGCTTTCTCCATCCATTTCAAGTTTGCATTCAATTGATATTTTTGCAAGAGCGTCGAGCCAAATCTTGAATCTGATGTGATAGGATACACAATTTTTCGACTGCTTCTGGCGCTTCGTTACTTCGTTCATCAAACACAAAATTTGAAAGTAATGCAACGGTTTATTCAATGGTTACAAATTGAAGACTCTATTGAAAATCATTTGTGTGATTAATAATATTTCGTCGGCAGAACTTAGTTCACCAGCCACTCTTCTCTTGAATTTCATTACATCACCCTGTTTACAATACCTATGTCGCTGTAGCACACTTTTGGGGTGTTTCAATGCATAAATTTTAAATAGAACTTTTGCTTTGCGTAGCGCATCTTTTTCGGCTTTTAGTTTGGCCAATAACTGCATTTTCTTTGAATACCATAGACCTTTTGTGTTGGGCATGACAGAACAACTGATGTTCACATTTAAAAATGGTTTTGACTAATCGCTTAAAATGATCATATGAAGTTGAAATGAAGTTCATATCGTTGATTGGATTTAGCAGTGATGGTAATTTCATAAGGTTAGCATTACTAATATTCTAATTTTTTGCCTTTTATGTCGTGAAACTGCATAAAGAGGAGAAAACTGGATCAACATTATGATGGGTAGATATCATACATTTTTATAGCCAAGAAACTGCGAAATAGGTCCACTTGTGATGGTAGAAAATTGACTATTCATATGATTCAACTTCAATATTGTTTCACTTCTTTTTTGTTAATTTGTTAAAATTTGTAAATATTTATTTAATAATTGAGTTTGTCCATTATAAGAGAAATTATTGAGTCAGCTTCATGTTATTCGGTAAGTTGTATTCGCAATGCGCTGAGCAGCAGAATATTTGGCAGTGATAGTCTCTATGTGCTCCGCAGAGAGTAAAACAAAAAGTCCACAGCATTTTGGTCTACTGTTTAGATTCACAAGATTAAAATATTCTGAATTTCAAAATCATCGAAAATATTACATCTCATTTCGCCTCATTTCGTTGTCCAATCCAAAGGATTTTAAGGCTGACATATGCATTCTGAATAAGTCGCATTCTCATAATCATACTTTGTTGACATCAAAACTGGTGAAAAATTGGAAAATTGTATTATGCAGTAAGTATTGTTGATATTGGTATTCTTCTGCTCAAAACCAAGCTGACTTCCGATAGCGATTTTTGAGATTGTGGCATGACATTTTGACATCAAATTCATCAGCAGTAGCTGTGATTTCAAAGAAGTATGATGCTCAATTCAACTTATTTTTTGTGTACATAGCTTTTTTTTTAATTACAATTATTCCAGATTTCCTCGGTATAATAGCGTTTAATCGGTAGCAGATTTCAATTATTAGATTGATTTTATTATATTTTTATCGGTGATTGTAGCAGTGTGCTGTGAGTATTGTTAAATGGACATTTTTTCATGATTTTTCGAAGTGATGAATCACTTGCATTGTTCTCGCTTTATTGAATTTCGTCATCGATTGCAAATCAGTACAATTACTTTGATTACTCCCCAATATCTGCTCACGCTTCCTTATTGATGCCACACAAAGTCAACGATGCCGTAGATGCCAACGATTTGTACGTTTTCATTCACAATAACGGAAATCAACTTTCACCTGACAGTTTCCTACTTCACATCTCTGATGATTGTAAACATTGATCAGCAGGATGCGCAGTCCAAATGCCTCCTGAATTTGGGGCAATAGTGTATCACATCGGTAGCTTCGAATTTAAATGACCAAGCCGTCATCATATGGGCTACGTATTTGAATACCTTCACCAACAATTTACCACCAACGTAGAGAATAACTTATCCACTTGTTGTTGGCCTGAAACAAGCGGACGATGCAAAATTGAATTTTGACACTTAGCTTGACAGCAGCGCCCTCTGTACCATTCGTCTAAGGATGGTCAACACTTTTTCCCCTTCTTCAAACAATGACAGCAAAGATGCAGAGCCTGTCAAACTCGCTGTTTGAAGAAGGGGAAGGCGGGAAAGGTGTGAAATGTTGAAGCGTTTAGTACAATCGTTAAGGTAGAGATGGCGCGGTCCAACGATGGCATAATATCAAAATTGGTACATTTTTGGTAGTTGCGGGAAAAGTTATATAAAGTCAAGATAAATTTCCCGCAACTGTAAAAATATTACCCAAGTTTTTTTTTTTTTTGTTCAAATAGCTTTATTATTAAACTAATTGTTGATATTTTTTTAAAGGCAAACTTCAAGATTTCTCGCAGGCAATATCATAGGGACGCCAACGCAGAAATCAGAGACAAACAGCAATGACTAGACAGTTCACTGACTGGAGAAGAGCGACGTAATCGGGATAGTTATCCATTCATTCTATCACCGCGAGGAGAACATTGGAAATCATATGTGCAGCAACGAATCACTATGCTCCGTAAACGATTGGCTGCATATGCCATACCAAAGTATGCACCGCTGTACTTGGATAAATACATCGAGTCCAATCACGCAAGAGATTTGCTGGCCAACAAAATTACGAAAGGGAGTCCATCAATCCTGTACATCGGAGCTGCCAAAATGGCGCCCAATTCGCCAATTGGAATCACAAAGGGAAAAAGATGCCCAGGAACAAGATATATGAAGACTAGCGTAATAAAAGTTGGCCATTCAACTAATGTGCAAGTAAACGAAAACTATACATCGCTTGAACCCGTGTGCCAATTATTAAATGTAATTCCTCATTGCCACAAAAAAAGAATCGATTTTAAGATTGGAGAAGATGTATTTTTCATCCGGATGTAAACCTTTCACCACAAAAAAAATGGGAAAAACTACAGCGACTACGTAAAATTAACCAACTTTGATATTATTCCATTATATTGATTCTAAATCTTTTTATTTCTTTCCGCAAATGCATTTACTCTGCCTATCTAAATCAATTGCCGTATTTATGTTGAAATTAATGTTTTTTACTCAAAATATTATGAAAAATGCCAGAGAAATCGAAGGAAAATGATAAATCAATTGAATTGTTACAAAATTATTTTGATAATCAACGTCTCGATCCTCTTTCGTATCAGCCGCGGCAAATTTTATTATAAATATGTAAAATAAATATGTTTGCGAATCTTTATAAAATTGACGTCTCTTCCCGCCATGAGAAGTTTTTTCCCAATGTTGTTTTTTCTGTTGTTTTTTCTCCCAAAATAGGAGGCGACGCCTGAAAAGTTAACGGCGCCTTGCTGATGATAACAACTGTTTATGGTGCACAACCAAATGAACTGGAAGCAGGGCGATTAGTGTCAAAGAAGATTGATTTCCATAAAAACTGGAAAATCAAAAAAGCATACAATGCATGAAACGGTAACGGCGACTTGCCCGTCAAAACAACAATCAGCAGCACATGCAAATGGACTGGAAGCAGGACGTTCAGTGTCAAAGAAGATTTCCTCCCACAAAAGCTGGCAAATTAGCCCTATGAATGATCTAATGGTGTCCGCTAAAGATCATCAGCAACATTTGACGAAGGTTTAGCATCACGACATTGTCACTGCGATTTGTATCTTGTACAAAGGTAAGCAACAATATAACTATTCATTACTTTTTTTATTTCTATTTATATTTATTGTTTCAGGTCGATGTAATGTATTTGGATTGCCGTTGCATAACTCGTTTGTGAGATCAGCAACACAAAGAATACCATCAGTATAGCGTGCAAGAGAACAAGGACGCAGGAAAGCCACTGCAAACGTTGCTCCGAATGCGAACAATTAAATGCTACATGATCATGCAGCGTGCTACTGAGAAAAAAAACAAAGATGTTGACAAATTAGTTATGTTATGGGCCTTGTTCACGTAAGTGTGTGACTACACACGATTTCGTACTGCGATTCTACTGTAGGTAAGTTTTATTTTCGTCCAAATTGATTGATACAGATATTAAGAAATATTTTGTTGATTCATAGCCAATTTTCTTTCACCCAATCGTTACATGAAAATGAATTGGAAATTTGGATGTGGTGTATGGTTGGATGACACCAAAATTTCATTCTTTTTCGACGGTAGGAATGAGCAAATCCACCCCTTAATTCAACGCTGAATATGCCCGGAAACGACTCTATTTTAATTATCAATTGTTCCTTGGGATATCACACATTTTTTACAGCCAAGAAACAATTGTGGTCTTAAACTATGCCACTGTAATAGCTTAAAAGTGAAAAGCCCACAGGAAGAGCAATCCACGAATATCTTCCTGCATTTGATGTTGACATGAAATGCTACAACAAACCCCATTCCACATACCTTAAACGTCAGCCGATGTTATGGTATGGGATTTGAAGACAGTGACAATGCAAATAAAATAGAACAAAATGAACGGTAATTTTGATGAAACAATTTTTGTGTATAAGAAGTGTATACTGTATACTGTTAAATAAATCACTATGAAGTTAAAAACTACGAAGATAGATCTTAGGCCCGTATCACCACTCACACAATTTTCGCTAAATAGTTCGTTACCAAATTTTGTATTCAAAATTTTCTTTTCTTCCAATTTTTCTTTTCGTAATATATTTTAAAAATGTCATTATAATAGTATATATTCGTAAGTTGCCTTGATTCTTATTTTTATGAATGGTAATATGGTGCTCGGTTAATTTAAATAAATCTGATGCTTTTTTATCACTCGCAAGTTTTCTTATCATTGCAGTAATTTTATGTTTGATTTTGATTTGTGACGGAGATTCCACTTCGCAAAGTATGAAATCAAGTGAAAATAATCGAATCGGTCAATTTGCATTTCAAATTTCTTTATTCCAATGGTAGTTTTATGTAACTTTATCCGAGTCAACGTGTGAAGATTTACTAAAAGTGATTATTCCGATCGAAATGTTTGAAAAAAAAATTTCTGTAAATATTTATAGAATACGTTTTGGATGATTTCTTTGCTTTTTTTCTTTTTGTGAGACTTAAGGATTGCTTTTTTCTTTCGACTGCCAAATTATTAATATTAGTGAAAACGCTGGGCTTTAAATTACTCCTGTATAAATAACGTAACATTTGGAGCTGTATTCTAATTATTCAACATTGATGTTCAAATTGCAGAAGTTTTGAAGTATATTCGGCGGTTAGTGGCCACTCTCGAAATAAAATGAATTTCGTGAAAATCATGTCAAATGTCAAGAAAAACTATATTGCTCATCTGGATGATTGAGACAACACAACGTGTTTTAGTGTAATTGGTCTTTTTTAAAGCATATGAATAAGAATTTATATGAAGGGTTTTCCAATAAGAGGTTTCATTTTGAATTTCCCGCTATTTGGGCAGCTGTCATCTTTTGACATTATACGAGTAAAAACTACGCCATTACTGAAAATGGAACGACTGTGACTGTGACTGCAAATTTTCACCATTTTTAAAGTGAATTTTAACAATTTCAATGCGTTGTTGAAGCATGTATCGTTCCATTTTCAGTAATGGCGTAGTTTTTGCTTGACAAATGTAAAAAGATGACAGCTTCAAAAGTGACAGCTGCCCAAATAGCGGGCTATTCAAAACGAAACGTCTTATTGGAAAACTCTGTAGTAATGTGCATATTCGCATTTTAGACTTTTGATTTCTGGCAAAAATATATATTCCGTGTTGCCATGGTGAAAAACACAAACACCAAATACACCATGAAACACTGTTTTGAATACTAAATGACGACCAAGAAAGATTGTGATTTTGGCTGGAAATATTTGAGTTTTAGTGTTGACACGCAAAATGCTATCGTGGTTTTGGAGATGTCGGAGTGGAAAATGCTCATTTGTGACACACAATGATGGAAGTGAAAAATATTCACAAATATGAAGCTTACACTTTTCAAAGTGTACTTTGAACTTTTGCGCATATATACAAACGAAAATTGTGTTTGCAACACCCAAAAATGGTTATAAAGTGCTGTTCACTTAGTAACTTGTCAAATTACAAATTATTTAGATCCTATAACCTCAAGATAACTTTTTGCAAAAAGGCTTATAGTTGTGGCTAGATCGTAATTAGAGACTAGGTGCTAGTATGGCCACTTTAAAGCTACAAAATAAACTATTCCCGAAATTGAAATGAAAATCTTCTTCGTAGAGCTCAAAATATCTGGATAGAAAATTGAGATGAATTTTCATTCCCACTATGGTTTTTGAGTGCAATATAAGTGTGTTTTGAATGCTGATTGCCTCATATGCTATGGCGCAACACCATAAAATATCGGAGTTTTTAATCAAAATCACTGTATTGATGACCATTTGAGTATTCAAAGTAGCGTTTTTGTAGAGGTATTCAATTTTTCTTCTCACACGGGTGGTATGAATTAGTTTCAACCGAATCAATTTCAAAAACACTGGTCATTTCTCATCGAAATCTCAATATTTTGGTATATCAAAGGCTGCTAGTTCCTAGGATGACGTTGTGATTGTCGGACTTATACTTTCTCATATAAACAATTTCGGCATAAATGGAAGTAATGTTCAACGATTAGATAGATCGTCCTCGAAACCAGCAGCTGAAGCGACATTGTTGAAACGATATATTTGAGTATCGAAAATAGCGGGAATAGCTTTGAAAAAGGGCTTCTTACACTAAAAACACGTAGTTATTTCATAAAGTAAGGTTTGTCACATATATTTTATTACTGTTCTTATTTTGAAACGTGTAGCTTTGCTTATCTTTGAATTTTCTCTTTTGCTTTCGGTATAGTAGTGAATGTGTATATTCTATTTGTGTTCTTTCGAATATTTATGCCCATTATGTTTTCTAATATATGTAATCGAATATATTTATCTTCTTTTTGCTTATAGTTTATCCACCTTATGCCTCCCACTTGAACTTGATACGATTGGTGAATTTTACTAAAATATTTAATTCGTGCTTTGTGAAGTTTTCTTTATTACTTTTACAAGAGTAATCCGCAAATTATTTGTTTTTCTGAGATTTTCTAAGTTGGACTTTCGGATTTTGAACCGGACGCTGAAATGCCTTCTATTTGCGCAATTGCTTTAAATAACGGTGAGTTCACAAATCTGCAAAAAAAAAAAAATGTAAAATGGAGTTATGTTACTCAAACTTACAATATTTGCCGAACCAATGTCCAATTCCATTATGTTCATACTACGACTTCAGAACTTAATTTTTAAAATAACTTTATGAGCTTTTATAATGGACACACACAGAATTTTTTCCCGTAATTGCTACATTATTTTCATGAGGTGTAGACGCGCAGGCGTACAGAGAGACACATTTGCTCTACATGACATTTCTGTGGCCAGCATCGTAAACTTCCATATTCCGAAATAGTGTCCAAATTCCGAAAATCGTTGATTTGTTTAATTTTTTAAATGTTCGAGTGCAATTTGTTGGTTTTATTGGGTGAATCATCAGAATGAATGTCTATTTATTGCAAAAATCCACATATTTTTACATTTGCAGTGTAATTTGTCAATGATTTCCAGAATTTGGAAGGCAATCCGATACTGAAAAAAACTTTTCTGTGCAGTCATGACTCGTGGCTCCGCTTGGGAGCGGTCTCCTCAAAATCTGGGTGCTCAACTGCCATAGAGCTCAGGAAATTTGAACATAAAGCCATGGTTGTCAGACTTCACTCAAAAGATATAATAAGGGTTATAAAAGTGATAGAAAGTCTTTCGCTTACCTTGGGTACGAATCTCTATGCATTAAAGTATAAATTTGTAGTTGTGCCTCGTCGAATGTGTGTGGCGTTGGTTCTACCATATTTCTATTGACTATTTCTCTTACTCGGGAATCTAATGATACCTGAAAGTACAAATCGGAATTTCAATGACCAATCATCATATATTCAGATTTTGTTCGTGAAAATATAAGTGACATTTCCAATATGATGTTCTCACTTCTTTTGGTGACAATATTGATATATAGTCTTCATAAATAAATCGCGCTTTTTCCTCGATTTTTTCGGCATTAGTTTCCACTTTTAACTCCTCACATGCCAGCCAAAATAGAATATTTTCTTCGCTATATTCGCAGCGAAGGAAGTCCCGAAATACTTTACGTCCAGCTTGCGATCGCATCAATTTGTCAAAACTAATACCCCAGCTTCGTATTTCGTCCAATGTTGGCCTATCGAAAACAAACATTTCTCTTTTTATTGATCGTTTCGACACTGCCTTATGAAACTTCAAAAACAATGAATGTGATTTAGATACATTATTCAATAACTTACTGTTCACCATCACATAGAAGCTCGGAACTAGCTGGGTCTCTTCTCGTAGGACCATTATCTTCTGAATTTTTTATTGCTGCGCTGTTTTTCACAATAAAAAATGTAGAATAATTAAATATACAAAATTCAAAATTTTCCCTTGTGAATTTTTTTTGACTGATAGTCAGTGACAATTTGGGGAAAAATGATTGAAAGTTTGATTGACTAACTGAGTTGCAGTTGATTTGAATTGATTATATGCAAATGAAGGTGATTAAAACTGATTTAAAATGATTATAATCACGTTAAATTGCCTAAAATCAATAGAAATTATATGCAACTCAGTCAGTTACTCACTCAAACTGACTGTCTATCATCGGTAGACAATTCAGTTAATAGTCAGTCAGATTGAGTGAACGTGTTTATAGTCATCTTTAATCAGTTTAATTCAACTTATTGCATAAAATCAATTAAAATCAACTGCAACTCAATCAGTTAGTTACTCAAAATGACTGACTATTTACTTAAGTAATAGGTTTAATTCTAGTCATTTTGTCCCAATTTAGTTAACTATAGCAATAGCAATGACTTTTAATCAATAAAAGTGATTGCATTTCTAATATTTTTCCAAAGAAATGATTAGATTTTAGTCAGTTAGTCAATATATTTTCACAAGGGTTTGTGTCATGACACATGAACATTTAGATATGGCTGTATGATTGAGTTCCTGAGCAATAAAGCAGGTATATATCAAATAATTCATTGTACATATTCATACATTGTACCAAATCCGGCTCAGCATCAACATATTACATAACGTTCATTTTATGGATGGTTAAATAAAACGTTCATGTCGTGTGCTAAATGTCTATATCGTATTCTTTTACATTAAGACAAATTTCCTAACAAATATATTAATATTCGTTTATAAATGGAATGGTGAATCTTCGAATATTCATGTACAGGGTGAGCCATTTAAAATTTTGAATTTGAATCGGCTATAAAAAAAAACTAATCAATATTTTTTCAAAATTCTGGTTTTATTGGAATGGTTGAACTTTGTCATTTAAGAATGAAAAACAATATCTTTCATAATTAAAGATTGATCGCTTAGCTGAATATGAGCAATTTTACCAATTGTATGATCAATTTTGTCAAACTAAAGTATTTGAGACTGATGCACTTATATTTGTATATATATTTGACATAAAACCGATAAAAAGTAACAAATGAAATAAAATTTCGATGAATGTGTGTACATTGAAAATCTAAATGTTAAAACCAAACTTATGGTTTTACTGAACTGGAAGCCATTGCTGGGAATCCAGATGAGCAGATATGGCTCACATTGTGTTTCTAGTGAACAACTGAATCCAGCTATGCTTTCGGCAGCCGCTGCCAGATCAGCAACGCCAGATATTTGCTTGTAACATCACTTTAGGTCCAGCTGGGAAGATAGTCAAAATGAATATCGAATTTGGGTTATATCTTTCAAAACGAATCAAATGGAAATCATCAATTTACTACCAAAACCAAATTACGAGAATTGAATCCATCCAGAAGCACAATTTTTAATATTCTACGATATATGCACAGAATTAACCACCAACCGTTCGGTCGGTCTTACAAAAATAATGTTCAATTGATCATTTGTTTGTTCATAATTTTTTCAATCAATTGCAAATTCTCCTGAGGAAAGAAAGAGAAGAAGATGTGTAGTTGATACATTTGTTGTTGGACAATCCAAGCGTTGTGGAATTTGCGCGTGCATGCACTTGTTGCAACGAATAAGTGATTAATATATTTGGAAAAGTGTTCAAATTTTCTGGTTTCGGGCTTCATGGCGAAAGTAAGGCCATTGTTGCCGGAAGCAAAATTGTTGATCTTGCTCACATTTCCTCGCACAAATTCCAAAAAACACATTGAGTCTTTGGTAATTGATAATTACAAATCGCAAAAAATCTTTGAAGGAGACAAACCAAAATTTGATTGCAACTTTCTACGAACGAACTTTCGTTGATAACACAACTACAGATTAAGGCTGTTCACGAACACGAACTGTGGGTGTTCATTCGCTAAAAGACGAACCAGAACGTACACGAACACATATTCTTCAAGTGTGAACAACTCTATTCGTGGTGCTGATGTTGCATTTGATCGTAATTGATACGTAGTATCATAAGTCCGACAGTAACCATGATATTTCCATGAGTATTCGTTCATCAGAAAAATGTGATGGCAGTGATTGTTATTTTTTGAATTTGTGCACTCAAGTAGAAAAATCTGATGTTGATGAATTGTTTGGCAATCATGCGTATTTGGAAAATATTCAGACTAAGGCTGTTCACGAACAGTACGTGAACGTCCACGAACGAAAAAATCGGTGAATGTTGTTCGTTATGAAACAAACGAACACGAACAGTTTGGAGGACATTTTCTAGTCCAATGGAATGGTCGGCGAAACAATAACATTAACAAAAAATGCCGAAAAGTATATAAAATGGATATGGAACTCGAAAGTGAGTTCAATTAGCTGTAATATCTGTTGCAACGTCATTTTTTTAATATTTAACATATTTTTAATCGCGATTTGTGCGTGTAAATGATGAGATATAAGTAACTCGTGTCTCAAACAATTTTGTGGTACATTTCCAAATTAAAACTTGAAGACACATATCACTGAGAAGTAATCAAAAACGCACAAATCGCGATTAATCAATATGTAACACTTTGAACAATAATGTTCAATTTTTCCATAATTTAAATGAAACATCATGACCCATTTTACTCGCTACGCTAAGTATTGCCTGATCCAGCGGTCAATATACTATTTCAAAAGCTAACATCTGAATTACAGGCAACTAAAGCACGTCTTGAGCATACACAAAATGAATTATCCACATGGAAATTCCCGCCCGATTCAAATACAGGCAAACGACTTATGGCCAAATGTCACCTTCTCTATCAAGAATATGCAGAGCTTGGCAAGATGACATCGAATGGACGATTTGCTAAACTAGAGGCCGATCTGGCATTACAAAAGAGCTCTTTAGTGAAGAAGTTAAGAAATCACAATCAGGTATGCAACGCACAGCACCGTAACGCAGTCTATTCTATATTCAGTTAAAATAGTGATGATCAAACGATTTACAAATCATTTTATTTTCAGAATTGGATTACTTTCTACAGGAACTCGACGAAGATGTTCAAGACATGGAGAGTATATTGTTGCAGCAAGATTTAAAATTAGCCAATGAAACAACTTCAAATCTCCAGCGAGAGAATTTATTGCTGATTTGTGATATTCATGTCTCAACTCGAAAAAATCCAATGTAAATACTTAAATCTTCCACAAACGATCGCGAACAGAGTTGTTCTCGCCTGAAGAAATTGTGTTCGAGCGCGCTCTAATTCGTTTTTTGGCGAACGAACACAAACGAACATGAACAGTTCGTGTTCGTGAACAGCCTTAATTCAGACATATCGTGTGTGAAATGTGAAGGACAAACAAACAATCATATACAGGAGAAACGTCAAAAGTGACTTTTACCACAGTTCAGTGAGAGTCCGACTTTACCAAGCATAATGTGAATTTCACCAGTGGAAATGACGAGTAATTTATAAAATCCAAATTTGAAAGTTCATATATGAACTACCCCTCTTTCTGACTGGTGAAATTCACCTTATGCTTGGTAGAGTCGGATTCACACTGAACTGTGGTAAACGTCACCTTTGTGGTTTCTTCTAAAAATCGCGATGTATATGACTTTGAATTTGAATGTAAAATTGAGACAAAATTCGTATGTGGACCGGCATTACAGAGCCAGAAAATGTCACGTTTATAAAAATTATTACTACGATATTAAAAATAGTTCATATTATGCTTCGTAGAAGGTGTATTTTTGGATCGATAAGACGATGATCCCATATATATACCCACATTAACCTAGGTATCTAGCAACTGAACATTATAAAGGGTGTTTCAATAGGGGTGTCGGAATTTTGAATTCTTCTGATAGGGATACGAGTGAGTAGATGTCAATTTTTAATTCTACAGACGTAATCAGAAAGGTTTGGCAAATTAACCATGGATCATAACACGATTAAACAACGCGTAGAAATTATCCGAATTTACCATCAAAATTCGTGTTCGGTTATTGAAACGCTTCTGGCTCAAAAATTATCTTCTGGTTAAACGGGTATGTTAACAAACAAAATTGCCGCATTTGGGGCGCGGAAAACCCAAAACAAATATTGGAGACTGAAATGCACCCACAGAAGTGCACTGTATGGTGTGCGTTTTGGTCCAAAGGTGTCATTGGCCGAAGGTGTCATTTTTTCGAAGATGAAATTGGTCGGCGCGTTAATGTGAATGGTGACACTTACCGAGCAATGATTCGTGATTTTTTTTTTGGTCAAAATTGCGTGGAATCAATATTAGTGACGTCCATCTCCAACAAGACGGTGCTACGTGCCACACATCACGTCAAACAATTGATTTATTGACGCAAAAGTTCAGAAATCGTGTTATATCGAAAAATGGTAATGTTAATTGGCCACCAAGATCATGCGATTTGACACCGTTGGACTTTTTTCTTTGGATTTTCATTAAGAGTAAAGTTTATGCCAACAATCCGCAAAACATTGAAGGCCTAGAAACCAACATCACATGCGAAATATCGAATGTACCGACCGAAATATGCCAAAATGTCATAAAAAATTGGGGTGAACGGATGGTGTCTACAAAACTTAGTCGTGGTGGTCATTTAGATGATGTCATATTCCAATACTAATTGCCATAAATATAGCTACAATTCTGAATAAAAATTTTGGTCAAGTCATATAGTTTGTATTTTATTTTGATTCAACATCCCAACTCTTATTGAAACACCCTTTAGCAACTGAGCCTAAAACATAGCCCAAATTGGCACACCACTCACTTGATGTAATGAATAATTATATCCATATTGGCTTCATTTGATTTTTTAACTGCCTTTTTCTTAAATAGTTGCTACTTAAAAACACACAAAAAACATAGTCGCTTAAAAATAGATGGAATGCCATTTAAAATGTATATTCAGATGGAAATTCAAAATAAATGTGCAAATTCATAAAAATATGAATGTTAATTCAGATGAAATTTCATACTTGATGTCTTAAGTTTGACGACTCATTTGCTTAAGCATGTCTATAAATGCACGAATTTTAAACGAAAACAAATGAATTAAATGGCATTTCGATCTGAATAAAACATTAAAATGGTATGTCATCTATTTTTGTGAGTTAGTAATATATTTTCTGTGAAGTATTGAAATACTTGCAGAATTTTTGAACTTTTGTTCACCGTTTTATCACAAATGAGAAGAGAAAAACAAATTATGCAATTAAAATGATATATTAGTATTCGCATTCATATAAAATATAAATTATTTTGTCATGAATTAATGAATGTGATATTTGCTACTATAAATAGTCATTAATTTTTGTTATAACAAATATGAAGGAAATTCTTTAATTTCGGTTTATTTTTGAATGCAAGTTTCGGCAAAATGATTTCCATGTACGTAGAAAATCAAATTATATCAAAAATCCACAAATTCTGGTTAATGGTATGTAATCACGCTCAAAATTGTTCACCACGACACACAGATAAATTCGTTGCTTGCATGAAATGTGTGGATAGATGTGCTAACTGAGATAGCGAATTACTAATGCACCATCCAAACGAAGACAATACACTATGGGATTTTGAATTAAAATTTCACCAGAATAGTGAAAATATCCATATTTTGAGGCATATTCAGTGAGGTCCCGTGTGGTCGATTCATTTGCGACATTTTGGCTGACTTCGCCTGGATAGCTATGATTGAGTTAAAAAAAAATAGACAACTACAATCAACTACAGCTTTAGTCAATTTTCAGTCAAAATGCCACAAATGAATCGACAGTCTGAAATGTGACAGAAACTGGCTATTTCCCATACAAAATCAAAAGTTATACAATCGAGTTTGTTAAATTGAATTTATCAAATACGTATAGACGGGAGCATATTTCGACGCATTTAAATTTATACAAATTAAAAGTATGTTCGCTAATAAAGTTAAATTATTTGTTGTGGCAACAAGGATGTATAAACGGTGACACATATGCGTCGAGTGTAACGTGTTTGTTGTTGTCATCCCAGCAAAAAATACGTTACAAATAATCTCGATTCGAAAAAGTATATTATTTCAACTATTCGAACAAAAATACATTCTTTTTCATAAATATGAATGCGTGGAAAAATGCTCCCGTTTATATTTCATTAATTCAATTCAACATCACTTTTATTGTATAACCAACAAACTCTTCTATTCGCCTCTGTTTTAAACACTCTCTTTAAACATTTTACTTTATACAGGAATATACATTCTTGTATCGACACAATGTAGAATAAACTTGCTCTTTTCTCCATCTAACCGATAAATATATGTATCGATCGGATTGTTGAAAATTTCCACTTTTCAATGCATCATCTTAATAGTTCACACACCAATTCCCCCAGAATCATCAGCAAATATTAAAGAAATTTTGGGTCGGCGCCATTGTTGTGGCAGAATCGAACTACTTCTGGATGATGCATTCTTTCAAAACTGCGTCTGTGATTGGTTTAAATAAGTATATGCACAAACCATTGCAAACTAGTGCCCAAATTTAGAAGGAAATATATTATTAATATGAAGTTTAGTAAATTTATATCCTATTTATTGATTTGAATAAAAGAAACCACACACACGATTTCACTAACACTGATTTTTTATACGTAGAGTGTGTAATTTGAAGTCTAATGAACGCTTTATATATTTTGTAACTTAAATTATGTTTAGAAATTTACAAATCCCGTTTACCCTAAAGGGAGTGAAGTGCGTTTCATTAATTAGATTTAAATGCTTATAGCTTTGCACTGTGAATAGCATTTCATTCGAAAAAGTTGCATGAATTCGAATAATCATTCAGAAAATTGATTCACAATAGAATTCCAAAGTTCTTATGCTTTACATTATAAATGAAAATCGGCCCTAACACTTGCGCCGCATAGTGAACGCCATGCAAAACAGATGTTATTTGCTACTGGAGTCATGTGTGACCAAATCAAAGCTATTGCTCTGTATATGTGTAAAACACTACTAAATACCGAAAATACAACAAGAAAAATAAAAATATCTCACATATTTTCATAAAAATAATATATGGTCGCATGTGGCTATAATTGCTGCTGGAGCTATCCATAAATAAATCGAAATTATTGCCATTAAACACCATCCTTTCAATATTATTTAACTAAGATTAAAATTATATGTGCAATACATACTATGATGAATTGAGTGGTTTCTTTTTTGAATTCCATTTCAAATATTTTCATCAATTTTGCATCAAAAAGATAATAATAAATAAATAGCACAGTAAATTACAAAAACTGCTCAGTAAATATTAAACAACAAAACCCTCCGCTTGAATGTCCTTTGGATTGGACACTTGAGCCCATGCATTAGCTATTTATAACAGCAAGTCTTATTGGACGCATTTTAAAGCAAATAGAGAATTTTGTTTCATAACGAAAATGTAATAAACGAAAAAGATGAAAGAAAAAAAATCATTTAAAATATTTATCTTTGAATTTGAACATTATTATTACATTAATTTTTGGCATGACTCTAGCAGCAAACTTGTTTTTTATGGCGCCCGTTCCGTGGCGCCTATGTTGAAGTCAAACGTTCATTTCCTTTCCTGGGAAAAACAAGTAAGAATATTAATTTTGTTGAGCTAAACATTGAATGCAATTTTCTCGGAGTGTTGTTTAGGTTGTTGAATCGTTTTTCAAATGGACACTTCATATAATATTATGGAACTACCTTCATATAAAACCATTTGAATGTAAAATCCTTCTATTCAACCTATTTCCAAATGAACAATCACTCCATTCCATTTTTTGCTACAATTATTATTCGTTTAACCTCACTTCAATTTTAAGTAATAAGCGATGCATGGCCACTACCTAGGGGCTTGGAAGTGTCCGTAAAATGATTTCTATTCGTGGTATTCCCCATTCGCTTTTCGTATTAAGCATTGATCATATTATTTTGTCACATGTGGAATTGTCAAAAGCAAATGAATAAAGCAAATATTTGTTAAATATGACACATTTACCAATTCAAGTGACATTTGCATGCAATGCAATTATGCATATCGGCATGAAGGTTCGTAAGAATGATTGGTATTTTTAAATTCATGAAGGAAAGTCATATGCGCAGAAAACTGATCTATTTGCATCATTTCCTGTAGTTCCGAGCCCCTAGGCTACTACCCATTTATTGATATTGAATTTATAAAAAGAATTGAAACTCACCATCTCGCCCTTTTTTAATGTGCATTTCATACGTGTTAGAGTTGGATCAAATTTTTCAGATTGCAAAATTGAACAAAGAGAAAAGACAGACGGAAAATATATTTATAAATAAAACATTGCTCCCCACTGTTAAATTTACAGAAAAAATTGATAACTTATAAATAATAAACAGTGAACACAAAAAGAAACTGCTCGCTGCAAATATGAACCTTTTTGCATTTAAGTCTGCAGAAAATTCGAGGGGAAAAAGTATCAAAATGTCCGAAAAAGACAAAATGACCGAAAAAAACCAACAGATTGTCATCATTAACAGCAGGTCATTTTGACGTATTCTTTTTCATTTTGATGCTTGTTGCCCCCTCGAGACAAATTCAAATAATTCCAAAATGATGTGAGGCACTACGTAAGAATCTTATTTCACTTTTTCTCACCACGAACTAAGTAGAAATAACAATATTGAAAATGTCGAAGCAACACGATTTCTTAGAATGGGATCAACATATATATATTTGAACAGCTTTTTAACATCCTTTCTCCACATTAACATTTATGGAATCATACAAACTATATTTTCACAAGATTATTTCAATTCTCGATAAAAGTCGTGACTCAAATGAAAATGACATTTGACTGGTTTCGAGAAAATCCTATAAATGATCCTATTATGTGTGGATAAGTATTTAAGGAGGTAAGTGGTTTGCAGTGACATTTATTGCAAGAATTGTTTGAGGCTTAGATATAATTTTATCCAACAACCAATATCGCCAAGAATCTGAATAGGACATTTCTTTCCACCATAAAATTTTTTAATTATGATGAAAAAACCTTTGAAACCAAAACGCAATTGCAAATATGTATTAATTGAAAAATGAAGGAAGAAATGTTTCAGTCAACGCCATTGACCAACACAAGTAATTGATTTTTTCTCTCGATAGTCTAAGGTTGTGAATCCAATTCCTTTTTGTAAGACGGCTGAAGGGACACGCAGTATTCAGAATATTTAAAAAAAATACCAGTTCACGTTATAATTTTGAAAATTTCTGATGGCCAATGGAACACTTGATTACATTTATGATGTAATTTGCAATGGCGGACAGTGTTTTTATGTACTGAAAACAGTAATTACTCCACAATTATAGTTCGTAGAGATTAGAGGTGTAGTGGTAGACCACGTAGTCGCTATTTAGAATTGGTTAAATGTGATTTGAATCAGAAATAATATGAAAGGTGCGATGAAATTCAAAACTTGGCTCTCGATCGGGGTTTATGGAGGGGTTTTGTTAGAGGTGCATGAGGCTGAACGTTTCGAAGAGCAGACCAGACGCTGAAGGGCAATAATGGTCTATAAATGCTTGTTATTGTTGTTGTTGTTCTAATTTGGCGATCAAAAAAGTTTTCCATTAGGTGTGACATTAGCACATATTATGTTTGAGAAGTTAACATTTAAAAACTATTAAATATCACCACGCGCATGAGTCCAAGTACGGGACAGTCCAAGCGGACCGTGCTTGTATGGGATTGGAGAGCTATTCGAGAGTATGCCAATTGACCGCGCCATCTTATTTTACATCGGTGAACTCAATTTAGATCCATTGTAATACGAACAAAATTTTTATTGACACAAATAATAAAAACAAATAAGCTATTGAAACGATTGAAATATCACATCAATACTACTTCCCAATAGATGGAACTGGAGAATAGATATGATTAAAATGTCTCAAATAGCACGGTCCCCTTGGGACAGTCTATTTAACTCCGAAGCACGCCGCAGCTATACAGAGTCTTCCAATAAGAGGTTTCATTTAGAATTTCCCTCTATTTGGGCAGCTTCCACTTTTGTAGCTGTCATCTCTGACATTTGACAAGTAAAACCTAGGCCATTTCTAAAAACGGAACGACTGTGACTGCACAATTTTCACCATTTTTGTAGTGAATTATAACAATTTCAGTGCAATGTTGAAGCATGTATCGTTCCATGTAATGGCGTAGTTTTTGCTTGACAAATGTCAAAAGATAATAGCTTCAAAAGCGACAGCTACCCAAATAGCAGGCTATTCAAAATGAAACCTCTTATTGGAAAACCCTTTACAAACAATCGAAACGAAGTAGCCCGAAATATTGTAAATAAAAACATTTCACAATACTACAATACATCGAACCCGCGTACCCTTGAATAATTTCATTTATACTAAACTTTCAAAGTTCTCACCATGAGCATGAGCAGCAACAACACCAACAGAGACAACACGGTTTACATGGTTTATGTGATTGAGGCCGATTCAATGGGCCGCCCATATTTGATGTACCGTGAGTAGAGGAAGCAGTCGCAGTCGCAACCCCGCCGCCTCCGCTGCCTTGTGATGAGCCTCGAAGTCGACAACTGGATCGCTGCAACTCCGATACGCTACACGACATTCTGTGCAAAGAGTGCAAAATATAATTTGATCAACCAAATTGAAAGCTTGGGCGAACAATACTTGGTCAATGTACCTAGCCAAAATCGATTCTACACACCTACGTTGCTAGCTCTAATGAAGTTATATCGTCAAAACGATTCAATTTATGATTGTCCATTAAACAAATCAAATGCATCGCATTCGCAATTTGATTCGAGAAAGCGATTAATCGTGACACAATTTTTTCTTTGCTCTTTTAAATTTTTTCGATTAATATTTAAATTTGTTGAGTATCACTGCCACCATTATTCCCATGTTCACTTCGCAGATTAATATGTGGTCAGACTCACTTTTCTCACTCAATTCTTTGACTTTCCGAAAACAACATATTCTTTTCAATTGGAACTTAACAGGTGACCTTAGTTGAGTCTTAAAATCCAGCCATATGAAGAAATTCACCACTCCTCATTCCCCTATAATATAGAAATACACAAGCAAACACAAAAGTTATAAGTAATGAATATCATAAACAAAACGTTCAAATAAATCATAATTTTCGAATGAGGAACACAAAAGAAATATTTGCTATAAAACTATTATCTACTATATTCGAATAAAACGTTCCAATCAACAAGTGGAAACTGTAAATTTACATGCCCTATTCTTCTTTCGACTCAATTTGAAATTGATATTTTTACCTCGATCATGTGATGGCTATCATTAATATTTTTCGGATATTCATTCAACTCATTCATTTTTGATAAATTGGAAACAAATGCCTATTATCGTTTACTACCGCTTCATAAAAATGAATCGCATCATAGAAAACCAATTTCTTGAAGTATGAAACAAAAATTTCTGTTTTTTGAAACGCATCATGAATTAAACTTCTTCTTGAAGTGGAACATGAAAAGTGATATTAACGCATAATGAATTTGCGCCTGGTAAAAGTTTACCATGTTTTCAGTTGCATATTTACTTGAACTTAAATTCTAGTTGATAGTTGAAAAAACACTTTTCATGTTGCACTTCCATGCGAACGATTCCATTTCCCCATTATTATTTTCAGGTGAGAACCTATAAGTATGCTCTCAACAATTGAAAATATGACTGGCCATTTGTTCGCGGAGCATTGTCAAGCACATCTCGAAGCCGATTTTAATCAAATTAATAGCGGTATTGATAAAGAAAACTCCGATCTTAATAAGTTAAATGATTTTATTAAACTTCGCGGTATGAAATTGAACGGTTTAAAATCGAAAGTGATGGTTATCGGTTCTAAATATCAAACGGGTCGGTTGAATTTTGATATGATCAATGATGTGAAAATAGGTGATGAAAAACACGAATTCTGTTAGTCAATCAAAATCCTTGGTGTTATTTCTGACGAAAATTTTACTCTTCAAGAACATGACAAGTGTAGATTGCTGTGCTGAATCGTAAAGTGTATGGTGTGCTGAATCGTATACGCCACACAAAGCATTTTATACCCAACTATATCAAACGTCATATGGCTGCAGCGCTGATTGATCCCATAATGGACTATGGTGATGTAGTAACATATGGTTGGGGTGCACACAGCACTCAAAATCAAACACATCGTGATCTCGTCGCCGATAACGACAAGATCAGATACATTTACGGATTAAAACGTAATGTTCATATAACTGAATATCGTGAGCGTCTGAATGGATTGACCCCTGAGAGCAGAGCCAAACTGCATTCGGCGATCTTGATTTTCAAGCAGTTGTCAAATTGTTCACCCGGGTATTTGAATCACATGTTCGTAAAAAACGGTGAATCGTCGCGGTATCCCGATGACCTTCGTGTAAATTTCAATCCGTGTACTGCATTTGATACCCGTGCATTCAGCTTTTCGGCAATTAATTTTTGGAATAGTATACCGGTAGATTAGAAATTCGAAATCTTTGATATCGTTTAAAAATAGCTTAAAGCATCTGTTGCGTGCCGGTCAATAAATCGTATTTATCAACTTAAATTTACTCATATCGCGAATTCTCGGATTGATGTCATGAAATTTCTTATCTTATTAATTTAGTACTAGCATATTATTTTCCATTTTTCATTTTCATTTGCTTATTCATTGATGTTAACGTATTTTAATTGCAAAAATTATTATTATATATTCCCCTGGCTCTCCACAGCCAGGCCGGTTTTGCCATGGTTTTCCGGATCCAGTTCTGGTATTAAAGCTTCACTCTAATACTATCCCTCCCCTGACTGTACTCTCTTTGCAAAATACACACCATGGGAGGAATTTATGCCGTATTGGGTCCCTGACCAGCATGTTCTGAGCTTGCTATGCCCAAAAGCCCTCTTACTCCTCTTATACGAAAAGCACAGCCCAGCACTTATTATTTCCATGCTATTAACCTAACTTCTACTGCTTATGATTCTTTTCTCACTATTGTACCAACAAGCTTGCTACATATTAAATGAATCGCTTAGAATGAAAATACGCCCGATATTCTAATATTTATGAAAAGAAATATGAATCTTTTTTAAATATTGAGACATAATTATTTTCGCATTTTTTGGGAAAACGATAAGAGATTTGATAATATAATTTCCTACGAAATTGATCGAGCTGATCTTGTGATTAAATATGTAGAATATTATTATTTTCATATTCCTCTATGTTATTATTTTTAACCCAGGGAGATATTGGGGTCTGTCTAATGGATTCAAATGATTTTATATTAATATGGAGTGATTTACTCATGGCATTACATGTGTTAGAATGATCAAAGAAGGGAATAGCATTCGAAATACATAAATTTTATCTGCCTAATGGAAATAATAAAGAAAGAAAGAGAGGCGGAATCAATGGAAAAGCGGAAGTAGAAGATTTAAGTAAACCACCATGCACCCACATACAACAAACACGTGACTCCAATCCCAATTATAGGAATTTTTTGTTTATTCGCTTTCTTACATCGACATGTTTCATTTCCTATCATGCAGTGACAGGCAGACTCGATTAAGCAATGTGAACCGGCCATAACTTTGACAAATTTTGACGTACCGCTCAAATGTTTGTCAATTTATTTACTACTCGTCAGTACAATTTTCACCATGTCGCAATACACACCAATCGAACGTTCTAATATCGTAGAGCTATACATTGAAAATCAGATGTCAGTTGTCTTGACTCAACGTAAATTTCGTGCAAAATTTCCTCGAAAAAAAGCACCTAATGCGAACACATTTCGAGCATTATATGCAAAGTTCAAGTCAAGTGGTGTTCTTAGCAATGTGTCGCGTGGAACCATACAGCGCAGAGCCCGATCAAACACAAACATCACCATCGCACAGGACCTTTTAGAGGAAGATCCAAATCTGTCGACTGAACGCGGTGCTCAGGCTTTGGGCATCAGTCAAAGGTCAATGCGGCGCATTTTGCGCATCGATTTGATGTTTTTCCCCTACAAGATCAAAATGGTGCAGCAATTGAACCCGGAAGACTACCCCAGACGATTGGAATACGGTAAAACGATGCGAAATTTGGAGAGAAGTGAAGATGATTTTTGGAACAAAATCATCATGAGCGACGAAGCACATTTTGACTTGAATGGCAATGTAAACAAACAAAATTGTCGTTTCTGGGGCGACAAAAATCCAGAACAATATTGCGAAAGCCTCTCCATGACAAACGAGTGATAGTTTGGGCCGGAATATGCTCGGATTGCATCATTGGGCCGTTCTTTTTCGAAGATGATGATGGCGAAGCAATTTCGGTGAATGGTGGCCGTTACCGAGCAATGGTGAACACTTTTTTGCGTGAAGGGGTCGAGAATAATGGCCTGGAAGACCACTACTTTCAACAGGATGGTGCTACGGCTCATACAGCTCGTCAAAATATCGATTTGTTGAACGAAATGTTCCCAGGTCGTTTAGTTTCATTCAAGGGTGAATTTGACTGGCCGCCGCGTTCACCTGATTTGACTGCTCCGGACTTTTTTCTGTGGGGATTTTTGAAGGGGAAGGTGTATGCTGACCGACCGAAGACTCTCCGAGCATTAAAACGTAATATTGAACCTGAAATCGCTGCCATATCGACTGAAACATTGCGAAAAGTCATGGAAAATGCCAAAAAAACGAGCTCAACTTAGCATCAAGGAAAAATGCCACCATTTACGAGATATCATATTTTACTCATAGTGTAATCAAATTCTATTGACCAGTATTAAACAATAAAATCGGCCGAACTTGAATTGTTTGCGTATTTTTTGATTTACAAACGAAAAACATTGCTTAATCGAGTTTGCCAGTCACTGTATAATTTTTCGCTTATTAAAATTGGTACGCTTTTGTAAAAAGTTTTAAATACTTTCTTTTCCATTTTTGATAAAAGTGCATTTTATGATGATATTGATACCCTTTTCTTATTTCAGTTAAAGCTGCGTTTAAAAACGCAAAAGAACACTTGTAAATGTTTCGCTCTTAAAAGCAACTTTCGCTTATAAAACGATGTCACTTTTATAATAATCCTTACATATATACCACATTTATGACCACTTCTTAAATGTAGTCTATAAAAGCCTTTGGAGATATACTTTCATAAGTATTTTAAAGTAAATTTATTTGTGATTCACATTTTAAGGTTTTATAACGCCCTTTTTTTAAAAGTGTAGTAAGAGTGTTGTATATTTTATTGAATAATTTACAAATTTGTTTAAAAAGTACATAATTTATGAGGGAAATTCATAGATAGAGATTGATAGAGTTAAAAAAGTGAATATTAAAAATACTTTTCAACAATTATAGACTTAGTTTCGTAATACAAACTGCTTATTAACAGAATTTGAAAGTAATTTAAAAACCATTGACGATATGTATAAGATATTTTATTACTTCCTATTTTAATAATGCTTTTATGAATCTTTATGAGGAAAATTCCAGATCGAAACACTTATACATCCAGTGTCCACCATATTTATTTTGATCAAACTCAATCAAATTTGGATTATGAAACGAATTACTTTTATACGGGTTTTACAGTAAAAACTTTTTCATGAATTTTCCAAAAAATTTCGTGAATACTATAACGCGAAATTACGGAATTTTCGATTTGCACATCATTTGTTGAAAGCATTGGTGCGTTTTTTCAACACATTATTTTATTTTACGTTCGAAAGATTGATTCGATAAAGTGAACGATAAGAAAAATCGGAATTAATAATGAAACGAAAGCAAAGCATTGGAAAAATAGGAGAAGTGACGGAAATAATAGACGGAAATTAGTAAACAAAAATCTTTCTGTAAAATTACTTAAAACGATTATCCGTAATTTTTTCAATTCCTGTCATTCTCACCGCTCTGTTTCATACTCCGTTAAAAATATTACAAAAGTATTAAAAACGCATTACAATTATTTTTTAAAAGTGTTATAAATGCTTCACAAAATTTTAATTTAATAGAATGATTTACTTTTATGAACATGGTTTTATGACGCTTCCTTAAAGCGTTATAAACGTGTTTAACCACGCCTTTGCACCAAATCACTTTTGTGACACTTTTAAAAAGCTTCTTAAATCCGTTTTCTAAAAGCATCATAAAACACTTCGGAGGGGAAATGTGCCGCTCGGGTTCTTCTGGGAAGAAGTTCTGCTGTCGACATGTTTCAATGGAGCACAAATTATAGTATGCAAGTAACTGTGACGGTTTACCATTATAACCATTATATCTATTGAATATATCGATAGGAGAGTATGTTTTTATTCAGCCGTTACTCAGCCATAAGTGCTGAATAACATACTCTCCTATCGATATATTCAATAGATATGTGTTTCTATACATGAATACCTCTATGCCTGCTTACAAAATATAGAAATGTTTCATTTCTTTCCTAAATCAAAACCAAAATGAGATGGTCAGATGAGAAGAATATTTTGGCACTCACATAAAAATGATATCGCATACCTGTGTCGATAATGAGGTTTTAATATTTATTTGCTTTACGTGAAGCAATTGACATACCGCGACGGAAAAACGATTTCTTATGGCTCTCAGTATAGATTATATTCCAAATTTTGTATTTCTATGAGAATTGTCATTTGCCATATTGTAAATCAACTCTTTTTTTCCGCATCTGAATTTTTTTTCTCGATCCTTTTTTAATATTATTTATTGATCACTTCCTCACACTGTCTTCGCAAAACTTGATTGCTTCAGTAACAAGAACGCTCTTATAAGCTAGATTTAGCTAAAATTGACATAATAGAGATTTTTTCCCTTATTTTTACGTACAATTTGGTTTTTCTTTGTTTTTTTTAGTTGCTAACTTCATTATTAGAATTAGTTGTTTGTTAAATATAACTGTAGTTTTGGATGTAGTTAATCATGATGATAAATTGTCATAAAAAGAAATTCCACGATTAAAATGGTATGATAAAGAATTAATGTTCATTTATCAAAAATAGGATTCCAAATTGATTCATCATTATCTCATTATACAGAACAGGCCAAAAATATGGATACAGCAAGGAAAATTCAATTTTTTGTCTTTATAACGAAATCAGATGACTTAATCTACATTTTGAAGGCACATATGTTTACGAATTCACCTCTAGTGACTATTCTATATGCATTTTGTATAAATTAAATGACTTTTACAAATCAAAATTGAGAAAATTCTACTTAAGACGATTTTCTTTGAAATGGTCACCTCTGGCTTTGATGAGTACAGCGCATATTTTGGGCAATCTTTCAACAAGATTATGCAGTGTTTCCACTTGTATGTTTTGCCAAGAATCTTTCAGACATTCCCAGAGATGTACAAGGCTTTTTGGTAGCAAATATTTCACACGGCGATCGAGTTCGTCCCACAGAAGTTCGATTGGGCTGATACCTGGTGATTGTGGTGGGCATTCCATGACTTGAAGCACACCAAGGTCTTGTTTTTTTTGTAAATAAGTGGAGCACAATCCAGAAGTGTGTTTTGGATCATTATCCTGCTGGAAAATAAATCCACGACCAATCAATTGCTTTCCAGATGGAATCGCATGGCATTGAAAAGTGCTGTGGTATGACTCTTTTGTCATTTTTCCATCAATTTACTTGAGTTAGCCGACTCCATCACACGAAAAACAGCCCCAAACCATCACAGAACCGCCGCCGTGTTTTAAAGTTGGCGCAATACAATCGGAATTGAGCCGTTCACCTGGTTTTCTACGGACGAATTGACGCCGATTACTGCCAAAAAGTTGAAATTTTGACTCATCTGACCAAAGCACTGATTTCCATTGCGCAATCGACCAATCTTTGTGTTCTTTGGCAAATTTTAAACGTTTCCGTTTGTTTATCGGTCGCAAGAGTGGTTTTTTCACAGCTATTCGTCCAACCATTCCATTTTCTCGCAGTCGCCGTTTGACAGTATTCAAGGAAATCGGAGCGGCCAATGTTTGATTTATTTCAGCTCGAATATCTGACGCTGATTTGAATCGGTGTGCCTCAAAAATCAATAAAATATTGTTGTCATCTCTTTTAGATCGTCCGCGTCCAGCTCTGTTCATGTTACTGCCAGTTTCAATGAATCTTTGCCAACATTTCTGCACACCACTCCTCGAAATCGTTAATATTTAATAATCTTATTGCGCATGGAAAATAACAATTAAAAGTAATTATTTCATTTTATTGCCATAGATTTTGTTCAGAATGATTCAAAAATCTCAGATTTACATTAAAGAACAAAAATAAAGCGAAACAATATCAATTTATTATGAAAATATGATGACAAAGTTGGAAAAACGAAATATCTGTTGCTGTATCCCTATTTTTGGCCTGTACTGGATTTTGTGTATATGTGGATGGATTCAGAAGAACCAAAATAATGAAATGCATCAACCCCATTTTATCAATTTGAAGCTTGAAAGCTCAATTTTATGATACTGCCTGGCTATGCTCGATTTATCAAGATTTATACGAAAATGTCTCAAAATTTATACCTATATAATTTATATGTACTGGTCTGTGTACTGAACAATGATTGAAACAGGAAAATTGCCTATCGTAAATGTAAATGGATTGACCTACATTTCTCGCGGAAAACCGTCTCAAAAATCATTCTTACACTTTGTTCTAACTTTATTGCTCTTCATATGCCAAATCATTGTATATGTCGACAAAATACAGTAAGTCCCAATTTTTTACAGCTGACATAAATGACAATTTAAAAAAAATCTGAGAGTATTTCATATAAGTATTTCATATAAACTGTTCCAATTGTGCGGAAAACATTCAAAATACGTATGAAGTACTGTCTCTGTCTATACGAAAATCATTTTTCTCGAATAATCGTTATGTAAGCCGTCGTTATTTCATGTGTCAATAAATTGATGTTTAATGTATTTTGTGTGTGTCATTGCACACTTTTAGAGGAGTGATATATTTGATATGTCAGTAAGTTTTTCAACTGGCAGACTTTTTGCATTTCTCACCAGTGTAGGGTAAACAATTATCGCAGTACGCTTTGCTTAAAGGAATCGGTGTTCCTAATCATTGAAATTTTTAAAAATTAGAGACACTCTTTAATTGGTGACCCACCCAAATTTCACATTAACACCAAAACATCATTTAAACACAATATCAACGGACGATTAAAGTTCCATCACATATCGATGTAATAACATCAGTGAAAATTGCGCTTTTGACAAAGTCGATTTATGGTTTTGGAAAGCTGGCTCCATATTTGCAGCGAAAGCGTCTGTAGCGGCAGAAAAATGTGCTTATCGTGTATCAAGGTGGCTGTTCACCACCTAACGTTATTTTCGTTGAAGTTCCGTGTTCCGTGCCAACCCATCGACGTGTACAAGACATAGAAAAACATAATCACTGAAGAATTTTTCGACAGCGAAATGACAAAAATATCTCCTCAACTAGCTCCCGAATTACACAAGGAGAAAAAAAACATCCAAACCAACTAGCTGTAATGCGCTCCAAACCAAGGGGGTAATAGTAATTTTAAATAGGGTAGTTACCAATGATGAGAAAAAAAGTTGAATATTTGTTCTGTGTGGGAATTATTTTTTATTTTGTTTTTGTGTAACAAATGAACACTGGTTGTGTTCTTCTGCAATAATTGTATTTTGCGGTACAAATTCTGTTGCGTACATTGCGATCGGCGTTCAAACTAAAACTCATTTTTCTCATGACATATCACTTATGGATATAATTCTGACGACATTACTTCTGAATGGGTTAAGTCACGGCATAAATCATATGCAGGCGAATGTAAGGTTTTCACTCTCGTATAAGTTATGTTCATAAGAGTTATTTTGCTACACCTCAATTTTTACATTCTAAAGAGTTTTTTTTTAACGTTTTTTATTCAAATTGGAATTTTATCCGTTTACAAGACATAACCATTTTTTCAAAGATTGATTTGAAGAAGTCGGCATCACGAAATTCCGATGAATTTTGAAGATATGAATAAAACGTGATAAAACTGCCACCGCAACAACATTTGAGTTCGAATTCTTGACCTTCGGATGATGCAATGCTGTTATAACTTTCCAACGTTATATAAATCAAAACTTGTGAGGAATTGATTTTGTTTTTGCATATCTTGAAGACAGTTTTCATCGCATCCTCCCGTAGAACAAATGAATAATCTCAGACAAGTTTTCCAACATCTAAAGGAATGCTCGATGTCAATTAATATTGGAAAATATGTTTTTATCGAATCAACGATCAAATTTCTCGGTCACTCGATCAATTCTTAAGGTATCACACCTTTGCCAAACAAAATTGAAGCCATTAAAAATTACGAGAAACAAACAAATTCAACCAAATTTCATACAAAAAGAATCAAAAGCTTTTCACAGGTCTTCACCTGAAATGATACAGTCTGTTCATCGCTCCGATGCCTATTCGATTGCCCATTCAAAAGAAGCCAGAAATGTTTCAAAATCAATTTCAAATGAAAATGAAATCAACACAATAATGAAAATTCGATGACCAAAAAATATACAACTATAGCGGGGGCTACAGTCGAATTCATTGATTACAGCGTGTAATTCATATTATTATTTTCAGAGTGTATTATTTAGCGTGAACAATTATCGTAGTATGCTTTGCTTAAAGGAATTCAGTTTTCCTAATTATAGTCCACTTCTGAAGTGTTATGGTTAATTATAGCACTGCTTACCAAGGTCCCATCGTGGCCATACGGGTCAATAGTCCATGAGGTGAACACATCTACTCGTTCATAACTTTTCCAACGGAAGCTTCATATATTGAATATGCTGGATTCGTGGAAAGCTATGTATTTGACTATCTACTCTAGAGTTTTCAAAAAATATCCATATCGTCCAAATTGTTTGAAAGATATGGACGCCAACTCAAATCATAATACATGCAAATATATATTTCATTTTATGTGAGAGATTTTCTCTGAGGGTCTCATAATTACAGTGTGTTTCGAATAAGAGTACATATATTTTTTCTATATATTCCCCACATAGGAGTGAAAAGATCCACAACATTATAGTATTCTATAAGTAATCAAATATAATACCACAGATAATTAATATGTGATAATAATACTAAAAAGCTATTCAAGCTTCTGCTTTTTAAATTGCTCTCCCCTAATAATTGACATTCATTGTTTCGATGTATTTTTTTACTCGATTCATTTTCACCATATTTGGTTCATTCAAATGATTGCTGTGTTCAATCGAATGATAAGATTTGAATCATAACCAATTCTTTGGTTTTTTTGAAGTTTCAAATGTTAAATAATTTATTCCAAACGATGAGCGAGACTAAAAATTGTCTGAAAACGGCAGCCTCAGATTGTATCGTGAATTTTGTATTCAAAAATGTACGCTCAAGAACGCAGAACCACCATACAGAACGTATGATAATAATTGAAGAATGCGTATTAAACGCACTCAAAACTCAACACAGATATCATTAATCCATTTTATATCTTAATAGTGTGATACTCATTGTATGCAACTTTTCAGTTGATAGCGCTGCTACGAACCTACATTGATTTCGCTCATTTTAATTTTTTTTAAAAATTTCTTGAAAAAATGAAGAAGAAGTGATTAACACAACAAATGCCGCCGCACGGTCGAGACAAAATTTATGTGTGGAAATAAATCGAGTAAGAACCAAAAATAAGCAAAAGTAACCCGAAAAAGTTAAAGCCGTGATTTGATAATTTGGGCCAGAAACACTTGGAACCGTGACATTAAAATAGTTCCCTCTGAATTCAAAGAATAATAGAGAAGTCGTGATTTGTGATGTTTCAATGAAATATTTCTACTGATTTAACATAATTGTGCACGTACTCATTTTCTAAGAGGATTTATGTAATAAAATATAAATTGTGGAATTCTTAAGATGCTCTTAAATACCATGCATTATGAAGATCTAAGAATAACTCAAATTTGATATGGTTTTCAAAGCCAATTTCAGATTCCATTTTGGTCATATTAAGGGACCATCTCTCAAAATCATCTCTATTTGGGTTTTATATTGGAAAATAATTACGAGTGGCCGTCCTCCAAAACAGCTTCCGAAGCTGTTAAGCATGAAAATATGTGTTTTGTCACAGATAAATAAAAATAACAAATAAATAATTCTTATGATTGAATTTATTCATTTAAATTAAACGGTAATAATAACGTATAGCTAGTTAAGTTTTAATATTTTATTGCCTGTTATACAAGTCTTAATTATCGATAACAGTCCGATTTTGTTATTAAAAAAATATATCTCTCTCTTTCTCTATTCGATAGATACTCGTAAGCAAATATTTTGACTATCTTGTCATATGACTGATTCCGGACGAGGGCGACTGACTACGATTGAATATTTTTGATTCAAACTTAAAAATTTGATCGTAGTTAAATAGAATGCACAGAGAGGATGAATCAATGTTGTCTCTCTATTCTTGGCCATTTCAGCAAGAGTTGATTGAAATTCATTAAAAATCATGGTCATCACTCTTCTTTCAAGAGGAAAGTTGATCATCTGGATTTATTGTGAATACAATATTTAAAGTATCAAACGAAATGAATGGGTGAGAATAAAAACCGACCTCTAACTATTGTGAAAATTAAACTGAGACTAGAAAAATTTGAAAACAAAAATGGGACCCGGAAAATTTTAAAATCAAAAATGTGACCTGGAATTTTTGAAGAATAAAAATGAGATCGTGAAAATTTTGAGGATAAAAATGACATGGAAAAACATTTAAAATATGAATGTAGAAATGAGACCAGAAAATTTTGAGAGTAAAAATGACCCCGGAAAATTTGAAGATAAAAATGAGACAACCAGTGAAAAAATTGTGAGTCTCATTTTTATGCAAAAAAAAATTCTGGTCTCATTTCAATTTGCATTTTTTTCCAGTCTCATTTTAATTCTCACAATAGTTATAGGTCGGTTTTCATTCTCACCCATTCAAATATATTCAACATTCAAAAGAACATTTGCAATCATATATCTTTACTTTTATTTATTTATTTATTTTTATTTATTTGTTACGAAGTCTACATTTATGCCAGAGACTTTTACCATTAATGTGCTGTGAACCAACCGTGGTAATATTTCTTTTTTATACAGGTTACATACAATTTAAGTTGCTTCCTGCTTTGCTCTGTTCAACGCAGAAGCTAGTCCTTAGATGTGTATATAAAATAAAACTGTCATATGATTTCTCCAGTCATCGTGATTCATGAATAAAGACATTCATAATTATCAAGCACTCATTGATTTCTTTTTCTAAGTTTCCATTAGCAATTTAACCATTGTATAGTAGAGCTTTAGGTATGTTTGAGTTCTATTAATATTTTACATTACATTCACTTCAACACTTATTGTTACTAATATAGCAATATCGTGCAATTGATGCATTGTGTTTCAGTTGTTGAACAACTAAAGACATTTTGTGTATGAAAAATAACTGGGGAAATGCACGTTCTGAAAAGCATAACATATTTGATTTTGATCAGTTTGAATAGAAATTCAACAGTTGAATGGATGAAAACAGTTTCTAAAACTATGCAGTCAATCGTAGAGTAAGAACAATTTTGAAACCAAATTATTTTGTTCGAGCGTATTATTATCATTTGAGTATGACTACTATTGAATTAATGTTCCCGAATTTTGGAAAACGTTTGTGATATTATTTCGCAGTAAAAATAAAAAATAAAAATATGAATCTGAAGGAATATTTCAACAGGATCGACATGCAAAAGAGCATTTGAAATGATATGGAAAAATGCGAACACTATTCTGAATTACATGAATTCCATCAAATTATTTTATTGAAATGGAATTGTTTGACTCAGTAACAAAAGTTTCTGGTCATGTCCATCTTCAGGCAATACAACAACAATATCAAGTTTGTTTGTGGCATTTTGTACCATTCGATACTTCCAAACTATTCTGAAATATCAGGTGGTGCAAATAATAAAGAACTAAAACTAAATTTGAGGATATAAGTACATTCAGTTGAAAATAAAAATCAAATGGGCACACACAGCCAACAACAAATTTCTAAACACCGAGTAAGAGTATGAATAAACGTCTGAAGAATCTTTGATTCTCGAAATTGTTCTTCCTTATTAATTCATTCATAGAATTCCATGTAAAGTCGACTACTCGAATGTTTCATATGCGCAGTTTTTGAAGTTTCTCCTTCTTTCTTAGGATGTCAATATCTATAAATCATCCAATTTTGTAGCCCTAAAGATTTTTCTACGCAGTCGTTGGTCCGTGTGAATGTAAGTTTTTTTGGTATTTGTATGTACTTGTATGTTGATTTTGTGTTTTCCTCAAAATCAATAAAATCAAATAAATTCGTCGTTCTTGTATGTAACTGAGGTACTGTTGCTGTCGCTATTACTAGTATCTGGCGTTGATTATATTCTTACTTTGGATTTAGACTAGTTATTTCGAATATTTTGATATCACTCACATTTTCATACAATTTTCCATTTCAATATTAAAGCACTTTTCAAAGAATAAATTAAAAATATGATTCATCAATTATATAGGCACATAAATGAAAAATCGTTTATTGTTTTCACGAAGCTATGAACTACACACGATGGCGCGAATTGCAAAATTATACCACAACGTGAATGGAAATAATTTGAAAGCTTTTTCTAAAAATTTAAAATGATGAATTTCATATAAACTAATTAACGTTTCTCAATTGAAATGTACATTTTCATCAATGAAGGAAAATTGCACAGTGAAGCACCTTTCTAAATTATCTGCATGAAGTACTAAATGAGAACCACCACATTTCTTTTGGTTCTAACAATCTTATTCTGTTTGTTCCATGACATTTACATTTCTCGTTATCGATAAAATAGCTTTGGAACATCAACAAAATAGCTTTACACACCATAGTTTTTGCATTTCTCCTGAACTTCCACAGTTTTTCTCAGTGACTATTGAACTGAACCAATCACTACGTTATTCGTGATTTTCTGTTTCGTGTATATCTGTCGTTTGTCTCCTTTGCATAATAGGAATTCACTAAAAATAAAGAAACAAAAATGTTGAATCTGTTTTTAGTTGAATGTTCGCGTCGAACAAAATGTGATTTTTGAGAAGAAAAAAACACCCGAAACCATTAGAATTTTCACTTCACAATACAATTATACACGCGCGTAACACATTACACCAGTAGTGTATGTTTTCGTTTTCAGTTCGCACTCTTGTGAATGTAAAGTCTTGTTCTTTTTCTTTCGTGTGTTTGAATTCTCCTGTTATTTTCAAATATGTGATAGCTTGGGCACTGCCGTTATGTGCTTGAGTATGTGTATGTTTATGTAGAATGCTTTGCTGTAGACACAATATCTATCTCGTTCGAACGTACATTTTCCATCTGACATTTCGTTTATTTTTCTTGCTTGTTATTTCATTGCGCGTGAGCACATTTCAAATGTGTGCTCTTGATATAAGCGCACATTTTGTTTCTAATATATATGAGTAACTAGTGCTATCTGAATTTGTCTAATCAAAGAAAGCGCTGGTGCTCTATTGTCATTCTGCAAATTCGATTGAACTCAAAAAGGAAATCAATTTATACTTAGATTTTATGGAGATGCGGTTTGAGAACTACTTAAATAGGTCATGAACCGCTTTCGAATGCATTATTATAAAATAGTAGAATTTTCGAGCAAAAAATCATTATGCATATCGAAAATAAATGGTATTCTAAGTTTTTGAACATTTTGCATTAAGGAAAAATGAACCGTTTGTCAGTATTTGCATATTCAGATTTAGTGTATAGGGTGTGCGGCTGCCGAATGAAGATGTACAGTTGATGAATTGGAAACCAACATGGCCGCGACTTTTTTCAATGTGGCAAACTGGAGATATATGTATAACAATATTCTGAAGTTATATTTATCCCAAGGAAATTCGTTATGTTGATATCAAATTCGTTGATAAGGTACGTGTACTTGTGAAAGGGCTTTTTGATAGAAAAGTATTTTGTTCAATTTTGTATAATGTGGGTACTGCAGAGAATGGAAATAGAGGCAGCAAATGAAACAAACATAGGCTACAAAATTAGACTCAACCAAATGGAAAACCGAACAAGTAAAACAGTTGTTTGAATTTTTCCTTGTGAAATATGGAGAATTTGCTGGTGCTTTATAACACATTTAGCGCATGAATTTCCTAACATCGTTCATCTCTCCCCTCACTTTTTCATCCATGTCTTGCAATTGATACGATAATACCTCATATAGATTTCCTACGATATTCATTCACTTCCGCACACAGGTATATACGTATTATGAAAAGCTTTATTTAGCCAAGGCATGCTTCATTTTCCTCATTCGAACTTTGTGTTCTTCTATTCTATGCTATAATAAACTTTCTACTTCTTCATGCTGTCGCAATGTTATTCGTGGACATAAAATAACTTTTTATTTGTGACATCAATGCAATATTGAGCTTGCAAATCATGTTAAGTTAAAAAATCATTTTTTTCCATGCACAAGATGAAATGATTCGAATCTCAAATGATACCTTTATAATATATGTTGTACATTGTACACACCCTAGTTCCAAATTGGAAAAAAGAAAAAAATGGCTAGTATCTAATTAAGGAGCAAATAATTTTGTATCAATTGATGTCATTTACACAATGATGGGTATTCAGACTTTCCGAAGCATAAAACTCTCCAAAGCATGGAAGTGATGGGCAAAAGCGATAGTAGCGCCGCCTTTTGACCTGCAGTGGTTGCCAACGGAACCAGTACTGTCATATGCTTTATGTTTGCTGTGTTGCCGAGCTGCCACTGCATCCGGGCTTTGAAACACTCTAATACAAACTTGATTTACCCATTTCATCTCCATAGCATGTGTTGAATAAACTGTGTTTTAATTGTATTCTCGAACAAAAAGCTGATGCAAACTCTGAATATGAATCGTTTTCAAACATCAAACTCATATATACTTACAAAAAATCTTACAATTTCGTACTCCTGGCATCAAATAAAAACAAATATTAATGATTAGTGGAAGTAACAAATGATTACAATTTTAATTTTGCAATGAATCATCAGGCTCGATGCTTAGTGCTCATTGGTGATGGATCTAGGTGTTCGCTATAATGCTAACGAAATCGAAATCCCGAGTAGCTCACAATATCTTTAAAAATCACAATTTCAGTATTCAAATAAAGCTTCGCCGCACATGTCATTCAATAAATACACTTTTATGAGAATGCACTAAGCGGTGACTATGTCAAGTCGCCAAACAGTTTTGTGTACTCTTTGAAGCTTATCGTCTACTTCCGGTAGATTATTTGAAAATCAAGATTTTGTTCCGAATGTAACAATCTAAATTACCATAATATGAAGCATTCAATGCAGTACAGATTTATTTATCGCAGATATTCAAAAGATTTTCTAATAGGTGTATCGATATTAAACCGCTGTTTTTTGCATGAAATTATGCCTAATTGCATGAAATGGAGGATTGGGTAACATTCATTGGGTAACTCATTTTGTGTGCTATCTTCATCCAATAATGCTTGCAATTGTGTATCTTTATATATCGTCGAAACCAATCTCTGCATACTGTATCTGATAGAGCACGTTCACTATAAACTACGATGACTTTCAGCGGCCATTTTCTTCATGAAAAAGTAATGCAATAAAACTTCGCGCAAATGATGAGAATTTGGTTCAAGATTCGATATTTTTAGAGCGATAAATAACTATTTTGTTGCATTGGGTATTTCTTATACTGAGCACGGTTGACATAAGTATAATTAGAAAAAAAATCATCGACAACAATCTACAGTCACTACATATGGAGCTAGCTCCATCTATGTATGAACAGCAGTTTCATATCGATACACCTATTGAAAGAAAGTTTTAACTGTCTTTTTTTATTTTTACAATCGGAAAAAATTCATGATTTTCAACTAATTTGCAATATTATTGGGGAAAAATTTCAATAAATATTGGAAATAAATGGTCTTACGTACAGTACAGGCCAAAAATATGGATACAGCAAGAAAAATTCAATTTTTTGTCTTTATAACGAAATCTACACTTTGAAGGCAATAATCTACATTTTGAAGGCACATATGTTTACGAATTCACTTCTAGTGACTATTCTATATGCATTTCGTATAAATTAATTGTCTTTTACAAATCAAAATCGAGAAAATTCTACTTAAGACGATTTTCTTCAAAATGGCCACCTCTGGCTTTGATGAGTACAGCGCATATTTTGGGCAATCTTTCAACAAGATTATGCAGTGTTTCCACTTGTATGTTTTGCCAAGAATCTTTCAGACATTCCCAGAGATATACAAGGCTTTTTGGTCGCAAATATTTCACACGGCGATCGAGTTCGTCGATTGAGTTGATATCTGGTGATTGTGGTGGGCATTCCATGACTTGAAGCACACCAGGGTCTTGTTTATTTTGTAAATAAGTGGAGCACAATCCAGAAGTGTGTTTTGGATCATTATCCTGCTGGAAAATAAATCCACGACCAATCAATTGCTTTCCAGATGGAATCGCATGGCGTTGAAGAATGCTGTGGTATGACTCTTTTGTCATTTTTCCATCAATTTACTTGAGTTAGCCGACTCCATCACACGAAAAACAGCCCCAAACCATCACAGAACCGCCGCCGTGTTTTATAGCTGGCGCAATACAATTGGAATTGAGCCGTTCACCTGGTTTTCTACGGACGAATTGACGCCGATTACTGCCAAAAAGTTGAAATTTTGACTCATTTGACCAAAACACTGATTTCCATTGCGCAATCGACCAATCTTTGTGTTCTTGGACAAATTTTAATCGTTTCCGTTTGTTTATCAGTCGCAAGAGTGGTTTTTTAGCAGCTATTCGTCCAATCATTCCATTTTCTCGCAGTCGCCGTTTGACAGTATTCAAGGAAATTGGAGCGGCCAATGTTTGATTTATTTCAGCTCGAATATCTGACGCTGATTTGAATCGGTGTGCCTCAAAAATCAATAAAATATTGTTGTCATCTCTTTTAGATCGTCCGCGTCCAGCTCTGTTCATGTTACTGCCAGTTTCAATGAATCTTTGCCAACATTTCTGCACACCACTCCTCGAAATCGTTAATATTTAATAATCTTATTGCGCATGGAAAATAACAATTAAAAGTAATTATTTCATTTTATTGCCATAGATTTTGTTCAGAATGATAAAAAAATCTCAGATTTACATTAAAGAACAAAAATAAAGCGAAACAATATCAATTTATTATGAAAATATGATGACAAAGTTGGAAAAACGGAATATCTGTTGCTGTATCCATATTTTTGGCCTGTACTGTACGTGAAACTAACTCTTACATTTCCTGAAGTTGTTTTTGTTTCGGTTTTTCATTGATTGCTTCGCATTTGTATTGAATTTATGTTTATTTCTTATCGAATCATCATGCAACTTTGAGAATAAATCACAGAAAATTTGAAGTCATTAGTGTACCGAGTGGAAGGTTTTTTTAATGAAACACTTGGAATTTTCCAGTTAATTATATTTTATTTCTATGTCGAAGAAGAATTGTACCGAACACTTGGCTAACTTTTATTTAAATAATTTTAAAGCGACGCTCGAGCAGAGTTTACTCATTTACGACTCGAGATGGAATGACAATTTTTCCTTAGATTCTACGGTCCTAAATACTAGACTCATAATTTGATGAATGTAAGAAGTAGGGATACTTCATTAAAAAAAATGGTATACGTGACAAGAAGACTTGTAACGGCCAAAATTATCGGGTTTCCAGGAAGTTGAAAAGGCAAAAACCAAAATTTGGAAACAATGGCCATCATTATGCGTTGACAGCTTTCGTCGGTCAGGCGATTAGGGAATTTCCCGAATTTCTCTGAAATGCAGCTGTATCGATAAATACTCGTCTGCATCTTATGTTAATGAGTTCGAAACAATCATAGAATTGATTCGAACGTATGCTAATTTCGGTTACAGGCCGATAATGACCTGCCGAACGAGACTCGAAAAGGAAATATGTGAAGTGACCAAAGAATAATCATAATTGAAAAATAGAGAAGAAATGAATGTAAATGGAAAGAAGGAATGGAATTGGAGAAATTCATATCAGCCGTATGGGATAAAAGGATTAGAGAAAAGAAATACGTTGGCTGCATCTATTGTTCTCTGAACTTAGATGTATGAATTTTGAATATGTGCGTACATAGTCGGACGCACTGGAGATAAGAATAATTAGGAAAGAAAGAAGAAAGGAAAAGAGAAATTTGAAATGAAGAATGCGTTGAAAACAGATTGCAGATAAAAATATGTTGAAAATGCATTCTTATCGGTGTATAGACGTTTGGTCGAGAGCCAATCGTTCAGTAGCCGATGAACGTACGGCCGAATCGGTTACACTTCCCCTCACATTGGGTAGAAAAAATTTAGGGTGAAATTTTTTTTCTTAACCATTACAAAAATCAACATTGTGCACGTATATAACAATGATTAAATTGTAATTAAGTTCAATATAATATATGAAAAAATTTCTTAATGGAAATAAATTTTTTGATTAAATTTAAATTTCATAAATTTATTTAATTTTATTTATTATAATTTGAAATATGTAAAATTTCAATTATTCAAAACACAAATTGATGAATTGATTCGACAAATAATTATTGTTGATCCATTGAAAATGAAAAAATGTATTACTCGGATTCCCATTGTACTCTTTCTTTTAAATATTCTATATTAAATTCGACAGTATCATCGCTATTGATACTGTCCTGATCATCCTCAATAGCTATTTCAGTACTATTATTAGAGAAATAGGCTAATTGGTTAAAAGTATTCAAATTAGTATTTTCAGATGTGGATGGAATCTGATCAATATAAAATTCCTCGAACGTTTTTAGAATTATTCTTGAATTAGCACATTTTAAAATGTGTTGTGTGTTCGCAAAAGAAAGCGTGTTTTCGTCTGGAGCTTTTACTAACGTTATTGATTTAAAAAAAAAAAAAATTTAATTTCCAATTCGTGAACAGATTCTATATTTTCCATTGTGAATTTAACTGATATCGTTAAAAAAATTATAAATTTAACAATTATTTAATTAAAATGTTGTATATTAAATGTATATATTTTATTGATTCTCCGTCCAGTTCATTTAATGAAATTACTGGAGCTATATTCGGAGGTTCCCTATCATAATCGGCATTTGCCTTTTTAATTAAATTTTTATGAATTTTGACTTTTTTCCCCCCTTTCATTACTTGAATATATGCGTCAGAAACATCTATAACCCGAAATGGTCCATCATAGACATTTTGGAATTTTAAGCCGTAAATTATGTTTCTGTAAGAGCAACATAACTCGCCAAAGTATGTTATCGTGTTCAGACTTTGTTTTTGCATAAATGATGATGTCATCGAGGTATACATAAACTCCTTTGCCAATTAAATTTACGAGAATTATATTTATGGCTTTTTGCCATGTTAAAGGAGCAGAGGCTAATCCCATCGGCATTCTAATCCACCTGTATTGGAAATTACCCGCCGTGAAGGCTGTGTAATCTTTAGAGTCTTCTTCCAAAACAATTTGGTGAAAAGCTCCCTTTATGTCTAAAGTGGTAAAGAATAAACAACCATTGAGTCCGTTAAGGATATCGTCGATTAGTGGAATTGGAAAATTTTGAATTTCCGTAATTTGATTCAATTTTCTATAATCAACCACGAATCGAAAATCATTTTTGTTGCCAGTTTGATCTCCCTTAGCCACTAAGAGAACAGGAGAATTATAATTTGATTGGCATTTTTCTATTATTTTCTGTTTTTCATAATCATCAATAATTTCTTGCAATATTCTACGATGTGTTTCTGGAATTCTGTATTGACGAACATTTACAATTTTCGAATTTGGAATTAAGTTAATTTTGTGTTTAAGAACATCAGTGGAACAAAGAATATCTCCCTCTATATAAAATTGGTATGGAAATTTTGTGCATACATCCAAGATAAATTGTTTTTCAATTTCGGAGCAATCATTTATATCTATTTGTTTAATAATTATTTGCGACCTATTATTTTCAAGAATGTCCGTTTCACTAATCTGGACTTTATTTGTATTAAATATTTGAATTTTTCTTTTTACAAATGTTTGAAATTGTGTTCTATAAAAATTTGTAGCTTCTTTGTATTCGTTTTCCCTAGAGAGAGTTTCTATCTCTCTTCTCTCGATGATGGGTTCGAAAAAATCATATGAAAGTGCTATTTGTTTCATAAAATTATTTTCAAGATTGTCATCTTCGCTTTCAAGTAAATTTTCATTTTTATGAAAATTATTTATTTCGTCTTTTACTTGGACTATATTTTTTAAATTTATTTCAATGCGCATTTTTTCCATATTTATATTTGCATGATATGAAGCTAAAAAATCGTAACCCAAAAATCCGTCAGCTGGCCCAGAGCATTCTCTATTAACCAGGTGTAATGTTGTCCCCAACAAACGACCACTGATTGAGAAGATGCCGTGTACCATGCCTTCAGTTTTCATCGAGAGTTCTCTTCCCACTATTCCAAAGATAGTGATTTCATATTTAATACGTGGAATTTTCCGTAAAATGATATCAGAAGCGAGTAATGTGACACTTGCTCCAGTGTCCACTAATAATTTTATTGGCCGTTCGCATAAATTTGTCTTCAAAATTACAAAAGGTGCTCCGTTTTCAGTATAAATTTCCTGAATGATAATGCCATTATCTTCCTCATCACTTTTATATATTACTTGTAACTTTTTCAATTTATCAAGTATTTGAGGATCATTTTCCGAAGTTTTAAAATTTATGGTTAGAGAATTGGATGAAACGAGTTGGCCTCCAAGTTCCATCCCTATTAGTTTTCCGTCGAAGAAGGAGTTTGAGGATTTTGTTGTGAGGCTTCGGTTGTAGCAAAATTGTTATGACGGGTGTCGTTATTACGACGAGAATCCGAATTATTATTATTATTATTACGGTTAGATCTATTGTTATTATGACCATTGTTGCGTGAATTGGAATTATTATTGCTATTGTTGTTATTGTTGTTGTTGTTGTTGTTGTTGTTGTTGTTGTTTTGATTTTGATTATTTTGGTAGCCGTTTCCATTGCCCCTGTTATTGCCATATCGATTGGACTGATTGTCATTTCCACGTTGATCATATCGAGAAAATTGAACATTTCTTCGTGTATTAGTTGTATTCATTGAACAAAATGCAGAAAGAAATTTATTAATATCGCTTCTACCGTCCATTTTTCTTCTACAATCGCGCTCTCGATGTCCATTATTTTTACAATATTTGCAAAATAACTCGCTACTGGGAATCGAGTTTATATTAAATCAAATTCGGCGTTGATTGCGTACGCGATTGCTTCTTCAAGCGAATTTGCACCACGAATTAATAATCGTTCTCTTATTTTTGAATCATTTATTCCCCTCGAAAATGCCTTATACGCAATGCCATCGTGCTCATTTTTCTGTTCTTCCGACAAATAATTATACGTCGCATTTTTATTTCGCAGCAATGTTCTGGCTCTCTCAGCATATTCCGACAAAGATTCCCTTTTCTCTTGGTGTTAGCTTTCTAGTTGGCTTGATAATAGGTTTTTATCAGCCAAATATGAAAAATATGAAAGAAGAGCATTTTTGATTGTTGGCCAGTTGGTATTATTTAAATTATTGATTAAATTCTTGGCTTCGCCCATTAATTGTAACAACATTTGGTCATAAAACTCCCTCTCTTCTGCTTCATTCGTACATGTAGAGCTTAATGTTTCGCATGTGTCTATAAAATTCTTTAATTGTTGGAAGGATTCTCCGTCAAATCTTGGAATTGAACGCAATCGTCTTAAAAATCCCTCTCGAGGACGATTGTTTTGGAAACGTTCGATTTAATTTAATTGACTACTGAGATTATTCTCGGATTGCCCTGTAGGTTGATTAGGGTGACGATTTTGTCGTTGAGAAAGATTGGATTGTATATTTTCCAGTATTTGATATATTTTTTGTAATTGGTGATCATTCGAATTGTCCCGTGAAGGGTAATTTTCCGTCAAATATGACATTCCAACTTTTGAAGCGTTAGGAATATTTTTCTGAAATGGCTCAAATGACAGATTTTCAATTTGTTTGCGAATGGTTTCCGTATTTTTGTTTTGGTTCTTCAAAATATGATCTATTTCATGTTTATGTTTCCATTTCATTTCTAAAAAAGTGCTATTTAGCATTTCTTCGCGCTCCAAGATGAATTCATTTTGTTTTTTGATATAATCATTTAAACGAAGAATTTCCAATTTGAGTTGCTCTATTTCCCCGTCAGCCGTTATATTTTGTTTTGGTAGCTCATAATTGTGAATCCTAGGTTTTGTTCCCCCATATGCATTCGAAGCCAAATGGGTCGCAGAAAAAATTGTATTTAAACCATAGGTATTTGGAGCAGAAATTAAAGTTGTTATTGGAGAAGTCATTAAAAATGTAATTGGAGTCATAATTGAGCCCGAAATTGGAGATGTAACTGACGACATTATTGGAGTTTGTATTGAAGTAGTAGTTACTGTGCTCGAAAGAGGAGGAAAAAATGGAAGTGTAGTAGGGTGTAGAGTAGTTGTGACTGTGTCATTTTTGGCTAAATTTTCCATCTTTTTTGGAGAATGCTGTACGCTCATATTATCAGATGCTATTAATTCCCCTTTTTTATTTTCGATTAAAGAATTCAATTGTGTTATTTTATTTTCTATTTGAATAATTTTCCTGGAATCAGATTTTTTACCCAAAGACTGTCGCGTACTATCAATTCTTTGTAAATTATTCAATTCAATTTTTAATTGAGATTTCATATAACGCAACTGGTTTATAGTTTGTGTTTTATCTGACATGAAAATTTTTGAAGAATGTTGATGATGAACCAAAAAGAATTTTAGAATTTGTTTCGAAAAAATTTTAAATTTCGGTTATTTTACTAGAAATGTCAGAAATAATGGATCGTATGAATTACCCAATTTTCCATCAATCAAGATAATTCAATCTTGACTTTTGAATATTTCTCTGTTCGCAAAAATTCAAGCAATGAATTGTCGCAATTAGCGTTCATTTATTAGAATGCTCCCAATTGACTTGCAAAAATTGTCAATTATATATATATAACCCCAAAAATTTATTTGACTCTACTTGTTTATTCCGGAAAAATTAATATGGAAATTATAATTTCTATCCAAACTCACACCAAAAATGATGAAAAAAATTCAACTCAATTCTAACAATAAAAAAAAATTTAATGATTGTTTCGCAATTCGATCATCATCAAAAATTAAATTCACGGAAAAATAAAGTTTTCAGATTTTGCAATTAGTTAGTTAGAATTAACCCAAAAAACCGAAAGAAGTTCCAAACACAAACACACTTTTGATTGCTAAATTTTAATTCTAACTATCGTTGCAAAATAAAAGGATCAAAATAATTAGAATCAAATTCAAAATAGGTCTGCAAAGTATAGAAATGAACTTTTTTCTTGCAGAATTGGCAATTTATGTGTTGAAAGAATTAAAATTTTACTTACTTTGACAGCTTCAAAAAATTAAGAGAAAAAAAAAAATGTCAGATTTGATCCCCCAGCTGATTCCAACGTTGTTTGTTGTTTCCCCGTCACGCTGATTTCCTCGCAAAGTGGTTTCTCTGGAATGATGTTTTTGTTGATTCAAAATGTTCTGGCAATTATTCGATGGTGATGATAATTCCGATGGAGATTACGTCGCTTCTCTTTGCCGTTCACTCACAATTAATTTAAATTTTTCGATGATGGTAAAAGTATATTTATATATAGTGAGGTTAAATTAAAAACAGTTTGAATGTGTTATTTTTCGTTAAAGTGACACTAAATCACCACTTTTAAACCTTACATAGTTAGCACTTCATCGACAAATAATCACTCAGTTTTGATATTGCAGTTTCAACTACCCTTTTATAATTATTGTCGTTTTTGAACTTTAATTATTTCGATTAATTTGTTTGCATTATTTTCGCATTTTTCCGTATTTGTTGGGAATGGCCTTTTTCTTAAAGAGAGTTAAGACTCTATTTTTTCGATGAAAAAATTGAGTTTCGTTCTAAACTATACAAATTAATAAACACTTTTATTTTTTTTCTTTCATTTATTAATTCGGTTCACTCCACTGAATCACTTTTTGTCGCAGCGCCAATTGTACCGAGTGGAAGGTTTTTTTAATGAAACACTTGGAATTTTCCAGTTAATTATATTTTATTTCTATGTCGAAGAAGAATTGTACCGAACTTTTATTTAAATAATTTTAAAGCGACGCTCGAGCAGAGTTTACTCATTTACGACTCGAGATGGAATGACAATTTTTCCTTAGATTCTACGGTCCTAAATACTAGACTCATAATTTGATGAGGAAAGTAAGAAGTAGGGATACTTCCTTAAAAAAATGGTATACGTGACAAGAAGACTTGTAACGGTCAAAATTATCGGGTTTCCAGGAAGTTGAAAAGGCAAAAACCAAAATTTGGAAACAATGGCCATCATTATGCGTTGACAGCTTTCGTCGGTCAGGCGATTAGGGAATTTCCCGAATTTCTCTGAAATGCAGCTGTATCGATAAATACTCGTCTGCATCTTATGTTAATGAGTTCGAAACAATCATAGAATTGATTCGAACGTATGCTAATTTCGGTTACAGGCCGATAATGACCTGCCGAACGAGACTCGAAAAGGAAATATGTGAAGTGACCAAAGAATAATCATAATTGAAAAATAGAGAAGAAATGAATGTAAATGGAAAGAAGGAATGGAATTGGAGAAATTCATATCAGCCGTATGGGATAAAAGGATTAGAGAAAAGAAATACGTTGGCTGCATCTATTGTTCTCTGAACTTAGATGTATGAATTTTGAATATGTGCGTACATAGTCGGACGCACTGGAGATAAGAATAATTAGGAAAGAAAGAAGAAAGGAAAAGAGAAATTTGAAATGAAGAATGCGTTGAAAACAGATTGCAGATAAAAATATGTTGAAAATGCATTCTTATCGGTGTATAGACGTTTGGTCGAGAACCAATCGTTCAGTAGCCGATGAACGTACGGCCGAATCGGTTACATTAGGATGAGATCGAATCTCAACTCATTACACATCATATAATTTAAATTTTAAATTAAATAAAAAAGACGAATAAACATCTCAGTTTCCAATTTTTACTTCAACAAACGTTCGCTGCTTTTGAATTGATAATTACAATTACGAATTAGTTTACTCTTATCTGATTTTTTAATTCATGTCAACGATAAATATGATTCCACATTTATGTTATGTATAACTTTCGTTAAAAGGTTAACGAGTATTCAAATTTATGAAAAAAATCACAGATTAGAAAATCACAGATTAGATAATCACAAATACTTCATCCAATTTAATGACAAGATTTGAATATTGACCCCGAAAAATGTGTAGGGGAGATAGTCTTAAACCTCATCAGAATGACTTGAAATTTTGCGTGACTTATTTTTTTCATATAAAAATTATATCCTGAAATTTCCAATTCGATACAATGTGAACTTAAGATAGTCGCCATGCAAATGTTTCTCAATTACATTTGAAAACAGCCCATTTATTAATTCGACTCCACTAGAGCTACCTGAAGAAATTATCCGATTAGGCTGAAAATTAATAGATTTCTATTCCAAATGAAGACCAATGTGTGTGTAAATTTTTGATCAATTCTAATCTCACTTTTTTGAGCTATCGTGTTAACAAATTTTTGCGTGCAACGTACAACGGACAATGGACAACGGAGAACGGACAAAGTACCACACACGGACAAAAAATTGCTCCGGTAATTGTTGCAATCGATTTTTCTAGGTTCAAAACGCATAGAAAACTCATTCCGGGCGTTTTGAATTTTTTGGACCGATCGCAATACTATTACTGCACACAGTGGTGTGTGCGGAAAAGTGATAGGTTATTGAAATTTATTGTTTTGCCGTTATTGAGATTGTTAGAATTTATTGTTATATTGAACATCTTAATCTGTACATTAACTTGTTTATTATCGTCTGGTTCTGATTCTGCGATAGCTTCCTGGTATGCTCTTATAAAACTCATCAATCATTTGCTTTTCTAAGTCACGATAATCGATGTTAGTATCGCTGGCTGATGTGGCTGGAAATCTGGACACAGCTTGCAGTGATGGCTCCGGGTTCTACAGTCAGGACGACGAAAACTACATTTGGACACTTTTTGCTTAGCATTCCAATGGAATCGTTTGCTGCTAATCTTCAAGTGGACCTAATGAATGTAACAAAGAAAATGGAAAACGGTATTTATTTATATATTCATTGCAAATCCTAAATTTATGCCAATATGTGTTCACAGTAAACCGTGGACATGCTGTTCTTGGACCCAATACGGAAATATAGGGGGGAAGTATTCAAGAGAGAATGTGTCTACCAAAATTGCATATGTATTGTAAATTTGACCCAACTTTGTACAATGCAAAATCTCATCTTAAGTCTATAGTAATTAAGTGCGATCAGTTATCAGTCCGAGAGTGAAGGAAAAATCGCGATGATCATGAAATTGGGCAGATGATGCTCAGAGATATGATCGTTACGCCTGAGAACGTAAATGTAACGAATCCTATCATTATCGGCGACAAGCGTTCGATTTACTTGGCTCTGAGTACACGTCTGACTTTGTTGAAAAGCAATCAATAACTGATTTATTTAATTTCTCTTATTTGCATAGAGTGACTTACAATTGTTTTTCTGTCACTCCACACCTTCCCTCTTTTTGAAAGAAAATTGTGATAGCTCAACATGCCTAACACATCATTATCTCTTTCCCCTTTTTTTATGTTGAGTTATCTCTATTTTCTTTCGCCAATTCATCATGTTTTTTTTTTTTTTTTTTTTTGATTTCTAAATTTTGATTTGTTTTCCAAATTATAAAAAAAGGTTTTTTTTCTCTATTTTTTTTTTGTCTTTTCTTGTAAATCTTTTTTTTTTATTTTCTCATTGGTTTTGTTTGTTTAAATTCTGTTTGATTGTACGAATTGTTGTTTCGTACTAGTCATAAATGAATGGATAACAAAACTTATTCTAAAATTGAAATGAATCGTTCAAAAGTATTTATTGTTGCTGCAGACAACCAATAATAGCTAACTTTTTATGATGCGTTTCTATTGACTAGAGTTCGCCCCGTCGTCCAAGATTGGACGATCCAAACAAAAAGTGAAAACTCAAAGAATATAACACATTTAAATTTATTGAAAATCAAGCAAAATGCATATTTTATTCATGAAATTCAAAATTAATGATCTCATCTTATTTTTTAATTGAAAATTATTGACAAATCAAATTGGAATCAAGGTTAATGTAAAATTCTTATTTGAAGTGATGAAAAGAGTTAATTGTCTTCTTCTGGTTTTGGATAGAACCTGCACACACCGAAATACATTGCCATTTATTATTAAAATGCCCTATAGTAATCGGCTTTATAGCATTTCACTATAGTGGTTATATATCCTACAGGGAATTTGAATAAGATATTTAAACATTTGGCTATATCAAATTCACATTGTTTCCTATTGAAACTTTCAGGATATTATTTTTTCATGAAAAAAATGAGTCATGCAAAATTTCAAGTTATTCCGATTAGATTAAGGACTACCTCCCCTGCAAAATTTTCGATTTTCGGGGTCTTTTCGAGGTCAAAACGAAAGATTTGTATGGCGACTATCTTAAGTTCACATTGTAACAGATTGAAACTTTGGGTATATAACTTTTTTAGAAGAAAATAAGTCATACAAAATTTCAAGTCATTCCGGTAAGATTTAGGACTACCTCCCCTGCAAAATTTTCGATTTTCGGGGTCTTCTCGGGTTCGAAACGAAAAATATGTAGGTCGGTTATCTCAAGTTCACATTGTAAAGAATTGAAACTTTCAAGATATTTTTTTTAATGAAAAAAATTAGACATTCAAATTTTCAAGTCATTCTGAGGAGGACTACCTTACCCTACGAAATTTTCAATTTTCGGTGTCAAAATTCCAATTTCCAAACATGATCACAAAACATTTTAGTCGTATCGTTTTTTCATGCAGGCATTTCAATAGTTTAGTTGTGTGCGTACGGTTGAATGTTATCCACTGGCTACGCGGTATGACGAACTGTATGTGATGCGACGAATGAAAGAATGTAACTGTGTGTATTAGGTTTTTTCCAATCTATATGAGAAGGTATTGCGCTCTATATGAACAGGTAACAGGCAGGTCAAAAAGTATGATCCTTATTTTTCGATAGTACCAACCTTCAAAAGCATACTGTCAAAATTTCATGACATTCTGTTTATAATTACTCAAGTTACAGAGCTTCAAGTGACGCTACTTTTGTGTTTTCATAAAATCATGGATTCAAAGCAATTTCGTGTGTTGATTTATCATTTTTTCTTATGGGAAAAAATACCGTTACAGCCCACGGATGGCTTGAAATGTGTTCTATAGAATCTGAACCAACGAAATCAAGCGTCAAATACTGGTTCGCTGAGCTTAGACGTGGTCGTACAGGCACCGATGATGCTGAACGCTCTGGTTGTCCAAATGAGGCAGTTACGGCAGAAAACGTCGAGAAAGTCGAGAAAATTACAATTTCGAACCGCAAAGTGAACTTGCAAGAGATAGCTGATGCCTTAAAGTTATCAAAAGGTAGTGTTTTCACCATAATATCACACGGACATTTTGGCATGAAAAAGCTGTTTTCAAAGTGGGTGCCGCTTTTCCTTAAACCAGAATTAAAACAACAACGAATCGACACTTCCGAGAGCTGTTTGGCGATGTTTACGCGTAAAAAGTCGGAATTTTTGCGTCGGTACATCACGATGGATGAAACATGGATCCATCATTACACTCCGGAGACCAGTCGCGAGTCATCTGAGCGGAGAGCGCCCGGTGAAAGTGCACCAAAGCGTCCAAAGACGCAAAAAACAGCTGGTAAGGTCATGGCCTCTGTTTTTTGGGATGCGCATGGAATTATATTCATTGACTTCTTGGAACATGGAAAAAAAATCAACAGCGACTACTACATTGATTTGTTGGTGCGTTTAAAGACCGAAATCATCAAAAAAAGGCCACATTTGGCGAAGAAAAAAGTGTTGTTTCACCAAGACAATGCAGCGTGTCACAACTCGAAAGAACCATGGAAAAAATAGTTGAATTGGGCATAAAATTGTTTTCGTATCCACTGTATAGTCCAGATCTGGCCCCCAGCGATTACCACCTTTTCTCAGAACTCAAAAAGATGCTCCGAGGCAAGAGATTTCGCTCTGATGAGGAAGTGATCGCCGAAACTGAAGCGTATTTTGAAGGCCTCGACTCATCGTTCTACAAAACCGGTATTGAAAAGTTAGAGAAGCGTTGGAATGATTTTATCTCCGCCAAATGGAACTATGTTGATGAATTAATAAGAATTACTGCAAAAAGTTGTGTTTTTCTAAGTTAGGCCAAGGACTTTTTGACCCACTGGTTTTTTCCCCGTTTTTTGAATTATAACACAAGCCCACATCCAAAACACATAGTTTGTGCACATATAGTCGACATTCCCTTTCCATTGATGTATAACTCTCCTAGATATATTTACGGCATAGTAGGTAAAAAGGGATCACAAACTTTTTTTGTTGCCGTATTTATATATAGATAAAAAAAAATTTATAATTGATTGATAAATATATAAATGTATAAAGAAAATAAATGAATTAAATAACGAAATGATTAAAATTAATGAAATAAATAAAATTGTATAAAAATTGAATAAATAATTAAATAAATAAGATAAAGAATGGATGTAAATATGCAAAAAAAAAAAATGAAATTTTCTTAATTCTAATATTTAACTACTCTATTTTTATGAATTTCGTAAGTTTTGTTATTATTTAAATCTAAAACTACTAAGTTTTGCGGCTTAATTTCTATGATCCTGTAAGGTCCACTATAAATATTTTCGTGTTTTTTAGATTAAAATTAGATCATTTTGATTAAATTGAACCTTATTGATATTTTTATCATATAATTTTTTGTTACGTAGTTTAGCCTCTGTGACTAAACGATTTGCAATTTGATGTGCGCGTTGCAGTGTATTCTTTGCGATCTTCATGAAATTTTCGAAATTATAAACTGGTTCAATTCTCTCTTTCAACGCGCTTGGTAACAAATTTTTCTTAGCAAACACCAATTCAAAAGGTGTAAATTTATGATTCAGTGTTGCATTATATGAGATATTGTAGCAAAGCGAAAAATATTTCATGTGCCGATCCCACTCTGTATCATTACAATACGCTCTCCAATATTCATTCCAGACTCTATAGCTACGTTCAATTGTTCCGAGCGTCTCGTGGTGGGGTTATGGTATAAAGTCCCCCACATCCATCCATCAATCCATCCATCCATCCATCCATCCATCCATTCGTTTTGAATGGATGTCCTCCATCAGATGGATGGATGGATTTGATATATGGATGGATGTGTAATGAGCCGGCTAATTTGCTCATCACTATGTCTTTGTATGAGTACTGTGCTCAGTATTTTCTTCTTTAACGTTACATACCGATTCGTATTGTTTTGTTATTAACAACTTTACATTGGAACAAAGCGGCTTTAACGATGAAAAAATTGAACTCAAATTTTCTGAGTCTGAACATATATCAAGAATTTTTATATTCGTCTATACTTTGTATATTTTTCTGAGTCTGAGCGTATATCAAGATTTTTTATATTCGTCGAAAGTTTGAAAATTTTTCTGATTCTGAGCGTATATCAAGATTTTTTATATTCGTCGATACTTTGAAAATTTTTCTGAGTCTGAACGTATATCAAGATTTTTTATATTCGTCGATACTTTGAAAATTTTTCTGAGTCTGAGCGAATATCAAGATTTTTTATATTCGTCGATACTTTGAAAATTTGTTGAGTCTGAGCGTATATCAAGATTTTTTATATTCGTCGATACTTTGAAAATTTTTCTGAGTCTGAGCGTATATCAAGATTTTTTATATTCGTCGATACTTTGAAAATTTTTCTGAGTCTGAGCGTATATCAAGATTTTTTATATTCGTCGATACTTTGAAAATTTGTTGAGTCTGAGCGTATATCAAGATTTTTTATATTCGTCGATACTTTGAAAATTTTTCTGAGTCTGAACGTATATCAAGATTTTTTATTTTCGTCGATACTTTGAAAATTTTTCTGAGTCTGAACGTATATCAAGATTTTTTATATTCGTCGATATTTTGAAAATTTTTCTGAGTCTGAGCGTATATCAAGATTTTTTATATTCGTCGATACTTTGAAAATTTTTCTGAGTCTGAGCGTATATCAAGATTTTTTATATTCGTCGATACTTTGAAAATTTTTCTGAGTCTGAGCGTATATCAAGATTTTTTATATTCGTCGAAACTTTGAAAATTTGTTGAGTCTGAGCGTATATCAAGATTTTTTATATTCGTCGATACTTTGAAAATTTTTCTGAGTCTGAGCGTATATCAAGATTTTTTATATTCGTCGAAACTTTGAAAATTTGTTGAGTCTGAGCGTATATCAAGATTTTTTATATTGGTCGATACTTTGAAAATTTTTCTGAGTCTGAGCGTATATCAAGATTTTTTATATTCGTCGATACTTTGAAAAATTTTCTGAGTCTGAACGTATATCAAGATTTTTTATATTCGTCGATATTTTGAAAATTTTTCTGAGTCTGAGCGTATATCAAGATTTTTTATATTCGTCGATATTTTGAAAATTTTTCTGAGTCTGAGCGTATATCAAGATTTTTTATATTCGTCGATACTTTGAAAATTTTTCTGAGTCTGAGCGTATATCAAGATTTTTTATATTCGTCGATACTTTGAAAATTTGTTGAGTCTGAGCGTATATCAAGATTTTTTATATTCGTCGATACTTTGAAAATTTTTCTGAGTCTGAGCGTATATCAAGATTTTTTATATTCGTCGATATTTTGAAAATTTTTCTGAGTCTGAGCGTATATCAAGATTTTTTATATTCGTCGATACTTTGAAAATTTGTTGAGTCTGAGCGTATATCAAGATTTTTTATATTCGTCGATACTTTGAAAATTTTTCTGAGTCTGAGCGTATATCAAGATTTTTTATATTCGTCGATACTTTGAAAATTTGTTGAGTCTGAGCGTATATCAAGATTTTTTGTATTCGTCGATACTTTGAAAATTTTTCTGAGTCTGAGCGTATATCAAGATTTTTTATATTCGTCGATACTTTGAAAATTTTTCTGAGTCTGAGCGTATATCAAGATTTTTTATATTCGTCGATACTTTGAAAATTTGTTGAGTCTGAGCGTATATCAAGATTTTTTATATTCGTCGATACTTTGAAAATTTGTTGAGTCTGAGCGTATATCAAGATTTTTTATATTCGTCGATACTTTGAAAATTTTTCTGAGTCTGAGCGTATATCAAGATTTTTTATATTCGTCGATACTTTGAAAATTTTTCTGAGTCTGAGCGTATATCAAGATTTTTTATATTCGTCGATACTTTGAAAATTTGTTGAGTCTGAGCGTATATCAAGATTTTTTATATTCGTCGATACTTTGAAAATTTTTCTGAGTCTGAGCGTATATCAAGATTTTTTATATTCGTCGATACTTTGAAAATTTGTTGAGTCTGAGCGTATATCAAGATTTTTTATATTCGTCGATACTTTGAAAATTTTTCTGAGTCTGAGCGTATATCAAGATTTTTTATATTCGTCGATACTTTGAAAATTTTTCTGAGTCTGAGCGTATATCAAGATTTTTTATATTCGTCGATACTTTGAAAATTTTTCTGAGTCTGAGCGTATATCAAGATTTTTTATATTCGTCGATACTTTGAAAATTTTTCTGAGTCTGAGCGTATATCAAGATTTTTTATATTCGTCGATACTTTGAAAATTTTTCTGAGTCTGAGCGTATATCAAGATTTTTTATATTCGTCGATACTTTGAAAATTTTTCTGAGTCTGAGCGTATATCAAGATTTTTTATATTCGTCGATACTTTGAAAATTTTTCTGAGTCTGAGCGTATATCAAGATTTTTTATATTCGTCGATACTTTGAAAATTTGTTGAGTCTGAGCGTATATCAAGATTTTTTATATTCGTCGATACTTTGAAAATTTTTCTGAGTCTGAGCGTATATCAAGATTTTTTATATTCGTCGATACTTTGAAAATTTGTTGAGTCTGAGCGTATATCAAGATTTTTTATATTCGTCGATATTTTGAAAATTTTTCTGAGTCTGAGCGTATATCAAGATTTTTTATATTCGTCGATACTTTGAAAATTTGTTGAGTCTGAGCGTATATCAAGATTTTTTATATTCGTCGATACTTTGAAAATTTTTCTGAGTCTGAGCGTATATCAAGATTTTTTATATTCGTCGATACTTTGAAAATTTGTTGAGTCTGAGCGTATATCAAGATTTTTTATATTCGTCGATACTTTGAAAATTTTTCTGAGTCTGAGCGTATATCAAGATTTTTTATATTCGTCGATACTTTGAAAATTTTTCTGAGTCTGAGCGTATATCAAGATTTTTTATATTCGTCGATACTTTGAAAATTTGTTGAGTCTGAGCGTATATCAAGATTTTTTATATTCGTCGATACTTTGAAAATTTTTCTGAGTCTGAGCGTATATCAAGATTTTTTATATTCGTCGATATTTTGAAAATTTTTCTGAGTCTGAGCGTATATCAAGATTTTTTATATTCGTCGATACTTTGAAAATTTGTTGAGTCTGAGCGTATATCAAGATTTTTTATATTCGTCGATACTTTGAAAATTTTTCTGAGTCTGAGCGTATATCAAGATTTTTTATATTCGTCGATACTTTGAAAATTTTTCTGAGTCTGAGCGTATATCAAGATTTTTTATATTCGTCGATACTTTGAAAATTTTTCTGAGTCTGAGCTTATATCAAGATTTTTTATATTCGTCGATACTTTGAAAATTTTTCTGAGTCTGAGCGTATATCAAGATTTTTTATATTCGTCGATACTTTGAAAATTTTTCTGAGTCTGAACGTATATCAAGATTTTTTATAGTCGTCGATATTTTGAAAATTTTTCTGAGTCTGAGCGTATATCAAGATTTTTTATATTCGTCGATACTTTGAAAATTTTTCTGAGTCTGAGCGTATATCAAGATTTTTTATATTCGTCGATACTTTGAAAATTTGTTGAGTCTGAGCGTATATCAAGATTTTTTATATTCGTCGATACTTTGAAAATTTTTCTGAGTCTGAGCGTATATCAAGATTTTTTATATTCGTCGATACTTTGAAAATTTTTCTGAGTCTGAGCGTATATCAAGATTTTTTATATTCGTCGATACTTTGAAAATTTTTCTGAGTCTGAACGTATATCAAGATTTTTTATATTCGTCGATATTTTGAAAATTTTTCTGAGTCTGAGCGTATATCAAGATTTTTTATATTCGTCGATACTTTGAAAATTTTTTTGAGTCTGAGCGTATATCAAGATTTTTTATATTCGTCGATACTTTGAAAATTTTTCTGAGTCTGAGCGTATATCAAGATTTTTTATATTCGTCGATACTTTGAAAATTTTTCTGAGTCTGAACGTATATCAAGATTTTTTATATTCGTCGATATTTTGAAAATTTTTCTGAGTCTGAGCGTATATCAAGATTTTTTATATTCGTCGATATTTTGAAAATTTTTCTGAGTCTGAGCGTATATCAAGATTTTTTATATTCGTCGATACTTTGAAAATTTGTTGAGTCTGAGCGTATATCAAGATTTTTTATATTCGTCGATACTTTGAAAATTTTTCTGAGTCTGAGCGTATATCAAGATTTTTTATATTCGTCGATACTTTGAAAATTTGTTGAGTCTGAGCGTATATCAAGATTTTTTATATTCGTCGATACTTTGAAAATTTTTCTGAGTCTGAGCGTATATCAAGATTTTTTATATTCGTCGATATTTTGAAAACTTTTCTGAGTCTGAGCGTATATCAAGATTTTTTATATTCGTCGATATTTTGAAAACTTTTCTGAGTCTGAGCGTATATCAAGATTTTTTATATTCGTCGATATTTTGAAAACTTTTCTGAGTCTGAGCGTATATCAAGATTTTTTATATTCGTCGATATTTTGAAAATTTTTCTGAGTCTGAGCGTATATCAAGATTTTTTATATTCGTCGATACTTTGAAAATTTGTTGAGTCTGAGCGTATATCAAGATTTTTTATATTCGTCGATACTTTGAAAATTTTTCTGAGTCTGAGCGTATATCAAGATTTTTTATATTCGTCGATATTTTGAAAACTTTTCTGAGTCTGAGCGTATATCAAGATTTTTTATATTCGTCGATATTTTGAAAAATTTTCTGAGTCTGAGCGTATATCAAGATTTTTTATATTCGTCGATATTTTGAAAATTTTTCTGAGTCTGAGCGTATATCAAGATTTTTTATATTCGTCGATACTTTGAAAATTTGTTGAGTCTGAGCGTATATCAAGATTTTTTATATTCGTCGATACTTTGAAAATTTGTTGAGTCTGAGCGTATATCAAGATTTTTTATATTCGTCGATACTTTGAAAATTTTTCTGAGTCTGAGCGTATATCAAGATTTTTTATATTCGTCGATATTTTGAAAACTTTTCTGAGTCTGAGCGTATATCAAGATTTTTTATATTCGTCGATATTTTGAAAACTTTTCTGAGTCTGAGCGTATATCAAGATTTTTTATATTCGTCGATATTTTGAAAACTTTTCTGAGTCTGAGCGTATATCAAGATTTTTTATATTCGTCGATACTTTGAAAATTTGTCTGAGTCTGAGCGTATATCAAGATTTTTTATATTCGTCGATATTTTGAAAATTTTTCTGAGTCTGAGCGTATATCAAGATTTTTTATATTCGTCGATATTTTGAAAACTTTTCTGAGTCTGAGCGTATATCAAGATTTTTTATATTCGTCGATATTTTGAAAATTTTTCTGAGTCTGAGCGTATATCAAGATTTTTTATATTCGTCGATATTTTGAAAATTTTTCTGAGTCTGAGCGTATATCAAGATTTTTTATATTCGTCGATATTTTGAAAACTTTTCTGAGTCTGAGCGTATATCAAGATTTTTTATATTCGTCGATATTTTGAAAACTTTTCTGAGTCTGAGCGTATATCAAGATTTTTTATATTCGTCGATATTTTGAAAATTTTTCTGAGTCTGAGCGTATATCAAGATTTTTTATATTCGTCGATATTTTGAAAACTTTTCTGAGTCTGAGCGTATATCAAGATTTTTTATATTCGTCGATACTTTGAAAATTTTTCTGAGTCTGAGCGTATATCAAGATTTTTTATATTCGTCGATACTTTGAAAATTTGTTGAGTCTGAGCGTATATCAAGATTTTTTATATTCGTCGATACTTTGAAAAATTTTCTGAGTCTGAGCGTATATCAAGATTTTTTATATTCGTCGATACTTTGAAAATTTGTTGAGTCTGAGCGTATATCAAGATTTTTTATATTCGTCGATACTTTGAAAATTTTTCTGAGTCTGAGCGTATATCAAGATTTTTTATATTCGTCGATATTTTGAAAACTTTTCTGAGTCTGAGCGTATATCAAGATTTTTTATATTCGTCGATATTTTGAAAACTTTTCTGAGTCTGAGCGTATATCAAGATTTTTTATATTCGTCGATATTTTGAAAACTTTTCTGAGTCTGAGCGTATATCAAGATTTTTTATATTCGTCGATACTTTGAAAATTTGTCTGAGTCTGAGCGTATATCAAGATTTTTTATATTCGTCGATATTTTGAAAATTTTTCTGAGTCTGAGCGTATATCAAGATTTTTTATATTCGTCGATATTTTGAAAATTTTTCTGAGTCTGAGCGTATATCAAGATTTTTTATATTCGTCGATATTTTGAAAATTTTTCTGAGTCTGAGCGTATATCAAGATTTTTTATATTCGTCGATATTTTGAAAATTTTTCTGAGTCTGAGCGTATATCAAGATTTTTTATATTCGTCGATATTTTGAAAACTTTTCTGAGTCTGAGCGTATATCAAGATTTTTTATATTCGTCGATATTTTGAAAACTTTTCTGAGTCTGAGCGTATATCAAGATTTTTTATATTCGTCGATATTTTGAAAATTTTTCTGAGTCTGAGCGTATATCAAGATTTTTTATATTCGTCGATATTTTGAAAAATTTTCTGAGTCTGAGCGTATATCAAGATTTTTTATATTCGTCGATATTTTGAAAATTTTTCTGAGTCTGAGCGTATATCAAGATTTTTTATATTCGTCGATATTTTGAAAAATTTTCTGAGTCTGAGCGTATATCAAGATTTTTTATATTCGTCGATATTTTGAAAACTTTTCTGAGTCTGAGCGTATATCAAGATTTTTTATATTCGTCGATATTTTGAAAATTTTTCTGAGTCTGAGCGTATATCAAGATTTTTTATATTCGTCGATATTTTGAAAACTTTTCTGAGTCTGAGCGTATATCAAGATTTTTTATATTCGTCGATACTTTGAAAATTTTTCTGAGTCTGAGCGTATATCAAGATTTTTTATATTCGTCGATATTTTGAAAACTTTTCTGAGTCTGAGCGTATATCAAGATTTTTTATATTCGTCGATACTTTGAAAATTTTTCTGAGTCTGAACGTATATCAAGATTTTTTATATTCGTCGATATTTTGAAAATTTTTCTGAGTCTGAGCGTATATCAAGATTTTTTATATTCGTCGATATTTTGAAAACTTTTCTGAGTCTGAGCGTATATCAAGATTTTTTATATTCGTCGATATTTTGAAAACTTTTCTGAGTCTGAGCGTATATCAAGATTTTTTATATTCGTCGATATTTTGAAAATTTTTCTGAGTCTGAGCGTATATCAAGATTTTTTATATTCGTCGATATTTTGAAAACTTTTCTGAGTCTGAGCGTATATCAAGATTTTTTATATTCGTCGATATTTTGAAAATTTTTCTGATTCTGATCGTATATCAAGATTTTTTATATTCGTCGATATTTTGAAAACTTTTCTGAGTCTGAGCGTATATCAAGATTTTTTATATTCGTCGATATTTTGAAAATTTTTCTGAGTCTGAGCGTATATCAAGATTTTTTATATTCGTCGATATTTTGAAAACTTTTCTGAGTCTGAGCGTATATCAAGATTTTTTATATTCGTCGATACTTTGAAAAATTTTTTGAGTCTGAGCGTATATCAAGATTTTTTATATTCGTCGATACTTTGAAAATTTTTCTGAGTCTGAGCGTATATCAAGATTTTTTATATTCGTCGATACTTTGAAAATTTTTCTGAGTCTGAACGTATATCAAGATTTTTTATATTCGTCGATATTTTGAAAATTTTTCTGAGTCTGAGCGTATATCAAGATTTTTTATATTCGTCGATACTTTGAAAAATTTTTTGAGTCTGAGCGTATATCAAGATTTTTTATATTCGTCGATACTTTGAAAAATTTTCTGATTCTGAACGTATATCAAGATTTTTTATATTCGTCGATACTTTGAAAATTTTTCTGAGTCTGAGCGTATATCAAGATTTTTTATATTCGTCGATACTTTGAAAATTTTTTTGAGTCTGAGCGTATATCAAGATTTTTTATATTCGTCGATACTTTGAAAATTTTTCTGAGTCTGAGCGTATATCAAGATTTTTTATATTCGTCGATACTTTGAAAATTTTTTTGAGTCTGAGCGTATATCAAGATTTTTTATATTCGTCGATATTTTGAAAATTTTTCTGAGTCTGAGCGTATATCAAGATTTTTTATATTCGTCGATATTTTGAAAATTTTTCTGAGTCTGAGCGTATATCAAGATTTTTTATATTCGTCGATATTTTGAAAATTTTTCTGAGTCTGAGCGTATATCAAGATTTTTTATATTCGTCGATACTTTGAAAAATTTTTTGAGTCTGAGCGTATATCAAGATTTTTTATATTCGTCGATACTTTGAAAATTTTTCTGAGTCTGAGCGTATATCAAGATTTTTTATATTCGTCGATACTTTGAAAATTTTTCTGAGTCTGAACGTATATCAAGATTTTTTATATTCGTCGATACTTTGAAAATTTTTTTGAGTCTGAGCGTATATCAAGATTTTTTATATTCGTCGATACTTTGAAAAATTTTCTGAATCTGAACGTATATCAAGATTTTTTATATTCGTCGATATTTTGAAAATTTTTCTGAGTCTGAGCGTATATCAAGATTTTCTATATTCGTCGATATTTTGAAAATTTTTCTGAGTCTGAGCGTATATCAAGATTTTTTATATTCGTCGATACTTTGAAAATTTTTTTGAGTCTGAGCGTATATCAAGATTTTTTATATTCGTCGATACTTTGAAAAATTTTCTGATTCTGAACGTATATCAAGATTTTTTATATTCGTCGATACTTTGAAAATTTTTCTGAGTCTGAGCGTATATCAAGATTTTTTATATTCGTCGATACTTTGAAAATTTTTCTGAATCTGAACGTATATCAAGATTTTTTATATTCGTCGATACTTTGAAAATTTTTCTGAGTCTGAGCGTATATCAAGATTTTTTATATTCGTCGATACTTTGAAAATTTTTTTGAGTCTGAGCGTATATCAAGATTTTTTATATTCGTCGATACTTTGAAAATTTTTCTGAGTCTGAGCGTATATCAAGATTTTTTATATTCGTCGATACTTTGAAAATTTTTCTGAGTCTGAGCGTATATCAAGATTTTTTATATTCGTCGATACTTTGAAAATTTTTTTGAGTCTGAGCGTATATCAAGATTTTTTAGATTCGTCGATACTTTGAAAATTTTTCTGAGTCTGAACGTATATCAAGATTTTTTATATTCGTCGATATTTTGAAAATTTTTCTGAGTCTGAGCGTATATCAAGATTTTTTATATTCGTCGATACTTTGAAAATTTTTTTGAGTCTGAGCGTATATCAAGATTTTTTATATTCGTCGATACTTTGAAAATTTTTCTGAGTCTGAGCGTATATCAAGATTTTTTATATTCGTCGATACTTTGAAAATTTTTCTGAGTCTGAACGTATATCAAGATTTTTTATATTCGTCGATATTTTGAAAATTTTTCTGAGTCTGAGCGTATATCAAGATTTTTTATATTCGTCGATATTTTGAAAATTTTTCTGAGTCTGAGCGTATATCAAGATTTTTTATATTCGTCGATACTTTGAAAATTTGTTGAGTCTGAGCGTATATCAAGATTTTTTATATTCGTCGATACTTTGAAAATTTTTCTGAGTCTGAGCGTATATCAAGATTTTTTATATTCGTCGATACTTTGAAAATTTGTTGAGTCTGAGCGTATATCAAGATTTTTTATATTCGTCGATACTTTGAAAATTTTTCTGAGTCTGAGCGTATATCAAGATTTTTTATATTCGTCGATATTTTGAAAACTTTTCTGAGTCTGAGCGTATATCAAGATTTTTTATATTCGTCGATATTTTGAAAACTTTTCTGAGTCTGAGCGTATATCAAGATTTTTTATATTCGTCGATATTTTGAAAACTTTTCTGAGTCTGAGCGTATATCAAGATTTTTTATATTCGTCGATATTTTGAAAATTTTTCTGAGTCTGAGCGTATATCAAGATTTTTTATATTCGTCGATACTTTGAAAATTTGTTGAGTCTGAGCGTATATCAAGATTTTTTATATTCGTCGATACTTTGAAAATTTTTCTGAGTCTGAGCGTATATCAAGATTTTTTATATTCGTCGATATTTTGAAAACTTTTCTGAGTCTGAGCGTATATCAAGATTTTTTATATTCGTCGATATTTTGAAAAATTTTCTGAGTCTGAGCGTATATCAAGATTTTTTATATTCGTCGATATTTTGAAAATTTTTCTGAGTCTGAGCGTATATCAAGATTTTTTATATTCGTCGATACTTTGAAAATTTGTTGAGTCTGAGCGTATATCAAGATTTTTTATATTCGTCGATACTTTGAAAATTTGTTGAGTCTGAGCGTATATCAAGATTTTTTATATTCGTCGATACTTTGAAAATTTTTCTGAGTCTGAGCGTATATCAAGATTTTTTATATTCGTCGATATTTTGAAAACTTTTCTGAGTCTGAGCGTATATCAAGATTTTTTATATTCGTCGATATTTTGAAAACTTTTCTGAGTCTGAGCGTATATCAAGATTTTTTATATTCGTCGATATTTTGAAAACTTTTCTGAGTCTGAGCGTATATCAAGATTTTTTATATTCGTCGATACTTTGAAAATTTGTCTGAGTCTGAGCGTATATCAAGATTTTTTATATTCGTCGATATTTTGAAAACTTTTCTGAGTCTGAGCGTATATCAAGATTTTTTATATTCGTCGATATTTTGAAAACTTTTCTGAGTCTGAGCGTATATCAAGATTTTTTATATTCGTCGATATTTTGAAAAATTTTCTGAGTCTGAGCGTATATCAAGATTTTTTATATTCGTCGATATTTTGAAAATTTTTCTGAGTCTGAGCGTATATCAAGATTTTTTATATTCGTCGATATTTTGAAAACTTTTCTGAGTCTGAGCGTATATCAAGATTTTTTATATTCGTCGATATTTTGAAAACTTTTCTGAGTCTGAGCGTATATCAAGATTTTTTATATTCGTCGATATTTTGAAAATTTTTCTGAGTCTGAGCGTATATCAAGATTTTTTATATTCGTCGATATTTTGAAAACTTTTCTGAGTCTGAGCGTATATCAAGATTTTTTATATTCGTCGATATTTTGAAAATTTTTCTGAGTCTGAGCGTATATCAAGATTTTTTATATTCGTCGATACTTTGAAAATTTGTTGAGTCTGAGCGTATATCAAGATTTTTTATATTCGTCGATACTTTGAAAAATTTTCTGAGTCTGAGCGTATATCAAGATTTTTTATATTCGTCGATACTTTGAAAATTTGTTGAGTCTGAGCGTATATCAAGATTTTTTATATTCGTCGATACTTTGAAAATTTTTCTGAGTCTGAGCGTATATCAAGATTTTTTATATTCGTCGATATTTTGAAAACTTTTCTGAGTCTGAGCGTATATCAAGATTTTTTATATTCGTCGATATTTTGAAAACTTTTCTGAGTCTGAGCGTATATCAAGATTTTTTATATTCGTCGATATTTTGAAAACTTTTCTGAGTCTGAGCGTATATCAAGATTTTTTATATTCGTCGATACTTTGAAAATTTGTCTGAGTCTGAGCGTATATCAAGATTTTTTATATTCGTCGATATTTTGAAAATTTTTCTGAGTCTGAGCGTATATCAAGATTTTTTATATTCGTCGATATTTTGAAAACTTTTCTGAGTCTGAGCGTATATCAAGATTTTTTATATTCGTCGATATTTTGAAAATTTTTCTGAGTCTGAGCGTATATCAAGATTTTTTATATTCGTCGATATTTTGAAAATTTTTCTGAGTCTGAGCGTATATCAAGATTTTTTATATTCGTCGATATTTTGAAAACTTTTCTGAGTCTGAGCGTATATCAAGATTTTTTATATTCGTCGATATTTTGAAAACTTTTCTGAGTCTGAGCGTATATCAAGATTTTTTATATTCGTCGATATTTTGAAAATTTTTCTGAGTCTGAGCGTATATCAAGATTTTTTATATTCGTCGATATTTTGAAAAATTTTCTGAGTCTGAGCGTATATCAAGATTTTTTATATTCGTCGATATTTTGAAAATTTTTCTGAGTCTGAGCGTATATCAAGATTTTTTATATTCGTCGATATTTTGAAAACTTTTCTGAGTCTGAGCGTATATCAAGATTTTTTATATTCGTCGATACTTTGAAAATTTTTCTGAGTCTGAGCGTATATCAAGATTTTTTATATTCGTCGATACTTTGAAAATTTTTCTGAGTCTGAACGTATATCAAGATTTTTTATATTCGTCGATATTTTGAAAATTTTTCTGAGTCTGAGCGTATATCAAGATTTTTTATATTCGTCGATATTTTGAAAACTTTTCTGAGTCTGAGCGTATATCAAGATTTTTTATATTCGTCGATATTTTGAAAACTTTTCTGAGTCTGAGCGTATATCAAGATTTTTTATATTCGTCGATATTTTGAAAATTTTTCTGAGTCTGAGCGTATATCAAGACTTTTTATATTCGTCGATATTTTGAAAACTTTTCTGAGTCTGAGCGTATATCAAGATTTTTTATATTCGTCGATATTTTGAAAATTTTTCTGATTCTGATCGTATATCAAGATTTTTTATATTCGTCGATATTTTGAAAACTTTTCTGAGTCTGAGCGTATATCAAGATTTTTTATATTCGTCGATATTTTGAAAATTTTTCTGAGTCTGAGCGTATATCAAGATTTTTTATATTCGTCGATATTTTGAAAACTTTTCTGAGTCTGAGCGTATATCAAGATTTTTTATATTCGTCGATACTTTGAAAAATTTTTTGAGTCTGAGCGTATATCAAGATTTTTTATATTCGTCGATACTTTGAAAATTTTTCTGAGTCTGAGCGTATATCAAGATTTTTTATATTCGTCGATACTTTGAAAATTTTTCTGAGTCTGAACGTATATCAAGATTTTTTATATTCGTCGATATTTTGAAAATTTTTCTGAGTCTGAGCGTATATCAAGATTTTTTATATTCGTCGATACTTTGAAAAATTTTTTGAGTCTGAGCGTATATCAAGATTTTTTATATTCGTCGATACTTTGAAAAATTTTCTGATTCTGAACGTATATCAAGATTTTTTATATTCGTCGATACTTTGAAAATTTTTCTGAGTCTGAGCGTATATCAAGATTTTTTATATTCGTCGATACTTTGAAAATTTTTTTGAGTCTGAGCGTATATCAAGATTTTTTATATTCGTCGATACTTTGAAAATTTTTCTGAGTCTGAGCGTATATCAAGATTTTTTATATTCGTCGATACTTTGAAAATTTTTTTGAGTCTGAGCGTATATCAAGATTTTTTATATTCGTCGATATTTTGAAAATTTTTCTGAGTCTGAGCGTATATCAAGATTTTTTATATTCGTCGATATTTTGAAAATTTTTCTGAGTCTGAGCGTATATCAAGATTTTTTATATTCGTCGATATTTTGAAAACTTTTCTGAGTCTGAGCGTATATCAAGATTTTTTATATTCGTCGATATTTTGAAAATTTTTCTGAGTCTGAGCGTATATCAAGATTTTTTATATTCGTCGATACTTTGAAAAATTTTTTGAGTCTGAGCGTATATCAAGATTTTTTATATTCGTCGATACTTTGAAAATTTTTCTGAGTCTGAGCGTATATCAAGATTTTTTATATTCGTCGATACTTTGAAAATTTTTCTGAGTCTGAACGTATATCAAGATTTTTTATATTCGTCGATACTTTGAAAATTTTTTTGAGTCTGAGCGTATATCAAGATTTTTTATATTCGTCGATACTTTGAAAAATTTTCTGAATCTGAACGTATATCAAGATTTTTTATATTCGTCGATATTTTGAAAATTTTTCTGAGTCTGAGCGTATATCAAGATTTTCTATATTCGTCGATATTTTGAAAATTTTTCTGAGTCTGAGCGTATATCAAGATTTTTTATATTCGTCGATACTTTGAAAATTTTTTTGAGTCTGAGCGTATATCAAGATTTTTTATATTCGTCGATACTTTGAAAAATTTTCTGATTCTGAACGTATATCAAGATTTTTTATATTCGTCGATACTTTGAAAATTTTTCTGAGTCTGAGCGTATATCAAGATTTTTTATATTCGTCGATACTTTGAAAATTTTTCTGAATCTGAACGTATATCAAGATTTTTTATATTCGTCGATACTTTGAAAATTTTTCTGAGTCTGAGCGTATATCAAGATTTTTTATATTCGTCGATACTTTGAAAATTTTTTTGAGTCTGAGCGTATATCAAGATTTTTTATATTCGTCGATACTTTGAAAATTTTTCTGAGTCTGAGCGTATATCAAGATTTTTTATATTCGTCGATACTTTGAAAATTTTTCTGAGTCTGAGCGTATATCAAGATTTTTTATATTCGTCGATACTTTGAAAATTTTTTTGAGTCTGAGCGTATATCAAGATTTTTTAGATTCGTCGATACTTTGAAAATTTTTCTGAGTCTGAGCGTATATCAAGATTTTTTATATTCGTCGATACTTTGAAAATTTTTCTGAGTCTGAGCGTATATCAAGATTTTTTATATTCGTCGATACTTTGAAAATTTTTCTGAGTCTGAACGATATCAAGATTTTTTATATTCGTCGATATTTTGAAAATTTTTCTGAGTCTGAGCGTATATCAAGATTTTTTATATTCGTCGATATTTTGAAAATTTTTCTGAGTCTGAGCGTATATCAAGATTTTTTATATTCGTCGATATTTTGAAAATTTTTCTGAGTCTGAGCGTATATCAAGATTTTTTATATTCGTCGATACTTTGAAAATTTTTTTGAGTCTGAGCGTATATCAAGATTTTTTATATTCGTCGATACTTTGAAAATTTGTTGAGTCTGAGCGTATATCAAGATTTTTTATATTCGTCGATACTTTGAAAAATTTTCTGAGTCTGAGCGTATATCAAGATTTTTTATATTCGTCGATACTTTGAAAATTTTTTTGAGTCTGAGCGTATATCAAGATTTTTTATATTCGTCGATATTTTGAAAATTTTTCTGAGTCGGAGCGTATATCAAGATTTTTTATATTCGTCGATACTTTGAAAACTTTTCTGAGTCTGAGCGTATATCAAGATTTTTTATATTCGTCGATATTTTGAAAATTTTTCTGAGTCTGAGCGTATATCAAGATTTTTTATATTCGTCGATATTTTGAAAACTTTTCTGAGTCTGAGCGTATATCAAGATTTTTTATATTCGTCGATATTTTGAAAATTTTTCTGAGTCTGAGCGTATATCAAGATTTTTTATATTCGTCGATATTTTGAAAATTTTTCTGAGTCTGAGCGTATATCAAGATTTTTTATATTCGTCGATACTTTGAAAATTTTTTTGAGTCTGAGCGTATATCAAGATTTTTTATATTCGTCGATACTTTGAAAATTTGTTGAGTCTGAGCGTATATCAAGATTTTTTATATTCGTCGATACTTTGAAAAATTTTCTGAGTCTGAGCGTATATCAAGATTTTTTATATTCGTCGATACTTTGAAAATTTTTTTGAGTCTGAGCGTATATCAAGATTTTTTATATTCGTCGATATTTTGAAAATTTTTCTGAGTCGGAGCGTATATCAAGATTTTTTATATTCGTCGATACTTTGAAAACTTTTCTGAGTCTGAGCGTATATCAAGATTTTTTATATTCGTCGATATTTTGAAAATTTTTCTGAGTCTGAGCGTATATCAAGATTTTTTATATTCGTCGATATTTTGAAAACTTTTCTGAGTCTGAGCGTATATCAAGATTTTTTATATTCGTCGATATTTTGAAAACTTTTCTGAGTCTGAGCGTATATCAAGATTTTTTATATTCGTCGATATTTTGAAAATTTTTCTGAGTCTGAGCGTATATCAAGATTTTTTATATTCGTCGATATTTTGAAAACTTTTCTGAGTCTGAGCGTATATCAAGATTTTTTATATTCGTCGATATTTTGAAAATTTTTCTGAGTCCGAGCGTATATCAAGATTTTTTATATTCGTCGATATTTTGAAAACTTTTCTGAGTCTGAGCGTATATCAAGATTTTTTATATTCGTCGATATTTTGAAAATTTTTCTGAGTCTGAGCGTATATCAAGATTTTTTATATTCGTCGATATTTTGAAAATTTTTCTGAGTCTGAGCGTATATCGAGATTTTTTATATTCGTCGATACTTTGAAAAATTTTTTGAGTCTGAGCGTATATCAAGATTTTTTATATTCGTCGATACTTTGAAAAATTTTTTGAGTCTGAGCGTATATCAAGATTTTTTATATTCGTCGATATTTTGAAAATTTTTTGAGTCTGAGCGTATATCAAGATTTTTTATATTCGTCGATATTTTGAAAATTTTTCTGAGTCTGAGCGTATATCAAGATTTTTTATATTCGTCGATACTTTGAAAATTTTTCTGAGTCTGAACGTATATCAAGATTTTTTATATTCGTCGATATTTTGAAAATTTTTCTGAGTCTGAGCGTATATCAAGATTTTTTATATTCGTCGATACTTTGAAAAATTTTTTGAGTCTGAGCGTATATCAAGATTTTTTATATTCGTCGATATTTTGAAAATTTTTCTGAGTCTGAGCATATATCAAGATTTTTTATATTCGTCGATACTTTGAAAATTTTTTTGAGTCTGAGCGTATATCAAGATTTTTTATATTCGTCGATACTTTGAAAAATTTTCTGATTCTGAACGTGTATCAAGATTTTTTATATTCGTCGATACTTTGAAAATTTTTCTGAGTCTGAGCGTATATCAAGATTTTTTATATTCGTCGATACTTTGAAAATTTTTCTGAGTCTGAACGTATATCAAGATTTTTTATATTCGTCGATACTTTGAAAATTTTTCTGAGTCTGAGCGTATATCAAGATTTTTTATATTCGTCGATACTTTGAAAATTTTTCTGAGTCTGAGCGTATATCAAGATTTTTTATATTCGTCGATACTTTGAAAATTTTTCTGAGTCTGAGCGTATATCAAGATTTTTTATATTCGTCGATACTTTGAAAATTTTTCTGAGTCTGAGCGTATATCAAGATTTTTTATATTCGTCGATACTTTGAAAAATTTTCTGATTCTGAACGTATATCAAGATTTTTTATATTCGTCGATACTTTGAAAATTTTTCTGAGTCTGAGCGTATATCAAGATTTTTTATATTCGTCGATACTTTGAAAATTTTTCTGAGTCTGAACGTATATCAAGATTTTTTATATTCGTCGATACTTTGAAAATTTTTCTGAGTCTGAGCGTATATCAAGATTTTTTATATTCGTCGATACTTTGAAAATTTTTCTGAGTCTGAGCGTATATCAAGATTTTTTATATTCGTCGATACTTTGAAAATTTTTCTGAGTCTGAGCGTATATCAAGATTTTTTATATTCGTCGATACTTTGAAAATTTTTCTGAGTCTGAGCGTATATCAAGATTTTTTATATTCGTCGATACTTTGAAAATTTTTCTGAGTCTGAGCGTATATCAAGATTTTTTATATTCGTCGATACTTTGAAAATTTTTCTGAGTCTGAACGATATCAAGATTTTTTATATTCGTCGATATTTTGAAAATTTTTCTGAGTCTGAGCGTATATCAAGATTTTTTATATTCGTCGATACTTTGAAAATTTGTTTGAGTCTGAGCGTATATCAAGATTTTTTATATTCGTCGATACTTTGAAAATTTTTCTGAGTCTGAGCGTATATCAAGATTTTTTATATTCGTCGATACTTTGAAAATTTTTCTGAGTCTGAGCGTATATCAAGATTTTTTATATTCGTCGATACTTTGAAAATTTTTCTGAGTCTGAGCGTATATCAAGATTTTTTATATTCGTCGATACTTTGAAAATTTTTCTGAGTCTGAGCGTATATCAAGATTTTTTATATTCGTCGATACTTTGAAAATTTGTTGAGTCTGAGCGTATATCAAGATTTTTTATATTCGTCGATACTTTGAAAATTTTTCTGAGTCTGAGCGTATATCAAGATTTTTTATATTCGTCGATACTTTGAAAATTTTTCTGAGTCTGAACGTATATCAAGATTTTTTATATTCGTCGATATTTTGAAAATTTTTCTGAGTCTGAGCGTATATCAAGATTTTTTATATTCGTCGATACTTTGAAAATTTGTTGAGTCTGAGCGTATATCAAGATTTTTTATATTCGTCGATACTTTGAAAATTTGTTGAGTCTGAGCGTATATCAAGATTTTTTATATTCGTCGATACTTTGAAAATTTTTCTGAGTCTGAGCGTATATCAAGATTTTTTATATTCGTCGATACTTTGAAAATTTTTCTGATTCTGAATGTATATCAAGATTTTTTATATTCGTCGATACTTTGAAAATTTTTCTGAGTCTGAGCGTATATCAAGATTTTTTATATTCGTCGATACTTTGAAAATTTTTTTGAGTCTGACCGTATATCAAGATTTTTTATATTCGTCGATACTTTGAAAATCTTTCTGAGTCTGAGCGTATATCAAGATTTTTTATATTCGTCGATACTTTGAAAATTTTTCTGAGTCTGAGCGTATATCAAGATTTTTTATATTCGTCGATACTTTTAAAATTTTTCTGAGTCTGAACGTATATCAAGATTTTTTATATTCGTCGATATTTTGAAAATTTTACTGAGTCTGAGCGTATATCAAGATTTTTTATATTCGTCGATATTTTGAAAATTTTTCTGAGTCTGAGCGTTTATCAAGATTTTTTATATTCGTCGATACTTTGAAAATTTTTTTGAGTCTGAGCGAATATCAAGATTTTTTATATTCGTCGATACTTTGAAAATTTTTCTGATTCTGAACGTATATCAAGATTTTTTATATTCGTCGATATTTTGAAAATTTTTCTGAGTCTGAGCGTATATCAAGATTTTTTATATTCGTCGATATTTTGAAAATTTTTCTGAGTCTGAGCTTATATCAAGATTTTTTATATTCGTCGATACTTTGAAAATTTTTCTGAGTCTGAGCGTATAACAAGATTTTTTATATTCGTCGATACTTTGAAAATTTTTCTGAGTCTGAGCGTATATCAAGATTTTTTATATTCGTCGATATTTTGAAAATTTTTCTGAGTCTGAGCGTATATCAAGATTTTTTATATTCGTCGATATTTTGAAAATTTTTCTGAGTCTGAGCTTATATCAAGATTTTTTATATTCGTCGATACTTTGAAAATTTTTCTGAGTCTGAGCGTATATCAAGATTTTTTATATTCGTCGATACTTTGAAAATTTTTCTGAGTCTGAGCGTATATCAAGATTTTTTATATTCGTCGATATTTTGAAAATTTTTCTGAGTCTGAGCTTATATCAAGATTTTTTATATTCGTCGATACTTTGAAAATTTTTCTGAGTCTGAGCGTATATCAAGATTTTTTATATTCGTCGATACTTTGAAAATTTTTTTGAGTCTGAGCGAATATCAAGATTTTTTATATTCGTCGATACTTTGAAAATTTTTCTGATTCTGAACGTATATCAAGATTTTTTATATTCGTCGATACTTTGAAAATTTTTCTGAGTCTGAGCTTATATCAAGATTTTTTATATTCGTCGATACTTTGAAAATTTTTTTGAGTCTGAGCGAATATCAAGATTTTTTATATTCGTCGATACTTTGAAAATTTTTCTGATTCTGAACGTATATCAAGATTTTTTATATTCGTCGATACTTTGAAAATTTTTCTGAGTCTGAGCGTATATCAAGATTTTTTATATTCGTCGATACTTTGAAAATTTTTCTGAGTCTGAGCTTATATCAAGATTTTTTATATTCGTCGATACTTTGAAAATTTTTCTGAGTCTGAACGTATATCAAGATTTTTTATATTCGTCGATACTTTGAAAATTTTTCTGAGTCTGAGCGTATATCAAGATTTTTTATATTCGTCGATACTTTGAAAATTTTTCTGAGTCTGAGCGTATATCAAGATTTTTTATATTCGTCGATACTTTGAAAATTTTTCTGAGTCTGAGCGTATATCAAGATTTTTTATATTCGTCGATACTTTGAAAATTTTTCTGAGTCTGAGCTTATATCGAGATTTTTTATATTCGTCGATACTTTGAAAATTTTTCTGAGTCTGAACGTATATCAAGATTTTTTATATTCGTCGATACTTTGAAAATTTTTCTGAGTCTGAGCGTATATCAAGATTTTTTATATTCGTCGATACTTTGAAAATTTTTCTGAGTCTGAGCGTATATCAAGATTTTTTATATTCGTCGATACTTTGAAAATTTGTTGAGTCTGAGCGTATATCAAGATTTTTTATATTCGTCGATACTTTGAAAAATTTTCTGAGTCTGAGCGTATATCAAGATTTTTTATATTCGTCGATACTTTGAAAATTTTTTTGAGTCTGAGCGTATATCAAGATTTTTTATATTCGTCGATACTTTGAAAATTTTTCTGAGTCTGAACGTATATCAAGATTTTTTATATTCGTCGATATTTTGAAAATTTTTCTGAGTCGGAGCGTATATCAAGATTTTTTATATTCGTCGATACTTTGAAAATTTTTTTGAGTCTGAGCGTATATCAAGATTTTTTATATTCGTCGATACTTTGAAAATTTGTTGAGTCTGAGCGTATATCAAGATTTTTTATATTCGTCGATATTTTGAAAATTTTTCTGAGTCTGAGCGTATATCAAGATTTTTTATATTCGTCGATATTTTGAAAATTTTTCTGAGTCGGAGCGTATATCAAGATTTTTTATATTCGTCGATACTTTGAAAATTTTTTTGAGTCTGAGCGTATATCAAGATTTTTTATATTCGTCGATACTTTGAAAATTTGTTGAGTCTGAGCGTATATCAAGATTTTTTATATTCGTCGATACTTTGAAAATTTTTCTGATTCTGAACGTATATCAAGATTTTGTATATTCGTCGATACTTTGAAACTTTTTCTGAGTCGGAACGTATATCAAGATTTTTTATATTCGTCGATATTTTGAAAATTTTTCTGAGTCTGAGCGTATATCAAGATTTTTTATATTCGTCGATACTTTGAAAATTTTTTTGAGTCTGAGCGTATATCAAGATTTTTTATATTCGTCGATACTTTGAAAATTTTTCTGAGTCTGAGCGTATATCAAGATTTTTTATATTCGTCGATATTTTGAAAATTTTTCTGAGTTTGAGCGTATATCAAGATTTTTTATATTCGTCGATACTTTGAAAATTTTTCTGAGTCTGAGCGTATATCAAGATTTTTTATATTCGTCGATACTTTGAAAATTTGTTGAGTCTGAGCGTATATCAAGATTTTTTATATTCGTCGATACTTTGAAAATTTGTTGAGTCTGAGCGTATATCAAGATTTTTTATATTCGTCGATACTTTGAAAATTTTTCTGAGTCTGAGCGTATATCAAGATTTTTTATATTCGTCGATACTTTGAAAATTTTTCTGATTCTGAATGTATATCAAGATTTTTTATATTCGTCGATACTTTGAAAATTTTTCTGAGTCTGAGCGTATATCAAGATTTTTTATATTCGTCGATACTTTGAAAATTTTTTTGAGTCTGACCGTATATCAAGATTTTTTATATTCGTCGATACTTTGAAAATCTTTCTGAGTCTGAGCGTATATCAAGATTTTTTATATTCGTCGATACTTTGAAAATTTTTCTGAGTCTGAGCGTATATCAAGATTTTTTATATTCGTCGATACTTTTAAAATTTTTCTGAGTCTGAACGTATATCAAGATTTTTTATATTCGTCGATATTTTGAAAATTTTACTGAGTCTGAGCGTATATCAAGATTTTTTATATTCGTCGATATTTTGAAAATTTTTCTGAGTCTGAGCGTATATCAAGATTTTTTATATTCGTCGATACTTTGAAAATTTTTTTGAGTCTGAGCGAATATCAAGATTTTTTATATTCGTCGATACTTTGAAAATTTTTCTGATTCTGAACGTATATCAAGATTTTTTATATACGTCGATATTTTGAAAATTTTTCTGAGTCTGAGCGTATATCAAGATTTTTTATATTCGTCGATATTTTGAAAATTTTTCTGAGTCTGAGCTTATATCAAGATTTTTTATATTCGTCGATACTTTGAAAATTTTTCTGAGTCTGAGCGTATAACAAGATTTTTTATATTCGTCGATACTTTGAAAATTTTTCTGAGTCTGAGCGTATATCAAGATTTTTTATATTCGTCGATATTTTGAAAATTTTTCTGAGTCTGAGCGTATATCAAGATTTTTTATATTCGTCGATATTTTGAAAATTTTTCTGAGTCTGAGCTTATATCAAGATTTTTTATATTCGTCGATACTTTGAAAATTTTTCTGAGTCTGAGCGTATATCAAGATTTTTTATATTCGTCGATACTTTGAAAATTTTTCTGAGTCTGAGCGTATATCAAGATTTTTTATATTCGTCGATATTTTGAAAATTTTTCTGAGTCTGAGCTTATATCAAGATTTTTTATATTCGTCGATACTTTGAAAATTTTTCTGAGTCTGAGCGTATATCAAGATTTTTTATATTCGTCGATACTTTGAAAATTTTTTTGAGTCTGAGCGAATATCAAGATTTTTTATATTCGTCGATACTTTGAAAATTTTTCTGATTCTGAACGTATATCAAGATTTTTTATATTCGTCGATACTTTGAAAATTTTTCTGAGTCTGAGCTTATATCAAGATTTTTTATATTCGTCGATACTTTGAAAATTTTTTTGAGTCTGAGCGAATATCAAGATTTTTTATATTCGTCGATACTTTGAAAATTTTTCTGATTCTGAACGTATATCAAGATTTTTTATATTCGTCGATACTTTGAAAATTTTTCTGAGTCTGAGCGTATATCAAGATTTTTTATATTCGTCGATACTTTGAAAATTTTTCTGAGTCTGAGCTTATATCAAGATTTTTTATATTCGTCGATACTTTGAAAATTTTTCTGAGTCTGAACGTATATCAAGATTTTTTATATTCGTCGATACTTTGAAAATTTTTCTGAGTCTGAGCGTATATCAAGATTTTTTATATTCGTCGATACTTTGAAAATTTTTCTGAGTCTGAGCGTATATCAAGATTTTTTATATTCGTCGATACTTTGAAAATTTTTCTGAGTCTGAGCGTATATCAAGATTTTTTATATTCGTCGATACTTTGAAAATTTTTCTGAGTCTGAGCTTATATCGAGATTTTTTATATTCGTCGATACTTTGAAAATTTTTCTGAGTCTGAACGTATATCAAGATTTTTTATATTCGTCGATACTTTGAAAATTTTTCTGAGTCTGAGCGTATATCAAGATTTTTTATATTCGTCGATACTTTGAAAATTTTTCTGAGTCTGAGCTTATATCAAGATTTTTTATATTCGTCGATACTTTGAAAATTTTTCTGAGTCTGAGCGTATATCAAGATTTTTTATATTCGTCGATACTTTGAAAATTTTTTTGAGTCTGAGCGTATATCAAGATTTTTTATATTCGTCGATACTTTGAAAATTTTTCTGAGTCTGAGCGTATATCAAGATTTTTTATATTCGTCGATACTTTGAAAATTTTTCTGAGTCTGAGCGTATATCAAGATTTTTTATATTCGTCGATACTTTGAAAATTTGTTGAGTCTGAGCGTATATCAAGATTTTTTATATTCGTCGATACTTTGAAAAATTTTCTGAGTCTGAGCGTATATCAAGATTTTTTATATTCGTCGATACTTTGAAAATTTTTTTGAGTCTGAGCGTATATCAAGATTTTTTATATTCGTCGATACTTTGAAAATTTTTCTGAGTCTGAGCGTATATCAAGATTTTTTATATTCGTCGATATTTTGAAAATTTTTCTGAGTCGGAGCGTATATCAAGATTTTTTATATTCGTCGATACTTTGAAAATTTTTTTGAGTCTGAGCGTATATCAAGATTTTTTATATTCGTCGATATTTTGAAAATTTTTCTGAGTCTGAGCTTATATCGAGATTTTTTATATTCGTCGATACTTTGAAAATTTTTCTGAGTCTGAACGTATATCAAGATTTTTTATATTCGTCGATATTTTGAAAATTTTTCTGAGTCGGAGCGTATATCAAGATTTCTTATATTCGTCGATACTTTGAAAATTTTTTTGAGTCTGAGCGTATATCAAGATTTTTTATATTCGTCGATACTTTGAAAATTTGTTGAGTCTGAGCGTATATCAAGATTTTTTATATTCGTCGATACTTTGAAAATTTTTCTGAGTCGGAGCGTATATCAAGATTTTTTATATTCGTCGATACTTTGAAAATTTTTTTGAGTCTGAGCGTATATCAAGATTTTTTATATTCGTCGATACTTTGAAAATTTGTTGAGTCTGAGCGTATATCAAGATTTTTTATATTCGTCGATACTTTGAAAATTTGTTGAGTCTGAGCGTATATCAAGATTTTTTATATTCGTCGATATTTTGAAAATTTTTCTGAGTCGGAGCGTATATCAAGATTTTTTATATTCGTCGATACTTTGAAAATTTTTTTGAGTCTGAGCGTATATCAAGATTTTTTATATTCGTCGATACTTTGAAAATTTGTTGAGTCTGAGCGTATATCAAGATTTTTTATATTCGTCGATACTTTGAAAATTTTTCTGATTCTGAACGTATATCAAGATTTTTTATATTCGTCGATATTTTGAAAATTTTTCTGAGTCTGAGCGTATATCAAGATTTTTTATATTCGTCGATATTTTGAAAATTTTTCTGAGTCGGAGCGTATATCAAGATTTTTTATATTCGTCGATACTTTGAAAATTTTTCTGATTCTGAACGTATATCAAGATTTTTTATATTCGTCGATACTTTGAAAATTTTTCTGATTCTGAACGTATATCAAGATTTTTTATATTCGTCGATATTTTGAAAATTTTTCTGAGTCGGAGCGTATATCAAGATTTTTTATATTCGTCGATACTTTGAAAATTTTTCTGAGTCTGAGCGTATATCAAGATTTTTTATATTCGTCGATACTTTGAAAATTTGTTGAGTCTGAGCGTATATCAAGATTTTTTATATTCGTCGATATTTTGAAAATTTTTCTGAGTCGGAGCGTATATCAAGATTTTTTATATTCGTCGATACTTTGAAAATTTTTTTGAGTCTGAGCGTATATCAAGATTTTTTATATTCGTCGATACTTTGAAAATTTGTTGAGTCTGAGCGTATATCAAGATTTTTTATATTCGTCGATACTTTGAAAATTTTTCTGATTCTGAACGTATATCAAGATTTTTTATATTCGTCGATATTTTGAAAATTTTTCTGAGTCTGAGCGTATATCAAGATTTTTTATATTCGTCGATATTTTGAAAATTTTTCTGAGTCTGAGCGTATATCAAGATTTTTTATATTCGTCGATACTTTGAAAATTTTTCTGAGTCTGAGCGTATATCAAGATTTTTTATATTCGTCGATACTTTGAAAATTTTTTTGAGTCTGAGCGTATATCAAGATTTTTTATATTCGTCGATACTTTGAAAATTTTTCTGAGTCTGAGCGTATATCAAGATTTTTTATATTCGTCGATACTTTGAAAATTTTTCTGAGTCTGAGCGTATATCAAGATTTTTTATATTCGTCGATACTTTGAAAATTTTTCTGAGTCTGAGCGTATATCAAGATTTTTTATATTCGTCGATACTTTGAAAATTTTTCTGAGTCTGAACGATATCAAGATTTTTTATATTCGTCGATATTTTGAAAATTTTTCTGAGTCTGAGCGTATATCAAGATTTTTTATATTCGTCGATATTTTGAAAATTTTTCTGAGTCTGAGCGTATATCAAGATTTTTTATATTCGTCGATATTTTGAAAATTTTTCTGAGTCTGAGCGTATATCAAGATTTTTTATATTCGTCGATACTTTGAAAATTTTTTTGAGTCTGAGCGTATATCAAGATTTTTTATATTCGTCGATACTTTGAAAATTTGTTGAGTCTGAGCGTATATCAAGATTTTTTATATTCGTCGATACTTTGAAAAATTTTCTGAGTCTGAGCGTATATCAAGATTTTTTATATTCGTCGATACTTTGAAAATTTTTCTGAGTCTGAACGTATATCAAGATTTTTTATATTCGTCGATATTTTGAAAATTTTTCTGAGTCGGAGCGTATATCAAGATTTTTTATATTCGTCGATACTTTGAAAATTTTTTTGAGTCTGAGCGTATATCAAGATTTTTTATATTCGTCGATACTTTGAAAATTTGTTGAGTCTGAGCGTATATCAAGATTTTTTATATTCGTCGATATTTTGAAAATTTTTCTGAGTCGGAGCGTATATCAAGATTTTTTATATTCGTCGATACTTTGAAAATTTTTTTGAGTCTGAGCGTATATCAAGATTTTTTATATTCGTCGATACTTTGAAAATTTGTTGAGTCTGAGCGTATATCAAGATTTTTTATATTCGTCGATACTTTGAAAATTTTTCTGAGTCTGAACGTATATCAAGATTTTTTATATTCGTCGATACTTTGAAAATTTTTCTGAGTCTGAGCGTATATCAAGATTTTTTATATTCGTCGATACTTTGAAAATTTTTTTGAGTCTGAGCGTATATCAAGATTTTTTATATTCGTCGATACTTTGAAAATTTTTTTGAGTCTGAGCGTATATCAAGATTTTTTATATTCGTCGATACTTTGAAAATTTTTCTGAGTCTGAGCGTATATCAAGATTTTTTATATTCGTCGATACTTTGAAAATTTTTCTGAGTCTGAGCGTATATCAAGATTTTTTATATTCGTCGATACTTTGAAAATTTTTCTGAGTCTGAGCGTATATCAAGATTTTTTATATTCGTCGATACTTTGAAAATTTTTCTGAGTCTGAGCGTATATCAAGATTTTTTATATTCGTCGATACTTTGAAAATTTTTCTGAGTCTGAACGATATCAAGATTTTTTATATTCGTCGATATTTTGAAAATTTTTCTGAGTCTGAGCGTATATCAAGATTTTTTATATTCGTCGATACTTTGAAAATTTTTTTGAGTCTGAGCGTATATCAAGATTTTTTATATTCGTCGATACTTTGAAAATTTTTCTGAGTCTGAGCGTATATCAAGATTTTTTATATTCGTCGATACTTTGAAAAATTTTCTGAGTCTGAGCGTATATCAAGATTTTTTATATTCGTCGATACTTTGAAAATTTTTCTGAGTCTGAGCGTATATCAAGATTTTTTATATTCGTCGATACTTTGAAAATTTGTTGAGTCTGAGCGTATATCAAGATTTTTTATATTCGTCGATACTTTGAAAATTTTTCTGAGTCTGAGCGTATATCAAGATTTTTTATATTCGTCGATACTTTGAAAATTTTTCTGAGTCTGAACGTATATCAAGATTTTTTATATTCGTCGATATTTTGAAAATTTTTCTGAGTCTGAGCGTATATCAAGATTTTTTATATTCGTCGATACTTTGAAAATTTGTTGAGTCTGAGCGTATATCAAGATTTTTTATATTCGTCGATACTTTGAAAATTTGTTGAGTCTGAGCGTATATCAAGATTTTTTATATTCGTCGATACTTTGAAAATTTTTCTGAGTCTGAGCGTATATCAAGATTTTTTATATTCGTCGATACTTTGAAAATTTTTCTGATTCTGAATGTATATCAAGATTTTTTATATTCGTCGATACTTTGAAAATTTTTCTGAGTCTGAGCGTATATCAAGATTTTTTATATTCGTCGATACTTTGAAAATTTGTTGAGTCTGAGCGTATATCAAGATTTTTTATATTCGTCGATACTTTGAAAATTTTTTTGAGTCTGAGCGTATATCAAGATTTTTTATATTCGTCGATACTTTGAAAATTTTTCTGATTCTGAACGTATATCAAGATTTTTTATATTCGTCGATACTTTGAAAATTTTTCTGAGTCTGAACGTATATCAAGATTTTTTATATTCGTCGATATTTTGAAAATTTTACTGAGTCTGAGCGTATATCAAGATTTTTTATATTCGTCGATATTTTGAAAATTTTTCTGAGTCTGAGCGTATATCAAGATTTTTTATATTCGTCGATACTTTGAAAATTTTTTTGAGTCTGAGCGAATATCAAGATTTTTTATATTCGTCGATACTTTGAAAATTTTTCTGATTCTGAACGTATATCAAGATTTTTTATATTCGTCGATATTTTGAAAATTTTTCTGAGTCTGAGCTTATATCAAGATTTTTTATATTCGTCGATACTTTGAAAATTTTTCTGAGTCTGAGCGTATATCAAGATTTTTTATATTCGTCGATACTTTGAAAATTTTTTTGAGTCTGAGCGAATATCAAGATTTTTTATATTCGTCGATACTTTGAAAATTTTTCTGATTCTGAACGTATATCAAGATTTTTTATATTCGTCGATATTTTGAAAATTTTTCTGAGTCTGAGCGTATATCAAGATTTTTTATATTCGTCGATACTTTGAAAATTTTTCTGAGTCTGAGCGTATATCAAGATTTTTTATATTCGTCGATACTTTGAAAATTTTTCTGAGTCTGAGCGTATATCAAGATTTTTTATATTCGTCGATACTTTGAAAATTTTTCTGAGTCTGAGCGTATATCAAGATTTTTTATATTCGTCGATACTTTGAAAATTTTTCTGAGTCTGAGCTTATATCAAGATTTTTTATATTCGTCGATACTTTGAAAATTTTTCTGAGTCTGAACGTATATCAAGATTTTTTATATTCGTCGATACTTTGAAAATTTTTCTGAGTCTGAGCGTATATCAAGATTTTTTATATTCGTCGATACTTTGAAAATTTTTCTGAGTCTGAGCTTATATCAAGATTTTTTATATTCGTCGATACTTTGAAAATTTTTCTGAGTCTGAACGTATATCAAGATTTTTTATATTCGTCGATACTTTGAAAATTTTTCTGAGTCTGAGCTTATATCAAGATTTTTTATATTCGTCGATACTTTGAAAATTTTTCTGAGTCTGAACGTATATCAAGATTTTTTATATTCGTCGATACTTTGAAAATTTTTCTGAGTCTGAGCGTATATCAAGATTTTTTATATTCGTCGATACTTTGAAAATTTTTCTGAGTCTGAGCTTATATCAAGATTTTTTATATTCGTCGATACTTTGAAAATTTTTCTGAGTCTGAGCGTATATCAAGATTTTTTATATTCGTCGATACTTTGAAAATTTGTTGAGTCTGAGCGTATATCAAGATTTTTTATATTCGTCGATACTTTGAAAAATTTTCTGAGTCTGAGCGTATATCAAGATTTTTTATATTCGTCGATACTTTGAAAATTTTTTTGAGTCTGAGCGTATATCAAGATTTTTTATATTCGTCGATACTTTGAAAATTTTTCTGAGTCTGAACGTATATCAAGATTTTTTATATTCGTCGATATTTTGAAAATTTTTCTGAGTCGGAGCGTATATCAAGATTTTTTATATTCGTCGATACTTTGAAAATTTTTTTGAGTCTGAGCGTATATCAAGATTTTTTATATTCGTCGATACTTTGAAAATTTGTTGAGTCTGAGCGTATATCAAGATTTTTTATATTCGTCGATACTTTGAAAATTTTTCTGAGTCTGAGCGTATATCAAGATTTTTTATATTCGTCGATATTTTGAAAATTTTTCTGAGTCGGAGCGTATATCAAGATTTTTTATATTCGTCGATACTTTGAAAATTTTTTTGAGTCTGAGCGTATATCAAGATTTTTTATATTCGTCGATACTTTGAAAATTTGTTGAGTCTGAGCGTATATCAAGATTTTTTATATTCGTCGATACTTTGAAAATTTTTCTGATTCTGAACGTATATCAAGATTTTTTATATTCGTCGATATTTTGAAAATTTTTCTGAGTCTGAGCGTATATCAAGATTTTTTATATTCGTCGATATTTTGAAAATTTTTCTGAGTCTGAGCGTATATCAAGATTTTTTATATTCGTCGATACTTTGAAAATTTTTTTGAGTCTGAGCGTATATCAAGATTTTTTATATTCGTCGATATTTTGAAAATTTTTCTGAGTCTGAGCGTATATCAAGATTTTTTATATTCGTCGATACTTTGAAAATTTTTCTGAGTCTGAGCGTATATCAAGATTTTTTATATTCGTCGATACTTTGAAAATTTTTCTGAGTCTGAGCGTATATCAAGATTTTTTATATTCGTCGATATTTTGAAAATTTTTCTGAGTCTGAGCGTATATCAAGATTTTTTATATTCGTCGATACTTTGAAAATTTTTCTGAGTCCGAGCGTATATCAAGATTTTTTATATTCGTCGATACTTTGAAAATTTTTTTGAGTCTGAGCGTATATCAAGATTTTTTATATTCGTCGATACTTTGAAAATTTTTCTGAGTCTGAGCGTATATCAAGATTTTTTATATTCGTCGATACTTTGAAAATTTTTCTGAGTCTGAGCGTATATCAAGATTTTTTATATTCGTCGATACTTTGAAAATTTTTTTGAGTCTGAGCGTATATCAAGATTTTTTATATTCGTCGATACTTTGAAAATTTTTCTGAGTCTGAGCGTATATCAAGATTTTTTATATTCGTCGATACTTTGAAAATTTTTCTGAGTCTGAGCGTATATCAAGATTTTTTATATTCGTCGATACTTTGAAAATTTTTCTGAGTCTGAACGATATCAAGATTTTTTATATTCGTCGATATTTTGAAAATTTTTCTGAGTCTGAGCGTATATCAAGATTTTTTATATTCGTCGATATTTTGAAAATTTTTCTGAGTCTGAGCGTATATCAAGATTTTTTATATTCGTCGATATTTTGAAAATTTTTCTGAGTCTGAGCGTATATCAAGATTTTTTATATTCGTCGATACTTTGAAAATTTTTTTGAGTCTGAGCGTATATCAAGATTTTTTATATTCGTCGATACTTTGAAAATTTGTTGAGTCTGAGCGTATATCAAGATTTTTTATATTCGTCGATACTTTGAAAAATTTTCTGAGTCTGAGCGTATATCAAGATTTTTTATATTCGTCGATACTTTGAAAATTTTTTTGAGTCTGAGCGTATATCAAGATTTTTTATATTCGTCGATACTTTGAAAATTTTTCTGAGTCTGAACGTATATCAAGATTTTTTATATTCGTCGATATTTTGAAAATTTTTCTGAGTCGGAGCGTATATCAAGATTTTTTATATTCGTCGATACTTTGAAAATTTTTTTGAGTCTGAGCGTATATCAAGATTTTTTATATTCGTCGATACTTTGAAAATTTGTTGAGTCTGAGCGTATATCAAGATTTTTTATATTCGTCGATACTTTGAAAATTTTTCTGAGTCTGAGCGTATATCAAGATTTTTTATATTCGTCGATATTTTGAAAATTTTTCTGAGTCGGAGCGTATATCAAGATTTTTTATATTCGTCGATACTTTGAAAATTTTTTTGAGTCTGAGCGTATATCAAGATTTTTTATATTCGTCGATACTTTGAAAATTTGTTGAGTCTGAGCGTATATCAAGATTTTTTATATTCGTCGATACTTTGAAAATTTGTTGAGTCTGAGCGTATATCAAGATTTTTTATATTCGTCGATACTTTGAAAACTTTTCTGAGTCTGAGCGTATATCAAGATTTTTTATATTCGTCGATATTTTGAAAATTTTTCTGAGTCTGAGCGTATATCAAGATTTTTTATATTCGTCGATATTTTGAAAACTTTTCTGAGTCTGAGCGTATATCAAGATTTTTTATATTCGTCGATATTTTGAAAACTTTTCTGAGTCTGAGCGTATATCAAGATTTTTTATATTCGTCGATATTTTGAAAATTTTTCTGAGTCTGAGCGTATATCAAGATTTTTTATATTCGTCGATATTTTGAAAACTTTTCTGAGTCTGAGCGTATATCAAGATTTTTTATATTCGTCGATATTTTGAAAATTTTTCTGAGTCCGAGCGTATATCAAGATTTTTTATATTCGTCGATATTTTGAAAACTTTTCTGAGTCTGAGCGTATATCAAGATTTTTTATATTCGTCGATATTTTGAAAATTTTTCTGAGTCCGAGCGTATATCAAGATTTTTTATATTCGTCGATATTTTGAAAACTTTTCTGAGTCTGAGCGTATATCAAGATTTTTTATATTCGTCGATATTTTGAAAATTTTTCTGAGTCTGAGCGTATATCAAGATTTTTTATATTCGTCGATATTTTGAAAATTTTTCTGAGTCTGAGCGTATATCAAGATTTTTTATATTCGTCGATACTTTGAAAAATTTTTTGAGTCTGAGCGTATATCAAGATTTTTTATATTCGTCGATATTTTGAAAATTTTTCTGAGTCTGAGCATATATCAAGATTTTTTATATTCGTCGATACTTTGAAAATTTTTTTGAGTCTGAGCGTATATCAAGATTTTTTATATTCGTCGATACTTTGAAAAATTTTCTGATTCTGAACGTATATCAAGATTTTTTATATTCGTCGATACTTTGAAAATTTTTCTGAGTCTGAGCGTATATCAAGATTTTTTATATTCGTCGATACTTTGAAAATTTTTCTGAGTCTGAACGTATATCAAGATTTTTTATATTCGTCGATACTTTGAAAATTTTTCTGAGTCTGAGCGTATATCAAGATTTTTTATATTCGTCGATACTTTGAAAATTTTTTTGAGTCTGAGCGTATATCAAGATTTTTTATATTCGTCGATACTTTGAAAATTTTTCTGAGTCTGAGCGTATATCAAGATTTTTTATATTCGTCGATACTTTGAAAATTTTTTTGAGTCTGAGCGTATATCAAGATTTTTTATATTCGTCGATACTTTGAAAATTTTTCTGAGTCTGAGCGTATATCAAGATTTTTTATATTCGTCGATACTTTGAAAATTTTTCTGAGTCTGAGCGTATATCAAGATTTTTTATATTCGTCGATACTTTGAAAATTTTTCTGAGTCTGAACGATATCAAGATTTTTTATATTCGTCGATACTTTGAAAATTTTTTTGAGTCTGAGCGTATATCAAGATTTTTTATATTCGTCGATACTTTGAAAATTTTTTTGAGTCTGAGCGTATATCAAGATTTTTTATATTCGTCGATACTTTGAAAATTTTTCTGAGTCTGAGCGTATATCAAGATTTTTTATATTCGTCGATACTTTGAAAATTTTTTTGAGTCTGAGCGTATATCAAGATTTTTTATATTCGTCGATACTTTGAAAATTTTTCTGAGTCTGAGCGTATATCAAGATTTTTTATATTCGTCGATACTTTGAAAATTTGTTGAGTCTGAGCGTATATCAAGATTTTTTATATTCGTCGATACTTTGAAAATTTTTCTGAGTCTGAGCGTATATCAAGATTTTTTATATTCGTCGATACTTTGAAAATTTTTCTGAGTCTGAACGTATATCAAGATTTTTTATATTCGTCGATATTTTGAAAATTTTTCTGAGTCTGAGCGTATATCAAGATTTTTTATATTCGTCGATACTTTGAAAATTTGTTGAGTCTGAGCGTATATCAAGATTTTTTATATTCGTCGATACTTTGAAAATTTGTTGAGTCTGAGCGTATATCAAGATTTTTTATATTCGTCGATACTTTGAAAATTTTTCTGAGTCTGAGCGTATATCAAGATTTTTTATATTCGTCGATACTTTGAAAATTTTTCTGATTCTGAATGTATATCAAGATTTTTTATATTCGTCGATACTTTGAAAATTTTTCTGAGTCTGAGCGTATATCAAGATTTTTTATATTCGTCGATACTTTGAAAAATTTTTTGAGTCTGACCGTATATCAAGATTTTTTATATTCGTCGATACTTTGAAAATTTTTTTGAGTCTGAACGTATATCAAGATTTTTTATATTCGTCGATACTTTGAAAATTTTTCTGATTCTGAATGTATATCAAGATTTTTTATATTCGTCGATACTTTGAAAATTTTTCTGATTCTGAATGTATATCAAGATTTTTTATATTCGTCGATACTTTGAAAATTTTTCTGAGTCTGAGCGTATATCAAGATTTTTTATATTCGTCGATACTTTGAAAAATTTTTTGAGTCTGACCGTATATCAAGATTTTTTATATTCGTCGATACTTTGAAAATTTTTCTGAGTCTGAGCGTATATCAAGATTTTTTATATTCGTCGATACTTTGAAAATTTTTCTGATTCTGAACGTATATCAAGATTTTTTATATTCGTCGATACTTTGAAAATTTTTCTGAGTCTGAACGTATATCAAGATTTTTTATATTCGTCGATATTTTGAAAATTTTACTGAGTCTGAGCGTATATCAAGATTTTTTATATTCGTCGATATTTTGAAAATTTTTCTGAGTCTGAGCGTATATCAAGATTTTTTATATTCGTCGATACTTTGAAAATTTTTTTGAGTCTGAGCGAATATCAAGATTTTTTATATTCGTCGATACTTTGAAAATTTTTCTGATTCTGAACGTATATCAAGATTTTTTATATTCGTCGATACTTTGAAAATTTTTCTGAGTCTGAACGTATATCAAGATTTTTTATATTCGTCGATACTTTGAAAATTTTTCTGAGTCTGAACGTATATCAAGATTTTTTATATTCGTCGATACTTTGAAAATTTTTCTGATTCTGAACGTATATCAAGATTTTTTATATTCGTCGATACTTTGAAAATTTTTCTGAGTCTGAACGTATATCAAGATTTTTTATATTCGTCGATACTTTGAAAATTTTTCTGATTCTGAACGTATATCAAGATTTTTTATATTCGTCGATACTTTGAAAATTTTTCTGATTCTGAACGTATATCAAGATTTTTTATATTCGTCGATACTTTGAAAATTTTTCTGAGTCTGAACGTATATCAAGATTTTTTATATTCGTCGATATTTTGAAAATTTTACTGAGTCTGAGCGTATATCAAGATTTTTTATATTCGTCGATACTTTGAAAATTTTTTTGAGTCTGAGCTTATATCAAGATTTTTTATATTCGTCGATACTTTGAAAATTTTTCTGATTCTGAACGTATATCAAGATTTTTTATATTCGTCGATACTTTGAAAATTTTTCTGAGTCTGAACGTATATCAAGATTTTTTATATTCGTCGATATTTTGAAAATTTTTCTGAGTCTGAGCGTATATCAAGATTTTTTATATTCGTCGATACTTTGAAAATTTTTCTGATTCTGAACGTATATCAAGATTTTTTATATTCGTCGATACTTTGAAAATTTTTCTGAGTCTGAACGTATATCAAGATTTTTTATATTCGTCGATACTTTGAAAATTTTTCTGAGTCTGAACGTATATCAAGATTTTTTATATTCGTCGATACTTTGAAAATTTTTTTGAGTCTGAGTGTATATCAAGATTTTTTATATTCGTCGATACTTTGAAAATTTTTCTGAGTCTGAACGTATATCAAGATTTTTTATATTCGTCGATACTTTGAAAATTTTTCTGAGTCTGAACGTATATCAAGATTTTTTATATTCGTCGATACTTTGAAAATTTTTTTGAGTCTGAGCTTATATCAAGATTTTTTATATTCGTCGATACTTTGAAAATTTTTCTGAGTCTGAACGTATATCAAGATTTTTTATATTCGTCGATACTTTGAAAATTTTTCTGAGTCTGAACGTATATCAAGATTTTTTATATTCGTCGATACTTTGAAAATTTTTCTGAGTCTGAACGTATATCAAGATTTTTTATATTCGTCGATATTTTGAAAATTTTACTGAATCTGAGCGTATATCAAGATTTTTTATATTCGTCGATACTTTGAAAATTTTTTTGAGTCTGAGCTTATATCAAGATTTTTTATATTCGTCGATACTTTGAAAATTTTTCTGATTCTGAACGTATATCAAGATTTTTTATATTCGTCGATACTTTGAAAATTTTTCTGAGTCTGAACGTATATCAAGATTTTTTATATTCGTCGATACTTTGAAAATTTTTCTGAGTCTGAACGTATATCAAGATTTTTTATATTCGTCGATACTTTGAAATTTTTTTTGAGTCTGAGCTTATATCAAGATTTTTTATATTCGTCGATACTTTGAAAATTTTTCTGAGTCTGAACGTATATCAAGATTTTTTATATTCGTCGATACTTTGAAAATTTTTCTGATTCTGAACGTATATCAAGATTTTTTATATTCGTCGATACTTTGAAAATTTTTCTGAGTCTGAACGTATATCAAGATTTTTTATATTCGTCGATACTTTGAAAATTTTTCTGAGTCTGAACGTATATCAAGATTTTTTATATTCGTCGATACTTTGAAAATTTTTCTGAGTCTGAACGTATATCAAGATTTTTTATATTCGTCGATATTTTGAAAATTTTACTGAGTCTGAGCGTATATCAAGATTTTTTATATTCGTCGATACTTTGAAAATTTTTTTGAGTCTGAGCTTATATCAAGATTTTTTATATTCGTCGATACTTTGAAAATTTTTCTGATTCTGAACGTATATCAAGATTTTTTATATTCGTCGATACTTTGAAAATTTTTCTGAGTCTGAACGTATATCAAGATTTTTTATATTCGTCGATATTTTGAAAATTTTTCTGAGTCTGAGCGTATATCAAGATTTTTTATATTCGTCGATACTTTGAAAATTTTTCTGATTCTGAACGTATATCAAGATTTTTTATATTCGTCGATACTTTGAAAATTTTTCTGATTCTGAACGTATATCAAGATTTTTTATATTCGTCGATACTTTGAAAATTTTTCTGAGTCTGAACGTATATCAAGATTTTTTATATTCGTCGATACTTTGAAAATTTTTTTGAGTCTGAGTGTATATCAAGATTTTTTATATTCGTCGATACTTTGAAAATTTTTCTGATTCTGAACGTATATCAAGATTTTTTATATTCGTCGATACTTTGAAAATTTTTCTGAGTCTGAACGTATATCAAGATTTTTTATATTCGTCGATATTTTGAAAATTTTTCTGAGTCTGAGCGTATATCAAGATTTTTTATATTCGTCGATATTTTGAAAATTTTTCTGAGTCTGAGCGTATATCAAGATTTTTTATATTCGTCGATACTTTGAAAATTTTTTTGAGTCTGAGAGTATATCAAGATTTTTTATATTCGTCGATATTTTGAAAATTTTACTGAGTCTGAGCGTATATCAAGATTTTTTATATTCGTCGATATTTTGAAAATTTTTCTGAGTCTGAGCGTATATCAAGATTTTTTATATTCGTCGATACTTTGAAAATTTTTTTGAGTCTGAGCGTATATCAAGATTTTTTATATTCGTCGATACTTTGAAAATTTTTTTGAGTCTGAGCGTATATCAAGATTTTTTATATTCGTCGATACTTTGAAAAATTTTCTGAGTCTGAGCGTATATCAAGATTTTTTATATTCGTCGATACTTTGAAAATTTTTCTGAGTCTGAGCGTATATCAAGATTTTTTATATTCGTCGATACTTTGAAAATTTGTTGAGTCTGAGCGTATATCAAGATTTTTTATATTCGTCGATACTTTGAAAATTTTTCTGAGTCTGAGCGTATATCAAGATTTTTTATATTCGTCGATACTTTGAAAATTTTTCTGAGTCTGAACGTATATCAAGATTTTTTATATTCGTCGATATTTTGAAAATTTTTCTGAGTCTGAGCGTATATCAAGATTTTTTATATTCGTCGATATTTTGAAAATTTGTTGAGTCTGAGCGTATATCAAGATTTTTTATATTCGTCGATACTTTGAAAATTTGTTGAGTCTGAGCGTATATCAAGATTTTTTATATTCGTCGATACTTTGAAAATTTTTCTGAGTCTGAGCGTATATCAAGATTTTTTATATTCGTCGATACTTTGAAAATTTTTCTGATTCTGAATGTATATCAAGATTTTTTATATTCGTCGATACTTTGAAAATTTTTTTGAGTCTGAGCGTATATCAAGATTTTTTATATTCGTCGATACTTTGAAAATTTTTCTGATTCTGAACGTATATCAAGATTTTTTATATTCGTCGATATTTTGAAAATTTTACTGAGTCTGAGCGTATATCAAGATTTTTTATATTCGTCGATATTTTGAAAATTTTTCTGAGTCTGAGCGTATATCAAGATTTTTTATATTCGTCGATACTTTGAAAATTTTTTTGAGTCTGAGCGTATATCAAGATTTTTTATATTCGTCGATACTTTGAAAATTTTTCTGATTCTGAACGTATATCAAGATTTTGTATATTCGTCGATATTTTGAAAATTTTTCTGAGTCTGAGCGTATATCAAGATTTTTTATATTCGTCGATACTTTGAAAATTTTTTTGAGTCTGAGCGTATATCAAGATTTTTTATATTCGTCGATATTTTGAACATTTTACTGAGTCTGAGCGTATATCAAGATTTTTTATATTCGTCGATATTTTGAAAATTTTTCTGAGTCTGAGCGTATATCAAGATTTTTTATATTCGTCGATACTTTGAAAATTTTTCTGATTCTGAACGTATATCAAGATTTTTTATATTCGTCGATATTTTGAAAATTTTTCTGAGTCTGAGCGTATATCAAGATTTTTTATATTCGTCGATACTTTGAAAATATTTCTGATTCTGAACGTATATCAAGATTTTTTATATTCGTCGATATTTTGAAAATTTTTCTGAGTCTGAGCGTATATCAAGATTTTTTATATTCGTCGATATTTTGAAAATTTTTCTGAGTATGAGCGTATATCAAGATTTTTTATATTCGTCGATATTTTGAAAATTTTTCTGAGTCTGAGCGTATATCAAGATTTTTTATATTCGTCGATACTTTGAAAATTCTTCTGAGTCTGAGCGTATATCAAGATTTTTTATATTCGTCGATACTTTGAAAATTTTTCTGATTCTGAACGTATATCAAGATTTTTTATATTCGTCGATACTTTGAAAATTTTTCTGAGTCTGAGCGTATATCAAGATTTTTTATATTCGTCGATATTTTGAAATTTTTTTTGAGTCTGAGCGTATATCAAGATTTTTTATATTCGTCGATACTTTGAAAATTTTTCTGAGTCTGAGCGTATATCAAGATTTTTTATATTCGTCGATATTTTGAAAATTTTTCTGAGTCGGAGCGTATATCAAGATTTTTTATATTCGTCGATACTTTGAAAATTTTTTTGAGTCTGAGCGTATATCAAGATTTTTTATATTCGTCGATACTTTGAAAATTTGTTGAGTCTGAGCGTATATCAAGATTTTTTATATTCGTCGATAAATTGAAAATTTTTCTGAGTCTGAGCGAATATCAAGATTTTTTATATTCGTCGATACTTTGAAAATGTTTCTGATTCTGAACGTATATCAAGATTTTTTATATTCGTCGATATTTTGAAAATTTTTCTGAGTCTGAGCGTATATCAAGATTTTTTATATTCGTCGATACTTTGAAAATGTTTCTGATTCTGAACGTATATCAAGATTTTTTATATTCGTCGATACTTTGAAATTTTTTTTGAGTCTGACCGTATATCAAGATTTTTTATATTCGTCGATAAATTGAAAATTTTTCTGAGTCTGACCGTATATCAAGATTTTTTATATTCGTCGATATTTTGAAAATTTTTCTGAGTCTGAGCGTATATCAAGATTTTTTATATTCGTCGATACTTTGAAAATTTTTCTGATTCTGAACGTATATCAAGATTTTTTATATTCGTCGATACTTTGAAAATTTTTCTGATTCTGAACGTATATCAAGATTTTTTATATTCGTCGATACTTTGAAAATTTTTCTGATTCTGAACGTATATCAAGATTTTTTATATTCGTCGATACTTTGAAAATTTTTTATATTCGTCGATACTTTGAAAATTCTTCTGAGTCTGAGCGTATATCAAGATTTTTTATATTCGTCGATAAATTGAAAAATTTTCTGAGTCTGAACGTTTATCAAGATTTTTTATATTCGTCGATACTTTGAAAATTTTTCTGAGTCTGAGCGTATATCAAGATTTTTTATATTCGTCGATACTTTGAAAATTTTTCTGATTCTGAACGTATATCAAGATTTTTTATATTCGTCGATACTTTGAAAATTTTTCTGATTCTGAACGTATATCAAGATTTTTTATATTCGTCGATATTTTGAAAATTTTTCTAAGTCTGAGCGTATATCAAGATTTTTTATATTCGTCGATACTTTGAAAATTTTTCTGAGTCTGAGCGTATATCAAGATTTTTTATATTCGTCGATACTTTGAAAATTTTTCTGATTCTGAACGTATATCAAGATTTTTTATATTCGTCGATACTTTGAAAATTTTTCTGATTCTGAACGTATATCAAGATTTTTTATATTCGTCGATAAATTGAAAAATTTTCTGAGTCTGAGCGAATATCAAGATTTTTTATATTCGTCGATAAATTGAAAATTTTTTTGAGTCTGAGCGTATATCAAGATTTTTTATATTCGTCGATAAATTGAAAAATTTTCTGAGTCTGAACGTATATCAAGATTTTTTATATTCGTCGATACTTTGAAAATTTTTCTGAGTCTGAGCGTATATCAAGATTTTTTATATTCGTCGATATTTTGAAAATTTTTCTGAGTTTGAGCGTATATCAAGATTTTTTATATTCGTCGATACTTTGAAAATTTTTCTGAGTCTGAGCGTATATCAAGATTTTTTATATTCGTCGATACTTTGAAAATTTTTCTGAGTTTGAGCGTATATCAAGATTTTTTATATTCGTCGATAAATTGAAAATTTTTCTGAGTCTGAGCGAATATCAAGATTTTTTATATTCGTCGATAAATTGAAAAATTTTCTGAGTCTGAGCGTATATCAAGATTTTTTATATTCGTCGATATTTTGAAAATTTTTCTGAGTCTGAGCGTATATCAAGATTTTTTATATTCGTCGATAAATTGAAAAATTTTCTGAGTCTGAACGTATATCAAGATTTTTTATATTCGTCGATACTTTGAAAATTTTTCTGAGTCTGAGCGTATATCAAGATTTTTTATATTCGTCGATATTTTGAAAATTTTTCTGAGTCTGAGCGAATATCAAGATTTTTTATATTCGTCGATAAATTGAAAAATTTTCTGAGTCTGAGCGTATATCAAGATTTTTTATATTCGTCGATATTTTGAAAATTTTTCTGAGTCTGAGCGTATATCAAGATTTTTTATATTCGTCGATAAATTGAAAAATTTTCTGAGTCTGAACGTATATCAAGATTTTTTATATTCGTCGATACTTTGAAAATTTTTCTGAGTTTGAGCGTATATCAAGATTTTTTATATTCGTCGATAAATTGAAAATTTTTCTGAGTCTGAGCGAATATCAAGATTTTTTATATTCGTCGATAAATTGAAAATTTTTCTGAGTCTGAGCGTATATCAAGATTTTTTATATTCGTCGATAAATTGAAAATTTTTCTGAGTCTGAGCGAATATCAAGATTTTTTATATTCGTCGATAAATTGAAAAATTTTCTGAGTCTGAGCGTATATCAAGATTTTTTATATTCGTCGATATTTTGAAAATTTTTCTGAGTCTGAGCGTATATCAAGATTTTTTATATTCGTCGATACTTTGAAAATTTTTCTGAGTCTGAGCGTATATCAAGATTTTTTATATTCGTCGATACTTTGAAAATTTTTCTGATTCTGAACGTATATCAAGATTTTTTATATTCGTCGATATTTTGAAAATTTTTCTGAGTCTGAGCGTATATCAAGATTTTTTATATTCGTCGATATTTTGAAAATTTTTCTGAGTCTGAGCGTATATCAAGATTTTTTATATTCGTCGATACTTTGAAAATTTTTCTGAGTCTGAGCGTATATCAAGATTTTTTATATTCGTCGATACTTTGAAAATTTTTTTGAGTCTGAGCGTATATCAAGATTTTTTATATTCGTCGATACTTTGAAAATTTTTCTGAGTCTGAGCGTATATCAAGATTTTTTATATTCGTCGATATTTTGAAAATTTTTCTGAGTCTGAGCGTATATCAAGATTTTTTATATTCGTCGATACTTGGAAAATTTTTCTGATTCTGAACGTATATCAAGATTTTTTATATTCGTCGATACTTTGAAAATTTTTCTGATTCTGAACGTATATCAAGATTTTTTATATTCGTCGATACTTTGAAAATTTTTCTGAGTCTGAGCGTATATCAAGATTTTTTATATTCGTCGATACTTTGAAAATTTTTCTGATTCTGAACGTATATCAAGATTTTTTATATTCGTCGATAAATTGAAAAATTTTCTGAGTCTGAGCGAATATCAAGATTTTTTATATTCGTCGATAAATTGAAAATTTTTTTGAGTCTGAGCGTATATCAAGATTTTTTATATTCGTCGATAAATTGAAAAATTTTCTGAGTCTGAACGTATATCAAGATTTTTTATATTCGTCGATACTTTGAAAATTTTTCTGAGTCTGAGCGTATATCAAGATTTTTTATATTCGTCGATATTTTGAAAATTTTTCTGAGTTTGAGCGTATATCAAGATTTTTTATATTCGTCGATATTTTGAAAATTTTTCTGAGTCTGAGCGTATATCAAGATTTTTTATATTCGTCGATACTTTGAAAATTTTTCTGAGTCTGAACGTATATCAAGATTTTTTATATTCGTCGATAAATTGAAAATTTTTTTGAGTCTGAGCGTATATCAAGATTTTTTATATTCGTCGATAAATTGAAAAATTTTCTGAGTCTGAACGTATATCAAGATTTTTTATATTCGTCGATAATTTGAAAATTTTTCTGAGTCTGAGCGTATATCAAGATTTTTTATATTCGTCGATATTTTGAAAATTTTTCTGAGTCTGAGCGTATATCAAGATTTTTTATATTCGTCGATACTTTGAAAATTTTTCTGAGTCTGAACGTATATCAAGATTTTTTATATTCGTCGATACTTTGAAAATTTTTCTGAGTCTGAGCGTATATCAAGATTTTTTATATTCGTCGATACTTTGAAAATTTTTCTGAGTTTGAGCGTATATCAAGATTTTTTATATTCGTCGATATTTTGAAAATTTTTCTGAGTCTGAGCGTATATCAAGATTTTTTATATTCGTCGATATTTTGAAAATTTTTCTGAGTCTGAGCGTATATCAAGATTTTTTATATTCGTCGATACTTTGAAAATTTTTCTGAGTCTGAGCGAATATCAAGATTTTTTATATTCGTCGATAAATTGAACATTTTTCTGAGTCTGAGCGAATATCAAGATTTTTTATATTCGTCGATATTTTGAAAATTTTACTGAGTCTGAGCGTATATCAAGATTTTTTATATTCGTCGATACTTTGAAAATTTTTCTGAGTCTGAGCGAATATCAAGATTTTTTATATTCGTCGATACTTTGAAAATTTTTCTGATTCTGAACGTATATCAAGATTTTTTATATTCGTCGATATTTTGAAAATTTTTCTGAGTCTGAGCGAATATCAAGATTTTTTATATTCGTCGATAAATTGAAAATTTTTCTGAGTCTGAGCGAATATCAAGATTTTTTATATTCGTCGATACTTTGAAAATTTTTCTGAGTCTGAGCGAATATCAAGATTTTTTATATTCGTCGATACTTTGAAAATTTTTCTGAGTCTGAGCGAATATCAAGATTTTTTATATTCGTCGATACTTTGAAAATTTTTCTGAGTCTGAGCGAATATCAAGATTTTTTATATTCGTCGATATTTTGAAAATTTTTCTGAGTCTGAGCGAATATCAAGATTTTTTATATTCGTCGATACTTTGAAAATTTTTCTGAGTCTGAGCGAATATCAAGATTTTTTATATTCGTCGATAAATTGAAAATTTTTCTGAGTCTGAGCGAATATCAAGATTTTTTATATTCGTCGATACTTTGAAAATTTTTCTGAGTCTGAGCGAATATCAAGATTTTTTATATTCGTCGATACTTTGAAAATTTTTCTGAGTCTGAGCGAATATCAAGATTTTTTATATTCGTCGATACTTTGAAAATTTTTCTGAGTCTGAGCGAATATCAAGATTTTTTATATTCGTCGATATTTTGAAAATTTTTCTGAGTCTGAGCGAATATCAAGATTTTTTATATTCGTCGATACTTTGAAAATTTTTCTGATTCTGAACGTATATCAAGATTTTTTATATTCGTCGATATTTTGAAAATTTTTCTGAGTCTGAGCGAATATCAAGATTTTTTATATTCGTCGATAAATTGAAAATTTTTCTGAGTCTGAGCGAATATCAAGATTTTTTATATTCGTCGATAAATTGAAAATTTTTCTGAGTCTGAGCGAATATCAAGATTTTTTATATTCGTCGATACTTTGAAAATTTTTCTGAGTCTGAGCGAATATCAAGATTTTTTATATTCGTCGATACTTTGAAAATTTTTCTGAGTCTGAGCGAATATCAAGATTTTTTATATTCGTCGATAAATTGAAAATTTTTCTGAGTCTGAGCGTATATCAAGATTTTTTATATTCGTCGATAAATTGAAAATTTTTCTGAGTCTGAGCGAATATCAAGATTTTTTATATTCGTCGATAAATTGAAAATTTTTCTGAGTCTGAGCGTATATCAAGATTTTTTATATTCGTCGATACTTTGAAAATTTTTCTGATTCTGAACGTATATCAAGATTTTTTATATTCGTCGATACTTTGAAAATTTTTCTGATTCTGAACGTATATCAAGATTTTTTATATTCGTCGATACTTTGAAAATTTTTCTGAGTCTGAGCGAATATCAAGATTTTTTATATTCGTCGATAAATTGAAAATTTTTCTGAGTCTGAGCGTATATCAAGATTTTTTATATTCGTCGATACTTTGAAAATTTTTCTGAGTCTGAGCGAATATCAAGATTTTTTATATTCGTCGATATTTTGAAAATTTTTCTGAGTCTGAGCGAATATCAAGATTTTTTATATTCGTCGATATTTTGAAAATTTTTCTGAGTCTGAGCGTATATCAAGATTTTTTATATTCGTCGATACTTTGAAAATTTTTCTGATTCTGAACGTATATCAAGATTTTTTATATTCGTCGATATTTTGAAAATTTTTCTGAGTCCGAGCGTATATCAAGATTTTTTATATTCGTCGATAAATTGAAAATTTTTCTGAGTCTGAGCGAATATCAAGATTTTTTATATTCGTCGATAAATTGAAAATTTTTCTGAGTCTGAGCGTATATCAAGATTTTTTATATTCGTCGATACTTTGAAAATTTTTCTGAGTCTGAGCGAATATCAAGATTTTTTATATTCGTCGATAAATTGAACATTTTTCTGAGTCTGAGCGAATATCAAGATTTTTTATATTCGTCGATATTTTGAAAATTTTACTGAGTCTGAGCGTATATCAAGATTTTTTATATTCGTCGATACTTTGAAAATTTTTCTGAGTCTGAGCGAATATCAAGATTTTTTATATTCGTCGATACTTTGAAAATTTTTCTGAGTCTGAGCGAATATCAAGATTTTTTATATTCGTCGATACTTTGAAAATTTTTCTGAGTCTGAGCGAATATCAAGATTTTTTATATTCGTCGATATTTTGAAAATTTTTCTGAGTCTGAGCGAATATCAAGATTTTTTATATTCGTCGATACTTTGAAAATTTTTCTGAGTCTGAGCGAATATCAAGATTTTTTATATTCGTCGATACTTTGAAAATTTTTCTGAGTCTGAGCGAATATCAAGATTTTTTATATTCGTCGATACTTTGAAAATTTTTCTGAGTCTGAGCGAATATCAAGATTTTTTATATTCGTCGATACTTTGAAAATTTTTCTGATTCTGAACGTATATCAAGATTTTTTATATTCGTCGATATTTTGAAAATTTTTCTGAGTCTGAGCGAATATCAAGATTTTTTATATTCGTCGATAAATTGAAAATTTTTCTGAGTCTGAGCGAATATCAAGATTTTTTATATTCGTCGATACTTTGAAAATTTTTCTGAGTCTGAGCGAATATCAAGATTTTTTATATTCGTCGATACTTTGAAAATTTTTCTGAGTCTGAGCGAATATCAAGATTTTTTATATTCGTCGATACTTTGAAAATTTTTCTGAGTCTGAGCGAATATCAAGATTTTTTATATTCGTCGATATTTTGAAAATTTTTCTGAGTCTGAGCGAATATCAAGATTTTTTATATTCGTCGATACTTTGAAAATTTTTCTGATTCTGAACGTATATCAAGATTTTTTATATTCGTCGATATTTTGAAAATTTTTCTGAGTCTGAGCGAATATCAAGATTTTTTATATTCGTCGATAAATTGAAAATTTTTCTGAGTCTGAGCGAATATCAAGATTTTTTATATTCGTCGATAAATTGAAAATTTTTCTGAGTCTGAGCGAATATCAAGATTTTTTATATTCGTCGATACTTTGAAAATTTTTCTGAGTCTGAGCGAATATCAAGATTTTTTATATTCGTCGATACTTTGAAAATTTTTCTGAGTCTGAACGTATATCAAGATTTTTTATATTCGTCGATAAATTGAAAATTTTTCTGAGTCTGAGCGAATATCAAGATTTTTTATATTCGTCGATAAATTGAAAATTTTTCTGAGTCTGAGCGTATATCAAGATTTTTTATATTCGTCGATAAATTGAAAATTTTTCTGAGTCTGAGCGAATATCAAGATTTTTTATATTCGTCGATAAATTGAAAATTTTTCTGAGTCTGAGCGTATATCAAGATTTTTTATATTCGTCGATACTTTGAAAATTTTTCTGATTCTGAACGTATATCAAGATTTTTTATATTCGTCGATACTTTGAAAATTTTTCTGATTCTGAACGTATATCAAGATTTTTTATATTCGTCGATACTTTGAAAATTTTTCTGAGTCTGAGCGAATATCAAGATTTTTTATATTCGTCGATAAATTGAAAATTTTTCTGAGTCTGAGCGTATATCAAGATTTTTTATATTCGTCGATACTTTGAAAATTTTTCTGAGTCTGAGCGAATATCAAGATTTTTTATATTCGTCGATATTTTGAAAATTTTTCTGAGTCTGAGCGAATATCAAGATTATTTATATTCGTCGATATTTTGAAAATTTTTCTGAGTCTGAGCGTATATCAAGATTTTTTATATTCGTCGATACTTTGAAAATTTTTCTGATTCTGAACGTATATCAAGATTTTTTATATTCGTCGATATTTTGAAAATTTTTCTGAGTCCGAGCGTATATCAAGATTTTTTATATTCGTCGATAAATTGAAAATTTTTCTGAGTCTGAGCGTATATCAAGATTTTTTATATTCGTCGATACTTTGAAAATTTTTCTGATTCTGAACGTATATCAAGATTATTTATATTCGTCGATACTTTGAAAATTTGTTGAGTCTGAGCGTATATCAAGATTTTTTATATTCTTCGATATTTTGAAAATTTTTCTGAGTCTGAGCGTATATCAAGATTTTTTATATTCGTCGATACTTTGAAAATTTTTCTGAGTCTGAGCGTATATCAAGATTTTTTATATTCGTCGATACTTTGAAAATTTTTCTGATTCTGAACGTATATCAAGATTTTTTATATTCGTCGATACTTTGAAAAATTTGTTGAGTCTGAGCGTATATCAAGATTTTTTATATTCGTCGATATTTTGAAAATTTTTCTGAGTCTGAGCGTATATCAAGATTTTTTATATTCGTCGATACTTTGAAAATTTTTCTGAGTCTGAGCGTATATCAAGATTTTTTATATTCGTCGATACTTTGAAAATTTTTTTGAGTCTGAGCGTATATCAAGATTTTTTATATTCGTCGATACTTTGAAAATTTTTCTGATTCTGAACGTATATCAAGATTTTTTATATTCGTCGATACTTTGAAAAATTTGTTGAGTCTGAGCGTATATCAAGATTTTTTATATTCTTCGATATTTTGAAAATTTTTCTGAGTCTGAGCGTATATCAAGATTTTTTATATTCGTCGATACTTTGAAAATTTTTCTGAGTCTGAGCGTATATCAAGATTTTTTATATTCGTCGATACTTTGAAAATTTTTTTGAGTCTGAGCGTATATCAAGATTTTTTATATTCGTCGATACTTTGAAAATTTTTCTGAGTCTGAGCGTATATCAAGATTTTTTATATTCGTCGATACTTTGAAAATTTTTCTGATTCTGAACGTATATCAAGATTTTTTATATTCGTCGATACTTTGAAAAATTTTTTGAGTCTGAGCGTATATCAAGATTTTTTATATTCGTCGATACTTTGAAAATTTTTCTGATTCTGAACGTATATCAAGATTTTTTATATTCGTCGATACTTTGAAAATTTTTTTGAGTCTGAGCGTATATCAAGATTTTTTATATTCGTCGATACTTTGAAAATTTTTCTGATTCTGAACGTATATCAAGATTTTTTATATTCGTCGATACTTTGAAAATTTTTTTGAGTCTGAGCATATATCAAGATTTTTTATATTCGTCGATACTTTGAAAATTTTTCTGAGTCTGAGCGTATATCAAGATTTTTTATATTCGTCGATACTTTGAAAATTTTTCTGATTCTGAACGTATATCAAGATTTTTTATATTCGTCGATACTTTGAAAATTTTTCTGATTCTGAACGTATATCAAGATTTTTTATATTCGTCGATACTTTGAAAATTTTTCTGAGTCTGAGCGTATATCAAGATTTTTTATATTCGTCGATACTTTGAAAATTTTTCTGAGTCTGAGCGTATATCAAGATTTTTTATATTCGTCGATACTTTGAAAATTTTTCTGATTCTGAACGTATATGAAGATTTTTTATATTCGTCGATACTTTGAAAATTTTTTTGAGTCTGAGCGTATATCAAGACTTTTTATATTCGTCGATACTTTGAAAATTTTTCTGATTCTGAACGTATATGAAGATTTTTTATATTCGTCGATACTTTGAAAATTTTTTTGAGTCTGAGCGTATATCAAGATTTTTTATATTCGTCGATACTTTGAAAATTTTTCTGAGTCTGATCGTATATCAAGATTTTTTATATTCGTCGATACTTTGAAAATGTTTCTGATTCTGAACGTATATGAAGATTTTTTATATTCGTCGATACTTTGAAAATTTTTTTGAATCTGAGCGTATATCAAGATTTTTTATATTCGTCGATACTTTGAAAATTTTTCTGAGTCTGAGCGTATATCAAGATTTTGTATATTCGTCGATAAATTGAAAATTTTTCTGATTCTGAACGTATATCAAGATTTTTTATATTCGTCGATACTTTGAAAATTTTTCTGATTCTGAACGTATATCAAGATTTTTTATATTCGTCGATACTTTGAAAATGTTTCTGATTCTGAACGTATATCAAGATTTTTTATATTCGTCGATACTTTGAAAATTTTTCTGATTCTGAACGTATATCAAGATTTTTTATATTCGTCGATACTTTGAAAATTTTTCTGAGTCTGAGCGTATATCAAGATTTTTTATATTCGTCGATACTTTGAAAATTTTTCTGAGTCTGAGCGTATATCAAGATTTTGTATATTCGTCGATAAATTGAAAATTTTTCGGATTCTGAACGTATATCAAGATTTTTTATATTCGTCGATACTTTGAAAATTTTTCTGAGTCTGAGCGTATATCAAGATTTTTTATATTCGTCGATACTTTGAAAATTTTTCTGATTCTGAACGTATATGAAGATTTTTTATATTCGTCGATACTTTGAAAATTTTTTTGAGTCTGAGCGTATATCAAGACTTTTTATATTCGTCGATACTTTGAAAATTTTTCTGATTCTGAACGTATATCAAGATTTTTTATATTCGTCGATACTTTGAAAATTTTTCTGATTCTGAACGTATATGAAGATTTTTTATATTCGTCGATACTTTGAAAATTTTTCTGAGTCTGAGCGTATATCAAGATTTTTTATATTCGTCGATACTTTGAAAATTTTTCTGATTCTGAACGTATATGAAGATTTTTTATATTCGTCGATACTTTGAAAATTTTTCTGAGTCTGAGCGTATATCAAGATTTTTTATATTCGTCGATACTTTGAAAATTTTTTTGAGTCTGAGCGTATATCAAGATTTTTTATATTCGTCGATACTTTGAAAATTTTTCTGAGTCTGATCGTATATCAAGATTTTTTATATTCGTCGATACTTTGAAAATTTTTTTGAGTCTGAGCGTATATCAAGATTTTTTATATTCGTCGATACTTTGAAAATTTTTCTGAGTCTGAGCGTATATCAAGATTTTTTATATTCGTCGATACTTTGAAAATTTTTCTGAGTCTGATCGTATATCAAGATTTTTTATATTCGTCGATATTTTGAAAATTTTTCTGAGTCTGAGCGAATATCAAGATTTTTTATATTCGTCGATACTTTGAAAATGTTTCTGATTCTGAATGTATATCAAGATTTTTTATATTCGTCGATACTTTGAAAATTTTTCTGAGTCTGAGCGTATATCAAGATTTTTTATATTCGTCGATATTTTGAAAATTTTTCTGATTCTGATCGTATATCAAGATTTTTTATATTCGTCGATACTTTGAAAATGTTTCTGATTCTGAATGTATATCAAGATTTTGTATATTCGTCGATACTTTGAAAATTTTTCTGAGTCTGATCGTATATCAAGATTTTTTATATTCGTCGATACTTTGAAAATTTTTTTCAGTCTGAGCGTATATCAAGATTTTTTATATTCGTCGATACTTTGAAAATTTTTCTGAGTCTGAGCGTATATCAAGATTTTTTATATTCGTCGATACTTTGAAAATTTTTCTGAGTCTGATCGTATATCAAGATTTTTTATATTCGTCGATATTTTGAAAATTTTTCTGAGTCTGAGCGAATATCAAGATTTTTTATATTCGTCGATACTTTGAAAATGTTTCTGATTCTGAATGTATATCAAGATTTTTTATATTCGTCGATACTTTGAAAATTTTTCTGATTCTGAACGTATATGAAGATTTTTTATATTCGTCGATACTTTGAAAATTTTTTTGAGTCTGAGCGTATATCAAGATTTTTTATATTCGTCGATACTTTGAAAATTTTTCTGATTCTGAACGTATATCAAGATTTTTTATATTCGTCGATACTTTGAAAATTTTTCTGAGTCTGAGCGTATATCAAGATTTTTTATATTCGTCGATATTTTGAAAATTTTTCTGAGTCTGAGCGTATATCAAGATTTTTTATATTCGTCGATACTTTGAAAATTTTTCTGATTCTGATCGTATATCAAGATTTTGTATATTCGTCGATATTTTGAAAATTTTTCTGATTCTGATCGTATATCAAGATTTTTTATATTCGTCGATACTTTGAAAATTTTTCTGATTCTGATCGTATATCAAGATTTTGTATATTCGTCGATATTTTGAAAATTTTTCTGATTCTGATCGTATATCAAGATTTTTTATATTCGTCGATACTTTGAAAATGTTTCTGAGTCTGAGCGTATATCAAGATTTTTTATATTCGTCGATACTTTGAAAATTTTTCTGATTCTGATCGTATATCAAGATTTTGTATATTCGTCGATATTTTGAAAATTTTTCTGAGTCTGAGCGTATATCAAGATTTTTTATATTCGTCGATACTTTGAAAATTTTTCTGATTCTGATCGTATATCAAGATTTTGTATATTCGTCGATATTTTGAAAATTTTTCTGATTCTGATCGTATATCAAGATTTTTTATATTCGTCGATACTTTGAAAATTTTTCTGATTCTGATCGTATATCAAGATTTTGTATATTCGTCGATATTTTGAAAATTTTTCTGAGTCTGAGCGTATATCAAGATTTTTTATATTCGTCGATACTTTGAAAATTTTTCTGAGTCTGAGCGTATATCAAGATTTTTTATATTCGTCGATATTTTGAAAATTTTTCTGAGTCTGAGCGTATATCAAGATTTTTTATATTCGTCGATACTTTGAAAATTTTTCTGATTCTGATCGTATATCAAGATTTTGTATATTCGTCGATATTTTGAAAATTTTTCTGATTCTGATCGTATATCAAGATTTTGTATATTCGTCGATATTTTGAAAATTTTTCTGATTCTGATCGTATATCAAGATTTTGTATATTCGTCGATATTTTGAAAATTTTTCTGATTCTGATCGTATATCAAGATTTTTTATATTCGTCGATACTTTGAAAATGTTTCTGATTCTGAATGTATATCAAGATTTTTTATATTCGTCGATACTTTGAAAAATTTTTTGAGTCTGAGCGTATATCAAGATTTTTTATATTCGTCGATACTTTGAAAATTTTTCTGAGTCTGAGCGTATATCAAGATTTTTTATATTCGTCGATACTTTGAAAATTTTTCTGATTCTGATCGTATATCAAGATTTTGTATATTCGTCGATATTTTGAAAATTTTTCTGAGTCTGAGCGTATATAAAGATTTTTTATATTCGTCGATACTTTGAAAATTTTTCTGAGTCTGAGCGTATATCAAGATTTTTTATATTCGTCGATATTTTGAAAATTTTTCTGAGTCTGAGCGTATATCAAGATTTTTTATATTCGTCGATACTTTGAAAATTTTTCTGATTCTGATCGTATATCAAGATTTTGTATATTCGTCGATATTTTGAAAATTTTTCTGATTCTGATCGTATATCAAGATTTTTTATATTCGTCGATAAATTGAAAATTTTTCTGAGTCTGAGCGTATATCAAGATTTTTTATATTCGTCGATACTTTGAAAATTTTTCTGAGTCTGAGCGTATATCAAGATTTTTTATATTCGTCGATATTTTGAAAATTTTTCTGATTCTGATCGTATATCAAGATTTTTTATATTCGTCGATACTTTGAAAATGTTTCTGATTCTGAATGTATATCAAGATTTTTTATATTCGTCGATACTTTGAAAAATTTTTTGAGTCTGAGCGTATATCAAGATTTTTTATATTCGTCGATACTTTGAAAATTTTTCTGATTCTGATCGTATATCAAGATTTTGTATATTCGTCGATATTTTGAAAATTTTTCTGATTCTGATCGTATATCAAGATTTTTTATATTCGTCGATACTTTGAAAATTTTTCTGAGTCTGAGCGTATATCAAGATTTTTTATATTCGTCGATACTTTGAAAATGTTTCTGATTCTGAACGTATATGAAGATTTTTTATATTCGTCGATACTTTGAAAATTTTTTTGAGTCTGAGCGTATATCAAGATTTTTTATATTCGTCGATACTTTGAAAATTTTTCTGAGTCTGAGCGTATATCAAGATTTTGTATATTCGTCGATAAATTGAAAATTTTTCTGAGTCTGAGCGTATATCAAGATTTTTTATATTCGTCGATACTTTGAAAATTTTTCTGATTCTGATCGTATATCAAGATTTTGCATATTCGTCGATATTTTGAAAATTTTTCTGAGTCTGAGCGTATATCAAGATTTTTTATATTCGTCGATACTTTGAAAATTTTTCTGAGTCTGAGCGTATATCAAGATTTTGTATATTCGTCGATATTTTGAAAATTTTTCTGAGTCTGAGCGTATATCAAGATTTTTTATATTCGTCGATACTTTGAAAATTTTTCTGATTCTGATCGTATATCAAGATTTTGTATATTCGTCGATATTTTGAAAATTTTTCTGAGTCTGAGCGTATATCAAGATTTTTTATATTCGTCGATACTTTGAAACTTTTTCTGATTCTGATCGTATATCAAGATTTTGTATATTCGTCGATATTTTGAAAATTTTTCTGAGTCTGAGCGTATATCAAGATTTTTTATATTCGTCGATACTTTGAAAATTTTTCTGAGTCTGAGCGTATATCAAGATTTTGTATATTCGTCGATATTTTGAAAATTTTTCTGAGTCTGAGCGTATATCAAGATTTTTTATATTCGTCGATACTTTGAAACTTTTTCTGATTCTGATCGTATATCAAGATTTTGTATATTCGTCGATATTTTGAAAATTTTTCTGAGTCTGAGCGTATATCAAGATTTTTTATATTCGTCGATACTTTGAAAATTTTTCTGAGTCTGAGCGTATATCAAGATTTTGTATATTCGTCGATATTTTGAAAATTTTTCTGAGTCTGAGCGTATATCAAGATTTTGTATATTCGTCGATATTTTGAAAATTTTTCTGAGTCTGAGCGTATATCAAGATTTTTTATATTCGTCGATACTTTGAAACTTTTTCTGATTCTGATCGTATATCAAGATTTTTTATATTCGTCGATACTTTGAAAATGTTTCTGATTCTGAACGTATATGAAGATTTTTTATATTCGTCGATACTTTGAAAATTTTTTTGAGTCTGAGCGTATATCAAGATTTTTTATATTCGTCGATACTTTGAAAATTTTTCTGAGTCTGAGCGTATATCAAGATTTTGTATATTCGTCGATAAATTGAAAATTTTTCTGAGTCTGAGCGTATATCAAGATTTTTTATATTCGTCGATACTTTGAAACTTTTTCTGATTCTGATCGTATATCAAGATTTTGTATATTCGTCGATATTTTGAAAATTTTTCTGAGTCTGAGCGTATATCAAGATTTTTTATATTCGTCGATACTTTGAAAATTTTTCTGAGTCTGAGCGTATATCAAGATTTTGTATATTCGTCGATATTTTGAAAATTTTTCTGAGTCTGAGCGTATATCAAGATTTTTTATATTCGTCGATACTTTGAAAATTTTTCTGAGTCTGAGCGTATATCAAGATTTTTTATATTCGTCGATACTTTGAAAATTTTTCTGATTCTGATCGTATATCAAGATTTTGTATATTCGTCGATATTTTGAAAATTTTTCTGATTCTGATCGTATATCAAGATTTTTTATATTCGTCGATACTTTGAAAATTTTTCTGAGTCTGAGCGTATATCAAGATTTTTTATATTCGTCGATACTTTGAAAATTTTTCTGAGTCTGAGCGTATATCAAGATTTTTTATATTCGTCGATACTTTGAAAATTTTTTTGAGTCTGAGCGTATATCAAGATTTTTTATATTCGTCGATACTTTGAAAATTTTTCTGAGTCTGAGCGTATATCAAGATTTTGTATATTCGTCGATAAATTGAAAATTTTTCTGATTCTGAACGTATATCAAGATTTTTTATATTCGTCGATAAATTGAAAATTTTTCTGATTCTGAACGTATATCAAGATTTTTTATATTCGTCGATACTTTGAAAATGTTTCTGATTCTGAACGTATATCAAGATTTTTTATATTCGTCGATACTTTGAAAATTTTTCTGAGTCTGAGCGTATATCAAGATTTTTTATATTCGTCGATACTTTGAAAATTTTTTTGAGTCTGAGCGTATATCAAGATTTTTTATATTCGTCGATACTTTGAAAATTTTTCTGAGTCTGAGCGTATATCAAGATTTTGTATATTCGTCGATAAATTGAAAATTTTTCTGATTCTGAACGTATATCAAGATTTTTTATATTCGTCGATACTTTGAAAATTTTTCTGAGTCTGAGCGTATATCAAGATTTTTTATATTCGTCGATACTTTGAAAATTTTTCTGAGTCTGAGCGTATATCAAGATTTTTTATATTCGTCGATAAATTGAAAATTTTTCTGATTCTGAACGTATATGAAGATTTTTTATATTCGTCGATAAATTGAAAATTTTTCTGAGTCTGAGCGTATATCAAGATTTTTTATATTCGTCGATACTTTGAAAATTTTTCTGATTCTGATCGTATATCAAGATTTTGTATATTCGTCGATATTTTGAAAATTTTTCTGATTCTGATCGTATATCAAGATTTTTTATATTCGTCGATACTTTGAAAATGTTTCTGATTCTGAATGTATATCAAGATTTTTTATATTCGTCGATACTTTGAAAAATTTTTTGAGTTTGAGCGTATATCAAGATTTTTTATATTCGTCGATACTTTGAAAATTTTTCTGATTCTGATCGTATATCAAGATTTTGTATATTCGTCGATATTTTGAAAATTTTTCTGATTCTGATCGTATATCAAGATTTTTTATATTCGTCGATACTTTGAAAATTTTTCTGAGTCTGAGCGTATATCAAGATTTTTTATATTCGTCGATACTTTGAAAATGTTTCTGATTCTGAACGTATATGAAGATTTTTTATATTCGTCGATACTTTGAAAATTTTTTTGAGTCTGAGCGTATATCAAGATTTTTTATATTCGTCGATACTTTGAAAATTATTCTGAGTCTGAGCGTATATCAAGATTTTGTATATTCGTCGATAAATTGAAAAATTTTCTGAGTCTGAACGTATATCAAGATTTTTTATATTCGTCGATACTTTGAAAATTTTTCTGAGTCTGAGCGTATATCAAGATTTTTTATATTCGTCGATACTTTGAAAATTTTTCTGAGTTTGAGCGTATATCAAGATTTTTTATATTCGTCGATAAATTGAAAATTTTTCTGAGTCTGAGCGAATATCAAGATTTTTTATATTCGTCGATAAATTGAAAATTTTTCTGAGTCTGAGCGTATATCAAGATTTTTTATATTCGTCGATAAATTGAAAATTTTTCTGAGTCTGAGCGAATATCAAGATTTTTTATATTCGTCGATACTTTGAAAAATTTTCTGAGTCTGAGCGTATATCAAGATTTTTTATATTCGTCGATATTTTGAAAATTTTTCTGAGTCTGAGCGTATATCAAGATTTTTTATATTCGTCGATAAATTGAAAAATTTTCTGAGTCTGAACGTATATCAAGATTTTTTATATTCGTCGATACTTTGAAAATTTTTCTGAGTCTGAGCGTATATCAAGATTTTTTATATTCGTCGATATTTTGAAAATTTTTCTGAGTTTGAGCGTATATCAAGATTTTTTATATTCGTCGATACTTTGAAAATTTTTCTGAGTCTGAGCGTATATCAAGATTTTTTATATTCGTCGATATTTTGAAAATTTTTCTGAGTTTGAGCGTATATCAAGATTTTTTATATTCGTCGATACTTTGAAAATTTTTCTGAGTCTGAGCGTATATCAAGATTTTTTATATTCGTCGATATTTTGAAAATTTTTCTGAGTCTGAGCGTATATCAAGATTTTTTATATTCGTCGATACTTTGAAAATTTTTCTGAGTCTGAGCGTATATCAAGATTTTTTATATTCGTCGATACTTTGAAAATTTTTCTGAGTTTGAGCGTATATCAAGATTTTTTATATTCGTCGATAAATTGAAAATTTTTCTGAGTCTGAGCGAATATCAAGATTTTGTATATTCGTCGATAAATTGAAAAATTTTCTGAGTCTGAGCGTATATCAAGATTTTTTATATTCGTCGATATTTTGAAAATTTTTCTGAGTCTGAGCGTATATCAAGATTTTTTATATTCGTCGATAAATTGAAAAATTTTCTGAGTCTGAACGTATATCAAGATTTTTTATATTCGTCGATACTTTGAAAATTTTTCTGAGTCTGAGCGTATATCAAGATTTTTTATATTCGTCGATATTTTGAAAATTTTTCTGAGTTTGAGCGTATATCAAGATTTTTTATATTCGTCGATACTTTGAAAATTTTTCTGAGTCTGAGCGTATATCAAGATTTTTTATATTCGTCGATATTTTGAAAATTTTTCTGAGTCTGAGCGTATATCAAGATTATTTATATTCGTCGATACTTTGAAAATTTTTCTGAGTCTGAGCGTATATCAAGATTTTTTATATTCGTCGATACTTTGAAAATTTTTCTGAGTTTGAGCGTATATCAAGATTTTTTATATTCGTCGATAAATTGAAAATTTTTCTGAGTCTGAGCGTATATCAAGATTTTTTATATTCGTCGATAAATTGAAAATTTTTCTGAGTCTGAGCGTATATCAAGATTTTTTATATTCGTCGATAAATTGAAAATTTTTCTGAGTCTGAGCGAATATCAAGATTTTTTATATTCGTCGATAAATTGAAAAATTTTCTGAGTCTGAGCGTATATCAAGATTTTTTATATTCGTCGATATTTTGAAAATTTTTCTGAGTCTGAGCGTATATCAAGATTTTTTATATTCGTCGATACTTTGAAAATTTTTCTGAGTCTGAGCGTATATCAAGATTTTTTATATTCGTCGATACTTTGAAAATTTTTCTGATTCTGAACGTATATCAAGATTTTTTATATTCGTCGATATTTTGAAAATTTTTCTGAGTCTGAGCGTATATCAAGATTTTTTATATTCGTCGATATTTTGAAAATTTTTCTGAGTCTGAGCGTATATCAAGATTTTTTATATTCGTCGATACTTTGAAAATTTTTCTGAGTCTGAGCGTATATCAAGATTTTTTATATTCGTCGATACTTTGAAAATTTTTTTGAGTCTGAGCGTATATCAAGATTTTTTATATTCGTCGATACTTTGAAAATTTTTCTGAGTCTGAGCGTATATCAAGATTTTTTATATTCGTCGATATTTTGAAAATTTTTCTGAGTCTGAGCGTATATCAAGATTTTTTATATTCGTCGATACTTTGAAAAATTTTCTGAGTCTGAACGTATATCAAGATTTTTTATATTCGTCGATACTTTGAAAATTTTTCTGAGTCTGAGCGTATATCAAGATTTTTTATATTCGTCGATATTTTGAAAATTTTTCTGAGTCTGAGCGTATATCAAGATTCTTTATATTCGTCGATACTTTGAAAATTTTTCTGAGTCTGAGCGTATATCAAGATTTTTTATATTCGTCGATACTTTGAAAATTTTTCTGAGTTTGAGCGTATATCAAGATTTTTTATATTCGTCGATATTTTGAAAATTTTTCTGAGTCTGAGCGTATATCAAGATTTTTTATATTCGTCGATATTTTGAAAATTTTTCTGAGTCTGAGCGTATATCAAGATTTTTTATATTCGTCGATACTTTGAAAATTTTTCTGAGTCTGAGCGAATATCAAGATTTTTTATATTCGTCGATAAATTGAACATTTTTCTGAGTCTGAGCGAATATCAAGATTTTTTATATTCGTCGATAAATTGAAAATTTTTCTGAGTCTGAGCGAATATCAAGATTTTTTATATTCGTCGATAAATTGAAAATTTTTCTGAGTCTGAGCGTATATCAAGATTTTTTATATTCTTCGATACTTTGAAAATTTTTCTGAGTCTGAGCGAATATCAAGATTTTTTATATTCGTCGATACTTTGAAAATTTTTCTGAGTCTGAACGTATATCAAGATTTTTTATATTCGTCGATAAATTGAAAATTTTTCTGAGTCTGAGCGAATATCAAGATTTTTTATATTCGTCGATAAATTGAAAATTTTTCTGAGTCTGAGCGTATATCAAGATTTTTTATATTCGTCGATAAATTGAAAATTTTTCTGAGTCTGAGCGAATATCAAGATTTTTTATATTCGTCGATAAATTGAAAATTTTTCTGAGTCTGAGCGTATATCAAGATTTTTTATATTCGTCGATACTTTGAAAATTTTTCTGATTCTGAACGTATATCAAGATTTTTTATATTCGTCGATACTTTGAAAATTTTTCTGATTCTGAACGTATATCAAGATTTTTTATATTCGTCGATACTTTGAAAATTTTTCTGAGTCTGAGCGAATATCAAGATTTTTTATATTCGTCGATAAATTGAAAATTTTTCTGAGTCTGAGCGTATATCAAGATTTTTTATATTCGTCGATACTTTGAAAATTTTTCTGAGTCTGAGCGAATATCAAGATTTTTTATATTCGTCGATATTTTGAAAATTTTTCTGAGTCTGAGCGAATATCAAGATTTTTTATATTCGTCGATATTTTGAAAATTTTTCTGAGTCTGAGCGTATATCAAGATTTTTTATATTCGTCGATACTTTGAAAATTTTTCTGATTCTGAACGTATATCAAGATTTTTTATATTCGTCGATATTTTGAAAATTTTTCTGAGTCCGAGCGTATATCAAGATTTTTTATATTCGTCGATAAATTGAAAATTTTTCTGAGTCTGAGCGTATATCAAGATTTTTTATATTCGTCGATACTTTGAAAATTTTTCTGAGTCTGAGCGTATATCAAGTTTTTTTATATTCGTCGATACTTTGAAAATTTTTCTGATTCTGAACGTATATCAAGATTATTTATATTCGTCGATACTTTGAAAATTTGTTGAGTCTGAGCGTATATCAAGATTTTTTATATTCTTCGATATTTTGAAAATTTTTCTGAGTCTGAGCGTATATCAAGATTTTTTATATTCGTCGATACTTTGAAAATTTTTCTGAGTCTGAGCGTATATCAAGATTTTTTATATTCGTCGATACTTTGAAAATTTTTCTGATTCTGAACGTATATGAAGATTTTTTATATTCGTCGATACTTTGAAAATTTTTCTGAGTCTGAGCGTATATCAAGATTTTTTATATTCGTCGATACTTTGAAAATTTTTCTGATTCTGAACGTATATCAAGATTTTTTATATTCGTCGATACTTTGAAAATTTTTCTGAGTCTGAGCGTTTATCAAGATTTTTTATATTCGTCGATACTTTGAAAATTTTTTTGAGTCTGAGCGTATATCAAGATTTTTTATATTCGTCGATACTTTGAAAATTTTTCTGAGTCTGAGCGTATATCAAGATTTTGTATATTCGTCGATAAATTGAAAATTTTTCTGATTCTGAACGTATATCAAGATTTTTTATATTCGTCGATACTTTGAAAATTTTTCTGAGTCTGAGCGTATATCAAGATTTTTTATATTCGTCGATACTTTGAAAATTTTTCTGAGTCTGAGCGTATATCAAGATTTTTTATATTCGTCGATACTTTGAAAATTTTTCTGAGTCTGAGCGTATATCAAGATTTTGTATATTCGTCGATAAATTGAAAATTTTTCTGATTCTGAACGTATATCAAGATTTTTTATATTCGTCGATACTTTGAAAATTTTTCTGAGTCTGAGCGTATATCAAGATTTTTTATATTCGTCGATACTTTGAAAATTTTTCTGAGTCTGAGCGTATATCAAGATTTTTTATATTCGTCGATACTTTGAAAATTTTTCTGATTCTGAACGTATATGAAGATTTTTTATATTCGTCGATACTTTGAAAATTTTTTTGAGTCTGAGCGTATATCAAGACTTTTTATATTCGTCGATACTTTGAAAATTTTTCTGATTCTGAACGTATATGAAGATTTTTTATATTCGTCGATACTTTGAAAATTTTTTTGAGTCTGAGCGTATATCAAGATTTTTTATATTCGTCGATACTTTGAAAATTTTTCTGAGTCTGAGCGTATATCAAGATTTTTTATATTCGTCGATACTTTGAAAATGTTTCTGATTCTGAACGTATATGAAGATTTTTTATATTCGTCGATACTTTGAAAATTTTTTTGAATCTGAGCGTATATCAAGATTTTTTATATTCGTCGATACTTTGAAAATTTTTCTGATTCTGAACGTATATCAAGATTTTTTATATTCGTCGATACTTTGAAAATGTTTCTGATTCTGAACGTATATCAAGATTTTTTATATTCGTCGATACTTTGAAAATTTTTCTGAGTCTGAGCGTATATCAAGATTTTTTATATTCGTCGATACTTTGAAATTTTTTTTGAGTCTGAGCGTATATCAAGATTTTTTATATTCGTCGATACTTTGAAAATTTTTCTGAGTCTGAGCGTATATCAAGATTTTGTATATTCGTCGATAAATTGAAAATTTTTCTGATTCTGAACGTATATCAAGATTTTTTATATTCGTCGATACTTTGAAAATTTTTCTGAGTCTGAGCGTATATCAAGATTTTTTATATTCGTCGATACTTTGAAAATTTTTCTGAGTCTGAGCGTATATCAAGATTTTTTATATTCGTCGATACTTTGAAAATTTTTCTGATTCTGAACGTATATGAAGATTTTTTATATTCGTCGATACTTTGAAAATTTTTTTGAGTCTGAGCGTATATCAAGACTTTTTATATTCGTCGATACTTTGAAAATTTTTCTGATTCTGATCGTATATCAAGATTTTGTATATTCGTCGATATTTTGAAAATTTTTCTGAGTCTGAGCGTATATCAAGATTTTTTATATTCGTCGATACTTTGAAAATTTTTCTGATTCTGATCGTATATCAAGATTTTGTATATTCGTCGATATTTTGAAAATTTTTCTGATTCTGATCGTATATCAAGATTTTTTATATTCGTCGATACTTTGAAAATTTTTCTGAGTCTGAGCGTATATCAAGATTTTTTATATTCGTCGATATTTTGAAAATTTTTCTGAGTCTGAGCGTATATCAAGATTTTTTATATTCGTCGATACTTTGAAAATTTTTCTGATTCTGATCGCATATCAAGATTTTGTATATTCGTCGATATTTTGAAAATTTTTCTGATTCTGATCGTATATCAAGATTTTTTATATTCGTCGATAAATTGAAAATTTTTCTGAGTCTGAGCGTATATCAAGATTTTTTATATTCGTCGATACTTTGAAAATTTTTCTGATTCTGATCGTATATCAAGATTTTGTATATTCGTCGATATTTTGAAAATTTTTCTGATTCTGATCGTATATCAAGATTTTTTATATTCGTCGATACTTTGAAAATGTTTCTGATTCTGAATGTATATCAAGATTTTTTATATTCGTCGATACTTTGAAAAATTTTTTGAGTCTGAGCGTATATCAAGATTTTTTATATTCGTCGATACTTTGAAAATTTTTCTGAGTCTGAGCGTATATCAAGATTTTTTATATTCGTCGATACTTTGAAAATTTTTCTGATTCTGATCGTATATCAAGATTTTGTATATTCGTCGATATTTTGAAAATTTTTCTGAGTCTGAGCGTATATCAAGATTTTTTATATTCGTCGATATTTTGAAAATTTTTCTGAGTCTGAGCGTATATCAAGATTTTTTATATTCGTCGATACTTTGAAAATTTTTCTGATTCTGATCGTATATCAAGATTTTGTATATTCGTCGATATTTTGAAAATTTTTCTGATTCTGATCGTATATCAAGATTTTTTATATTCGTCGATAAATTGAAAATTTTTCTGAGTCTGAGCGTATATCAAGATTTTTTATATTCGTCGATACTTTGAAAATTTTTCTGAGTCTGAGCGTATATCAAGATTTTTTATATTCGTCGATATTTTGAAAATTTTTCTGATTCTGATCGTATATCAAGATTTTTTATATTCGTCGATACTTTGAAAATGTTTCTGATTCTGAATGTATATCAAGATTTTTTATATTCGTCGATACTTTGAAAAATTTTTTGAGTCTGAGCGTATATCAAGATTTTTTATATTCGTCGATACTTTGAAAATTTTTCTGATTCTGATCGTATATCAAGATTTTGTATATTCGTCGATATTTTGAAAATTTTTCTGATTCTGATCGTATATCAAGATTTTTTATATTCGTCGATACTTTGAAAATTTTTCTGAGTCTGAGCGTATATCAAGATTTTTTATATTCGTCGATACTTTGAAAATCTTTCTGATTCTGAACGTATATGAAGATTTTTTATATTCGTCGATACTTTGAAAATTTTTTTGAGTCTGAGCGTATATCAAGATTTTTTATATTCGTCGATACTTTGAAAATTTTTCTGAGTCTGAGCGTATATCAAGATTTTGTATATTCGTCGATAAATTGAAAATTTTTCTGATTCTGAACGTATATCAAGATTTTTTATATTCGTCGATACTTTGAAAATTTTTCTGATTCTGATCGTATATCAAGATTTTGCATATTCGTCGATATTTTGAAAATTTTTCTGAGTCTGAGCGTATATCAAGATTTTTTATATTCGTCGATACTTTGAAAATTTTTCTGAGTCTGAGCGTATATCAAGATTTTTTATATTCGTCGATACTTTGAAAATTTTTCTGAGTCTGAGCGTATATCAAGATTTTGTATATTCGTCGATAAATTGAAAATTTTTCTGATTCTGAACGTATATCAAGATTTTTTATATTCGTCGATACTTTGAAAATTTTTCTGATTCTGATCGTATATCAAGATTTTGTATATTCGTCGATATTTTGAAAATTTTTCTGAGTCTGAGCGTATATCAAGATTTTTTATATTCGTCGATACTTTGAAAATTTTTCTGAGTCTGAGCGTATATCAAGATTTTTTATATTCGTCGATACTTTGAAAATTTTTCTGAGTCTGAGCGTATATCAAGATTTTTTATATTCGTCGATACTTTGAAAATTTTTCTGAGTCTGAGCGTATATCAAGATTTTTTATATTCGTCGATACTTTGAAACTTTTTCTGATTCTGATCGTATATCAAGATTTTGTATATTCGTCGATATTTTGAAAATTTTTCTGAGTCTGAGCGTATATCAAGATTTTTTATATTCGTCGATACTTTGAAAATTTTTCTGAGTCTGAGCGTATATCAAGATTTTTTATATTCGTCGATACTTTGAAACTTTTTCTGATTCTGATCGTATATCAAGATTTTGTATATTCGTCGATATTTTGAAAATTTTTCTGAGTCTGAGCGTATATCAAGATTTTTTATATTCGTCGATACTTTGAAAATTTTTCTGAGTCTGAGCGTATATCAAGATTTTGTATATTCGTCGATATTTTGAAAATTTTTCTGAGTCTGAGCGTATATCAAGATTTTTTATATTCGTCGATACTTTGAAAATTTTTCTGAGTCTGAGCGTATATCAAGATTTTTTATATTCGTCGATACTTTGAAAATTTTTCTGAGTCTGAGCGTATATCAAGATTTTGTATATTCGTCGATAAATTGAAAATTTTTCTGATTCTGAACGTATATCAAGATTTTTTATATTCGTCGATACTTTGAAAATTTTTCTGATTCTGATCGTATATCAAGATTTTTTATATTCGTCGATATTTTGAAAATTTTTCTGAGTCTGAGCGTATATCAAGATTTTTTATATTCGTCGATACTTTGAAAATGTTTCTGAGTCTGAGCGTATATCAAGATTTTTTATATTCGTCGATATTTTGAAAATTTTTCTGAGTCTGAGCGTATATCAAGATTTTTTATATTCGTCGATACTTTGAAAATTTTTCTGATTCTGATCGTATATCAAGATTTTGTATATTCGTCGATATTTTGAAAATTTTTCTGATTCTGATCGTATATCAAGATTTTTTATATTCGTCGATAAATTGAAAATTTTTCTGAGTCTGAGCGTATATCAAGATTTTTTATATTCGTCGATACTTTGAAAATTTTTCTGAGTCTGAGCGTATATCAAGATTTTTTATATTCGTCGATACTTTGAAAATTTTTCTGAGTCTGAGCGTATATCAAGATTTTGTATATTCGTCGATATTTTGAAAATTTTTCTGATTCTGATCGTATATCAAGATTTTTTATATTCGTCGATACTTTGAAAATGTTTCTGATTCTGAATGTATATCAAGATTTTTTATATTCGTCGATACTTTGAAAAAATTTTTGAGTTTGAGCGTATATCAAGATTTTTTATATTCGTCGATACTTTGAAAATTTTTCTGATTCTGATCGTATATCAAGATTTTGTATATTCGTCGATATTTTGAAAATTTTTCTGATTCTGATCGTATATCAAGATTTTTTATATTCGTCGATACTTTGAAAATTTTTCTGAGTCTGAGCGTATATCAAGATTTTTTATATTCGTCGATACTTTGAAAATGTTTCTGATTCTGAACGTATATGAAGATTTTTTATATTCGTCGATACTTTGAAAATTTTTTTGAGTCTGAGCGTATATCAAGATTTTTTATATTCGTCGATACTTTGAAAATTTTTCTGAGTCTGAGCGTATATCAAGATTTTGTATATTCGTCGATAAATTGAAAATTTTTCTGATTCTGAACGTATATCAAGATTTTTTATATTCGTCGATAAATTGAAAATTTTTCTGATTCTGAACGTATATCAAGATTTTTTATATTCGTCGATACTTTGAAAATGTTTCTGATTCTGAACGTATATCAAGATTTTTTATATTCGTCGATACTTTGAAAATTTTTCTGAGTCTGAGCGTATATCAAGATTTTTTATATTCGTCGATACTTTGAAAATTTTTTTGAGTCTGAGCGTATATCAAGATTTTTTATATTCGTCGATACTTTGAAAATTTTTCTGAGTCTGAGCGTATATCAAGATTTTTTATATTCGTCGATACTTTGAAAATTTTTCTGAGTCTGAGCGTATATCAAGATTTTTTATATTCGTCGATACTTTGAAAATTTTTCTGAGTCTGAGCGTATATCAAGATTTTTTATATTCGTCGATACTTTGAAAATTTTTCTGAGTCTGAGCGTATATCAAGATTTTTTATATTCGTCGATACTTTGAAAATTTTTCTGAGTCTGAGCGTATATCAAGATTTTTTATATTCGTCGATACTTTGAAAATTTTTCTGAGTCTGAGCGTATATCAAGATTTTTTATATTCTCGATACTTTGAAAATTTTTCTGATTCTGAACGTATATGAAGATTTTTTATATTCGTCGATACTTTGAAAATTTTTTTGAGTCTGAGCGTATATCAAGACTTTTTATATTCGTCGATACTTTGAAAATTTTTCTGATTCTGAACGTATATGAAGATTTTTTATATTCGTCGATACTTTGAAAATTTTTTTGAGTCTGAGCGTATATCAAGATTTTTTATATTCGTCGATACTTTGAAAATTTTTCTGAGTCTGATCGTATATCAAGATTTTTTATATTCGTCGATACTTTGAAAATTTTTTTGAGTCTGAGCGTATATCAAGATTTTTTATATTCGTCGATACTTTGAAAATTTTTCTGAGTCTGAGCGTATATCAAGATTTTGTATATTCGTCGATACTTTGAAAATTTTTCTGAGTCTGATCGTATATCAAGATTTTTTATATTCGTCGATATTTTGAAAATTTTTCTGAGTCTGAGCGAATATCAAGATTTTTTATATTCGTCGATACTTTGAAAATGTTTCTGATTCTGAATGTATATCAAGATTTTTTATATTCGTCGATACTTTGAAAATTTTTCTGAGTCTGAGCGCATATCAAGATTTTTTATATTCGTCGATACTTTGAAAATTTTTCTGAGTCTGAGCGTATATCAAGATTTTTTATATTCGTCGATATTTTGAAAATTTTTCTGAGTCTGAGCGTATATCAAGATTTTTTATATTCGTCGATACTTTGAAAATTTTTCTGATTCTGATCGTATATCAAGATTTTGTATATTCGTCGATATTTTGAAAATTTTTCTGATTCTGATCGTATATCAAGATTTTTTATATTCGTCGATACTTTGAAAATGTTTCTGAGTCTGAGCGTATATCAAGATTTTTTATATTCGTCGATACTTTGAAAATTTTTCTGATTCTGATCGTATATCAAGATTTTGTATATTCGTCGATATTTTGAAAATTTTTCTGAGTCTGAGCGTATATCAAGATTTTTTATATTCGTCGATACTTTGAAAATTTTTCTGATTCTGATCGTATATCAAGATTTTGTATATTCGTCGATATTTTGAAAATTTTTCTGATTCTGATCGTATATCAAGATTTTTTATATTCGTCGATACTTTGAAAATTTTTCTGATTCTGATCGTATATCAAGATTTTGTATATTCGTCGATATTTTGAAAATTTTTCTGAGTCTGAGCGTATATCAAGATTTTTTATATTCGTCGATACTTTGAAAATTTTTCTGAGTCTGAGCGTATATCAAGATTTTTTATATTCGTCGATATTTTGAAAATTTTTCTGAGTCTGAGCGTATATCAAGATTTTTTATATTCGTCGATACTTTGAAAATTTTTCTGATTCTGATCGTATATCAAGATTTTGTATATTCGTCGATATTTTGAAAATTTTTCTGATTCTGATCGTATATCAAGATTTTTTATATTCGTCGATACTTTGAAAATTTTTCTGATTCTGATCGTATATCAAGATTTTGTATATTCGTCGATATTTTGAAAATTTTTCTGATTCTGATCGTATATCAAGATTTTTTATATTCGTCGATACTTTGAAAATGTTTCTGATTCTGAATGTATATCAAGATTTTTTATATTCGTCGATACTTTGAAAAATTTTTTGAGTCTGAGCGTATATCAAGATTTTTTATATTCGTCGATACTTTGAAAATTTTTCTGAGTCTGAGCGTATATCAAGATTTTTTATATTCGTCGATACTTTGAAAATTTTTCTGATTCTGATCGTATATCAAGATTTTGTATATTCGTCGATATTTTGAAAATTTTTCTGAGTCTGAGCGTATATCAAGATTTTTTATATTCGTCGATACTTTGAAAATTTTTCTGATTCTGATCGTATATCAAGATTTTGTATATTCGTCGATATTTTGAAAATTTTTCTGATTCTGATCGTATATCAAGATTTTTTATATTCGTCGATAAATTGAAAATTTTTCTGAGTCTGAGCGTATATCAAGATTTTTTATATTCGTCGATACTTTGAAAATGTTTCTGATTCTGATCGTATATCAAGATTTTTTATATTCGTCGATAAATTGAAAATTTTTCTGAGTCTGAGCGTATATCAAGATTTTTTATATTCGTCGATACTTTGAAAATGTTTCTGAGTCTGAGCGTATATCAAGATTTTTTATATTCGTCGATACTTTGAAAATGTTTCTGAGTCTGAGCGTATATCAAGATTTTTTATATTCGTCGATACTTTGAAAATTTTTCTGATTCTGATCGTATATCAAGATTTTGTATATTCGTCGATATTTTGAAAATTTTTCTGAGTCTGAGCGTATATCAAGATTTTTTATATTCGTCGATACTTTGAAAATTTTTCTGATTCTGATCGTATATCAAGATTTTTTATATTCGTCGATACTTTGAAAATGTTTCTGATTCTGAATGTATATCAAGATTTTTTATATTCGTCGATACTTTGAAAAATTTTTTGAGTCTGAGCGTATATCAAGATTTTTTATATTCGTCGATACTTTGAAAATTTTTCTGAGTCTGAGCGTATATCAAGATTTTGTATATTCGTCGATATTTTGAAAATTTTTCTGATTCTGATCGTATATCAAGATTTTGTATATTCGTCGATAAATTGAAAATTTTTCTGAGTCTGAGCGTATATCAAGATTTTTTATATTCGTCGATACTTTGAAAATTTTTCTGATTCTGATCGTATATCAAGATTTTGTATATTCGTCGATATTTTGAAAATTTTTCTGATTCTGATCGTATATCAAGATTTTTTATATTCGTCGATAAATTGAAAATTTTTCTGAGTCTGAGCGTATATCAAGATTTTTTATATTCGTCGATACTTTGAAAATTTTTCTGAGTCTGAGCGTATATCAAGATTTTTTATATTCGTCGATACTTTGAAAATTTTTCTGAGTCTGAGCGTATATCAAGATTTTTTATATTCGTCGATATTTTGAAAATTTTTCTGATTCTGATCGTATATCAAGATTTTGTATATTCGTCGATATTTTGAAAATTTTTCTGATTCTGATCGTATATCAAGATTTTTTATATTCGTCGATAAATTGAAAATTTTTCTGAGTCTGATCGTATATCAAGATTTTTTATATTCGTTGATACTTTGAAAATTTTTCTGAGTCTGAGCGTATATCAAGATTTTTTATATTCGTCGATACTTTGAAAATTTTTCTGAGTCTGAGCGTATATCAAGATTTTTTATATTCGTCGATATTTTGAAAATTTTTCTGAGTCTGAGCGTATATCAAGATTTTTTATATTCGTCGATACTTTGAAAATTTTTCTGATTCTGATCGTATATCAAGATTTTGTATATTCGTCGATATTTTGAAAATTTTTCTGAGTCTGAGCGTATATCAAGATTTTTTATATTCGTCGATACTTTGAAAATTTTTCTGAGTCTGAGCGTATATCAAGATTTTTTATATTCGTCGATATTTTGAAAATTTTTCTGAGTCTGAGCGTATATCAAGATTTTTTATATTCGTCGATACTTTGAAAATTTTTCTGATTCTGATCGTATATCAAGATTTTGTATATTCGTCGATATTTTGAAAATTTTTCTGATTCTGATCGTATATCAAGATTTTTTATATTCGTCGATAAATTGAAAATTTTTCTGAGTCTGAGCGTATATCAAGATTTTTTATATTCGTCGATACTTTGAAAATTTTTCTGAGTCTGAGCGTATATCAAGATTTTTTATATTCGTCGATATTTTGAAAATTTTTCTGATTCTGATCGTATATCAAGATTTTGTATATTCGTCGATATTTTGAAAATTTTTCTGATTCTGATCGTATATCAAGATTTTTTATATTCGTCGATAAATTGAAAATTTTTCTGAGTCTGAGCGTATATCAAGATTTTTTATATTCGTTGATACTTTGAAAATTTTTCTGAGTCTGAGCGTATATCAAGATTTTTTATATTCGTCGATACTTTGAAAATTTTTCTGAGTCTGAGCGTATATCAAGATTTTTTATATTCGTCGATATTTTGAAAATTTTTCTGAGTCTGAGCGTATATCAAGATTTTTTATATTCGTCGATACTTTGAAAATTTTTCTGATTCTGATCGTATATCAAGATTTTGTATATTCGTCGATATTTTGAAAATTTTTCTGAGTCTGAGCGTATATCAAGATTTTTTATATTCGTCGATACTTTGAAAATTTTTCTGAGTCTGAGCGTATATCAAGATTTTTTATATTCGTCGATATTTTGAAAATTTTTCTGAGTCTGAGCGAATATCAAGATTTTTTATATTCGTCGATACTTTGAAAATTTTTCTGATTCTGATCGTATATCAAGATTTTGTATATTCGTCGATATTTTGAAAATTTTTCTGATTCTGATCGTATATCAAGATTTTTTATATTCGTCGATAAATTGAAAATTTTTCTGAGTCTGAGCGTATATCAAGATTTTTTATATTCGTCGATACTTTGAAAATTTTTCTGATTCTGATCGTATATCAAGATTTTGTATATTCGTCGATATTTTGAAAATTTTTCTGATTCTGATCGTATATCAAGATTTTTTATATTCGTCGATACTTTGAAAATGTTTCTGATTCTGAATGTATATCAAGATTTTTTATATTCGTCGATATTTTGAAAATTTTTCTGAGTCTGAGCGAATATCAAGATTTTTTATATTCGTCGATATTTTGAAAATTTTTCTGAGTCTGAGCGTATATCAAGATTTTTTATATTCGTCGATACTTTGAAAATTTTTCTGAGTCTGAGCGTATATCGAGATTTTGTATATTCGTCGATACTTTGAAAATTTTTCTGAGTCTGAGCGTATATCAAGATTTTTTATATTCGTCGATACTTTGAAAATTTTTTTGAGTCTGAGCGTATATCAAGATTTTGTATATTCGTCGATACTTTGAAAATTTTTCTGAGTCTGAGCGTATATCAAGATTTTGTATATTCGTCGATACTTTGAAAATTTTTCTGAGTCTGAGCGTATATCAAGATTTTTTATATTCGTCGATATTTTGAAAATTTTTCTGAGTCTGAGCGTATATCAAGATTTTTTATATTCGTCGATATTTTGAAAATTTTTCTGAGTCTGAGCGTATATCAAGATTTTTTATATTCGTCGATACTTTGAAAATTTTTCTGAGTCTGAGCGTATATCAAGATTTTGTATATTCGTCGATACTTTGAAAATTTTTCTGAGTCTGAGCGTATATCAAGATTTTTTATATTCGTCGATATTTTGAAAATTTTTCTGAGTCTGAGCGTATATCAAGATTTTTTATATTCGTCGATATTTTGAAAATTTTTCTGAGTCTGAGCGTATATCAAGATTTTTTATATTCGTCGATACTTTGAAAATTTTTCTGAGTCTGAGCGTATATCAAGATTTTTTATATTCGTCGATACTTTGAAAATTTTTCTGAGTCTGAGCGTATATCAAGATTTTTTATATTCGTCGATAAATTGAAAATTTTTCTGAGTCTGAGCGTATATCAAGATTTTTTATATTCGTCGATACTTTGAAAATTTTTCTGAGTCTGAGCGTATATCAAGATTTTTTATATTCGTCGATACTCTGAAAATTTTTCTGAGTCTGAGCGTATATCAAGATTTTTTATATTCGTCGATACTTTGAAACTTTTTCTGAGTCTGAGCGTATATCAAGATTTTTTATATTCGTCGATACTTTGAAAATTTGTTGAGTCTGAACGTATATCAAGATTTTTTATATTCGTCGATACTTTGAAAATTTTTCTGAGTCTGAGCGTATATCAAGATTTTGTATATTCGTCGATATTTTGAAAATTTTTCTGAGTCTGAGCGTATATCAAGATTTTTTATATTCGTCGATACTTTGAAAATTTTTCTGAGTCTGAGCGTATATCAAGATTTTGTATATTCGTCGATATTTTGAAAATTTTTCTGAGTCTGAGCGTATATCAAGATTTTTTATATTCGTCGATACTTTGAAAATTTTTCTGAGTCTGAGCGTATATCAAGATTTTGTATATTCGTCGATATTTTGAAAATTTTTCTGAGTCTGAGCGTATATCAAGATTTTTTATATTCGTCGATACTTTGAAAATTTTTCTGAGTCTGAGCGTATATCAAGATTTTTTATATTCGTCGATACTTTGAAAATTTTTTTGAGTCTGAGCGTATATCAAGATTTTTTATATTCGTCGATACTTTGAAAATTTTTCTGAGTCTGAGCGTATATCAAGATTTTGTATATTCGTCGATACTTTGAAAATTTTTCTGAGTCTGAGCGTATATCAAGATTTTTTATATTCGTCGATACTTTGAAAATTTTTCTGAGTCTGAGCGTATATCAAGATTTTGTATATTCGTCGATATTTTGAAAATTTTTCTGAGTCTGAGCGTATATCAAGATTTTTTATATTCGTCGATATTTTGAAAATTTTTCTGAGTCTGAGCGTATATCAAGATTTTTTATATTCGTCGATACTTTGAAAATTTTTCTGAGTCTGAGCGTATATCAAGATTTTTTATATTCGTCGATACTTTGAAAATTTTTCTGAGTCTGAGCGTATATCAAGATTTTTTATATTCGTCGATACTTTGAAAATTTTTTTGAGTCTGAGCGTATATCAAGATTTTTTATATTCGTCGATACTTTGAAAATTTTTCTGAGTCTGAGCGTATATCAAGATTTTGTATATTCGTCGATACTTTGAAAATTTTTCTGAGTCTGAGCGTATATCAAGATTTTTTATATTCGTCGATACTTTGAAAATTTTTCTGAGTCTGAGCGTATATCAAGATTTTGTATATTCGTCGATATTTTGAAAATTTTTCTGAGTCTGAGCGTATATCAAGATTTTGTATATTCGTCGATATTTTGAAAATTTTTCTGAGTCTGAGCGTATATCAAGATTTTTTATATTCGTCGATACTTTGAAAATTTTTCTGAGTCTGAGCGTATATCAAGATTTTGTATATTCGTCGATATTTTGAAAATTTTTCTGAGTCTGAGCGTATATCAAGATTTTTTATATTCGTCGATACTTTGAAAATTTTTCTGAGTCTGAGCGTATATCAAGATTTTTTATATTCGTCGATACTTTGAAAATTTTTTTGAGTCTGAGCGTATATCAAGATTTTTTATATTCGTCGATACTTTGAAAATTTTTCTGAGTCTGAGCGTATATCAAGATTTTGTATATTCGTCGATACTTTGAAAATTTTTCTGAGTCTGAGCGTATATCAAGATTTTTTATATTCGTCGATACTTTGAAAATTTTTTTGAGTCTGAGCGTATATCAAGATTTTTTATATTCGTCGATACTTTGAAAATTTTTCTGAGTCTGAGCGTATATCAAGATTTTTTATATTCGTCGATACTTTGAAAATTTTTCTGAGTCTGAGCGTATATCAAGATTTTTTATATTCGTCGATACTTTGAAAATTTTTCTGAGTCTGAGCGTATATCAAGATTTTTTATATTCGTCGATAAATTGAAAATTTTTCTGAGTCTGAGCGTATATCAAGATTTTTTATATTCGTCGATACTTTGAAAATTTTTCTGAGTCTGAGCGTATATCAAGATTTTTTATATTCGTCGATACTCTGAAAATTTTTCTGAGTCTGAGCGTATATCAAGATTTTTTATATTCGTCGATACTTTGAAACTTTTTCTGAGTCTGAGCGTATATCAAGATTTTTTATATTCGTCGATACTTTGAAAATTTGTTGAGTCTGAACGTATATCAAGATTTTTTATATTCGTCGATACTTTGAAAATTTTTCTGAGTCTGAGCGTATATCAAGATTTTGTATATTCGTCGATATTTTGAAAATTTTTCTGAGTCTGAGCGTATATCAAGATTTTTTATATTCGTCGATACTTTGAAAATTTTTCTGAGTCTGAGCGTATATCAAGATTTTGTATATTCGTCGATATTTTGAAAATTTTTCTGAGTCTGAGCGTATATCAAGATTTTTTATATTCGTCGATACTTTGAAAATTTTTCTGAGTCTGAGCGTATATCAAGATTTTTTATATTCGTCGATACTTTGAAAATTTTTTTGAGTCTGAGCGTATATCAAGATTTTTTATATTCGTCGATACTTTGAAAATTTTTCTGAGTCTGAGCGTATATCAAGATTTTGTATATTCGTCGATACTTTGAAAATTTTTCTGAGTCTGAGCGTATATCAAGATTTTTTATATTCGTCGATACTTTGAAAATTTTTTTGAGTCTGAGCGTATATCAAGATTTTTTATATTCGTCGATACTTTGAAAATTTTTCTGAGTCTGAGCGTATATCAAGATTTTTTATATTCGTCGATACTTTGAAAATTTTTCTGAGTCTGAGCGTATATCAAGATTTTTTATATTCGTCGATAAATTGAAAATTTTTCTGAGTCTGAGCGTATATCAAGATTTTTTATATTCGTCGATACTTTGAAAATTTTTCTGAGTCTGAGCGTATATCAAGATTTTTTATATTCGTCGATACTCTGAAAATTTTTCTGAGTCTGAGCGTATATCAAGATTTTTTATATTCGTCGATACTTTGAAACTTTTTCTGAGTCTGAGCGTATATCAAGATTTTTTATATTCGTCGATACTTTGAAAATTTTTCTGAGTCTGAGCGTATATCAAGATTTTTTATATTCGTCGATACTTTGAAAATTTTTCTGAGTCTGAGCGTATATCAAGATTTTTTATATTCGTCGATACTTTGAAACTTTTTCTGAGTCTGAGCGTATATCAAGATTTTTTATATTCGTCGATACTTTGAAAATTTTTCTGAGTCTGAGCGTATATCAAGATTTTTTATATTCGTCGATACTTTGAAAATTTTTCTGAGTCTGAGCGTATATCAAGATTTTGTATATTCGTCGATATTTTGAAAATTTTTCTGAGTCTGAGCGTATATCAAGATTTTTTATATTCGTCGATACTTTGAAAATTTTTCTGAGTCTGAGCGTATATCAAGATTTTTTATATTCGTCGATACTTTGAAAATTTTTCTGAGTCTGAGCGTATATCAAGATTTTTTATATTCGTCGATACTTTGAAAATTTTTCTGAGTCTGAGCGTATATCAAGATTTTGTATATTCGTCGATATTTTGAAAATTTTTCTGAGTCTGAGCGTATATCAAGATTTTTTATATTCGTCGATACTTTGAAAATTTTTCTGAGTCTGAGCGTATATCAAGATTTTTTATATTCGTCGATACTTTGAAAATTTTTCTGAGTCTGATCGTATATCAAGATTTTTTATATTCGTCGATATTTTGAAAATTTTTCTGAGTCTGAGCGAATATCAAGATTTTTTATATTCGTCGATACTTTGAAAATGTTTCTGATTCTGAATGTATATCAAGATTTTTTATATTCGTCGATACTTTGAAAATTTTTCTGAGTCTGAGCGTATATCAAGATTTTTTATATTCGTCGATACTTTGAAAATTTTTCTGAGTCTGAGCGTATATCAAGATTTTTTATATTCGTCGATATTTTGAAAATTTTTCTGAGTCTGAGCGTATATCAAGATTTTTTATATTCGTCGATACTTTGAAAATTTTTCTGATTCTGATCGTATATCAAGATTTTTTATATTCGTCGATACTTTGAAAATTTTTCTGATTCTGAATGTATATCAAGATTTTTTATATTCGTCGATACTTTGAAAATTTTTCTGAGTCTGAGCGTATATCAAGATTTTTTATATTCGTCGATACTTTGAAAATTTTTCTGAGTCTGAGCGTATATCAAGATTTTTTATATTCGTCGATACTTTGAAAATTTTTCTGAGTCTGAGCGTATATCAAGATTTTTTATATTCGTCGATACTTTGAAAATTTTTCTGATTCTGATCGTATATCAAGATTTTTTATATTCGTCGATACTTTGAAAATTTTTCTGATTCTGAATGTATATCAAGATTTTTTATATTCGTCGATACTTTGAAAATTTTTCTGAGTCTGAGCGTATATCAAGATTTTTTATATTCGTCGATATTTTGAAAATTTTTCTGAGTCTGAGCGAATATCAAGATTTTTTATATTCGTCGATACTTTGAAAATTTTTCTGAGTCTGAGCGTATATCAAGATTTTTTATATTCGTCGATACTTTGAAAATTTTTCTGAGTCTGAGCGTATATCAAGATTTTTTATATTCGTCGATATTTTGAAAATTTTTCTGAGTCTGAGCGTATATCAAGATTTTTTATATTCGTCGATACTTTGAAAATTTTTCTGATTCTGATCGTATATCAAGATTTTTTATATTCGTCGATACTTTGAAAATTTTTCTGATTCTGAATGTATATCAAGATTTTTTATATTCGTCGATACTTTGAAAATTTTTCTGAGTCTGAGCGTATATCAAGATTTTTTATATTCGTCGATACTTTGAAAATTTTTCTGAGTCTGAGCGTATATCAAGATTTTTTATATTCGTCGATACTTTGAAAATTTTTCTGATTCTGAATGTATATCAAGATTTTTTATATTCGTCGATACTTTGAAAATTTTTCTGAGTCTGAGCGTATATCAAGATTTTTTATATTCGTCGATACTTTGAAAATTTTTCTGATTCTGATCGTATATCAAGATTTTTTATATTCGTCGATATTTTGAAAATTTTTCTGAGTCTGAGCGAATATCAAGATTTTTTATATTCGTCGATACTTTGAAAATGTTTCTGATTCTGAATGTATATCAAGATTTTTTATATTCGTCGATACTTTGAAAATTTTTCTGAGTCTGAGCGTATATCAAGATTTTTTATATTCGTCGATACTTTGAAAATGTTTCTGAGTCTGAGCGTATATCAAGATTTTTTATATTCGTCGATACTTTGAAAATTTTTCTGAGTCTGATCGTATATCAAGATTTTGTATATTCGTCGATATTTTGAAAATTTTTCTGAGTCTGAGCGTATATCAAGATTTTTTATATTCGTCGATACTTTGAAAATTTTTCTGATTCTGATCGTATATCAAGATTTTTTATATTCGTCGATAAATTGAAAATTTTTCTGAGTCTGAGCGTATATCAAGATTTTTTATATTCGTCGATACTTTGAAAATTTTTCTGATTCTGATCGTATATCAAGATTTTGTATATTCGTCGATATTTTGAAAATTTTTCTGATTCTGATCGTATATCAAGATTTTTTATATTCGTCGATAAATTGAAAATTTTTCTGAGTCTGAGCGTATATCAAGATTTTTTATATTCGTCGATAAATTGAAAATTTTTCTGAGTCTGAGCGTATATCAAGATTTTTTATATTCGTCGATAAATTGAAAATTTTTCTGATTCTGAATGTATATCAAGATTTTTTATATTCGTCGATACTTTGAAAAATTTTTTGAGTCTGAGCGTATATCAAGATTTTTTATATTCGTCGATACTTTGAAAATTTTTCTGAGTCTGAGCGTATATCAAGATTTTTTATATTCGTCGATACTTTGAAAATTTTTCTGATTCTGATCGTATATCAAGATTTTTTATATTCGTCGATATTTTGAAAATTTTTCTGAGTCTGAGCGAAAATCAAGATTTTTTATATTCGTCGATATTTTGAAAATTTTTCTGAGTCTGAGCGAATATCAAGATTTTTTATATTCGTCGATACTTTGAAAATTTTTCTGAGTCTGAGCGTATATCAAGATTTTTTATATTCGTCGATACTTTGAAAATTTTTCTGAGTCTGAGCGTATATCAAGATTTTGTATATTCGTCGATACTTTGAAAATTTTTCTGAGTCTGAGCGTATATCAAGATTTTTTATATTCGTCGATACTTTGAAAATTTTTTTGAGTCTGAGCGTATATCAAGATTTTTTATATTCGTCGATACTTTGAAAATTTTTCTGAGTCTGAGCGTATATCAAGATTTTGTATATTCGTCGATACTTTGAAAATTTTTCTGAGTCTGAGCGTATATCAAGATTTTTTATATTCGTCGATACTTTGAAAATTTTTTTGAGTCTGAGCGTATATCAAGATTTTTTATATTCGTCGATACTTTGAAAATTTTTCTGAGTCTGAGCGTATATCAAGATTTTTTATATTCGTCGATACTTTGAAAATTTTTCTGAGTCTGAGCGTATATCAAGATTTTTTATATTCGTCGATACTTTGAAAATTTTTCTGAGTCTGAGCGTATATCAAGATTTTTTATATTCGTCGATACTTTGAAAATTTTTCTGAGTCTGAGCGTATATCAAGATTTTTTATATTCGTCGATACTTTGAAAATTTTTCTGAGTCTGAGCGTTTATCAAGATTTTTTATATTCGTCGATACTTTGAAAATTTTTCTGAGTCTGAGCGTTTATCAAGATTTTTTATATTCGTCGATACTTTGAAAATTTTTCTGAGTCTGAGCGTATATCAAGATTTTTTATATTCGTCGATACTTTGAAAATTTTTCTGAGTCTGAGCGTATATCAAGATTTTTTATATTCGTCGATAAATTGAAAATTTTTCTGAGTCTGAGCGTATATCAAGATTTTTTATATTCGTCGATACTTTGAAAATTTATCTGAGTCTGAGCGTATATCAAGATTTTTTATATTCGTCGATACTTTGAAAATTTTTCTGAGTCTGAGCGTATATCAAGATTTTTTATATTCGTCGATATTTTGAAAATTTTTCTGAGTCTGAGCGTATATCAAGATTTTTTATATTCGTCGATACTTTGAAAATTTTTCTGAGTCTGAGCGTATATCAAGATTTTGTATATTCGTCGATACTTTGAAAATTTTTCTGAGTCTGAGCGTATATCAAGATTTTTTATATTCGTCGATACTTTGAAAATTTTTTTGAGTCTGAGCGTATATCAAGATTTTTTATATTCGTCGATACTTTGAAAATTTTTCTGAGTCTGAGCGTATATCAAGATTTTTTATATTCGTCGATACTTTGAAAATTTTTCTGAGTCTGAGCGTATATCAAGATTTTTTATATTCGTCGATACTTTGAAAATTTTTCTGAGTCTGAGCGTATATCAAGATTTTTTATATTCGTCGATACTTTGAAAATTTTTCTGAGTCTGAGCGTATATCAAGATTTTTTATATTCGTCGATACTTTGAAAAATTTTCTGAGTCTGAGCGTATATCAAGATTTTTTATATTCGTCGATACTTTGAAAATTTTTCTGAGTCTGAGCGTATATCAAGATTTTTTATATTCGTCGATACTTTGAAAATTTTTCTGAGTCTGAGCGTATATCAAGATTTTTTATATTCGTCGATACTTTGAAAATTTTTCTGAGTCTGAGCGTTTATCAAGATTTTTTATATTCGTCGATACTTTGAAAATTATTCTGAGTCTGAGCGTTTATCAAGATTTTTTATATTCGTCGATACTTTGAAAATTTTTCTGAGTCTGAGCGTATATCAAGATTTTTTATATTCGTCGATACTTTGAAAATTTTTCTGAGTCTGAGCGTATATCAAGATTTTTTATATTCGTCGATAAATTGAAAATTTTTCTGAGTCTGAGCGTATATCAAGATTTTTTATATTCGTCGATATTTTGAAAATTTTTCTGAGTCTGAGCGTATATCAAGATTTTTTATATTCGTCGATACTTTGAAAATTTTTCTGAGTCTGAGCGTATATCAAGATTTTTTATATTCGTCGATAAATTGAAAATTTTTCTGAGTCTGAGCGTATATCAAGATTTTTTATATTCGTCGATACTTTGAAAATTTTTCTGAGTCTGAGCGTATATCAAGATTTTTTATATTCGTCGATACTCTGAAAATTTTTCTGAGTCTGAGCGTATATCAAGATTTTTTATATTCGTCGATACTTTGAAACTTTTTCTGAGTCTGAGCGTATATCAAGATTTTTTATATTCGTCGATACTTTGAAAATTTGTTGAGTCTGAACGTATATCAAGATTTTTTATATTCGTCGATACTTTGAAAATTTTTCTGAGTCTGAGCGTATATCAAGATTTTGTATATTCGTCGATATTTTGAAAATTTTTCTGAGTCTGAGCGTATATCAAGATTTTTTATATTCGTCGATACTTTGAAACTTTTTCTGATTCTGAACGTATATCAAGATTTTTTATATTCGTCGATATTTTGAAAATTTTTCTGAGTCTGAGCGTATATCAAGATTTTTTATATTCGTCGATACTTTGAAACTTTTTCTGATTCTGAACGTATATCAAGATTTTTTATATTCGTCGATATTTTGAAAATTTTTTTGAGTCTGAGCGTATATCAAGATTTTTTATATTCGTCGATACTTTTAAAATTTTTCTGAGTCTGAGCGTATATCAAGATTTTTTATATTCGTCGATACTTTGAAAATTTTTCTGAGTCTGAGCGTATATCAAGATTTTTTATATTCGTCGATATTTTGAAAATTTTTCTGAGTCTGAGCGTATATCAAGATTTTTTATATTCGTCGATAAATTGAAAATTTTTCTGAGTCTGAGCGTTTATCAAGATTTTTTATATTCGTCGATATTTTGAAAATTTTTCTGAGTCTGAGCGTATATCAAGATTTTTTATATTCGTCGATACTTTTAAAATTTTTCTGAGTCTGAGCGTATATCAAGATTTTTTATATTCGTCGATACTTTGAAAATTTTTCTGAGTCTGAGCGTATATCAAGATTTTTTATATTCGTCGATATTTTGAAAATTTTTTTGAGTCTGAGCGTATATCAAGATTTTTTATATTCGTCGATACTTTGAAACTTTTTCTGATTCTGAACGTATATCAAGATTTTTTATATTCGTCGATATTTTGAAAAATTTTTTGAGTCTGAGCGTATATCAAGATTTTTTATATTCGTCGATACTTTGAAAATTTTTCTGAGTCTGAGCGTATATCAAGATTTTTTATATTCGTCGATACTTTGAAAATTTTTCTGAGTCTGAGCGTTTATCAAGATTTTTTATATTCGTCGATACTTTGAAAATTATTCTGAGTCTGAGCGTTCATCAAGATTTTTTATATTCGTCGATACTTTGAAAATTTTTCTGAGTCTGAGCGTATATCAAGATTTTTTATATTCGTCGATACTTTGAAAATTTTTCTGAGTCTGAGCGTATATCAAGATTTTTTATATTCGTCGATAAATTGAAAATTTTTCTGAGTCTGAGCGTATATCAAGATTTTTTATATTCGTCGATACTTTGAAAATTTTTCTGAGTCTGAGCGTATATCAAGATTTTTTATATTCGTCGATACTTTGAAAATTTTTCTGAGTCTGAGCGTATATCAAGATTTTTTATATTCGTCGATATTTTGAAAATTTTTCTGAGTCTGAGCGTATATCAAGATTTTTTATATTCGTCGATACTTTGAAAATTTTTCTGAGTCTGAGCGTATATCAAGATTTTTTATATTCGTCGATACTTTGAAAATTTTTCTGAGTCTGAGCGTATATCAAGATTTTTTATATTCGTCGATACTCTGAAAATTTTTCTGAGTCTGAGCGTATATCAAGATTTTTTATATTCGTCGATACTTTGAAACTTTTTCTGAGTCTGAGCGTATATCAAGATTTTTTATATTCGTCGATACTTTGAAAATTTGTTGAGTCTGAACGTATATCAAGATTTTTTATATTCGTCGATACTTTGAAAATTTTTCTGAGTCTGAGCGTATATCAAGATTTTTTATATTCGTCGATATTTTGAAAATTTTTCTGAGTCTGAGCGTATATCAAGATTTTTTATATTCGTCGATACTTTGAAACTTTTTCTGATTCTGAACGTATATCAAGATTTTTTATATTCGTCGATATTTTGAAAATTTTTCTGAGTCTGAGCGTATATCAAGATTTTTTATATTCGTCGATACTTTGAAACTTTTTCTGATTCTGAACGTATATCAAGATTTTTTATATTCGTCGATATTTTGAAAATTTTTTTGAGTCTGAGCGTATATCAAGATTTTTTATATTCGTCGATACTTTTAAAATTTTTCTGAGTCTGAGCGTATATCAAGATTTTTTATATTCGTCGATACTTTTAAAATTTTTCTGAGTCTGAGCGTATATCAAGATTTTTTATATTCGTCGATACTCTGAAAATTTTTCTGAGTCTGAGCGTATATCAAGATTTTTTATATTCGTCGATACTTTTAAAATTTTTCTGAGTCTGAGCGTATATCAAGATTTTTTATATTCGTCGATACTTTGAAAATTTTTCTGAGTCTGAGCGTATATCAAGATTTTTTATATTCGTCGATACTTTTAAAATTTTTCTGAGTCTGAGCGTATATCAAGATTTTTTATATTCGTCGATACTTTTAAAATTTTTTTGAGTCTGAGCGTATATCAAGATTTTTTATATTCGTCGATACTTTTAAAATTTTTCTGAGTCTGAGCGTATATCAAGATTTTTTATATTCGTCGATACTTTGAAAATTTTTCTGAGTCTGAGCGTATATCAAGATTTTTTATATTCGTCGATACTTTGAAAATTTTTCTGAGTCTGAGCGTATATCAAGATTTTTTATATTCGTCGATACTTTTAAAATTTTTCTGAGTCTGAGCGTATATCAAGATTTTTTATATTCGTCGATACTTTGAAAATTTTTCTGAGTCTGAGCGTATATCAAGATTTTTTATATTCGTCGATACTTTGAAAATTTTTCTGAGTCTGAGCGTATATCAAGATTTTTTATATTCGTCGATATTTTGAAAATTTTTCTGAGTCTGAGCGTATATCAAGATTTTTTATATTCGTCGATACTTTGAAAATTTTTTTGAGTCTGAGCGTATATCAAGATTTTTTATATTCGTCGATACTTTGAAAAATTTTCTGAGTCTGAACGTATATCAAGATTTTTTATATTCGTCGATACTTTGAAAATTTGTTGAGTCTGAGCGTATATCAAGATTTTTTATATTCGTCGATACTTTGAAAATTTTTCTGAGTCTGAGCGTATATCAAGATTTTTTATATTCGTCGATAATTTGAAAATTTTTCTGAGTCTGAGCGTATATCAAGATTTTTTATTTTCGTCGATACTTTGAAAATTTTTCTGAGTCTGAGCGTATATCAAGATTTTTTATATTCGTCGATACTTTGAAAATTTGTTGAGTCTGAGCGTATATCAAGATTTTTTATATTCGTCGATACTTTGAAAATTTGTTGAGTCTGAACGTATATCAAGATTTTTTATATTCGTCGATACTTTGAAAATTTTTCTGAGTCTGAGCGTATATCAAGATTTTTTATATTCGTCGATACTTTGAAACTTTTTCTGAGTCTGAACGTATATCAAGATTTTTTATTTTCGTCGATACTTTGAAAATTTTTCTGAGTCTGAGCGTATATCAAGATTTTTTATATTCGTCGATACTTTGAAACTTTTTCTGATTCTGAACGTATATCAAGATTTTTTATATTCGTCGATACTTTGAAAATTTTTTTGAGTCTGAGCGTATATCAAGATTTTTTATATTCGTCGATACTTTGAAAAATTTTCAGAGTCTGAACGTATATCAAGATTTTTTATATTCGTCGATACTTTGAAAATTTGTTGAGTCTGAGCGTATATCAAGATTTTTTATTTTCGTCGATACTTTGAAACTTTTTCTGAGTCTGAGCGTATATCAAGATTTTTTATTTTCGTCGATACTTTGAAAATTTTTCTGAGTCTGAACGTATATCAAGATTTTTAATATTCGTCGATACTTTGAAACTTTTTCTGAGTCTGAGCGTATATCAAGATTTTTTATATTCGTCGATACTTTGAAAAATTTTCTGAGTCTGAACGTATATCAAGATTTTTAATATTCGTCGATACTTTGAAAATTTTTTTGAGTCTGAGCGTATATCAAGATTTTTTATATTCGTCGATACTTTGAAAAATTTTCTGAGTCTGAACGTATATCAAGATTTTTTATATTCGTCGATACTTTGAAAATTTGTTGAGTCTGAGCGTATATCAAGATTTTTTATTTTCGTCGATACTTTGAAACTTTTTCTGAGTCTGAGCGTATATCAAGATTTTTTATTTTCGTCGATACTTTGAAAATTTTTCTGAGTCTGAACGTATATCAAGATTTTTAATATTCGTCGATACTTTGAAACTTTTTCTGAGTCCGAGCGTATATCAAGATTTTTTATATTCGTCGATACTTTGAAAAATTTTCTGAGTCTGAACGTATATCAAGATTTTTTATATTCGTCGATACTTTGAAAATTTTTCTGAGTCTGAGCGTATATCAAGATTTTTTATATTCGTCGATACTTTGAAAATTTTTCTGAGTCTGAGCGTATATCAAGATTTTTTATTTTCGTCGATACTTTGAAAATTTTTCTGAGTCTGAACGTATATCAAGATTTTTAATATTCGTCGATACTTTGAAAATTTTTCTGAGTCTGAGCGTATATCAAGATTTTTTATATTCGTCGATACTTTGAAAATTTGTTGAGTCTGAGCGTATATCAAGATTTTTTATATTCGTCGATACTTTGAAAATTTTTCTGAGTCTGAGCGTATATCAAGATTTTTTATATTCGTCGATACTTTGAAAATTTTTCTGAGTCTGAACGTATATCAAGATTTTTTATATTCGTCGATACTTTGAAAATTTGTTGAGTCTGAGCGTATATCAAGATTTTTTATATTCGTCGATACTTTGAAAATTTTTCTGAGTCTGAGCGTATATCAAGATTTTTTATATTCGTCGATACTTTGAAAATTTTTCTGAGTCTGAGCGTATATCAAGATTTTTTATTTTCGTCGATACTTTGAAAATTTTTCTGAGTCTGAGCGTATATCAAGATTTTTTATATTCGTCGATACTTTGAAAATTTGTTGAGTCTGAGCGTATATCAAGATTTTTTATATTCGTCGATACTTTGAAAATTTGTTGAGTCTGAACGTATATCAAGATTTTTTATATTCGTCGATACTTTGAAAATTTTTCTGAGTCCGAGCGTATATCAAGATTTTTTATATTCGTCGATACTTTGAAAATTTTTCTGAGTCTGAGCGTATATCAAGATTTTTTATATTCGTCGATAAATTGAAAATTTTTCTGAGTCTGAGCGTATATCAAGATTTTTTATATTCGTCGATACTTTGAAAATTTTTCTGAGTCTGAGCGTATATCAAGATTTTTTATATTCGTCGATACTCTGAAAATTTTTCTGAGTCTGAGCGTATATCAAGATTTTTTATATTCGTCGATACTTTGAAACTTTTTCTGAGTCTGAGCGTATATCAAGATTTTTTATATTCGTCGATACTTTGAAAATTTGTTGAGTCTGAACGTATATCAAGATTTTTTATATTCGTCGATACTTTGAAAATTTTTCTGAGTCTGAGCGTATATCAAGATTTTGTATATTCGTCGATATTTTGAAAATTTTTCTGAGTCTGAGCGTATATCAAGATTTTTTATATTCGTCGATACTTTGAAAATTTTTCTGAGTCTGAGCGTATATCAAGATTTTTTATATTCGTCGATACTTTGAAAATTTTTCTGAGTCTGAGCGTATATCAAGATTTTTTATATTCGTCGATACTTTGAAAATTTTTCTGAGTCTGAGCGTATATCAAGATTTTTTATATTCGTCGATACTTTGAAACTTTTTCTGATTCTGAACGTATATCAAGATTTTTTATATTCGTCGATATTTTGAAAATTTTTCTGAGTCTGAGCGTATATCAAGATTTTTTATATTCGTCGATACTTTTAAAATTTTTCTGAGTCTGAGCGTATATCAAGATTTTTTATATTCGTCGATACTTTGAAAATTTTTCTGAGTCTGAGCGTATATCAAGATTTTTTATATTCGTCGATACTTTGAAAATTTTTCTGAGTCTGAGCGTATATCAAGATTTTTTATATTCGTCGATACTTTGAAACTTTTTCTGATTCTGAACGTATATCAAGATTTTTTATATTCGTCGATATTTTGAAAATTTTTTTGAGTCTGAGCGTATATCAAGATTTTTTATATTCGTCGATACTTTTAAAATTTTTCTGAGTCTGAGCGTATATCAAGATTTTTTATATTCGTCGATACTTTGAAAATTTTTCTGAGTCTGAGCGTATATCAAGATTTTTTATATTCGTCGATACTTTGAAACTTTTTCTGATTCTGAACGTATATCAAGATTTTTTATATTCGTCGATATTTTGAAAATTTTTCTGAGTCTGAGCGTATATCAAGATTTTTTATATTCGTCGATACTTTTAAAATTTTTCTGAGTCTGAGCGTATATCAAGATTTTTTATATTCGTCGATACTTTGAAAATTTTTCTGAGTCTGAGCGTATATCAAGATTTTTTATATTCGTCGATACTTTGAAAATTTTTCTGAGTCTGAGCGTATATCAAGATTTTTTATATTCGTCGATACTTTGAAACTTTTTCTGATTCTGAACGTATATCAAGATTTTTTATATTCGTCGATATTTTGAAAATTTTTCTGAGTCTGAGCGTATATCAAGATTTTTTATATTCGTCGATACTTTGAAAATTTTTCTGAGTCTGAGCGTATATCAAGATTTTTTATATTCGTCGATACTTTGAAAATTTTTCTGAGTCTGAGCGTATATCAAGATTTTTTATATTCGTCGATACTTTGAAAATTTTTCTGAGTCTGAGCGTATATCAAGATTTTTTATATTCGTCGATACTTTGAAACTTTTTCTGATTCTGAACGTATATCAAGATTTTTTATATTCGTCGATATTTTGAAAATTTTTTTGAGTCTGAGCGTATATCAAGATTTTTTATATTCGTCGATACTTTTAAAATTTTTCTGAGTCTGAGCGTATATCAAGATTTTTTATATTCGTCGATACTTTGAAAATTTTTCTGAGTCTGAGCGTATATCAAGATTTTTTATATTCGTCGATACTTTGAAAATTTTTCTGATTCTGAACGTATATCAAGATTTTTTATATTCGTCGATACTTTGAAAATTTTTTTGAGTCTGAGCGTATATCAAGATTTTTTATATTCGTCGATACTTTGAAAAATTTTCTGAGTCTGAACGTATATCAAGATTTTTTATATTCGTCGATACTTTGAAAATTTGTTGAGTCTGAGCGTATATCAAGATTTTTTATATTCGTCGATACTTTGAAACTTTTTCTGAGTCTGAGCGTATATCAAGATTTTTAATATTCGTCGATACTTTGAAAATTTGTTGAGTCTGAACGTATATCAAGATTTTTTATATTCGTCGATACTTTGAAAATTTTTCTGAGTCTGAGCGTATATCAAGATTTTTAATATTCGTCGATACTTTGAAAATTTGTTGAGTCTGAACGTATATCAAGATTTTTTATATTCGTCGATACTTTGAAAATTTTTCTGAGTCTGAGCGTATATCAAGATTTTTTATATTCGTCGATACTTTGAAAATTTGTTGAGTCTGAGCGTATATCAAGATTTTTTATATTCGTCGATACTTTGAAACTTTTTCTGAGTCTGAGCGTATATCAAGATTTTTAATATTCGTCGATACTTTGAAAATTTGTTGAGTCTGAACGTATATCAAGATTTTTTATATTCGTCGATACTTTGAAAATTTTTCTGAGTCTGAGCGTATATCAAGATTTTTTATATTCGTCGATACTTTGAAAATTTTTCTGAGTCTGAGCGTATATCAAGATTTTTTATATTCGTCGATACTTTGAAAATTTTTCTGAGTCTGAGCGTATATCAAGATTTTTTATATTCGTCGATACTTTGAAAATTTTTCTGAGTCTGAGCGTATATCAAGATTTTTTATATTCGTCGATACTTTTAAAATTTTTCTGAGTCTGAGCGTATATCAAGATTTTTTATATTCGTCGATACTTTGAAAATTTTTCTGAGTCTGAGCGTATATCAAGATTTTTTATATTCGTCGATACTTTGAAAATTTTTCTGAGTCTGAGCGTATATCAAGATTTTTTATATTCGTCGATACTTTGAAACTTTTTCTGATTCTGAACGTATATCAAGATTTTTTATATTCGTCGATATTTTGAAAATTTTTCTGAGTCTGAGCGTATATCAAGATTTTTTATATTCGTCGATACTTTGAAAATTTTTCTGAGTCTGAGCGTATATCAAGATTTTTTATATTCGTCGATACTTTGAAAATTTTTCTGAGTCTGAGCGTATATCAAGATTTTTTATATTCGTCGATACTTTGAAAATTTTTCTGAGTCTGAGCGTATATCAAGATTTTTTATATTCGTCGATACTTTGAAAATTTTTCTGAGTCTGAGCGTATATCAAGATTTTTTATATTCGTCGATACTTTGAAAATTTTTCTGAGTCTGAGCGTATATCAAGATTTTGTATATTCGTCGATATTTTGAAAATTTTTCTGAGTCTGAGCGTATATCAAGATTTTTTATATTCGTCGATACTTTGAAAATTTTTCTGAGTCTGAGCGTATATCAAGATTTTTTATATTCGTCGATACTTTGAAAATTTTTCTGAGTCTGATCGTATATCAAGATTTTTTATATTCGTCGATATTTTGAAAATTTTTCTGAGTCTGATCGTATATCAAGATTTTTTATATTCGTCGATATTTTGAAAATTTTTCTGAGTCTGAACGTATATCAAGATTTTTTATATTCGTCGATACTTTGAAAATTTTTCTGAGTCTGATCGTATATCAAGATTTTGTATATTCGTCGATATTTTGAAAATTTTTCTGAGTCTGAGCGTATATCAAGATTTTTTATATTCGTCGATACTTTGAAAATTTTTCTGATTCTGATCGTATATCAAGATTTTTTATATTCGTCGATAAATTGAAAATTTTTCTGAGTCTGAGCGTATATCAAGATTTTTTATATTCGTCGATACTTTGAATATTTTTCTGATTCTGATCGTATATCAAGATTTTGTATATTCGTCGATATTTTGAAAATTTTTCTGATTCTGATCGTATATCAAGATTTTTTATATTCGTCGATAAATTGAAAATTTTTCTGAGTCTGAGCGTATATCAAGATTTTTTATATTCGTCGATAAATTGAAAATTTTTCTGAGTCTGAGCGTATATCAAGATTTTTTATATTCGTCGATACTTTGAAAATGTTTCTGATTCTGAATGTATATCAAGATTTTTTATATTCGTCGATACTTTGAAAAATTTTTTGAGTCTGAGCGTATATCAAGATTTTTTATATTCGTCGATACTTTGAAAATTTTTCTGAGTCTGAGCGTATATCAAGATTTTTTATATTCGTCGATACTTTGAAAATTTTTCTGATTCTGATCGTATATCAAGATTTTTTATATTCGTCGATATTTTGAAAATTTTTCTGAGTCTGAGCGAAAATCAAGATTTTTTATATTCGTCGATATTTTGAAAATTTTTCTGAGTCTGAGCGAATATCAAGATTTTTTATATTCGTCGATATTTTGAAAATTTTTCTGAGTCTGAGCGTATATCAAGATTTTTTATATTCGTCGATACTTTGAAAATTTTTCTGAGTCTGAGCGTATATCAAGATTTTGTATATTCGTCGATACTTTGAAAATTTTTCTGAGTCTGAGCGTATATCAAGATTTTTTATATTCGTCGATACTTTGAAAATTTTTTTGAGTCTGAGCGTATATCAAGATTTTTTATATTCGTCGATACTTTGAAAATTTTTCTGAGTCTGAGCGTATATCAAGATTTTGTATATTCGTCGATACTTTGAAAATTTTTCTGAGTCTGAGCGTATATCAAGATTTTTTATATTCGTCGATACTTTGAAAATTTTTTTGAGTCTGAGCGTATATCAAGATTTTTTATATTCGTCGATACTTTGAAAATTTTTCTGAGTCTGAGCGTATATCAAGATTTTTTATATTCGTCGATACTTTGAAAATTTTTCTGAGTCTGAGCGTATATCAAGATTTTTTATATTCGTCGATACTTTGAAAATTTTTCTGAGTCTGAGCGTTTATCAAGATTTTTTATATTCGTCGATACTTTGAAAATTTTTCTGAGTCTGAGCGTTTATCAAGATTTTTTATATTCGTCGATACTTTGAAAATTTTTCTGAGTCTGAGCGTATATCAAGATTTTTTATATTCGTCGATACTTTGAAAATTTTTCTGAGTCTGAGCGTATATCAAGATTTTTTATATTCGTCGATAAATTGAAAATTTTTCTGAGTCTGAGCGTATATCAAGATTTTGTATATTCGTCGATACTTTGAAAATTTTTCTGAGTCTGAGCGTATATCAAGATTTTTTATATTCGTCGATACTTTGAAAATTTTTTTGAGTCTGAGCGTATATCAAGATTTTTTATATTCGTCGATACTTTGAAAATTTTTCTGAGTCTGAGCGTATATCAAGATTTTTTATATTCGTCGATACTTTGAAAATTTTTCTGAGTCTGAGCGTATATCAAGATTTTTTATATTCGTCGATACTTTTAAAATTTTTCTGAGTCTGAGCGTATATCAAGATTTTTTATATTCGTCGATACTTTTAAAATTTTTTTGAGTCTGAGCGTATATCAAGATTTTTTATATTCGTCGATACTTTTAAAATTTTTCTGAGTCTGAGCGTATATCAAGATTTTTTATATTCGTCGATACTTTGAAAATTTTTCTGAGTCTGAGCGTATATCAAGATTTTTTATATTCGTCGATACTTTGAAAATTTTTCTGAGTCTGAGCGTATATCAAGATTTTTTATATTCGTCGATACTTTTAAAATTTTTCTGAGTCTGAGCGTATATCAAGATTTTTTATATTCGTCGATACTTTGAAAATTTTTCTGAGTCTGAGCGTATATCAAGATTTTTTATATTCGTCGATACTTTGAAAATTTTTCTGAGTCTGAGCGTATATCAAGATTTTTTATATTCGTCGATATTTTGAAAATTTTTCTGAGTCTGAGCGTATATCAAGATTTTTTATATTCGTCGATACTTTGAAAATTTTTTTGAGTCTGAGCGTATATCAAGATTTTTTATATTCGTCGATACTTTGAAAAATTTTCTGAGTCTGAACGTATATCAAGATTTTTTATATTCGTCGATACTTTGAAAATTTGTTGAGTCTGAGCGTATATCAAGATTTTTTATATTCGTCGATACTTTGAAAATTTTTCTGAGTCTGAGCGTATATCAAGATTTTTTATATTCGTCGATAATTTGAAAATTTTTCTGAGTCTGAGCGTATATCAAGATTTTTTATTTTCGTCGATACTTTGAAAATTTTTCTGAGTCTGAGCGTATATCAAGATTTTTTATATTCGTCGATACTTTGAAAATTTGTTGAGTCTGAGCGTATATCAAGATTTTTTATATTCGTCGATACTTTGAAAATTTGTTGAGTCTGAACGTATATCAAGATTTTTTATATTCGTCGATACTTTGAAAATTTTTCTGAGTCTGAGCGTATATCAAGATTTTTTATATTCGTCGATACTTTGAAACTTTTTCTGAGTCTGAACGTATATCAAGATTTTTTATTTTCGTCGATACTTTGAAAATTTTTCTGAGTCTGAGCGTATATCAAGATTTTTTATATTCGTCGATACTTTGAAACTTTTTCTGATTCTGAACGTATATCAAGATTTTTTATATTCGTCGATACTTTGAAAATTTTTTTGAGTCTGAGCGTATATCAAGATTTTTTATATTCGTCGATACTTTGAAAAATTTTCAGAGTCTGAACGTATATCAAGATTTTTTATATTCGTCGATACTTTGAAAATTTGTTGAGTCTGAGCGTATATCAAGATTTTTTATTTTCGTCGATACTTTGAAACTTTTTCTGAGTCTGAGCGTATATCAAGATTTTTTATTTTCGTCGATACTTTGAAAATTTTTCTGAGTCTGAACGTATATCAAGATTTTTAATATTCGTCGATACTTTGAAACTTTTTCTGAGTCTGAGCGTATATCAAGATTTTTTATATTCGTCGATACTTTGAAAAATTTTCTGAGTCTGAACGTATATCAAGATTTTTAATATTCGTCGATACTTTGAAAATTTTTTTGAGTCTGAGCGTATATCAAGATTTTTTATATTCGTCGATACTTTGAAAAATTTTCTGAGTCTGAACGTATATCAAGATTTTTTATATTCGTCGATACTTTGAAAATTTGTTGAGTCTGAGCGTATATCAAGATTTTTTATTTTCGTCGATACTTTGAAACTTTTTCTGAGTCTGAGCGTATATCAAGATTTTTTATTTTCGTCGATACTTTGAAAATTTTTCTGAGTCTGAACGTATATCAAGATTTTTAATATTCGTCGATACTTTGAAACTTTTTCTGAGTCCGAGCGTATATCAAGATTTTTTATATTCGTCGATACTTTGAAAAATTTTCTGAGTCTGAACGTATATCAAGATTTTTTATATTCGTCGATACTTTGAAAATTTTTCTGAGTCTGAGCGTATATCAAGATTTTTTATATTCGTCGATACTTTGAAAATTTTTCTGAGTCTGAGCGTATATCAAGATTTTTTATTTTCGTCGATACTTTGAAAATTTTTCTGAGTCTGAACGTATATCAAGATTTTTAATATTCGTCGATACTTTGAAAATTTTTCTGAGTCTGAGCGTATATCAAGATTTTTTATATTCGTCGATACTTTGAAAATTTGTTGAGTCTGAGCGTATATCAAGATTTTTTATATTCGTCGATACTTTGAAAATTTTTCTGAGTCTGAGCGTATATCAAGATTTTTTATATTCGTCGATACTTTGAAAATTTTTCTGAGTCTGAACGTATATCAAGATTTTTTATATTCGTCGATACTTTGAAAATTTGTTGAGTCTGAGCGTATATCAAGATTTTTTATATTCGTCGATACTTTGAAAATTTTTCTGAGTCTGAGCGTATATCAAGATTTTTTATATTCGTCGATACTTTGAAAATTTTTCTGAGTCTGAGCGTATATCAAGATTTTTTATTTTCGTCGATACTTTGAAAATTTTTCTGAGTCTGAGCGTATATCAAGATTTTTTATATTCGTCGATACTTTGAAAATTTGTTGAGTCTGAGCGTATATCAAGATTTTTTATATTCGTCGATACTTTGAAAATTTGTTGAGTCTGAACGTATATCAAGATTTTTTATATTCGTCGATACTTTGAAAATTTTTCTGAGTCCGAGCGTATATCAAGATTTTTTATATTCGTCGATACTTTGAAAATTTTTCTGAGTCTGAGCGTATATCAAGATTTTTTATATTCGTCGATAAATTGAAAATTTTTCTGAGTCTGAGCGTATATCAAGATTTTTTATATTCGTCGATACTTTGAAAATTTTTCTGAGTCTGAGCGTATATCAAGATTTTTTATATTCGTCGATACTCTGAAAATTTTTCTGAGTCTGAGCGTATATCAAGATTTTTTATATTCGTCGATACTTTGAAACTTTTTCTGAGTCTGAGCGTATATCAAGATTTTTTATATTCGTCGATACTTTGAAAATTTGTTGAGTCTGAACGTATATCAAGATTTTTTATATTCGTCGATACTTTGAAAATTTTTCTGAGTCTGAGCGTATATCAAGATTTTGTATATTCGTCGATATTTTGAAAATTTTTCTGAGTCTGAGCGTATATCAAGATTTTTTATATTCGTCGATACTTTGAAAATTTTTCTGAGTCTGAGCGTATATCAAGATTTTTTATATTCGTCGATACTTTGAAAATTTTTCTGAGTCTGAGCGTATATCAAGATTTTTTATATTCGTCGATACTTTGAAAATTTTTCTGAGTCTGAGCGTATATCAAGATTTTTTATATTCGTCGATACTTTGAAACTTTTTCTGATTCTGAACGTATATCAAGATTTTTTATATTCGTCGATATTTTGAAAATTTTTCTGAGTCTGAGCGTATATCAAGATTTTTTATATTCGTCGATACTTTTAAAATTTTTCTGAGTCTGAGCGTATATCAAGATTTTTTATATTCGTCGATACTTTGAAAATTTTTCTGAGTCTGAGCGTATATCAAGATTTTTTATATTCGTCGATACTTTGAAAATTTTTCTGAGTCTGAGCGTATATCAAGATTTTTTATATTCGTCGATACTTTGAAACTTTTTCTGATTCTGAACGTATATCAAGATTTTTTATATTCGTCGATATTTTGAAAATTTTTTTGAGTCTGAGCGTATATCAAGATTTTTTATATTCGTCGATACTTTTAAAATTTTTCTGAGTCTGAGCGTATATCAAGATTTTTTATATTCGTCGATACTTTGAAAATTTTTCTGAGTCTGAGCGTATATCAAGATTTTTTATATTCGTCGATACTTTGAAACTTTTTCTGATTCTGAACGTATATCAAGATTTTTTATATTCGTCGATATTTTGAAAATTTTTCTGAGTCTGAGCGTATATCAAGATTTTTTATATTCGTCGATACTTTTAAAATTTTTCTGAGTCTGAGCGTATATCAAGATTTTTTATATTCGTCGATACTTTGAAAATTTTTCTGAGTCTGAGCGTATATCAAGATTTTTTATATTCGTCGATACTTTGAAAATTTTTCTGAGTCTGAGCGTATATCAAGATTTTTTATATTCGTCGATACTTTGAAACTTTTTCTGATTCTGAACGTATATCAAGATTTTTTATATTCGTCGATATTTTGAAAATTTTTCTGAGTCTGAGCGTATATCAAGATTTTTTATATTCGTCGATACTTTGAAAATTTTTCTGAGTCTGAGCGTATATCAAGATTTTTTATATTCGTCGATACTTTGAAAATTTTTCTGAGTCTGAGCGTATATCAAGATTTTTTATATTCGTCGATACTTTGAAAATTTTTCTGAGTCTGAGCGTATATCAAGATTTTTTATATTCGTCGATACTTTGAAACTTTTTCTGATTCTGAACGTATATCAAGATTTTTTATATTCGTCGATATTTTGAAAATTTTTTTGAGTCTGAGCGTATATCAAGATTTTTTATATTCGTCGATACTTTTAAAATTTTTCTGAGTCTGAGCGTATATCAAGATTTTTTATATTCGTCGATACTTTGAAAATTTTTCTGAGTCTGAGCGTATATCAAGATTTTTTATATTCGTCGATACTTTGAAAATTTTTCTGATTCTGAACGTATATCAAGATTTTTTATATTCGTCGATACTTTGAAAATTTTTTTGAGTCTGAGCGTATATCAAGATTTTTTATATTCGTCGATACTTTGAAAAATTTTCTGAGTCTGAACGTATATCAAGATTTTTTATATTCGTCGATACTTTGAAAATTTGTTGAGTCTGAGCGTATATCAAGATTTTTTATATTCGTCGATACTTTGAAACTTTTTCTGAGTCTGAGCGTATATCAAGATTTTTAATATTCGTCGATACTTTGAAAATTTGTTGAGTCTGAACGTATATCAAGATTTTTTATATTCGTCGATACTTTGAAAATTTTTCTGAGTCTGAGCGTATATCAAGATTTTTAATATTCGTCGATACTTTGAAAATTTGTTGAGTCTGAACGTATATCAAGATTTTTTATATTCGTCGATACTTTGAAAATTTTTCTGAGTCTGAGCGTATATCAAGATTTTTTATATTCGTCGATACTTTGAAAATTTGTTGAGTCTGAGCGTATATCAAGATTTTTTATATTCGTCGATACTTTGAAACTTTTTCTGAGTCTGAGCGTATATCAAGATTTTTAATATTCGTCGATACTTTGAAAATTTGTTGAGTCTGAACGTATATCAAGATTTTTTATATTCGTCGATACTTTGAAAATTTTTCTGAGTCTGAGCGTATATCAAGATTTTTTATATTCGTCGATACTTTGAAAATTTTTCTGAGTCTGAGCGTATATCAAGATTTTTTATATTCGTCGATACTTTGAAAATTTTTCTGAGTCTGAGCGTATATCAAGATTTTTTATATTCGTCGATACTTTGAAAATTTTTCTGAGTCTGAGCGTATATCAAGATTTTTTATATTCGTCGATACTTTTAAAATTTTTCTGAGTCTGAGCGTATATCAAGATTTTTTATATTCGTCGATACTTTGAAAATTTTTCTGAGTCTGAGCGTATATCAAGATTTTTTATATTCGTCGATACTTTGAAAATTTTTCTGAGTCTGAGCGTATATCAAGATTTTTTATATTCGTCGATACTTTGAAACTTTTTCTGATTCTGAACGTATATCAAGATTTTTTATATTCGTCGATATTTTGAAAATTTTTCTGAGTCTGAGCGTATATCAAGATTTTTTATATTCGTCGATACTTTGAAAATTTTTCTGAGTCTGAGCGTATATCAAGATTTTTTATATTCGTCGATACTTTGAAAATTTTTCTGAGTCTGAGCGTATATCAAGATTTTTTATATTCGTCGATACTTTGAAAATTTTTCTGAGTCTGAGCGTATATCAAGATTTTTTATATTCGTCGATACTTTGAAAATTTTTCTGAGTCTGAGCGTATATCAAGATTTTTTATATTCGTCGATACTTTGAAAATTTTTCTGAGTCTGAGCGTATATCAAGATTTTGTATATTCGTCGATATTTTGAAAATTTTTCTGAGTCTGAGCGTATATCAAGATTTTTTATATTCGTCGATACTTTGAAAATTTTTCTGAGTCTGAGCGTATATCAAGATTTTTTATATTCGTCGATACTTTGAAAATTTTTCTGAGTCTGATCGTATATCAAGATTTTTTATATTCGTCGATATTTTGAAAATTTTTCTGAGTCTGATCGTATATCAAGATTTTTTATATTCGTCGATATTTTGAAAATTTTTCTGAGTCTGAACGTATATCAAGATTTTTTATATTCGTCGATACTTTGAAAATTTTTCTGAGTCTGATCGTATATCAAGATTTTGTATATTCGTCGATATTTTGAAAATTTTTCTGAGTCTGAGCGTATATCAAGATTTTTTATATTCGTCGATACTTTGAAAATTTTTCTGATTCTGATCGTATATCAAGATTTTTTATATTCGTCGATAAATTGAAAATTTTTCTGAGTCTGAGCGTATATCAAGATTTTTTATATTCGTCGATACTTTGAAAATTTTTCTGATTCTGATCGTATATCAAGATTTTGTATATTCGTCGATATTTTGAAAATTTTTCTGATTCTGATCGTATATCAAGATTTTTTATATTCGTCGATAAATTGAAAATTTTTCTGAGTCTGAGCGTATATCAAGATTTTTTATATTCGTCGATAAATTGAAAATTTTTCTGAGTCTGAGCGTATATCAAGATTTTTTATATTCGTCGATACTTTGAAAATGTTTCTGATTCTGAATGTATATCAAGATTTTTTATATTCGTCGATACTTTGAAAAATTTTTTGAGTCTGAGCGTATATCAAGATTTTTTATATTCGTCGATACTTTGAAAATTTTTCTGAGTCTGAGCGTATATCAAGATTTTTTATATTCGTCGATACTTTGAAAATTTTTCTGATTCTGATCGTATATCAAGATTTTTTATATTCGTCGATATTTTGAAAATTTTTCTGAGTCTGAGCGAAAATCAAGATTTTTTATATTCGTCGATATTTTGAAAATTTTTCTGAGTCTGAGCGAATATCAAGATTTTTTATATTCGTCGATATTTTGAAAATTTTTCTGAGTCTGAGCGTATATCAAGATTTTTTATATTCGTCGATACTTTGAAAATTTTTCTGAGTCTGAGCGTATATCAAGATTTTGTATATTCGTCGATACTTTGAAAATTTTTCTGAGTCTGAGCGTATATCAAGATTTTTTATATTCGTCGATACTTTGAAAATTTTTTTGAGTCTGAGCGTATATCAAGATTTTTTATATTCGTCGATACTTTGAAAATTTTTCTGAGTCTGAGCGTATATCAAGATTTTGTATATTCGTCGATACTTTGAAAATTTTTCTGAGTCTGAGCGTATATCAAGATTTTTTATATTCGTCGATACTTTGAAAATTTTTTTGAGTCTGAGCGTATATCAAGATTTTTTATATTCGTCGATACTTTGAAAATTTTTCTGAGTCTGAGCGTATATCAAGATTTTTTATATTCGTCGATACTTTGAAAATTTTTCTGAGTCTGAGCGTATATCAAGATTTTTTATATTCGTCGATACTTTGAAAATTTTTCTGAGTCTGAGCGTTTATCAAGATTTTTTATATTCGTCGATACTTTGAAAATTTTTCTGAGTCTGAGCGTTTATCAAGATTTTTTATATTCGTCGATACTTTGAAAATTTTTCTGAGTCTGAGCGTATATCAAGATTTTTTATATTCGTCGATACTTTGAAAATTTTTCTGAGTCTGAGCGTATATCAAGATTTTTTATATTCGTCGATAAATTGAAAATTTTTCTGAGTCTGAGCGTATATCAAGATTTTGTATATTCGTCGATACTTTGAAAATTTTTCTGAGTCTGAGCGTATATCAAGATTTTTTATATTCGTCGATACTTTGAAAATTTTTTTGAGTCTGAGCGTATATCAAGATTTTTTATATTCGTCGATACTTTGAAAATTTTTCTGAGTCTGAGCGTATATCAAGATTTTGTATATTCGTCGATACTTTGAAAATTTTTCTGAGTCTGAGCGTATATCAAGATTTTTTATATTCGTCGATACTTTGAAAATTTTTTTGAGTCTGAGCGTATATCAAGATTTTTTATATTCGTCGATACTTTGAAAATTTTTCTGAGTCTGAGCGTATATCAAGATTTTTTATATTCGTCGATACTTTGAAAATTTTTCTGAGTCTGAGCGTATATCAAGATTTTTTATATTCGTCGATACTTTGAAAATTTTTCTGAGTCTGAGCGTATATCAAGATTTTTTATATTCGTCGATACTTTGAAAAATTTTCTGAGTCTGAGCGTATATCAAGATTTTTTATATTCGTCGATACTTTGAAAATTTTTCTGAGTCTGAGCGTATATCAAGATTTTTTATATTCGTCGATACTTTGAAAATTTTTCTGAGTCTGAGCGTATATCAAGATTTTTTATATTCGTCGATACTTTGAAAATTTTTCTGAGTCTGAGCGTATATCAAGATTTTTTATATTCGTCGATACTTTGAAAATTTTTCTGAGTCTGAGCGTATATCAAGATTTTTTATTTTCGTCGATACTTTGAAAATTTTTCTGAGTCTGAGCGTATATCAAGATTTTTTATATTCGTCGATACTTTGAAAATTTGTTGAGTCTGAGCGTATATCAAGATTTTTTATATTCGTCGATACTTTGAAAATTTGTTGAGTCTGAACGTATATCAAGATTTTTTATATTCGTCGATACTTTGAAAATTTTTCTGAGTCTGAGCGTATATCAAGATTTTTTATATTCGTCGATACTTTGAAAATTTTTCTGAGTCTGAGCGTATATCAAGATTTTTTATATTCGTCGATACTTTGAAAATTTTTCTGAGTCTGAGCGTATATCAAGATTTTTTATATTCGTCGATACTTTGAAAATTTGTTGAGTCTGAGCGTATATCAAGATTTTTTATATTCGTCGATACTTTGAAAATTTGTTGAGTCTGAACGTATATCAAGATTTTTTATATTCGTCGATACTTTGAAAATTTTTCTGAGTCTGAGCGTATATCAAGATTTTTTATATTCGTCGATACTTTGAAAATTTTTCTGAGTCTGAGCGTATATCAAGATTTTTTATTTTCGTCGATACTTTGAAAATTTTTCTGAGTCTGAGCGTATATCAAGATTTTTTATATTCGTCGATACTTTGAAAATTTTTCTGAGTCTGAGCGTATATCAAGATTTTTTATATTCGTCGATACTCTGAAAATTTTTCTGAGTCTGAGCGTATATCAAGATTTTTTATATTCGTCGATACTTTGAAACTTTTTCTGAGTCTGAGCGTATATCAAGATTTTTTATATTCGTCGATACTTTGAAAATTTGTTGAGTCTGAACGTATATCAAGATTTTTTATATTCGTCGATACTTTGAAAATTTTTCTGAGTCTGAGCGTATATCAAGATTTTGTATATTCGTCGATATTTTGAAAATTTTTCTGAGTCTGAGCGTATATCAAGTTTTTTTATATTCGTCGATACTTTGAAAATTTTTCTGAGTCTGAGCGTATATCAAGATTTTTTATATTCGTCGATACTTTGAAAATTTTTCTGAGTCTGAGCGTATATCAAGATTTTTTATATTCGTCGATACTTTGAAACTTTTTCTGATTCTGAACGTATATCAAGATTTTTTATATTCGTCGATATTTTGAAAATTTTTCTGAGTCTGAGCGTATATCAAGATTTTTTATATTCGTCGATACTTTGAAACTTTTTCTGATTCTGAACGTATATCAAGATTTTTTATATTCGTCGATATTTTGAAATTTTTTTTGAGTCTGAGCGTATATCAAGATTTTTTATATTCGTCGATACTTTTAAAATTTTTCTGAGTCTGAGCGTATATCAAGATTTTTTATATTCGTCGATACTTTGAAAATTTTTCTGAGTCTGAGCGTATATCAAGATTTTTTATATTCGTCGATACTTTGAAAATTTTTCTGATTCTGAACGTATATCAAGATTTTTTATATTCGTCGATACTTTGAAAATTTTTTTGAGTCTGAGCGTATATCAAGATTTTTTATATTCGTCGATACTTTGAAAAATTTTCTGAGTCTGAACGTATATCAAGATTTTTTATATTCGTCGATACTTTGAAAATTTGTTGAGTCTGAGCGTATATCAAGATTTTTTATATTCGTCGATACTTTGAAAATTTTTCTGAGTCTGAGCGTATATCAAGATTTTTATATTCGTCGATACTTTGAAAATTTTTCTGAGTCTGAGCGTATATCAAGATTTTTTATATTCGTCGATACTTTGAAACTTTTTCTGAGTCTGAGCGTATATCAAGATTTTTTATATTCGTCGATACTTTGAAAATTTGTTGAGTCTGAACGTATATCAAGATTATTTATATTCGTCGATACTTTGAAAATTTTTCTGAGTCTGAGCGTATATCAAGATTTTGTATATTCGTCGATATTTTGAAAATTTTTCTGAGTCTGAGCGTATATCAAGATTTTTTATATTCGTCGATACTTTGAAAATTTTTCTGATTCTGATCGTATATCAAGATTTTTTATATTCGTCGATACTTTGAAAATTTTTCTGAGTCTGAGCGTATATCAAGATTTTTTATATTCGTCGATACTTTGAAAATTTTTCTGAGTCTGAGCGTATATCAAGATTTTGTATATTCGTCGATATTTTGAAAATTTTTCTGAGTCTGAGCGTATATCAAGATTTTTTATATTCGTCGATACTTTGAAAATTTTTCTGAGTCTGAGCGTATATCAAGATTTTTTATATTCGTCGATACTTTGAAAATTTTTCTGAGTCTGATCGTATATCAAGATTTTTTATATTCGTCGATATTTTGAAAATTTTTCTGAGTCTGAGCGAATATCAAGATTTTTTATATTCGTCGATACTTTGAAAATGTTTCTGATTCTGAATGTATATCAAGATTTTTTATATTCGTCGATACTTTGAAAATTTTTCTGAGTCTGAGCGTATATCAAGATTTTTTATATTCGTCGATAAATTGAAAATTTTTCTGAGTCTGAGCGTATATCAAGATTTTTTATATTCGTCGATATTTTGAAAATTTTTCTGAGTCTGAGCGTATATCAAGATTTTTTATATTCGTCGATACTTTGAAAATTTTTCTGATTCTGATCGTATATCAAGATTTTGTATATTCGTCGATATTTTGAAAATTTTTCTGATTCTGATCGTATATCAAGATTTTTTATATTCGTCGATACTTTGAAAATGTTTCTGAGTCTGAGCGTATATCAAGATTTTTTATATTCGTCGATACTTTGAAAATTTTTCTGAGTCTGAGCGTATATCAAGATTTTGTATATTCGTCGATATTTTGAAAATTTTTCTGAGTCTGAGCGTATATCAAGATTTTTTATATTCGTCGATACTTTGAAAATTTTTCTGATTCTGATCGTATATCAAGATTTTGTATATTCGTCGATATTTTGAAAATTTTTCTGAGTCTGAGCGTATATCAAGATTTTTTATATTCGTCGATACTTTGAAAATGTTTCTGATTCTGAATGTATATCAAGATTTTTTATATTCGTCGATACTTTGAAAAATTTTTTGAGTCTGAGCGTATATCAAGATTTTTTATATTCGTCGATACTTTGAAAATTTTTCTGAGTCTGAGCGTATATCAAGATTTTTTATATTCGTCGATACTTTGAAAATTTTTCTGATTCTGATCGTATATCAAGATTTTTTATATTCGTCGATATTTTGAAAATTTTTCTGAGTCTGAGCGAAAATCAAGATTTTTTATATTCGTCGATATTTTGAAAATTTTTCTGAGTCTGAGCGAATATCAAGATTTTTTATATTCGTCGATATATTGAAAATTTTTCTGAGTCTGAGCGTATATCAAGATTTTTTATATTCGTCGATACTTTGAAAATTTTTCTGAGTCTGAGCGTATATCAAGATTTTTTATATTCGTCGATACTTTGAAAATGTTTCTGATTCTGAATGTATATCAAGATTTTTTATATTCGTCGATACTTTGAAAATTTTTTTGAGTCTGAGCGTATATCAAGATTTTTTATATTCGTCGATACTTTGAAAATTTTTCTGAGTCTGAGCGTATATCAAGATTTTTTATATTCGTCGATACTTTGAAAATTTTTCTGATTCTGATCGTATATCAAGATTTTTTATATTCGTCGATATTTTGAAAATTTTTCTGAGTCTGAGCGAAAATCAAGATTTTTTATATTCGTCGATATTTTGAAAATTTTTCTGAGTCTGAGCGAATATCAAGATTTTTTATATTCGTCGATATATTGAAAATTTTTCTGAGTCTGAGCGTATATCAAGATTTTTTATATTCGTCGATACTTTGAAAATTTTTCTGAGTCTGAGCGTATATCAAGATTTTGTATATTCGTCGATACTTTGAAAATTTTTCTGAGTCTGAGCGTATATCAAGATTTTTTATATTCGTCGATACTTTGAAAATTTTTTTGAGTCTGAGCGTATATCAAGATTTTTTATATTCGTCGATACTTTGAAAATTTTTCTGAGTCTGAGCGTATATCAAGATTTTTTATATTCGTCGATACTTTGAAAATTTTTCTGAGTCTGAGCGTATATCAAGATTTTTTATATTCGTCGATACTTTGAAAAATTTTCTGAGTCTGAGCGTATATCAAGATTTTTTATATTCGTCGATACTTTGAAAATTTTTCTGAGTCTGAGCGTATATCAAGATTTTTTATATTCGTCGATACTTTGAAAATTTTTCTGAGTCTGAGCGTATATCAAGATTTTTTATATTCGTCGATACTTTGAAAATTTTTCTGAGTCTGAGCGTTTATCAAGATTTTTTATATTCGTCGATACTTTGAAAATTTTTCTGAGTCTGAGCGTTTATCAAGATTTTTTATATTCCTCGATACTTTGAAAATTTTTCTGAGTCTGAGCGTATATCAAGATTTTTTATATTCGTCGATACTTTGAAAATTTTTCTGAGTCTGAGCGTATATCAAGATTTTTTATATTCGTCGATAAATTGAAAATTTTTCTGAGTCTGAGCGTATATCAAGATTTTTTATATTCGTCGATACTTTGAAAATTTTTCTGAGTCTGAGCGTATATCAAGATTTTTTATATTCGTCGATACTTTGAAAATTTTTCTGAGTCTGAGCGTATATCAAGATTTTTTATATTCGTCGATATTTTGAAAATTTTTCTGAGTCTGAGCGTATATCAAGATTTTTTATATTCGTCGATACTTTGAAAATTTTTCTGAGTCTGAGCGTATATCAAGATTTTGTATATTCGTCGATACTTTGAAAATTTTTCTGAGTCTGAGCGTATATCAAGATTTTTTATATTCGTCGATACTTTGAAAATTTTTTTGAGTCTGAGCGTATATCAAGATTTTTTATATTCGTCGATACTTTGAAAATTTTTCTGAGTCTGAGCGTATATCAAGATTTTGTATATTCGTCGATACTTTGAAAATTTTTCTGAGTCTGAGCGTATATCAAGATTTTTTATATTCGTCGATACTTTGAAAATTTTTTTGAGTCTGAGCGTATATCAAGATTTTTTATATTCGTCGATACTTTGAAAATTTTTCTGAGTCTGAGCGTATATCAAGATTTTTTATATTCGTCGATACTTTGAAAATTTTTCTGAGTCTGAGCGTATATCAAGATTTTTTATATTCGTCGATACTTTGAAAATTTTTCTGAGTCTGAGCGTATATCAAGATTTTTTATATTCGTCGATACTTTGAAAATTTTTCTGAGTCTGAGCGTATATCAAGATTTTTTATATTCGTCGATACTTTGAAAAATTTTCTGAGTCTGAGCGTATATCAAGATTTTGTATATTCGTCGATACTTTGAAAATTTTTCTGAGTCTGAGCGTATATCAAGATTTTTTATATTCGTCGATACTTTGAAAATTTTTCTGAGTCTGAGCGTTTATCAAGATTTTTTATATTCGTCGATACTTTGAAAAATTTTCTGAGTCTGAGCGTATATCAAGATTTTGTATATTCGTCGATACTTTGAAAATTTTTCTGAGTCTGAGCGTATATCAAGATTTTTTATATTCGTCGATACTTTGAAAATTTTTCTGAGTCTGAGCGTATATCAAGATTTTTTATATTCGTCGATACTTTGAAAATTTTTCTGAGTCTGAGCGTTTATCAAGATTTTTTATATTCGTCGATACTTTGAAAATTTTTCTGAGTCTGAGCGTTTATCAAGATTTTTTATATTCGTCGATACTTTGAAAATTTTTCTGAGTCTGAGCGTATATCAAGATTTTTTATATTCGTCGATACTTTGAAAATTTTTCTGAGTCTGATCGTATATCAAGATTTTTTATATTCGTCGATAAATTGAAAATTTTTCTGAGTCTGAGCGTATATCAAGATTTTTTATATTCGTCGATACTTTGAAAATTTTTCTGAGTCTGAGCGTATATCAAGATTTTTTATATTCGTCGATACTCTGAAAATTTTTCTGAGTCTGAGCGTATATCAAGATTTTTTATATTCGTCGATACTTTGAAAATTTTTCTGAGTCTGAGCGTATATCAAGATTTTTTATATTCGTCGATACTCTGAAAATTTTTCTGAGTCTGAGCGTATATCAAGATTTTTTATATTCGTCGATACTTTGAAAATTTGTTGAGTCTGAACGTATATCAAGATTTTTTATATTCGTCGATACTTTGAAAATTTTTCTGAGTCTGAGTGTATATCAAGATTTTGTATATTCGTCGATATTTTGAAAATTTTTCTGAGTCTGAGCGTATATCAAGATTTTTTATATTCGTCGATACTTTGAAAATTTTTCTGAGTCTGAGCGTATATCAAGATTTTTTATATTCGTCGATAAATTGAAAATTTTTCTGAGTCTGAGCGTATATCAAGATTTTTTATATTCGTCGATACTTTGAAAATTTTTCTGAGTCTGAGCGTATATCAAGATTTTTTATATTCGTCGATACTTTGAAAATTTTTCTGAGTCTGAGCGTATATCAAGATTTTTTATATTCGTCGATATTTTGAAAATTTTTCTGAGTCTGAGCGTATATCAAGATTTTTTATATTCGTCGATACTTTGAAAATTTTTCTGAGTCTGAGCGTATATCAAGATTTTGTATATTCGTCGATACTTTGAAAATTTTTCTGAGTCTGAGCGTATATCAAGATTTTTTATATTCGTCGATACTTTGAAAATTTTTTTGAGTCTGAGCGTATATCAAGATTTTTTATATTCGTCGATACTTTGAAAATTTTTCTGAGTCTGAGCGTATATCAAGATTTTGTATATTCGTCGATACTTTGAAAATTTTTCTGAGTCTGAGCGTATATCAAGATTTTTTATATTCGTCGATACTTTGAAAATTTTTTTGAGTCTGAGCGTATATCAAGATTTTTTATATTCGTCGATACTTTGAAAATTTTTCTGAGTCTGAGCGTATATCAAGATTTTTTATATTCGTCGATACTTTGAAAATTTTTCTGAGTCTGAGCGTATATCAAGATTTTTTATATTCGTCGATACTTTGAAAAATTTTCTGAGTCTGAGCGTATATCAAGATTTTTTATATTCGTCGATACTTTGAAAATTTTTCTGAGTCTGAGCGTATATCAAGATTTTTTATATTCGTCGATACTTTGAAAAATTTTCTGAGTCTGAGCGTATATCAAGATTTTGTATATTCGTCGATACTTTGAAAATTTTTCTGAGTCTGAGCGTATATCAAGATTTTTTATATTCGTCGATACTTTGAAAATTTTTCTGAGTCTGAGCGTATATCAAGATTTTTTATATTCGTCGATACTTTGAAAATTTTTCTGAGTCTGAGCGTTTATCAAGATTTTTTATATTCGTCGATACTTTGAAAATTTTTCTGAGTCTGAGCGTTTATCAAGATTTTTTATATTCGTCGATACTTTGAAAATTTTTCTGAGTCTGAGCGTATATCAAGATTTTTTATATTCGTCGATACTTTGAAAATTTTTCTGAGTCTGAGCGTATATCAAGATTTTTTATATTCGTCGATACTTTGAAAATTTTTCTGAGTCTGAGCGTATATCAAGATTTTTTATATTCGTCGATATTTTGAAAATTTTTCTGAGTCTGAGCGTATATCAAGATTTTTTATATTCGTCGATACTTTGAAAATTTTTCTGAGTCTGAGCGTATATCAAGATTTTTTATATTCGTCGATACTTTGAAAATTTTTCTGAGTCTGATCGTATATCAAGATTTTTTATATTCGTCGATAAATTGAAAATTTTTCTGAGTCTGAGCGTATATCAAGATTTTTTATATTCGTCGATACTTTGAAAATTTTTCTGAGTCTGAGCGTATATCAAGATTTTTTATATTCGTCGATACTCTGAAAATTTTTCTGAGTCTGAGCGTATATCAAGATTTTTTATATTCGTCGATACTTTGAAAATTTTTCTGAGTCTGAGCGTATATCAAGATTTTTTATATTCGTCGATACTCTGAAAATTTTTCTGAGTCTGAGCGTATATCAAGATTTTTTATATTCGTCGATACTTTGAAAATTTGTTGAGTCTGAACGTATATCAAGATTTTTTATATTCGTCGATACTTTGAAAATTTTTCTGAGTCTGAGTGTATATCAAGATTTTGTATATTCGTCGATATTTTGAAAATTTTTCTGAGTCTTAGCGTATATCAAGATTTTTTATATTCGTCGATACTTTGAAAATTTTTCTGAGTCTGAGCGTATATCAAGATTTTTTATATTCGTCGATACTTTGAAAATTTTTCTGAGTCTGAGCGTATATCAAGATTTTTTATATTCGTCGATACTTTGAAAATTTTTCTGAGTCTGAGCGTATATCAAGATTTTTTATATTCGTCGATACTTTGAAAATTTTTCTGATTCTGAACGTATATCAAGATTTTTTATATTCGTCGATATTTTGAAAATTTTTCTGAGTCTGAGCGTATATCAAGATTTTTTATATTCGTCGATACTTTGAAACTTTTTCTGATTCTGAACGTATATCAAGATTTTTTATATTCGTCGATATTTTGAAAATTTATCTGAGTCTGAGCGTATATCAAGATTTTTTATATTCGTCGATACTTTTAAAATTTTTCTGAGTCTGAGCGTATATCAAGATTTTTTATATTCGTCGATACTTTGAAAATTTTTCTGAGTCTGAGCGTATATCAAGATTTTTTATATTCGTCGATACTTTGAAAATGTTTCTGATTCTGAACGTATATCAAGATTTTTTATATTCGTCGATACTTTGAAAATTTTTTTGAGTCTGAGCGTATATCAAGATTTTTTATATTCGTCGATACTTTGAAAAATTTTCTGAGTCTGAACGTATATCAAGATTTTTTATATTCGTCGATACTTTGAAAATTTGTTGAGTCTGAGCGAATATCAAGATTTTTTATATTCGTCGATACTTTGAAAATTTTTCTGAGTCTGAGCGTATATCAAGATTTTTTATATTCGTCGATACTTTGAAAATTTTTCTGAGTCTGAGCGTATATCAAGATTTTTTATTTTCGTCGATACTTTGAAAATTTTTCTGAGTCTGAGCGTATATCAAGATTTTTTATATTCGTCGATACTTTGAAAATTTTTCTGAGTCTGAGCGTATATCAAGATTTTTTATTTTCGTCGATACTTTGAAAATTTTTCTGAGTCTGAACGTATATCAAGATTTTTAATATTCGTCGATACTTTGAAAATTTTTCTGAGTCTGAGCGTATATCAAGATTTTTTATATTCGTCGATACTTTGAAAATTTGTTGAGTCTGAGCGTATATCAAGATTTTTTATATTCGTCGATACTTTGAAAATTTTTCTGAGTCTGAGCGTATATCAAGATTTTTTATATTCGTCGATACTTTGAAACTTTTTCTGAGTCTGAGCGTATATCAAGATTTTTTATATTCGTCGATACTTTGAAAATTTATCTGAGTCTGAGCGTATATCAAGATTTTTTATATTCGTCGATACTTTGAAAATTTGTTGAGTCTGAACGTATATCAAGATTTTTTATATTCGTCGATACTTTGAAAATTTGTTGAGTCTGAGCGTATATCAAGATTTTTTATTTTCGTCGATACTTTGAAACTTTTTCTGAGTCTGAACGTATGTATATCAAGATTTTTTATATTCGTCGATACTTTGAAAATTTTTCTGAGTCTGAGCGTATATCAAGATTTTTTATATTCGTCGATACTTTGAAAATTTTTCTGAGTCTGAGCGTATATCAAGATTTTTTATTTTCGTCGATACTTTGAAAATTTTTCTGAGTCTGAACGTATATCAAGATTTTTAATATTCGTCGATACTTTGAAAATTTTTCTGAGTCTGAGCGTATATCAAGATTTTTTATATTCGTCGATACTTTGAAAATTTGTTGAGTCTGAGCGTATATCAAGATTTTTTATATTCGTCGATACTTTGAAAATTTTTCTGAGTCTGAGCGTATATCAAGATTTTTTATATTCGTCGATACTTTGAAACTTTTTCTGAGTCTGAGCGTATATCAAGATTTTTTATATTCGTCGATACTTTGAAAATTTATCTGAGTCTGAGCGTATATCAAGATTTTTTATATTCGTCGATACTTTGAAAATTTGTTGAGTCTGAACGTATATCAAGATTTTTTATATTCGTCGATACTTTGAAAATTTTTCTGAGTCTGAGCGTATATCAAGATTTTTTATTTTCGTCGATACTTTGAAAATTTTTCTGAGTCTGAGCGTATATCAAGATTTTTTATATTCGTCGATACTTTGAAAATTTTTCTGAGTCTGAGCGTATATCAAGATTTTTTATATTCGTCGATACTTTGAAAATTTTTCTGAGTCTGAGCGTATATCAAGATTTTTTATTTTCGTCGATACTTTGAAAATTTTTCTGAGTCTGAGCGTATATCAAGATTTTTTATATTCGTCGATATTTTGAAAAATTTTCTGAGTCTGAGCGTATATCAAGATTTTTTATATTCGTCGATACTTTGAAAATTTTTCTGAGTCTGAGCGTATATCAAGATTTTTTATATTCGTCGATACTTTGAAAATTTTTCTGAGTCTGAGCGTATATCAAGATTTTTTATTTTCGTCGATAAATTGAAAATTTTTCTGAGTCTGAGCGTATATCAAGATTTTTTATATTCGTCGATACTTTGAAACTTTTTCTGAGTCTGAGCGTATATCAAGATTTTTTATATTCGTCGATACTTTGAAAATTTTTCTGAGTCTGAGCGTATATCAAGATTTTTTATATTCGTCGATAAATTGAAAATTTTTCTGAGTCTGAGCGTATATCAAGATTTTTTATATTCGTCGATACTTTGAAAATTTGTTGAGTCTGAACGTATATCAAGATTTTTTATATTCGTCGATACTTTGAAAATTTTTCTGAGTCTGAGCGTATATCAAGATTTTTTATATTCGTCGATATTTTGAAAAATTTTCTGAGTCTGAGCGTATATCAAGATTTTTTATATTCGTCGATACTTTGAAAATTTGTTGAGTCTGAGCGTATATCAAGATTTTTTATATTCGTCGATACTTTGAAAATTTGTTGAGTCTGAGCGTATATCAAGATTTTTTATTTTCGTCGATAAATTGAAAATTTTTCTGAGTCTGAGCGTATATCAAGATTTTTTATATTCGTCGATACTTTGAAACTTTTTCTGAGTCTGAGCGTATATCAAGATTTTTTATATTCGTCGATACTTTGAAAATTTGTTGAGTCTGAACGTATATCAAGATTTTTTATATTCGTCGATAAATTGAAAATTTTTCTGAGTCTGAGCGTATATCAAGATTTTTTATATTCGTCGATACTTTGAAAATTTTTCTGAGTCTGAACGTATATCAAGATTTTTTATATTCGTCGATACTTTGAAAATTTTTCTGAGTCTGAGCGTATATCAAGATTTTTTATATTCGTCGATATTTTGAAAAATTTTCTGAGTCTGAGCGTATATCAAGATTTTTTATATTCGTCGATACTTTGAAAATTTTTCTGAGTCTGAGCGTATATCAAGATTTTTTATATTCGTCGATACTTTGAAAATTTGTTGAGTCTGAGCGTATATCAAGATTTTTTATTTTCGTCGATAAATTGAAAATTTTTCTGAGTCTGAGCGTATATCAAGATTTTTTATATTCGTCGATACTTTGAAAATTTGTTGAGTCTGAACGTATATCAAGATTTTTTATATTCGTCGATAAATTGAAAATTTTTCTGAGTCTGAGCGTATATCAAGATTTTTTATATTCGTCGATATTTTGAACATTTTTCTGAGTCTGAGCGTATATCAAGATTTTTTATATTCGTCGATACTTTTAAAATTTTTCTGAGTCTGAGCGTATATCAAGATTTTTTATATTCGTCGATACTTTGAAAATTTTTCTGAGTCTGAACGTATATCAAGATTTTTTATATTCGTCGATACTTTGAAAATTTGTTGAGTCTGAGCGTATATCAAGATTTTTTATATTCGTCGATACTTTGAAAAATTTTCTGAGTCTGAGCGTATATCAAGATTTTTTATATTCGTCGATATTTTGAAAATTTTTCTGAGTCTGAGCGTATATCAAGATTTTTTATATTCGTCGATATTTTGAAAATTTTTCTGAGTCTGAGCGTATATCAAGATTTTTTATATTCGTCGATACTTTGAAAATTTTTCTGAGTCTGAGCGTATATCAAGATTTTTTATATTCGTCGATACTTTGAAAATTTTTCTGAGTCTGAGCGTATATCAAGATTTTTTATATTCGTCGATACTTTGAAAATTTTTCTGAGTCTGAACGTATATCAAGATTTTTTATATTCGTCGATATTTTGAAAATTTTTCTGAGTCTGAGCGTATATCAAGATTTTTTATATTCGTCGATAAATTGAAAATTTTTCTGAGTCTGAGCGTATATCAAGATTTTTTATATTCGTCGATATTTTGAAAATTTTTCTGAGTCTGAGCGTATATCAAGATTTTTTATATTCGTCGATACTTTGAAAATTTTTCTGAGTCTGAGCGTATATCAAGATTTTGTATATTCGTCGATATTTTGAAAATTTTTCTGAGTCTGAGCGTATATCAAAATTTTTTATATTCTTCGATACTTTGAAAATTTTTCTGAGTCTGAACGTATATCAAGATTTTGTATATTCGTCGATATTTTGAAAATTTTTCTGAGTCTGAGCGTATATCAAGATTTTTTATATTCGTCGATACTTTGAAAATTTTTCTGAGTCTGAGCGTATATCAAGATTTTTTATATTCGTCGATACTTTGAAAAATTTTCTGAGTCTGAACGTATATCAAGATTTTTTATATTCGTCGATACTTTGAAAATTTTTCTGAGTCTGAGCGTATATCAAGATTTTTTATATTCGTCGATACTTTGAAAATTTTTCTGAGTCTGAGCGTATATCAAGATTTTTTATATTCGTCGATACTTTGAAAATTTGTTGAGTCTGAGCGTATATCAAGATTTTTTATATTCGTCGATACTTTGAAAAATTTTCTGAGTCTGAGCGTATATCAAGATTTTTTATATTCGTCGATATTTTGAAAATTTTTCTGAGTCTGAGCGTATATCAAGATTTTTTATATTCGTCGATATTTTGAAAATTTTTCTGAGTCTGAGCGTATATCAAGATTTTTTATATTCGTCGATACTTTGAAAATTTTTCTGAGTCTGAGCGTATATCAAGATTTTTTATATTCGTCGATACTTTGAAAATTTTTCTGAGTCTGAACGTATATCAAGATTTTTTATATTCGTCGATATTTTGAAAATTTTTCTGAGTCTGAGCGTATATCAAGATTTTTTATATTCGTCGATAAATTGAAAATTTTTCTGAGTCTGAGCGTATATCAAGATTTTTTATATTCGTCGATATTTTGAAAATTTTTCTGAGTCTGAGCGTATATCAAGATTTTTTATATTCGTCGATACTTTGAAAATTTTTCTGAGTCTGAGCGTATATCAAGATTTTGTATATTCGTCGATATTTTGAAAATTTTTCTGAGTCTGAGCGTATATCAAAATTTTTTATATTCTTCGATACTTTGAAAATTTTTCTGAGTCTGAACGTATATCAAGATTTTGTATATTCGTCGATATTTTGAAAATTTTTCTGAGTCTGAGCGTATATCAAGATTTTTTATATTCGTCGATACTTTGAAAATTTTTCTGAGTCTGAGCGTATATCAAGATTTTTTATATTCGTCGATACTTTGAAAAATTTTCTGAGTCTGAACGTATATCAAGATTTTTTATATTCGTCGATACTTTGAAAATTTTTCTGAGTCTGAGCGTATATCAAGATTTTTTATATTCGTCGATACTTTGAAAATTTTTCTGAGTCTGAGCGTATATCAAGATTTTTTATATTCGTCGATACTTTGAAAATTTTTCTGAGTCTGAGCGTATATCAAGATTTTTTATATTCGTCGATACTTTGAAAATTTTTTTGAGTCTGAGCGTATATCAAGATTTTTTATATTCGTCGATACTTTGAAAAATTTTCTGAGTCTGAACGTATATCAAGATTTTTTATATTCGTCGATACTTTGAAAATTTGTTGAGTCTGAGCGTATATCAAGATTTTTTATTTTCGTCGATACTTTGAAACTTTTTCTGAGTCTGAACGTATATCAAGATTTTTTATATTCGTCGATACTTTGAAAATTTTTCTGAGTCTGAGCGTATATCAAGATTTTTTATATTCGTCGATACTTTGAAAATTTTTCTGAGTGTGAGCGTATATCAAGATTTTTTATTTTCGTCGATACTTTGAAAATTTTTCTGAGTCTGAACGTATATCAAGATTTTTTATATTCGTCGATACTTTGAAAATTTGTTGAGTCTGAGCGTATATCAAGATTTTTTATAATCGTCGATACTTTGAAAATTTTTCTGAGTCTGAGCGTATATCAAGATTTTTTATATTCGTCGATACTTTGAAACTTTTTCTGAGTCTGAGCGTATATCAAGATTTTTTATATTCGTCGATACTTTGAAAATTTATCTGAGTCTGAGCGTATATCAAGATTTTTTATATTCGTCGATACTTTGAAAATTTGTTGAGTCTGAACGTATATCAAGATTTTTTATATTCGTCGATACTTTGAAAATTTTTCTGAGTCGGAGCGTATATCAAGATTTTTTATTTTCGTCGATACTTTGAAAATTTTTCTGAGTCTGAGCGTATATCAAGATTTTTTATATTCGTCGATACTTTGAAAATTTTTCTGAGTCTGAGCGTATATCAAGATTTTTTATATTCGTCGATACTTTGAAAATTTTTCTGAGTCTGAGCGTATATCAAGATTTTGTATATTCGTCGATATTTTGAAAATTTTTCTGAGTCTGAGCGTATATCAAGATTTTTTATATTCGTCGATATTTTGAAACTTTTTCTGAGTCTGAGCGTATATCAAGATTTTTTATATTCGTATATATTTTGAAAATTTTTCTGAGTCTGAGCGTATATCAAGATTTTTTATATTCGTCGATACTTTGAAAATTTTTCTGAGTCTGAGCGTATATCAAGATTTTTTATATTCGTCGATACTTTGAAAATTTTTCTGAGTCTGAGCGTATATCAAGATTTTTTATATTCGTCGATACTCTGAAACTTTTTCTGAGTCTGAGCGTATATCAAGATTTTTTATATTCGTCGATACTTTGAAAATTTTTCTGAGTCTGAGCGTATATCAAGATTTTTTATATTCGTCGATACTTTGAAAATTTTTCTGAGTCTGAGCGTATATCAAGATTTTTTATATTCGTCGATACTTTGAAAATTTTTCTGAGTCTGAGCGTATATCAAGATTTTTTATATTCGTCGATACTTTGAAAATTTGTTGAGTCTGAACGTATATCAAGATTTTTTATATTCGTCGATACTTTGAAAATTTGTTGAGTCCGAACGTATATCAAGATTTTTTATATTCGTCGATACTTTGAAAATTTGTTGAGTCTGAACGTATATCAAGATTTTTTATATTCGTCGATACTTTGAAAATTTTTCTGAGTCTGAGCGTATATCAAGATTTTTTATATTCGTCGATATTTTGAAAATTTTTCTGAGTCTGAGCGTATATCAAGATTTTTTATATTCGTCGATACTTTGAAAATTTTTCTGAGTCTGAACGTATATCAAGATTTTTTATATTCGTCCATACTTTGAAAAATTTTCTGAGTCTGAGCGTATATCAAGATTTTTTATATTCGTCGATAAATTGAAAATTTTTCTGAGTCTGAGCGTATATCAAGATTTTTTATATTCGTCGATATTTTGAAAATTTTTCTGAGTCTGAGCGTATATCAAGATTTTTTATATTCGTCGATACTTTGAAAATTTTTCTGAGTCTGAACGTATATCAAGATTTTTTATATTCGTCCATACTTTGAAAAATTTTCTGAGTCTGAGCGTATATCAAGATTTTTTATATTCGTCGATAAATTGAAAATTTTTCTGAGTCTGAGCGTATATCAAGATTTTTTATATTCGTCGATATTTTGAAAATTTTTCTGAGTCTGAGCGTATATCAAGATTTTTTATATTCGTCGATACTTTGAAAATTTTTCTGAGTCTGAGCGTATATCAAGATTTTTTATATTCGTCGATACTTTGAAAATTTTTCTGAGTCTGAGCGTATATCAAGATTTTTTATATTCGTCGATATTTTGAAAATTTTTCTGAGTCTGAACGTATATCAAGATTTTTTATATTCGTCGATACTTTGAAAATTTTTCTGAGTCTGAGCGTATATCAAGATTTTTTATATTCGTCGATAAATTGAAAATTTTTCTGAGTCTGAGCGTATATCAAGATTTTTTATATTCGTCGATATTTTGAAAATTTTTCTGAGTCTGAGCGTATATCAAGATTTTTTATATTCGTCGATATTTTGAAAATTTTTCTGAGTCTGAGCGTATATCAAGATTTTTTATATTCGTCGATACTTTGAAAATTTGTTGAGTCTGAACGTATATCAAGATTTTTTATATTCGTCGATACTTTGAAAATTTTTCTGAGTCTGAGCGTATATCAAGATTTTTTATATTCGTCGATAAATTGAAAATTTTTCTGAGTCTGAGCGTATATCAAGATTTTTTATATTCGTCGATATTTTGAAAATTTTTCTGAGTCTGAGCGTATATCAAGATTTTTTATATTCGTCGATAAATTGAAAATTTTTCTGATTCTGAGCGTATATCAAGATTTTTTATATTCGTCGATACTTTGAAAATTTGTTGAGTCTGAACGTATATCAAGATTTTTTATATTCGTCGATACTTTGAAAATTTTTCTGAGTCTGAGCGTATATCAAGATTTTTTATATTCGTCGATAAATTGAAAATTTTTCTGAGTCTGAGCGTATATCAAGATTTTTTATATTCGTCGATAAATTGAAAATTTTTCTGAGTCTGAGCGTATATCAAGATTTTTTATATTCGTCGATATTTTGAAAATTTTTCTGAGTCTGAGCGTATATCAAGATTTTTTATATTCGTCGATACTTTGAAAATTTGTTGAGTCTGAACGTATATCAAGATTTTTTATATTCGTCGATACTTTGAAAATTTTTCTGAGTCTGAGCGTATATCAAGATTTTTTATATTCGTCGATACTTTGAAACTTTTTCTGAGTCTGAGCGTATATCAAGATTTTGTATATTCGTCGATACTTTGAAAAATTTTCTGAGTCTGAGCGTATATCAAGATTTTTTATATTCGTCGATAAATTGAAAATTTTTCTGAGTCTGAACGTATATCAAGATTTTTTATATTCGTCGATATTTTGAAAATTTTTCTGAGTCTGAGCGTATATCAAGATTTTTTATATTCGTCGATACTTTGAAAATTTTTCTGAGTCTGAGCGTATATCAAGATTTTTTATATTCGTCGATACTTTGAAAATTTTTCTGAGTCTGAGCGTATATCAAGATTTTTTATATTCGTCGATACTTTTAAAATTTTTCTGAGTCTGAGCGTATATCAAGATTTTGTATATTCGTCGATATTTTGAAAATTTTTCTGAGTCTGAGCGTATATCAAGATTTTTTATATTCGTCGATACTTTGAAAATTTGTTGAGTCTGAGCGTATATCAAGATTTTTTATATTCGTCGATACTTTGAAAATTTTTCTGAGTCTGAGCGTATATCAAGATTTTTTATATTCGTCGATTCTTTGAAACTTTTTCTGATTCTGAACGTATATCAAGATTTTTTATATTCGTCGATACTTTTAAAATTTTTCTGAGTCTGAGCGTATATCAAGATTTTGTATATTCTTCGATATTTTGAAAATTTTTCTGAGTCTGAGCGTATATCAAGATTTTGTATATTCGTCGATATTTTGAAAATTTTTCTGAGTCTGAGCGTATATCAAGATTTTTTATATTCGTCGATACTTTGAAAATTTGTTGAGTCTGAGCGTATATCAAGATTTTTTATATTCGTCGATACTTTTAAAATTTTTCTGAGTCTGAGCGTATATCAAGATTTTTTATATTCGTCGATACTTTGAAAATTTTTCTGAGTCTGAGCGTATATCAAGATTTTTTATATTCGTCGATACTTTGAAAATTTTTCTGAGTCTGAGCGTATATCAAGATTTTTTATATTCGTCGATACTTTGAAAATTTGTTGAGTCTGAGCGTATATCAAGATTATTTATTTTCGTCGATACTTTGAAAATTTTTTTGAGTCTGAGCGTATATCAAGATTTTTTATATTCGTCGATACTTTGAAAATTTTTCTGAGTCTGAGCGTATATCAAGATTTTTTATATTCGTCGATTCTTTGAAACTTTTTCTGATTCTGAACGTATATCAAGATTTTTTATATTCGTCGATACTTTGAAAATTTTTTTGAGTCTGAGCGTATATCAAGATTTTTTATATTCGTCGATACTTTGAAAATTTTTCTGAGTCTGAGCGTATATCAAGATTTTTTATATTCGTCGATACTTTGAAAATTTGTTGAGTCTGAGCGTATATCAAGATTTTTTATATTCGTCGATACTTTTAAAATTTTTCTGAGTCTGAGCGTATATCAAGATTTTTTATATTCGTCGATACTTTGAAAATTTGTTGAGTCTGAGCGTAAATCAAGATTTTTTATATTCGTCGATACTTTGAAAATTTTTCTGAGTCTGAGCGTATATCAAGATTTTTTATATTCGTCGATACTTTGAAACTTTTTCTGATTCTGAACGTATATCAAAATTTTTTATATTCGTCGATACTTTGAAACTTTTTCTGAGTCTGAACGTATATCAAGATTTTGTATATTCGTCGATACTTTGAAAATTTGTTGAGTCTGAGCGTATATCAAGATTTTTTATATTCGTCGATACTTTGAAAATTTTTCTGAGTCTGAGCGTATATCAAGATTTTTTATATTCGTCGATACTTTGAAACTTTTTCTGATTCTGAGCGTATATCAAGATTTTTTATATTCGTCGATACTTTGAAACTTTTTCTGATTCTGAACGTATATCAAAATTTTTTATATTCGTCGATACTTTGAAAATTTTTCTGAGTCTGAGCGTATATCAAGATTTTTTATATTCGTCGATACTTTGAAAATTTTTCTGAGTCTGAGCGTATATCAAGATTTTTTATATTCGTCGATACTTTGAAAATTTTTCTGAGTCTGAGCGTATATCAAGATTTTTTATATTCGTCGATACTTTGAAAATTTGTTGAGTCTGAGCGTATATCAAGATTATTTATTTTCGTCGATACTTTGAAAATTTTTCTGAGTCTGAGCGTATATCAAGATTTTTTATATTCGTCGGTACTTTGAAAATTTTTCTGAGTCTGAGCGTATATCAAGATTTTTTATATTCGTCGATACTTTGAAAATTTGTTGAGTCTGAGCGTATATCAAGATTTTTTATATTCGTCGATATTTTGAAAATTTTTCTGAGTCTGAGCGTATATCAAGATTTTTTATATTCGTCGGTACTTTGAAAATTTTTCTGAGTCTGAGCGTATATCAAGATTTTTTATATTCGTCGATACTTTGAAAATTTGTTGAGTCTGAGCGTATATCAAGATTTTTTATATTCGTCGATACTTTGAAACTTTTTCTGATTCTGAACGTATATCAAGATTTTTTATATTCGTCGATACTTTGAAAATTTTTCTGAGTCTGAGCGTATATCAAGATTTTTTATATTCGTCGATACTTTGAAAATTTTTCTGAGTCTGAGCGTATATCAAGATTTTTTATATTCTTCGATACTTTGAAAATTTGTTGAGTCTGAGCGTATATCAAGATTTTTTATATTCGTCGATACTTTGAAAATTTGTTGAGTCTGAGCGTATATCAAGATTTTTTATATTCGTCGGTACTTTGAAAATTTTTCTGAGTCTGAGCGTATATCAAGATTTTTTATATTCGTCGATACTTTGAAAATTTGTTGAGTCTGAGCGTATATCAAGATTTTTTATATTCGTCGATACTTTTAAAATTTTTCTGAGTCTGAGCGTATATCAAGATTTTTTATATTCGTCGATACTTTGAAAATTTGTTGAGTCTGAGCGTATATCAAGATTTTTTATATTCGTCGATACTTTGAAAATTTTTCTGAGTCTGAGCGTATATCAAGATTTTTTATATTCTTCGATACTTTGAAAATTTGTTGAGTCTGAGCGTATATCAAGATTTTTTATATTCGTCGATACTTTTAAAATTTTTCTGAGTCTGAGCGTATATCAAGATTTTTTATATTCGTCGATACTTTGAAAATTTGTTGAGTCTGAGCGTATATCAAGATTTTTTATATTCGTCGATACTTTGAAAATTTGTTGAGTCTGAGCGTATATCAAGATTTTTTATATTCGTCGATACTTTGAAAATTTGTTGAGTCTGAGCGTATATCAAGATTTTTTATATTCGTCGATACTTTGAAAATTTGTTGAGTCTGAGCGTATATCAAGATTTTTTATATTCGTCGATACTTTGAAAATTTTTCTGAGTCTGAGCGTATATCAAGATTTTTTATATTCGTCGATACTTTGAAAATTTTTCTGAGTCTGAGCGTATATCAAGATTTTTTATATTCGTCGATACTTTGAAAATTTGTTGAGTCTGAGCGTATATCAAGATTTTTTATATTCGTCGATACTTTGAAAATTTGTTGAGTCTGAGCGTATATCAAGATTTTTTATATTCGTCGATACTTTGAAAATTTTTCTGAGTCTGAGCGTATATCAAGATTTTTTATATTCGTCGATACTTTGAAAATTTTTCTGAGTCTGAGCGTATATCAAGATTTTTTATATTCGTCGATACTTTGAAAATTTTTCTGAGTCTGAGCGTATATCAAGATTTTTTATATTCGTCGATACTTTGAAAATTTGTTGAGTCTGAGCGTATATCAAGATTTTTTATATTCGTCGATACTTTGAAAATTTTTCTGAGTCTGAGCGTATATCAAGATTTTTTATATTCGTCGATACTTTGAAAATTTTTCTGAGTCTGAGCGTATATCAAGATTTTTTATATTCGTCGATACTTTGAAACTTTTTCTGATTCTGAACGTATATCAAAATTTTTTATATTCATCGATACTTTGAAACTTTTTCTGAGTCTGAACGTATATCAAGATTTTGTATATTCGTCGATATTTTGAAAATTTTTCTGAGTCTGAGCGTATATCAAGATTTTTTATATTCGTCGATACTTTGAAAATTTGTTGAGTCTGAGCGTATATCAAGATTTTTTATATTCGTCGATACTTTGAAAATTTGTTGAGTCTGAGCGTATATCAAGATTTTTTATATTCGTCGATACTTTGAAAATTTTTCTGAGTCTGAGCGTATATCAAGATTTTTTATATTCGTCGATACTTTGAAAATTTTTCTGAGTCTGAGCGTATATCAAGATTTTTTATATTCGTCGATACTTTGAAAATTTTTCTGAGTCTGAGCGTATATCAAGATTTTTTATATTCGTCGATACTTTGAAAATTTGTTGAGTCTGAGCGTATATCAAGATTTTTTATATTCGTCGATACTTTGAAAATTTTTCTGAGTCTGAGCGTCGATTCGTCGATACTTTGAAAATTTGTTGAGTCTGAGCGTATATCAAGATTTTTTATATTCGTCGATACTTTGAAAATTTTTCTGAGTCCGACCGTATATCAAGATTTTTTATATTCGTCGATACTTTGAAAATTTTTCTGAGTCTGAGCGTATATCAAGATTTTTTATATTCGTCGATACTTTGAAAATTTGTTGAGTCTGAGCGTATATCAAGATTTTTTATATTCGTCGATACTTTGAAAATTTGTTGAGTCTGAGCGTATATCAAGATTTTTTATATTCGTCGATACTTTGAAAATTTGTTGAGTCTGAGCGTATATCAAGATTTTTTATATTCGTCGATACTTTGAAAATTTGTTGAGTCTGAGCGTATATCAAGATTTTTTATATTCGTCGATACTTTGAAAATTTTTCTGAGTCTGAGCGTATATCAAGATTTTTTATATTCGTCGATACTTTGAAAATTTTTCTGAGTCCGACCGTATATCAAGATTTTTTATATTCGTCGATACTTTTAAAATTTTTCTGAGTCTGAGCGTATATCAAGATTTTTTATATTCGTCGATACTTTGAAAATTTGTTGAGTCTGAGCGTATATCAAGATTTTTTATATTCGTCGATACTTTGAAAATTTTTCTGAGTCTGAGCGTATATCAAGATTTTTTATATTCTTCGATACTTTGAAAATTTGTTGAGTCTGAGCGTATATCAAGATTTTTTATATTCGTCGATACTTTGAAAATTTGTTGAGTCTGAGCGTATATCAAGATTTTTTATATTCGTCGATACTTTGAAAATTTGTTGAGTCTGAGCGTATATCAAGATTTTTTATATTCGTCGATACTTTGAAAATTTGTTGAGTCTGAGCGTATATCAAGATTTTTTATATTCGTCGATACTTTGAAAATTTGTTGAGTCTGAGCGTATATCAAGATTTTTTATATTCGTCGATACTTTGAAAATTTTTCTGAGTCTGAGCGTATATCAAGATTTTTTATATTCGTCGATACTTTGAAAATTTTTCTGAGTCTGAGCGTATATCAAGATTTTTTATATTCGTCGATACTTTGAAAATTTTTCTGAGTCTGAGCGTATATCAAGATTTTTTATATTCGTCGATACTTTGAAAATTTGTTGAGTCTGAGCGTATATCAAGATTTTTTATATTCGTCGATACTTTGAAAATTTTTCTGAGTCTGAGCGTATATCAAGATTTTTTATATTCGTCGATACTTTGAAAATTTTTCTGAGTCTGAGCGTATATCAAGATTTTTTATATTCGTCGATACTTTGAAAATTTGTTGAGTCTGAGCGTATATCAAGATTTTTTATATTCGTCGATACTTTGAAAATTTGTTGAGTCTGAGCGTATATCAAGATTTTTTATATTCGTCGATACTTTGAAAATTTGTTGAGTCTGAGCGTATATCAAGATTTTTTATATTCGTCGATACTTTGAAAATTTGTTGAGTCTGAGCGTATATCAAAATTTTTTATATTCGTCGATACTTTGAAAATTTGTTGAGTCTGAGCGTATATCAAGATTTTTTATATTCGTCGATACTTTGAAAATTTGTTGAGTCTGAGCGTATATCAAGATTTTTTATATTCGTCGATACTTTGAAAATTTGTTGAGTCTGAGCGTATATCAAGATTTTTTATATTCGTCGATACTTTGAAAATTTGTTGAGTCTGAGCGTATATCAAGATTTTTTATATTCGTCGATACTTTGAAAATTTTTCTGAGTCTGAGCGTATATCAAGATTTTTTATATTCGTCGATACTTTGAAAATTTTTCTGAGTCTGAGCGTATATCAAGATTTTTTATATTCGTCGATACTTTGAAAATTTGTTGAGTCTGAGCGTATATCAAGATTTTTTATATTCGTCGATACTTTGAAAATTTGTTGAGTCTGAGCGTATATCAAGATTTTTTATATTCGTCGATACTTTGAAAATTTTTCTGAGTCTGAGCGTATATCAAGATTTTTTATATTCGTCGATACTTTGAAAATTTGTTGAGTCTGAGCGTATATCAAGATTTTTTATATTCGTCGATACTTTGAAAATTTGTTGAGTCTGAGCGTATATCAAGATTTTTTATATTCGTCGATACTTTGAAAATTTGTTGAGTCTGAGCGTATATCAAGATTTTTTATATTCGTCGATACTTTGAAAATTTGTTGAGTCTGAGCGTATATCAAGATTTTTTATATTCGTCGATACTTTGAAAATTTGTTGAGTCTGAGCGTATATCAAGATTTTTTATATTCGTCGATACTTTGAAAATTTGTTGAGTCTGAGCGTATATCAAGATTTTTTATATTCGTCGATACTTTGAAAATTTGTTGAGTCTGAGCGTATATCAAGATTTTTTATATTCGTCGATACTTTGAAAATTTTTCTGAGTCTGAGCGTATATCAAGATTTTTTATATTCGTCGATACTTTGAAAATTTTTCTGAGTCTGAGCGTATATCAAGATTTTTTATATTCGTCGATACTTTGAAAATTTGTTGAGTCTGAGCGTATATCAAGATTTTTTATATTCGTCGATACTTTGAAAATTTGTTGAGTCTGAGCGTATATCAAGATTTTTTATATTCGTCGATACTTTGAAAATTTGTTGAGTCTGAGCGTATATCAAGATTTTTTATATTCGTCGATACTTTGAAAATTTGTTGAGTCTGAGCGTATATCAAGATTTTTTATATTCGTCGATACTTTGAAAATTTTTCTGAGTCTGAGCGTATATCAAGATTTTTTATATTCGTCGATACTTTGAAAATTTTTCTGAGTCTGAGCGTATATCAAGATTTTTTATATTCGTCGATACTTTGAAAATTTGTTGAGTCTGAGCGTATATCAAGATTTTTTATTTTCGTCGATACTTTGAAAATTTGTTGAGTCTGAGCGTATATCAAGATTTTTTATATTCGTCGATACTTTGAAAATTTTTCTGAGTCTGAGCGTATATCAAGATTTTTTATATTCGTCGATACTTTGAAAATTTTTCTGAGTCTGAGCGTATATCAAGATTTTTTATATTCGTCGATACTTTGAAAATTTTTCTGAGTCTGAGCGTATATCAAGATTTTTTATATTCGTCGATACTTTGAAAATTTGTTGAGTCTGAGCGTATATCAAGATTTTTTATATTCGTCGATACTTTGAAAATTTTTCTGAGTCTGAGCGTATATCAAGATTTTTTATATTCGTCGATACTTTGAAAATTTTTCTGAGTCTGAGCGTATATCAAGATTTTTTATATTCGTCGATACTTTGAAAATTTGTTGAGTCTGAGCGTATATCAAGATTTTTTATATTCGTCGATACTTTGAAAATTTTTCTGAGTCCGAGCGTATATCAAGATTTTTTATATTCGTCGATACTTTGAAAATTTTTCTGAGTCTGAGCGTATATCAAGATTTTTTATATTCGTCGATACTTTGAAACTTTTTCTGATTCTGAACGTATATCAAAATTTTTTATATTCATCGATACTTTGAAACTTTTTCTGAGTCTGAACGTATATCAAGATTTTGTATATTCGTCGATATTTTGAAAATTTTTCTGAGTCTGAGCGTATATCAAGATTTTTTATATTCGTCGATACTTTGAAAATTTGTTGAGTCTGAGCGTATATCAAGATTTTTTATATTCGTCGATACTTTGAAAATTTGTTGAGTCTGAGCGTATATCAAGATTTTTTATATTCGTCGATACTTTGAAAATTTTTCTGAGTCTGAGCGTATATCAAGATTTTTTATATTCGTCGATACTTTGAAAATTTTTCTGAGTCTGAGCGTATATCAAGATTTTTTATATTCGTCGATACTTTGAAAATTTTTCTGAGTCTGAGCGTATATCAAGATTTTTTATATTCGTCGATACTTTGAAAATTTGTTGAGTCTGAGCGTATATCAAGATTTTTTATATTCGTCGATACTTTGAAAATTTTTCTGAGTCTGAGCGTCGATTCGTCGATACTTTGAAAATTTGTTGAGTCTGAGCGTATATCAAGATTTTTTATATTCGTCGATACTTTGAAAATTTTTCTGAGTCCGACCGTATATCAAGATTTTTTATATTCGTCGATACTTTGAAAATTTTTCTGAGTCTGAGCGTATATCAAGATTTTTTATATTCGTCGATACTTTGAAAATTTTTCTGAGTCTGAGCGTATATCAAGATTTTTTATATTCGTCGATACTTTGAAACTTTTTCTGATTCTGAACGTATATCAAAATTTTTTATATTCGTCGATACTTTGAAACTTTTTCTGAGTCTGAACGTATATCAAGATTTTGTATATTCGTCGATATTTTGAAAATTTTTCTGAGTCTGAGCGTATATCAAGATTTTTTATATTCGTCGATACTTTGAAAATTTGTCGAGTCTGAGCGTATATCAAGATTTTTTATATTCGTCGATACTTTGAAAATTTGTTGAGTCTGAGCGTATATCAAGATTTTTTATATTCGTCGATACTTTGAAAATTTTTCTGAGTCTGAGCGTATATCAAGATTTTTTATATTCGTCGATACTTTGAAAATTTTTCTGAGTCTGAGCGTATATCAAGATTTTTTATATTCGTCGATACTTTGAAAATTTTTCTGAGTCTGAGCGTATATCAAGATTTTTTATATTCGTCGATACTTTGAAAATTTGTTGAGTCTGAGCGTATATCAAGATTTTTTATATTCGTCGATACTTTGAAAATTTGTTGAGTCTGAGCGTATATCAAGATTTTTTATTTTCGTCGATACTTTGAAAATTTTTCTGAGTCTGAACGTATATCAAGATTTTTTATATTCGTCGATACTTTGAAAATTTTTCTGAGTCTGAGCGTATATCAAGATTTTTTATATTCGTCGATACTTTGAAAATTTTTCTGAGTCTGAGCGTATATCAAGATTTTTTATATTCGTCGATACTTTGAAAATTTTTCTGAGTCTGAGCGTATATCAAGATTTTTTATATTCGTCGATACTTTGAAAATTTTTCTGAGTCTGAACGTATATCAAGATTTTTTATATTCGTCGATACTTTGAAAATTTTTCTGAGTATGAGCGTATATCAAGATTTTTTATATTCGTCGATACTTTGAAAATTTGTTGAGTCTGAGCGTATATCAAGATTTTTTATATTCGTCGATACTTTGAAAATTTGTTGAGTCTGAACGTATATCAAGATTTTTTATATTCGTCGATACTTTGAAAATTTTTCTGAGTCTGAACGTATATCAAGATTTTTTATATTCGTCGATATTTTGAAAATTTTTCTGAGTCTGAGCGTATATCAAGATTTTTTATATTCGTCGATACTTTGAAAATTTGTTGAGTCTGAGCGTATATCAAGATTTTTTATATTCGTCGATACTTTGAAAATTTGTTGAGTCTGAGCGTATATCAAGATTTTTTATTTTCGTCGATACTTTGAAAATTTTTCTGAGTCTGAGCGAATATCAAGATTTTTTATATTCGTCGATACTTTGAAAATTTTTCTGAGTCTGAGCGTATATCAAGATTTTTTATATTCGTCGATACTTTGAAAATTTTTCTGAGTCTGAGCGTATATCAAGATTTTTTATATTCGTCGATACTTTGAAAATTTATCTGAGTTTGAGCGTATATCAAGATTTTTTATATTCGTCGATACTTTGAAAATTTGTTGAGTCTGAGCGTATATCAAGATTTTTTATATTCGTCGATACTTTGAAAATTTGTTGAGTCTGAGCGTATATCAAGATTTTTTATATTCGTCGATACTTTGAAAATTTGTTGAGTCTGAGCGTATATCAAGATTTTTTATTTTCGTCGATACTTTGAAAATTTATCTGAGTTTGAGCGTATATCAAGATTTTTTATATTCGTCGATACTTTGAAAATTTGTTGAGTCTGAGCGTATATCAAGATTTTTTATTTTCGTCGATACTTTGAAAATTTTTCTGAGTCTGAGCGAATATCAAGATTTTTTATATTCGTCGATACTTTGAAAATTTTTCTGAGTCTGAGCGAATATCAAGATTTTTTATATTCGTCGATACTTTGAAAATTTTTCTGAGTCTGAGCGTATATCAAGATTTTTTATATTCGTCGATACTTTGAAAATTTGTTGAGTCTGAGCGTATATCAAGATTTTTTATTTTCGTCGATACTTTGAAAATTTATCTGAGTTTGAGCGTATATCAAGATTTTTTATATTCGTCGATACTTTGAAAATTTGTTGAGTCTGAGCGTATATCAAGATTTTTTATTTTCGTCGATACTTTGAAAATTTATCTGAGTTTGAGCGTATATCAAGATTTTTTATATTCGTCGATACTTTGAAAATTTGTTGAGTCTGAGCGTATATCAAGATTTTTTATATTCGTCGATACTTTGAAAATTTGTTGAGTCTGAGCGTATATCAAGATTTTTTATATTCGTCGATACTTTGAAAATTTTTCTGAGTCTGAGCGAATATCAAGATTTTTTATATTCGTCGATACTTTGAAAATTTTTCTGAGTCTGAGCGTATATCAAGATTTTTTATATTCGTCGATACTTTGAAAATTTTTCTGAGTCTGAGCGTATATCAAGATTTTTTATATTCGTCGATACTTTGAAAATTTTTCTGAGTCTGAGCGAATATCAAGATTTTTTATATTCGTCGATACTTTGAAAATTTTTCTGAGTCTGAGCGTATATCAAGATTTTTTATATTCGTCGATACTTTGAAAATTTGTTGAGTCTGAGCGTATATCAAGATTTTTTATTTTCGTCGATACTTTGAAAATTTATCTGAGTTTGAGCGTATATCAAGATTTTTTATATTCGTCGATACTTTGAAAATTTGTTGAGTCTGAGCGTATATCAAGATTTTTTATTTTCGTCGATACTTTGAAAATTTTTCTGAGTCTGAGCGAATATCAAGATTTTTTATATTCGTCGATACTTTGAAAATTTTTCTGAGTCTGAGCGAATATCAAGATTTTTTATATTCGTCGATACTTTGAAAATTTTTCTGAGTCTGAGCGTATATCAAGATTTTTTATATTCGTCGATACTTTGAAAATTTGTTGAGTCTGAGCGTATATCAAGATTTTTTATATTCGTCGATACTTTGAAAATTTGTTGAGTCTGAGCGTATATCAAGATTTTTTATATTCGTCGATACTTTGAAAATTTGTTGAGTCTGAGCGTATATCAAGATTTTTTATATTCGTCGATACTTTGAAAATTTTTCTGAGTCTGAGCGAATATCAAGATTTTTTATATTCGTCGATACTTTGAAAATTTTTCTGAGTCTGAGCGTATATCAAGATTTTTTATATTCGTCGATACTTTGAAAATTTATCTGAGTCTGAGCGTATATCAAGATTTTTTATATTCGTCGATACTTTGAAAATTTTTCTGAGTCTGAGCGAATATCAAGATTTTTTATATTCGTCGATACTTTGAAAATTTTTCTGAGTCTGAGCGTATATCAAGATTTTTTATATTCGTCGATACTTTGAAAATTTTTCTGAGTCTGAGCGTATATCAAGATTTTTTATATTCGTCGATACTTTGAAAATTTTTCTGAGTCTGAGCGTATATCAAGATTTTTTATATTCGTCGATACTTTGAAAATTTTTCTGAGTCTGAGCGTATATCAAGATTTTTTATATTCGTCGATACTTTGAAAATTTGTTGAGTCTGAGCGTATATCAAGATTTTTTATATTCGTCGATACTTTGAAAATTTGTTGAGTCTGAGCGTATATCAAGATTTTTTATTTTCGTCGATACTTTGAAAATTTTTCTGAGTCTGAGCGAATATCAAGATTTTTTATATTCGTCGATACTTTGAAAATTTTTCTGAGTCTGAGCGTATATCAAGATTTTTTATATTCGTCGATACTTTGAAAATTTGTTGAGTCTGAGCGTATATCAAGATTTTTTATTTTCGTCGATACTTTGAAAATTTTTCTGAGTCTGAGCGAATATCAAGATTTTTTATATTCGTCGATACTTTGAAAATTTTTCTGAGTCTGAGCGTATATCAAGATTTTTTATATTCGTCGATACTTTGAAAATTTTTCTGAGTCTGAGCGTATATCAAGATTTTTTATATTCGTCGATACTTTGAAAATTTTTCTGAGTCTGAGCGTATATCAAGATTTTTTATATTCGTCGATACTTTGAAAATTTGTTGAGTCTGAGCGTATATCAAGATTTTTTATATTCGTCGATACTTTGAAAATTTTTCTGAGTCTGAGCGTATATCAAGATTTTTTATATTCGTCGATACTTTGAAAATTTGTTGAGTCTGAGCGTATATCAAGATTTTTTATTTTCGTCGATACTTTGAAAATTTATCTGAGTTTGAGCGTATATCAAGATTTTTTATATTCGTCGATACTTTGAAAATTTGTTGAGTCTGAGCGTATATCAAGATTTTTTATATTCGTCGATACTTTGAAAATTTTTCTGAGTCTGAGCGTATATCAAGATTTTTTATATTCGTCGATACTTTGAAAATTTGTTGAGTTTGAGCGTATATCAAGATTTTTTATTTTCGTCGATACTTTGAAAATTTTTCTGAGTCTGAGCGTATATCAAGATTTTTTATATTCGTCGATACTTTGAAAATTTTTCTGAGTCTGAGCGTATATCAAGATTTTTTATATTCGTCGATACTTTGAAAATTTTTCTGAGTCTGAGCGTATATCAAGATTTTTTATATTCGTCGATACTTTGAAAATTTTTCTGAGTCTGAGCGTATATCAAGATTTTTTATATTCGTCGATACTTTGAAAATTTGTTGAGTCTGAGCGTATATCAAGATTTTTTATTTTCGTCGATACTTTGAAAATTTTTCTGAGTCTGAGCGAATATCAAGATTTTTTATATTCGTCGATACTTTGAAAATTTTTCTGAGTCTGAGCGTATATCAAGATTTTTTATATTCGTCGATACTTTGAAAATTTTTCTGAGTCTGAGCGTATATCAAGATTTTTTATATTCGTCGATACTTTGAAAATTTATCTGAGTTTGAGCGTATATCAAGATTTTTTATATTCGTCGATACTTTGAAAATTTGTTGAGTCTGAGCGTATATCAAGATTTTTTATATTCGTCGATACTTTGAAAATTTTTCTGAGTCTGAGCGTATATCAAGATTTTTTATATTCGTCGATACTTTGAAAATTTGTTGAGTCTGAGCGTATATCAAGATTTTTTATATTCGTCGATACTTTGAAAATTTGTTGAGTCTGAGCGTATATCAAGATTTTTTATTTTCGTCGATACTTTGAAAATTTTTCTGAGTCTGAGCGTATATCAAGATTTTTTATATTCGTCGATACTTTGAAAATTTTTCTGAGTCTGAGCGTATATCAAGATTTTTTATATTCGTCGATACTTTGAAAATTTTTCTGAGTCTGAGCGTATATCAAGATTTTTTATATTCGTCGATACTTTGAAAATTTTTCTGAGTCTGAGCGTATATCAAGATTTTTTATATTCGTCGATACTTTGAAAATTTGTTGAGTCTGAGCGTATATCAAGATTTTTTATATTCGTCGATACTTTGAAAATTTATCTGAGTTTGAGCGTATATCAAGATTTTTTATATTCGTCGATACTTTGAAAATTTTTCTGAGTCTGAGCGTATATCAAGATTTTTTATATTCGTCGATACTTTGAAAATTTTTCTGAGTTTGAGCGTATATCAAGATTTTTTATATTCGTCGATACTTTGAAAATTTATCTGAGTTTGAGCGTATATCAAGATTTTTTATATTCGTCGATACTTTGAAAATTTTTCTGAGTCTGAGCGTATATCAAGATTTTTTATATTCGTCGATACTTTGAAAATTTGTTGAGTCTGAGCGTATATCAAGATTTTTTATATTCGTCGATACTTTGAAAATTTGTTGAGTCTGAGCGTATATCAAGATTTTTTATATTCGTCGATACTTTGAAAATTTATCTGAGTTTGAGCGTATATCAAGATTTTTTATATTCGTCGATACTTTGAAAATTTTTCTGAGTCTGAGCGTATATCAAGATTTTTTATATTCGTCGATACTTTGAAAATTTTTCTGAGTTTGAGCGTATATCAAGATTTTTTATATTCGTCGATACTTTGAAAATTTATCTGAGTTTGAGCGTATATCAAGATTTTTTATATTCGTCGATACTTTGAAAATTTTTCTGAGTCTGAGCGTATATCAAGATTTTTTATATTCGTCGATACTTTGAAAATTTGTTGAGTCTGAGCGTATATCAAGATTTTTTATATTCGTCGATACTTTGAAAATTTATCTGAGTTTGAGCGTATATCAAGATTTTTTATATTCGTCGATACTTTGAAAATTTTTCTGAGTCTGAGCGTATATCAAGATTTTTTATATTCGTCGATACTTTGAAAATTTGTTGAGTCTGAGCGTATATCAAGATTTTTTATTTTCGTCGATACTTTGAAAATTTTTCTGAGTCTGAGCGAATATCAAGATTTTTTATATTCGTCGATACTTTGAAAATTTTTCTGAGTCTGAGCGTATATCAAGATTTTTTATATTCGTCGATACTTTGAAAATTTGTTGAGTCTGAGCGTATATCAAGATTTTTTATATTCGTCGATACTTTGAAAATTTTTCTGAGTCTGAGCGTATATCAAGATTTTTTATATTCGTCGATACTTTGAAAATTTGTTGAGTCTGAGCGTATATCAAGATTTTTTATTTTCGTCGATACTTTGAAAATTTTTCTGAGTCTGAGCGAATATCAAGATTTTTTATATTCGTCGATACTTTGAAAATTTTTCTGAGTCTGAGCGTATATCAAGATTTTTTATATTCGTCGATACTTTGAAAATTTTTCTGAGTCTGAGCGTATATCAAGATTTTTTATATTCGTCGATACTTTGAAAATTTTTCTGAGTCTGAGCGTATATCAAGATTTTTTATATTCGTCGATACTTTGAAAATTTGTTGAGTCTGAGCGTATATCAAGATTTTTTATATTCGTCGATACTTTGAAAATTTGTTGAGTCTGAGCGTATATCAAGATTTTTTATATTCGTCGATACTTTGAAAATTTTTCTGAGTCTGAGCGTATATCAAGATTTTTTATATTCGTCGATACTTTGAAAATTTGTTGAGTCTGAGCGTATATCAAGATTTTTTATATTCGTCGATACTTTGAAAATTTTTCTGAGTCTGAGCGTATATCAAGATTTTTTATATTCGTCGATACTTTGAAAATTTGTTGAGTCTGAGCGTATATCAAGATTTTTTATATTCGTCGATACTTTGAAAATTTTTCTGAGTCTGAGCGTATATCAAGATTTTTTATATTCGTCGATACTTTGAAAATTTGTTGAGTCTGAGCGTATATCAAGATTTTTTATATTCGTCGATACTTTGAAAATTTGTTGAGTCTGAGCGTATATCAAGATTTTTTATATTCGTCGATACTTTGAAAATTTTTCTGAGTCTGAGCGTATATCAAGATTTTTTATATTCGTCGATACTTTGAAAATTTTTCTGAGTCTGAGCGTATATCAAGATTTTTTATATTCGTCGATGCTTTGAAAATTTGTTGAGTCTGAGCGTATATCAAGATTTTTTATATTCGTCGATACTTTGAAAATTTATCTGAGTTTGAGCGTATATCAAGATTTTTTATATTCGTCGATACTTTGAAAATTTGTTGAGTCTGAGCGTATATCAAGATTTTTTATATTCGTCGATACTTTGAAAATTTTTCTGAGTCTGAGCGTATATCAAGATTTTTTATATTCGTCGATACTTTGAAAATTTGTTGAGTCTGAGCGTATATCAAGATTTTTTATTTTCGTCGATACTTTGAAAATTTTTCTGAGTCTGAGCGTATATCAAGATTTTTTATATTCGTCGATACTTTGAAAATTTATCTGAGTTTGAGCGTATATCAAGATTTTTTATATTCGTCGATACTTTGAAAATTTATCTGAGTTTGAGCGTATATCAAGATTTTTTATATTCGTCGATACTTTGAAAATTTTTCTGAGTCTGAGCGTATATCAAGATTTTTTATATTCGTCGATACTTTGAAAATTTGTTGAGTCTGAGCGTATATCAAGATTTTTTATATTCGTCGATACTTTGAAAATTTATCTGAGTCTGAGCGTATATCAAGATTTTTTATATTCGTCGATACTTTGAAAATTTTTCTGAGTCTGAGCGTATATCAAGATTTTTTATATTCGTCGATACTTTGAAAATTTGTTGAGTCTGAACGTATATCAAGATTTTTTATATTCGTCGATACTTTGAAAATTTGTTGAGTCTGAACGTATATCAAGATTTTTTATATTCGTCGATACTTTGAAAATTTGTTGAGTCTGAGCGTATATCAAGATTTTTTATATTCGTCGATACTTTGAAAATTTTTCTGAGTCTGAACGTATATCAAGATTTTTTATATTCGTCGATATTTTGAAAATTTTTCTGAGTCTGAGCGTATATCAAGATTTTTTATATTCGTCGATAAATTGAAAATTTTTCTGAGTCTGAGCGTATATCAAGATTTTTTATATTCGTCGATATTTTGAAAATTTTTCTGAGTCTGAGCGTATATCAAGATTTTTTATATTCGTCGATACTTTGAAAATTTTTCTGAGTCTGAGCGTATATCAAGATTTTGTATATTCGTCGATATTTTGAAAATTTTTCTGAGTCTGAGCGTATATCAAGATTTTTTATATTCTTCGATACTTTGAAAATTTTTCTGAGTCTGAACGTATATCAAGATTTTGTATATTCGTCGATATTTTGAAAATTTTTCTGAGTCTGAGCGTATATCAAGATTTTTTATATTCGTCGATACTTTGAAAATTTGTTGAGTCTGAGCGTATATCAAGATTTTTTATTTTCGTCGATACTTTGAAAATTTGTTGAGTCTGAGCGTATATCAAGATTTTTTATATTCGTCGATACTTTGAAACTTTTTCTGAGTCTGAGCGTATATCAAGATTTTTTATATTCGTCGATACTTTGAAAATTTGTTGAGTCTGAACGTATATCAAGATTTTTTATATTCGTCGATACTTTGAAACTTTTTCTGAGTCTGAGCGTATATCAAGATTTTTTATATTCGTCGATACTTTGAAAATTTTTCTGAGTCTGAGCGTATATCAAGATTTTTTATTTTCGTCGATACTTTGAAAATTTGTTGAGTCTGAGCGTATATCAAGATTTTTTATAATCGTCGATACTTTGAAAATTTTTCTGAGTCTGAGCGTATATCAAGATTTTGTATATTCGTCGATAAATTGAAAATTTTTCTGAGTCTGAGCGTATATCAAGATTTTTTATATTCGTCGATATTTTGAAAATTTTTCTGAGTCTGAACGTATATCAAGATTTTTTATATTCGTCGATATTTTGAAAATTTTTCTGAGTCTGAGCGTATATCAAGATTTTTTATATTCGTCGATACTTTGAAAATTTTTCTGAGTCTGAGCGTATATCAAGATTTTCTATATTCGTCGATACTTTGAAAATTTTTCTGAGTCTGAACGTATATCAAGATTTTTTATATTCGTCGATATTTTGAAAATTTTTCTGAGTCTGAGCGTATATCAAGATTTTTTATATTCGTCGATAAATTGAAAATTTTTCTGAGTCTGAGCGTATATCAAGATTTTTTATATTCGTCGATATTTTGAAAATTTTTCTGAGTCTGAGCGTATATCAAGATTTTTTATATTCGTCGATACTTTGAAAATTTTTCTGAGTCTGAGCGTATATCAAGATTTTGTATATTCGTCGATATTTTGAAAATTTTTCTGAGTCTGAGCGTATATCAAGATTTTTTATATTCTTCGATACTTTGAAAATTTTTCTGAGTCTGAACGTATATCAAGATTTTGTATATTCGTCGATATTTTGAAAATTTTTCTGAGTCTGAGCGTATATCAAGATTTTTTATATTCGTCGATACTTTGAAAATTTGTTGAGTCTGAGCGTATATCAAGATTTTTTATATTCGTCGATACTTTGAAAATTTTTTTGAGTCTGAGCGTATATCAAGATTTTTTATATTCGTCGATACTTTGAAAAATTTTCTGAGTCTGAACGTATATCAAGATTTTTTATATTCGTCGATACTTTGAAAATTTGTTGAGTCTGAGCGTATATCAAGATTTTTTATTTTCGTCGATACTTTGAAACTTTTTCTGAGTCTGAACGTATATCAAGATTTTTTATATTCGTCGATACTTTGAAAATTTTTCTGAGTCTGAGCGTATATCAAGATTTTTTATATTCGTCGATACTTTGAAAATTTTTCTGAGTGTGAGCGTATATCAAGATTTTTTATTTTCGTCGATACTTTGAAAATTTTTCTGAGTCTGAACGTATATCAAGATTTTTTATATTCGTCGATACTTTGAAAATTTGTTGAGTCTGAGCGTATATCAAGATTTTTTATAATCGTCGATACTTTGAAAATTTTTCTGAGTCTGAGCGTATATCAAGATTTTTTATATTCGTCGATACTTTGAAACTTTTTCTGAGTCTGAGCGTATATCAAGATTTTTTATATTCGTCGATACTTTGAAAATTTTTCTGAGTCTGAGCGTATATCAAGATTTTTTATATTCGTCGATACTTTGAAAATTTGTTGAGTCTGAGCGTATATCAAGATTTTTTATTTTCGTCGATACTTTGAAAATTTATCTGAGTTTGAGCGTATATCAAGATTTTTTATATTCGTCGATACTTTGAAAATTTGTTGAGTCTGAGCGTATATCAAGATTTTTTATATTCGTCGATACTTTGAAAATTTTTCTGAGTCTGAGCGTATATCAAGATTTTTTATATTCGTCGATACTTTGAAAATTTGTTGAGTCTGAGCGTATATCAAGATTTTTTATTTTCGTCGATACTTTGAAAATTTTTCTGAGTCTGAGCGTATATCAAGATTTTTCATATTCGTCGATACTTTGAAAATTTATCTGAGTTTGAGCGTATATCAAGATTTTTTATATTCGTCGATACTTTGAAAATTTTTCTGAGTCTGAGCGTATATCAAGATTTTTTATATTCGTCGATACTTTGAAAATTTGTTGAGTCTGAACGTATATCAAGATTTTTTATATTCGTCGATACTTTGAAAATTTGTTGAGTCTGAACGTATATCAAGATTTTTTATATTCGTCGATACTTTGAAAATTTGTTGAGTCTGAACGTATATCAAGATTTTTTATATTCGTCGATACTTTGAAAATTTTTCTGAGTCTGAGCGTATATCAAGATTTTTTATATTCGTCGATACTTTGAAAATTTTTCTGAGTCTGAGCGTATATCAAGATTTTGTATATTCGTCGATATTTTGAAAATTTTTCTGAGTCTGAGCGTATATCAAGATTTTTTATATTCGTCGATACTTTGAAAATTTATCTGAGTTTGAGCGTATATCAAGATTTTTTATATTCGTCGATACTTTGAAAATTTTTCTGAGTCTGAGCGTATATCAAGATTTTTTATATTCGTCGATACTTTGAAAATTTATCTGAGTTTGAGCGTATATCAAGATTTTTTATATTCGTCGATACTTTGAAAATTTTTCTGAGTCTGAGCGTATATCAAGATTTTTTATATTCGTCGATACTTTGAAAATTTGTTGAGTCTGAACGTATATCAAGATTTTTTATATTCGTCGATACTTTGAAAATTTTTCTGAGTCTGAGCGTATATCAAGATTTTTTATATTCGTCGATACTTTGAAAATTTTTCTGAGTCTGAGCGTATATCAAGATTTTGTATATTCGTCGATATTTTGAAAATTTTTCTGAGTCTGAGCGTATATCAAGATTTTTTATATTCTTCGATACTTTGAAAATTTTTCTGAGTCTGAACGTATATCAAGATTTTGTATATTCGTCGATATTTTGAAAATTTTTCTGAGTCTGAGCGTATATCAAGATTTTTTATATTCGTCGATACTTTGAAAATTTGTTGAGTCTGAGCGTATATCAAGATTTTTTATATTCGTCGATACTTTGAAAAATTTTTTGAGTCTGAGCGTATATCAAGATTTTTTATATTCGTCGATACTTTGAAAATTTTTCTGAGTCTGAGCGTATATCAAGATTTTTTATTTTCGTCGATACTTTGAAACTTTTTCTGAGTCTGAACGTATATCAAGATTTTTTATATTCGTCGATACTTTGAAAATTTTTCTGAGTCTGAGCGTATATCAAGATTTTTTATATTCGTCGATACTTTGAAAATTTTTCTGAGTGTGAGCGTATATCAAGATTTTTTATTTTCGTCGATACTTTGAAAATTTTTCTGAGTCTGAACGTATATCAAGATTTTTTATATTCGTCGATACTTTGAAAATTTGTTGAGTCTGAGCGTATATCAAGATTTTTTATAATCGTCGATACTTTGAAAATTTTTCTGAGTCTGAGCGTATATCAAGATTTTTTATATTCGTCGATACTTTGAAAATTTTTCTGAGTCCGAGCGTATATCAAGATTTTTTATTTTCGTCGATACTTTGAAAATTTGTTGAGTCTGAGCGTATATCAAGATTTTTTATATTCGTCGATACTTTGAAAATTTTTCTGAGTCTGAGCGTATATCAAGATTTTTTATTTTCGTCGATACTTTGAAAATTTGTTGAGTCTGAACGTATATCAAGATTTTTTATATTCGTCGATACTTTGAAACTTTTTCTGAGTCTGAGCGTATATCAAGATTTTTTATATTCGTCGATACTTTGAAAATTTTTCTGAGTCTGAGCGTATATCAAGATTTTTTATTTTCGTCGATACTTTGAAAATTTGTTGAGTCTGAGCGTATATCAAGATTTTTTATAATCGTCGATACTTTGAAAATTTTTCTGAGTCTGAGCGTATATCAAGATTTTTTATATTCGTCGATACTTTGAAAATTTTTCTGAGTCTGAGCGTATATCAAGATTTTTTATATTCGTCGATATTTTGAAAATTTTTCTGAGTCTGAGCGTATATCAAGATTTTTTATATTCGTCGATACTTTGAAAATTTTTCTGAGTCTGAGCGTATATCAAGATTTTCTATATTCGTCGATACTTTGAAAATTTTTCTGAGTCTGAGCGTATATCAAGATTTTTTATAATCGTCGATACTTTGAAAATTTTTCTGAGTCTGAGCGTATATCAAGATTTTTTATATTCGTCGATACTTTGAAAATTTTTCTGAGTCTGAGCGTATATCAAGATTTTTTATATTCGTCGATATTTTGAAAATTTTTCTGAGTCTGAGCGTATATCAAGATTTTTTATATTCGTCGATACTTTGAAAATTTTTCTGAGTCTGAACGTATATCAAGATTTTTTATATTCGTCGATATTTTGAAAATTTTTCTGAGTCTGAGCGTATATCAAGATTTTTTATAATCGTCGATACTTTGAAAATTTTTCTGAGTCTGAGCGTATATCAAGATTTTTTATATTCGTCCATACTTTGAAAATTTTTCTGAGTCTGAGCGTATATCAAGATTTTTTATATTCGTCGATACTTTGAAAATTTTTCTGAGTCTGAACGTATATCAAGATTTTTTATATTCGTCCATACTTTGAAAAATTTTCTGAGTCTGAGCGTATATCAAGATTTTTTATATTCGTCGATAAATTGAAAATTTTTCTGAGTCTGAGCGTATATCAAGATTTTTTATATTCGTCGATATTTTGAAAATTTTTCTGAGTCTGAGCGTATATCAAGATTTTTTATATTCGTCGATACTTTGAAAATTTTTCTGAGTCTGAGCGTATATCAAGATTTTGTATATTCGTCGATATTTTGAAAATTTTTCTGAGTCTGAGCGTATATCAAGATTTTTTATATTCTTCGATACTTTGAAAATTTTTCTGAGTCTGAACGTATATCAAGATTTTGTATATTCGTCGATATTTTGAAAATTTTTCTGAGTCTGAGCGTATATCAAGATTTTTTATATTCGTCGATACTTTGAAAATTTGTTGAGTCTGAGCGTATATCAAGATTTTTTATATTCGTCGATACTTTGAAAATTTTTTTGAGTCTGAGCGTATATCAAGATTTTTTATATTCGTCGATACATTGAAAAATTTTCTGAGTCTGAACGTATATCAAGATTTTTTATATTCGTCGATACTTTGAAAATTTGTTGAGTCTGAGCGTATATCAAGATTTTTTATTTTCGTCGATACTTTGAAACTTTTTCTGAGTCTGAACGTATATCAAGATTTTTTATATTCGTCGATACTTTGAAAATTTTTCTGAGTCTGAGCGTATATCAAGATTTTTTATATTCGTCGATACTTTGAAAATTTTTCTGAGTGTGAGCGTATATCAAGATTTTTTATTTTCGTCGATACTTTGAAAATTTTTCTGAGTCTGAACGTATATCAAGATTTTTTATATTCGTCGATACTTTGAAAATTTGTTGAGTCTGAGCGTATATCAAGATTTTTTATAATCGTCGATACTTTGAAAATTTTTCTGAGTCTGAGCGTATATCAAGATTTTTTATATTCGTCGATACTTTGAAACTTTTTCTGAGTCTGAGCGTATATCAAGATTTTTTATATTCGTCGATACTTTGAAAATTTATCTGAGTCTGAGCGTATATCAAGATTTTTTATATTCGTCGATACTTTGAAAATTTGTTGAGTCTGAACGTATATCAAGATTTTTTATATTCGTCGATACTTTGAAAATTTTTCTGAGTCTGAGCGTATATCAAGATTTTTTATTTTCGTCGATACTTTGAAAATTTTTCTGAGTCTGAGCGTATATCAAGATTTTTTATATTCGTCGATACTTTGAAAATTTTTCTGAGTCTGAGCGTATATCAAGATTTTTTATATTCGTCGATACTTTGAAAATTTTTCTGAGTCTGAGCGTATATCAAGATTTTTTATATTCGTCGATACTTTGAAAATTTTTCTGAGTCTGAGCGTATATCAAGATTTTTTATATTCGTCGATATTTTGAAACTTTTTCTGAGTCTGAGCGTATATCAAGATTTTTTATATTCGTATATATTTTGAAAATTTTTCTGAGTCTGAGCGTATATCAAGATTTTTTATATTCGTCGATACTTTGAAAATTTTTCTGAGTCTGAGCGTATATCAAGATTTTTTATATTCGTCGATACTTTGAAAATTTTTCTGAGTCTGAGCGTATATCAAGATTTTTTATATTCGTCGATACTCTGAAACTTTTTCTGAGTCTGAGCGTATATCAAGATTTTTTATATTCGTCGATACTTTGAAAATTTTTCTGAGTCTGAGCGTATATCAAGATTTTTTATATTCGTCGATACTTTGAAAATTTGTTGAGTCTGAACGTATATCAAGATTTTTTATATTCGTCGATACTTTGAAAATTTTTCTGAGTCTGAGCGTATATCAAGATTTTTTATATTCGTCGATATTTTGAAAATTTTTCTGAGTCTGAGCGTATATCAAGATTTTTTATATTCGTCGATACTTTGAAAATTTTTCTGAGTCTGAACGTATATCAAGATTTTTTATATTCGTCCATACTTTGAAAAATTTTCTGAGTCTGAGCGTATATCAAGATTTTTTATATTCGTCGATAAATTGAAAATTTTTCTGAGTCTGAGCGTATATCAAGATTTTTTATATTCGTCGATATTTTGAAAAAATTTCTGAGTCTGAGCGTATATCAAGATTTTTTATATTCGTCGATACTTTGAAAATTTTTCTGAGTCTGAACGTATATCAAGATTTTTTATATTCGTCCATACTTTGAAAAATTTTCTGAGTCTGAGCGTATATCAAGATTTTTTATATTCGTCGATAAATTGAAAATTTTTCTGAGTCTGAGCGTATATCAAGATTTTTTATATTCGTCGATATTTTGAAAATTTTTCTGAGTCTGAGCGTATATCAAGATTTTTTATATTCGTCGATACTTTGAAAATTTGTTGAGTCTGAACGTATATCAAGATTTTTTATATTCGTCGATAAATTGAAAATTTTTCTGAGTCTGAGCGTATATCAAGATTTTTTATATTCGTCGATACTTTGAAAATTTGTTGAGTCTGAACGTATATCAAGATTTTTTATATTCGTCGATAAATTGAAAATTTTTCTGAGTCTGAGCGTATATCAAGATTTTTTATATTCGTCGATAAATTGAAAATTTTTCTGAGTCTGAGCGTATATCAAGATTTTTTATATTCGTCGATACTTTGAAAATTTGTTGAGTCTGAACGTATATCAAGATTTTTTATATTCGTCGATAAATTGAAAATTTTTCTGAGTCTGAGCGTATATCAAGATTTTTTATATTCGTCGATACTTTGAAAATTTGTTGAGTCTGAACGTATATCAAGATTTTTTATATTCGTCGATACTTTGAAAATTTTTCTGAGTCTGAGCGTATATCAAGATTTTGTATATTCGTCGATACTTTGAAAAATTTTCTGAGTCTGAGCGTATATCAAGATTTTTTATATTCGTCGATAAATTGAAAATTTTTCTGAGTCTGAGCGTATATCAAGATTTTTTATATTCGTCGATATTTTGAAAATTTTTCTGAGTCTGAGCGTATATCAAGATTTTTTATATTCGTCGATACTTTGAAAATTTTTCTGAGTCTGAGCGTATATCAAGATTTTTTATATTCGTCGATACTTTGAAAATTTTTCTGAGTCTGAGCGTATATCAAGATTTTTTATTTTCGTCGATACTTTGAAAATTTTTCTGAGTCTGAACGTATATCAAGATTTTTTATTTTCGTCGATACTTTGAAAATTTGTTGAGTCTGAGCGTATATCAAGATTTTTTATAATCGTCGATACTTTGAAAATTTTTCTGAGTCTGAGCGTATATCAAGATTTTTTATATTCGTCGATACTTTGAAAATTTTTCTGAGTCTGAGCGTATATCAAGATTTTTTATATTCGTCGATAAATTGAAAATTTTTCTGAGTCTGAGCGTATATCAAGATTTTTTATATTCGTCGATACTTTGAAATTTTTTCTGAGTGTGAGCGTATATCAAGATTTTTTATTTTCGTCGATACTTTGAAAATTTTTCTGAGTCTGAACGTATATCAAGATTTTTTATATTCGTCGATACTTTGAAAATTTGTTGAGTCTGAGCGTATATCAAGATTTTTTATAATCGTCGATACTTTGAAAATTTTTCTGAGTCTGAGCGTATATCAAGATTTTTTATATTCGTCGATACTTTGAAACTTTTTCTGAGTCTGAGCGTATATCAAGATTTTTTATATTCGTCGATACTTTGAAAATTTATCTGAGTCTGAGCGTATATCAAGATTTTTTATATTCGTCGATACTTTGAAAATTTGTTGAGTCTGAACGTATATCAAGATTTTTTATATTCGTCGATACTTTGAAAATTTTTCTGAGTCTGAGCGTATATCAAGATTTTTTATTTTCGTCGATACTTTGAAAATTTGTTGAGTCTGAGCGTATATCAAGATTTTTTATAATCGTCGATACTTTGAAAATTTTTCTGAGTCTGAGCGTATATCAAGATTTTTTATATTCGTCGATACTTTGAAAATTTTTCTGAGTCTGAGCGTATATCAAGATTTTTTATTTTCGTCGATACTTTGAAAATTTGTTGAGTCTGAGCGTATATCAAGATTTTTTATAATCGTCGATACTTTGAAAATTTTTCTGAGTCTGAGCGTATATCAAGATTTTTTATATTCGTCGATACTTTGAAAATTTTTCTGAGTCTGAGCGTATATCAAGATTTTTTATTTTCGTCGATACTTTGAAAATTTTTCTGAGTCTGAACGTATATCAAGATTTTGTATATTCGTCGATAAATTGAAAATTTTTCTGAGTCTGAGCGTATATCAAGATTTTTTATATTCGTCGATATTTTGAAAATTTTTCTGAGTCTGAGCGTATATCAAGATTTTTTATATTCGTCGATACTTTGAAAATTTTTCTGAGTCTGAGCGTATATCAAGATTTTTTATTTTCGTCGATACTTTGAAAATTTGTTGAGTCTGAGCGTATATCAAGATTTTTTATAATCGTCGATACTTTGAAAATTTTTCTGAGTCTGAGCGTATATCAAGATTTTTTATATTCGTCGATACTTTGAAAATTTTTCTGAGTCTGAGCGTATATCAAGATTTTTTATATTCGTCGATAAATTGAAAATTTGTCTGAGTCTGAGCGTATATCAAGATTTTTTATATTCGTCGATATTTTGAAAATTTTTCTGAGTCTGAGCGTATATCAAGATTTTTTATATTCGTCGATACTTTGAAAATTTTTCTGAGTCTGAGCGTATATCAAGATTTTTTATTTTCGTCGATACTTTGAAAATTTGTTGAGTCTGAGCGTATATCAAGATTTTTTATAATCGTCGATACTTTGAAAATTTTTCTGAGTCTGAGCGTATATCAAGATTTTTTATATTCGTCGATACTTTGAAAATTTTTCTGAGTCTGAGCGTATATCAAGATTTTTTATTTTCGTCGATACTTTGAAAATTTGTTGAGTCTGAGCGTATATCAAGATTTTTTATAATCGTCGATACTTTGAAAATTTTTCTGAGTCTGAGCGTATATCAAGATTTTGTATATTCGTCGATAAATTGAAAATTTTTCTGAGTCTGAGCGTATATCAAGATTTTTTATATTCGTCGATACTTTGAAAATTTTTCTGAGTCTGAGCGTATATCAAGATTTTTTATTTTCGTCGATACTTTGAAAATTTTTCTGAGTCTGAACGTATATCAAGATTTTTTATTTTCGTCGATACTTTGAAAATTTGTTGAGTCTGAGCGTATATCAAGATTTTTTATAATCGTCGATACTTTGAAAATTTTTCTGAGTCTGAGCGTATATCAAGATTTTTTATTTTCGTCGATACTTTGAAAATTTTTCTGAGTCTGAACGTATATCAAGATTTTTTATATTCGTCGATACTTTGAAAATTTGTTGAGTCTGAGCGTATATCAAGATTTTTTATAATCGTCGATACTTTGAAAATTTTTCTGAGTCTGAGCGTATATCAAGATTTTTTATATTCGTCGATACTTTGAAAATTTATCTGAGTCTGAGCGTATATCAAGATTTTTTATATTCGTCGATACTTTGAAAATTTGTTGAGTCTGAACGTATATCAAGATTTTTTATATTCGTCGATACTTTGAAAATTTTTCTGAGTCTGAGCGTATATCAAGATTTTTTATTTTCGTCGATACTTTGAAAATTTGTTGAGTCTGAGCGTATATCAAGATTTTTTATATTCGTCGATACTTTGAAAATTTGTTGAGTCTGAACGTATATCAAGATTTTTTATATTCGTCGATACTTTGAAAATTTTTCTGAGTCTGAGCGTATATCAAGATTTTTTATTTTCGTCGATACTTTGAAAATTTTTCTGAGTCTGAACGTATATCAAGATTTTTTATATTCGTCGATACTTTGAAAATTTGTTGAGTCTGAGCGTATATCAAGATTTTTTATATTCGTCGATACTTTGAAACTTTTTCTGAGTCTGAGCGTATATCAAGATTTTTTATATTCGTCGATACTTTGAAAATTTATCTGAGTCTGAGCGTATATCAAGATTTTTTATATTCGTCGATACTTTGAAAATTTGTTGAGTCTGAACGTATATCAAGATTTTTTATATTCGTCGATACTTTGAAAATTTTTCTGAGTCTGAGCGTATATCAAGATTTTTTATTTTCGTCGATACTTTGAAAATTTGTTGAGTCTGAGCGTATATCAAGATTTTTTATAATCGAAGATACTTTGAAAATTTTTCTGAGTCTGAGCGTATATCAAGATTTTTTATATTCGTCGATACTTTGAAAATTTTTCTGAGTCTGAGCGTATATCAAGATTTTTTATTTTCGTCGATACTTTGAAAATTTGTTGAGTCTGAGCGTATATCAAGATTTTTTATAATCGTCGATACTTTGAAAATTTTTCTGAGTCTGAGCGTATATCAAGATTTTTTATATTCGTCGATACTTTGAAAATTTTTCTGAGTCTGAGCGTATATCAAGATTTTTTATTTTCGTCGATACTTTGAAAATTTTTCTGAGTCTGAACGTATATCAAGATTTTGTATATTCGTCGATAAATTGAAAATTTTTCTGAGTCTGAGCGTATATCAAGATTTTTTATATTCGTCGATATTTTGAAAATTTTTCTGAGTCTGAGCGTATATCAAGATTTTCTATATTCGTCGATACTTTGAAAATTTTTCTGAGTCTGAGCGTATATCAAGATTTTTTATTTTCGTCGATACTTTGAAAATTTTTCTGAGTCTGAACGTATATCAAGATTTTTTATTTTCGTCGATACTTTGAAAATTTGTTGAGTCTGAGCGTATATCAAGATTTTTTATAATCGTCGATACTTTGAAAATTTTTCTGAGTCTGAGCGTATATCAAGATTTTTTATATTCGTCGATACTTTGAAAATTTTTCTGAGTCTGAGCGTATATCAAGATTTTTTATATTCGTCGATAAATTGAAAATTTTTCTGAGTCTGAGCGTATATCAAGATTTTTTATATTCGTCGATATTTTGAAAATTTTTCTGAGTCTGAGCGTATATCAAGATTTTTTATATTCGTCGATACTTTGAAAATTTTTCTGAGTCTGAGCGTATATCAAGATTTTCTATATTCGTCGATACTTTGAAAATTTTTCTGAGTCTGAACGTATATCAAGATTTTTTATATTCGTCGATATTTTGAAAATTTTTCTGAGTCTGAGCGTATATCAAGATTTTTTATATTCGTCGATAAATTGAAAATTTTTCTGAGTCTGAGCGTATATCAAGATTTTTTATATTCGTCGATATTTTGAAAATTTTTCTGAGTCTGAGCGTATATCAAGATTTTTTATATTCGTCGATACTTTGAAAATTTTTCTGAGTCTGAGCGTATATCAAGATTTTGTATATTCGTCGATATTTTGAAAATTTGTTGAGTCTGAGCGTATATCAAGATTTTTTATATTCTTCGATACTTTGAAAATTTTTCTGAGTCTGAACGTATATCAAGATTTTGTATATTCGTCGATATTTTGAAAATTTTTCTGAGTCTGAGCGTATATCAAGATTTTTTATATTCGTCGATACTTTGAAAATTTGTTGAGTCTGAGCGTATATCAAGATTTTTTATATTCGTCGATACTTTGAAAATTTTTTTGAGTCTGAGCGTATATCAAGATTTTTTATATTCGTCGATACTTTGAAAAATTTTCTGAGTCTGAACGTATATCAAGATTTTTTATATTCGTCGATACTTTGAAAATTTGTTGAGTCTGAGCGTATATCAAGATTTTTTATATTCGTCGATACTTTGAAAATTTTTCTGAGTCTGAGCGTATATCAAGATTTTTTATATTCGTCGATACTTTGAAAATTTGTTGAGTCTGAGCGTATATCAAGATTTTTTATATTCGTCGATACTTTGAAAATTTGTTGAGTCTGAGCGTATATCAAGATTTTTTATATTCGTCGATACTTTGAAAATTTTTCTGAGTTTGAGCGTATATCAAGATTTTTTATATTCGTCGATACTTTGAAAATTTGTTGAGTCTGAGCGTATATCAAGATTTTTTATATTCGTCGATACTTTGAAAATTTTTCTGAGTTTGAGCGTATATCAAGATTTTTTATATTCGTCGATACTTTGAAAATTTTTTTGAGTCTGAGCGTATATCAAGATTTTTTATTTTCGTCGATACTTTGAAAATTTGTTGAGTCTGAGCGTATATCAAGATTTTTTATATTCGTCGATACTTTGAAAAATTTTCTGAGTCTGAACGTATATCAAGATTTTTTATATTCGTCGATACTTTGAAAATTTTTCTGAGTTTGAGCGTATATCAAGATTTTTTATATTCGTCGATACTTTGAAAATTTGTTGAGTCTGAGCGTATATCAAGATTTTTTATATTCGTCGATACTTTGAAAATTTTTCTGAGTTTGAGCGTATATCAAGATTTTTTATATTCGTCGATACTTTGAAAATTTGTTGAGTCTGAGCGTATATCAAGATTTTTTATATTCGTCGATACTTTGAAAATTTTTCTGAGTTTGAGCGTATATCAAGATTTTTTATATTCGTCGATACTTTGAAAATTTGTTGAGTCTGAGCGTATATCAAGATTTTTTATATTCGTCGATACTTTGAAACTTTTTCTGATTCTGAGCGTATATCAAGATTTTTTATATTCGTCGATACTTTGAAAAATTTTCTGAGTCTGAACGTATATCAAGATTTTTTATATTCGTCGATACTTTGAAAATTTTTTTGAGTCTGAGCGTATATCAAGATTTTTTATATTCGTCGATACTTTGAAAATTTTTCTGAGTGTGAGCGTATATCAAGATTTTTTATTTTCGTCGATACTTTGAAAATTTTTCTGAGTCTGAACGTATATCAAGATTTTTTATATTCGTCGATACTTTGAAAATTTGTTGAGTCTGAGCGTATATCAAGATTTTTTATAATCGTCGATACTTTGAAAATTTTTCTGAGTCCGAGCGTATATCAAGATTTTTTATATTCGTCGATACTTTGAAAATTTTTCTGAGTTTGAGCGTATATCAAGATTTTTTATATTCGTCGATACTTTGAAACTTTTTCTGAGTCTGAGCGTATATCAAGATTTTTTATATTCGTCGATACTTTGAAAATTTATCTGAGTCTGAGCGTATATCAAGATTTTTTATATTCGTCGATACTTTGAAAATTTGTTGAGTCTGAACGTATATCAAGATTTTTTATATTCGTCGATACTTTGAAAATTTTTCTGAGTCCGAGCGTATATCAAGATTTTTTATTTTCGTCGATACTTTGAAAATTTTTCTGAGTCTGAGCGTATATCAAGATTTTTTATATTCGTCGATACTTTGAAAATTTTTCTGAGTCTGAGCGTATATCAAGATTTTTTATATTCGTCGATACTTTGAAAATTTTTCTGAGTCTGAGCGTATATCAAGATTTTTTATATTCGTCGATACTTTGAAAATTTTTCTGAGTCTGAGCGTATATCAAGATTTTTTATATTCGTCGATACTTTGAAAATTTTTCTGAGTCTGAGCGTATATCAAGATTTTTTATATTCGTCGATATTTTGAAACTTTTTCTGAGTCTGAGCGTATATCAAGATTTTTTATATTCGTATATATTTTGAAAATTTTTCTGAGTCTGAGCGTATATCAAGATTTTTTATATTCGTCGATACTTTGAAAATTTTTCTGAGTCTGAGCGTATATCAAGATTTTTTATATTCGTCGATACTTTGAAAATTTTTCTGAGTCTGAGCGTATATCAAGATTTTTTATATTCGTCGATACTCTGAAACTTTTTCTGAGTCTGAGCGTATATCAAGATTTTTTATATTCGTCGATACTTTGAAAATTTTTCTGAGTCTGAGCGTATATCAAGATTTTTTATATTCGTCGATACTTTGAAAATTTTTCTGAGTCCGAGCGTATATCAAGATTTTTTATATTCGTCGATACTTTGAAAATTTTTCTGAGTCTGAGCGTATATCAAGATTTTTTATATTCGTCGATACTTTGAAAATTTGTTGAGTCTGAACGTATATCAAGATTTTTTATATTCGTCGATACTTTGAAAATTTGTTGAGTCTGAACGTATATCAAGATTTTTTATATTCGTCGATACTTTGAAAATTTTTCTGAGTCTGAGCGTATATCAAGATTTTTTATATTCGTCGATATTTTGAAAATTTTTCTGAGTCTGAGCGTATATCAAGATTTTTTATATTCGTCGATACTTTGAAAATTTTTCTGAGTCTGAACGTATATCAAGATTTTTTATATTCGTCCATACTTTGAAAAATTTTCTGAGTCTGAGCGTATATCAAGATTTTTTATATTCGTCGATAAATTGAAAATTTTTCTGAGTCTGAGCGTATATCAAGATTTTTTATATTCGTCGATATTTTGAAAATTTTTCTGAGTCTGAGCGTATATCAAGATTTTTTATATTCGTCGATACTTTGAAAATTTTTCTGAGTCTGAGCGTATATCAAGATTTTTTATATTCGTCGATACTTTGAAAATTTTTCTGAGTCTGAGCGTATATCAAGATTTTTTATATTCGTCGATATTTTGAAAATTTTTCTGAGTCTGAGCGTATATCAAGATTTTTTATATTCGTCGATACTTTGAAAATTTTTCTGAGTCTGAGCGTATATCAAGATTTTGTATATTCGTCGATACTTTGAAAAATTTTCTGAGTCTGAGCGTATATCAAGATTTTTTATATTCGTCGATAAATTGAAAATTTTTCTGAGTCTGAGCGTATATCAAGATTTTTTATATTCGTCGATATTTTGAAAATTTTTCTGAGTCTGAGCGTATATCAAGATTTTTTATATTCGTCGATACTTTGAAAATTTTTCTGAGTCTGAGCGTATATCAAGATTTTTTATATTCGTCGATACTTTGAAAATTTTTCTGAGTCTGAGCGTATATCAAGATTTTTTATATTCGTCGATACTTTTAAAATTTTTCTGAGTCTGAGCGTATATCAAGATTTTGTATATTCGTCGATATTTTGAAAATTTTTCTGAGTCTGAGCGTATATCAAGATTTTTTATATTCGTCGATACTTTGAAAATTTGTTGAGTCTGAGCGTATATCAAGATTTTTTATATTCGTCGATACTTTGAAAATTTTTCTGAGTCTGAGCGTATATCAAGATTTTTTATATTCGTCGATTCTTTGAAACTTTTTCTGATTCTGAACGTATATCAAGATTTTTTATATTCGTCGATACTTTTAAAATTTTTCTGAGTCTGAGCGTATATCAAGATTTTGTATATTCTTCGATATTTTGAAAATTTTTCTGAGTCTGAGCGTATATCAAGATTTTGTATATTCGTCGGTATTTTGAAAATTTTTCTGAGTCTGAGCGTATATCAAGATTTTTTATATTCGTCGATACTTTGAAAATTTGTTGAGTCTGAGCGTATATCAAGATTTTTTATATTCGTCGATACTTTTAAAATTTTTCTGAGTCTGAGCGTATATCAAGATTTTTTATATTCGTCGATACTTTGAAAATTTTTCTGAGTCTGAGCGTATATCAAGATTTTTTATATTCGTCGATACTTTGAAAATTTTTCTGAGTCTGAGCGTATATCAAGATTTTTTATATTCGTCGATACTTTGAAAATTTGTTGAGTCTGAGCGTATATCAAGATTATTTATTTTCGTCGATACTTTGAAAATTTTTCTGAGTCTGAGCGTATATCAAGATTTTTTATATTCGTCGATACTTTGAAAATTTGTTGAGTCTGAGCGTATATCAAGATTTTTTATATTCGTCGATACTTTGAAAATTTTTCTGAGTCTGAGCGTATATCAAGATTTTTTATATTCGTCGATTCTTTGAAACTTTTTCTGATTCTGAACGTATATCAAGATTTTTTATATTCGTCGATACTTTGAAAATTTTTTTGAGTCTGAGCGTATATCAAGATTTTTTATATTCGTCGATACTTTGAAAATTTTTCTGAGTCTGAGCGTATATCAAGATTTTTTATATTCGTCGATACTTTGAAAATTTGTTGAGTCTGAGCGTATATCAAGATTTTTTATATTCGTCGATACTTTTAAAATTTTTCTGAGTCTGAGCGTATATCAAGATTTTTTATATTCGTCGATACTTTGAAAATTTGTTGAGTCTGAGCGTAAATCAAGATTTTTTATATTCGTCGATACTTTGAAAATTTTTCTGAGTCTGAGCGTATATCAAGATTTTTTATATTCGTCGATACTTTGAAACTTTTTCTGATTCTGAACGTATATCAAAATTTTTTATATTCGTCGATACTTTGAAACTTTTTCTGAGTCTGAACGTATATCAAGATTTTGTATATTCGTCGATATTTTGAAAATTTTTCTGAGTCTGAGCGTATATCAAGATTTTTTATATTCGTCGATACTTTGAAAATTTGTTGAGTCTGAGCGTATATCAAGATTTTTTATATTCGTCGATACTTTGAAAATTTTTCTGAGTCTGAGCGTATATCAAGATTTTTTATATTCGTCGGTACTTTGAAAATTTTTCTGAGTCTGAGCGTATATCAAGATTTTTTATATTCGTCGATACTTTGAAAATTTGTTGAGTCTGAGCGTATATCAAGATTTTTTATATTCGTCGATATTTTGAAAATTTTTCTGAGTCTGAGCGTATATCAAGATTTTTTATATTCGTCGATACTTTGAAACTTTTTCTGATTCTGAACGTATATCAAGATTTTTTATATTCGTCGATACTTTGAAAATTTGTTGAGTCTGAGCGTATATCAAGATTTTTTATATTCGTCGATACTTTGAAAATTTTTCTGAGTCTGAGCGTATATCAAGATTTTTTATATTCGTCGATACTTTGAAAATTTTTCTGAGTCTGAGCGTATATCAAGATTTTTTATATTCGTCGATACTTTGAAAATTTGTTGAGTCTGAGCGTATATCAAGATTTTTTATATTCGTCGGTACTTTTAAAATTTTTCTGAGTCTGAGCGTATATCAAGATTTTTTATATTCGTCGATACTTTGAAAATTTGTTGAGTCTGAGCGTATATCAAGATTTTTTATATTCGTCGATACTTTGAAACTTTTTCTGAGTCTGAGCGTATATCAAGATTTTTTATATTCTTCGATACTTTGAAAATTTGTTGAGTCTGAGCGTATATCAAGATTTTTTATATTCGTCGATACTTTTAAAATTTTTCTGAGTCTGAGCGTATATCAAGATTTTTTATATTCGTCGATACTTTGAAAATTTGTTGAGTCTGAGCGTATATCAAGATTTTTTATATTCGTCGATACTTTGAAAATTTGTTGAGTCTGAGCGTATATCAAGATTTTTTATATTCGTCGATACTTTGAAAATTTGTTGAGTCTGAGCGTATATCAAGATATTTTATATTCGTCGATACTTTGAAAATTTGTTGAGTCTGAGCGTATATCAAGATTTTTTATATTCGTCGATACTTTGAAAATTTTTCTGAGTCTGAGCGTATATCAAGATTTTTTATATTCGTCGATACTTTGAAAATTTTTCTGAGTCTGAGCGTATATCAAGATTTTTTATATTCGTCGATACTTTGAAAATTTGTTGAGTCTGAGCGTATATCAAGATTTTTTATATTCGTCGATACTTTGAAAATTTTTCTGAGTCCGAGCGTATATCAAGATTTTTTATATTCGTCGATACTTTGAAAATTTTTCTGAGTCTGAGTGTATATCAAGATTTTTTATATTCGTCGATACTTTGAAACTTTTTCTGATTCTGAACGTATATCAAAATTTTTTATATTCATCGATACTTTGAAACTTTTTCTGAGTCTGAACGTATATCAAGATTTTGTATATTCGTCGATATTTTGAAAATTTTTCTGAGTCTGAGCGTATATCAAGATTTTTTATATTCGTCGATACTTTGAAAATTTGTTGAGTCTGAGCGTATATCAAGATTTTTTATATTCGTCGATACTTTGAAAATTTTTCTGAGTCTGAGCGTATATCAAGATTTTTTATATTCGTCGATACTTTGAAAATTTTTCTGAGTCTGAGCGTATATCAAGATTTTTTATATTCGTCGATACTTTGAAAATTTTTCTGAGTCTGAGCGTATATCAAGATTTTTTATATTCGTCGATACTTTGAAAATTTGTTGAGTCTGAGCGTATATCAAAATTTTTTATATTCGTCGATACTTTGAAAATTTTTCTGAGTCTGAGCGTCGATTCGTCGATACTTTGAAAATTTGTTGAGTCTGAGCGTATATCAAGATTTTTTATATTCGTCGATACTTTGAAAATTTTTCTGAGTCCGACCGTATATCAAGATTTTTTATATTCGTCGATACTTTGAAAATTTTTCTGAGTCTGAGCGTATATCAAGATTTTTTATATTCGTCGATACTTTGAAAATTTTTCTGAGTCTGAGCGTATATCAAGATTTTTTATATTCGTCGATACTTTGAAACTTTTTCTGATTCTGAACGTATATCAAAATTTTTTATATTCGTCGATACTTTGAAACTTTTTCTGAGTCTGAACGTATATCAAGATTTTGTATATTCGTCGATATTTTGAAAATTTTTCTGAGTCTGAGCGTATATCAAGATTTTTTATATTCGTCGATACTTTGAAAATTTGTTGAGTCTGAGCGTATATCAAGATTTTTTATATTCGTCGATACTTTGAAAATTTGTTGAGTCTGAGCGTATATCAAGATTTTTTATATTCGTCGATACTTTGAAAATTTTTCTGAGTCTGAGCGTATATCAAGATTTTTTATATTCGTCGATACTTTGAAAATTTTTCTGAGTCTGAGCGTATATCAAGATTTTTTATATTCGTCGATACTTTGAAAATTTTTCTGAGTCTGAGCGTATATCAAGATTTTTTATATTCGTCGATACTTTGAAAATTTGTTGAGTCTGAGCGTATATCAAGATTTTTTATATTCGTCGATACTTTGAAAATTTGTTGAGTCTGAGCGTATATCAAGATTTTTTATTTTCGTCGATACTTTGAAAATTTTTCTGAGTCTGAACGTATATCAAGATTTTTTATATTCGTCGATACTTTGAAAATTTTTCTGAGTCTGAGCGTATATCAAGATTTTTTATATTCGTCGATACTTTGAAAATTTTTCTGAGTCTGAGCGTATATCAAGATTTTTTATATTCGTCGATACTTTGAAAATTTTTCTGAGTCTGAACGTATATCAAGATTTTTTATATTCGTCGATACTTTGAAAATTTTTCTGAGTCTGAGCGTATATCAAGATTTTTTATATTCGTCGATACTTTGAAAATTTGTTGAGTCTGAGCGTATATCAAGATTTTTTATATTCGTCGATACTTTGAAAATTTGTTGAGTCTGAACGTATATCAAGATTTTTTATATTCGTCGATACTTTGAAAATTTTTCTGAGTCTGAACGTATATCAAGATTTTTTATATTCGTCGATATTTTGAAAATTTTTCTGAGTCTGAGCGTATATCAAGATTTTTTATATTCGTCGATACTTTGAAAATTTGTTGAGTCTGAGCGTATATCAAGATTTTTTATATTCGTCGATACTTTGAAAATTTGTTGAGTCTGAGCGTATATCAAGATTTTTTATTTTCGTCGATACTTTGAAAATTTTTCTGAGTCTGAACGTATATCAAGATTTTTTATATTCGTCGATACTTTGAAAATTTTTCTGAGTCTGAGCGTATATCAAGATTTTTTATATTCGTCGATACTTTGAAAATTTGTTGAGTCTGAGCGTATATCAAGATTTTTTATTTTCGTCGATACTTTGAAAATTTTTCTGAGTCTGAGCGAATATCAAGATTTTTTATATTCGTCGATACTTTGAAAATTTTTCTGAGTCTGAGCGTATATCAAGATTTTTTATATTCGTCGATACTTTGAAAATTTTTCTGAGTCTGAGCGTATATCAAGATTTTTTATATTCGTCGATACTTTGAAAATTTTTCTGAGTCTGAGCGTATATCAAGATTTTTTATATTCGTCGATACTTTGAAAATTTATATGAGTTTGAGCGTATATCAAGATTTTTTATATTCGTCGATACTTTGAAAATTTGTTGAGTCTGAGCGTATATCAAGATTTTTTATATTCGTCGATACTTTGAAAATTTGTTGAGTCTGAGCGTATATCAAGATTTTTTATATTCGTCGATACTTTGAAAATTTTTCTGAGTCTGAGCGTATATCAAGATTTTTTATATTCGTCGATACTTTGAAAATTTTTCTGAGTCTGAGCGTATATCAAGATTTTTTATATTCGTCGATACTTTGAAAATTTTTCTGAGTCTGAGCGTATATCAAGATTTTTTATATTCGTCGATACTTTGAAAATTTTTCTGAGTTTGAGCGTATATCAAGATTTTTTATATTCGTCGATACTTTGAAAATTTGTTGAGTCTGAGCGTATATCAAGATTTTTTATATTCGTCGATACTTTGAAAATTTGTTGAGTCTGAGCGTATATCAAGATTTTTTATATTCGTCGATACTTTGAAAATTTTTCTGAGTCTGAGCGTATATCAAGATTTTTTATATTCGTCGATACTTTGAAAATTTTTCTGAGTCTGAGCGTATATCAAGATTTTTTATATTCGTCGATACTTTGAAAATTTTTCTGAGTCTGAGCGTATATCAAGATTTTTTATATTCGTCGATACTTTGAAAATTTGTTGAGTCTGAGCGTATATCAAGATTTTTTATATTCGTCGATACTTTGAAAATTTTTCTGAGTCTGAGCGTATATCAAGATTTTTTATATTCGTCGATACTTTGAAAATTTTTCTGAGTCTGAGCGTATATCAAGATTTTTTATATTCGTCGATACTTTGAAAATTTTTCTGAGTCTGAACGTATATCAAGATTTTTTATATTCGTCGATACTTTGAAAATTTTTCTGAGTCTGAGCGTATATCAAGATTTTTTATATTCGTCGATACTTTGAAAATTTGTTGAGTCTGAGCGTATATCAAGATTTTTTATATTCGTCGATACTTTGAAAATTTGTTGAGTCTGAACGTATATCAAGATTTTTTATATTCGTCGATACTTTGAAAATTTTTCTGAGTCTGAACGTATATCAAGATTTTTTATATTCGTCGATATTTTGAAAATTTTTCTGAGTCTGAGCGTATATCAAGATTTTTTATATTCGTCGATACTTTGAAAATTTGTTGAGTCTGAGCGTATATCAAGATTTTTTATATTCGTCGATACTTTGAAAATTTGTTGAGTCTGAGCGTATATCAAGATTTTTTATTTTCGTCGATACTTTGAAAATTTTTCTGAGTCTGAACGTATATCAAGATTTTTTATATTCGTCGATACTTTGAAAATTTTTCTGAGTCTGAGCGTATATCAAGATTTTTTATATTCGTCGATACTTTGAAAATTTGTTGAGTCTGAGCGTATATCAAGATTTTTTATTTTCGTCGATACTTTGAAAATTTTTCTGAGTCTGAGCGAATATCAAGATTTTTTATATTCGTCGATACTTTGAAAATTTTTCTGAGTCTGAGCGTATATCAAGATTTTTTATATTCGTCGATACTTTGAAAATTTTTCTGAGTCTGAGCGTATATCAAGATTTTTTATATTCGTCGATACTTTGAAAATTTTTCTGAGTCTGAGCGTATATCAAGATTTTTTATATTCGTCGATACTTTGAAAATTTATATGAGTTTGAGCGTATATCAAGATTTTTTATATTCGTCGATACTTTGAAAATTTGTTGAGTCTGAGCGTATATCAAGATTTTTTATATTCGTCGATACTTTGAAAATTTGTTGAGTCTGAGCGTATATCAAGATTTTTTATATTCGTCGATACTTTGAAAATTTTTCTGAGTCTGAGCGTATATCAAGATTTTTTATATTCGTCGATACTTTGAAAATTTGTTGAGTCTGAGCGTATATCAAGATTTTTTATATTCGTCGATACTTTGAAAATTTGTTGAGTCTGAGCGTATATCAAGATTTTTTATTTTCGTCGATACTTTGAAAATTTTTCTGAGTCTGAACGTATATCAAGATTTTTTATATTCGTCGATACTTTGAAAATTTTTCTGAGTCTGAGCGTATATCAAGATTTTTTATATTCGTCGATACTTTGAAAATTTGTTGAGTCTGAGCGTATATCAAGATTTTTTATTTTCGTCGATACTTTGAAAATTTTTCTGAGTCTGAGCGAATATCAAGATTTTTTATATTCGTCGATACTTTGAAAATTTTTCTGAGTCTGAGCGTATATCAAGATTTTTTATATTCGTCGATACTTTGAAAATTTTTCTGAGTCTGAGCGTATATCAAGATTTTTTATATTCGTCGATACTTTGAAAATTTTTCTGAGTCTGAGCGTATATCAAGATTTTTTATATTCGTCGATACTTTGAAAATTTATATGAGTTTGAGCGTATATCAAGATTTTTTATATTCGTCGATACTTTGAAAATTTGTTGAGTCTGAGCGTATATCAAGATTTTTTATATTCGTCGATACTTTGAAAATTTGTTGAGTCTGAGCGTATATCAAGATTTTTTATATTCGTCGATACTTTGAAAATTTTTCTGAGTCTGAGCGTATATCAAGATTTTTTATATTCGTCGATACTTTGAAAATTTTTCTGAGTCTGAGCGTATATCAAGATTTTTTATATTCGTCGATACTTTGAAAATTTTTCTGAGTCTGAGCGTATATCAAGATTTTTTATATTCGTCGATACTTTGAAAATTTTTCTGAGTTTGAGCGTATATCAAGATTTTTTATATTCGTCGATACTTTGAAAATTTGTTGAGTCTGAGCGTATATCAAGATTTTTTATATTCGTCGATACTTTGAAAATTTGTTGAGTCTGAGCGTATATCAAGATTTTTTATATTCGTCGATACTTTGAAAATTTTTCTGAGTCTGAGCGTATATCAAGATTTTTTATATTCGTCGATACTTTGAAAATTTTTCTGAGTCTGAGCGTATATCAAGATTTTTTATATTCGTCGATACTTTGAAAATTTTTCTGAGTCTGAGCGTATATCAAGATTTTTTATATTCGTCGATACTTTGAAAATTTGTTGAGTCTGAGCGTATATCAAGATTTTTTATATTCGTCGATACTTTGAAAATTTTTCTGAGTCTGAGCGTATATCAAGATTTTTTATATTCGTCGATACTTTGAAAATTTTTCTGAGTCTGAGCGTATATCAAGATTTTTTATATTCGTCGATACTTTGAAAATTTTTCTGAGTCTGAACGTATATCAAGATTTTTTATATTCGTCGATACTTTGAAAATTTTTCTGAGTCTGAGCGTATATCAAGATTTTTTATATTCGTCGATACTTTGAAAATTTGTTGAGTCTGAGCGTATATCAAGATTTTTTATATTCGTCGATACTTTGAAAATTTGTTGAGTCTGAACGTATATCAAGATTTTTTATATTCGTCGATACTTTGAAAATTTTTCTGAGTCTGAACGTATATCAAGATTTTTTATATTCGTCGATATTTTGAAAATTTTTCTGAGTCTGAGCGTATATCAAGATTTTTTATATTCGTCGATACTTTGAAAATTTGTTGAGTCTGAGCGTATATCAAGATTTTTTATATTCGTCGATACTTTGAAAATTTGTTGAGTCTGAGCGTATATCAAGATTTTTTATTTTCGTCGATACTTTGAAAATTTTTCTGAGTCTGAACGTATATCAAGATTTTTTATATTCGTCGATACTTTGAAAATTTTTCTGAGTCTGAGCGTATATCAAGATTTTTTATATTCGTCGATACTTTGAAAATTTGTTGAGTCTGAGCGTATATCAAGATTTTTTATTTTCGTCGATACTTTGAAAATTTTTCTGAGTCTGAGCGAATATCAAGATTTTTTATATTCGTCGATACTTTGAAAATTTTTCTGAGTCTGAGCGTATATCAAGATTTTTTATATTCGTCGATACTTTGAAAATTTTTCTGAGTCTGAGCGTATATCAAGATTTTTTATATTCGTCGATACTTTGAAAATTTTTCTGAGTCTGAGCGTATATCAAGATTTTTTATATTCGTCGATACTTTGAAAATTTATATGAGTTTGAGCGTATATCAAGATTTTTTATATTCGTCGATACTTTGAAAATTTGTTGAGTCTGAGCGTATATCAAGATTTTTTATATTCGTCGATACTTTGAAAATTTGTTGAGTCTGAGCGTATATCAAGATTTTTTATATTCGTCGATACTTTGAAAATTTTTCTGAGTCTGAGCGTATATCAAGATTTTTTATATTCGTCGATACTTTGAAAATTTTTCTGAGTTTGAGCGAATATCAAGATTTTTTATATTCGTCGATACTTTGAAAATTTGTTGAGTCTGAGCGTATATCAAGATTTTTTATATTCTTCGATACTTTGAAAATTTGTTGAGTCTGAGCGTATATCAAGATTTTTTATATTCGTCGATACTTTGAAAATTTTTCTGAGTCTGAGCGTATATCAAGATTTTTTATATTCGTCGATACTTTGAAAATTTTTCTGAGTCTGAGCGTATATCAAGATTTTTTATATTCGTCGATACTTTGAAAATTTTTCTGAGTCTGAGCGTATATCAAGATTTTTTATATTCGTCGATACTTTGAAAATTTGTTGAGTCTGAGCGTATATCAAGATTTTTTATATTCGTCGAAACTTTGAAAATTTGTTGAGTCTGAGCGTATATCAAGATTTTTTATTTTCGTCGATACTTTGAAAATTTATCTGAGTTTGAGCGTATATCAAGATTTTTTATATTCGTCGATACTTTGAAAATTTTTCTGAGTCTGAGCGTATATCAAGATTTTTTATATTCGTCGATACTTTGAAAATTTGTTGAGTCTGAGCGTATATCAAGATTTTTTATTTTCGTCGATACTTTGAAAATTTATCTGAGTTTGAGCGTATATCAAGATTTTTTATATTCGTCGATACTTTGAAAATTTTTCTGAGTCTGAGCGTATATCAATATTTTTTATATTCGTCGATACTTTGAAAATTTGTTGAGTCTGAGCGTATATCAAGATTTTTTATTTTCGTCGATACTTTGAAAATTTTTCTGAGTCTGAGCGTATATCAAGATTTTTTATATTCGTCGATACTTTGAAACTTTTTCTGATTCTGAACGTATATCAAGATTTTTTATATTCGTCGATACTTTGAAAATTTGTTGAGTCTGAGCGTATATCAAGATTTTTTATATTCGTCGATACTTTGAAAATTTTTCTGAGTCTGAGCGTATATCAAGATTTTTTATATTCGTCGATACTTTGAAAATTTTTCTGAGTCTGAGCGTATATCAAGATTTTTTATATTCGTCGGTACTCTTAAAATTTTTCTGAGTCTGAGCGTATATCAAGATTTTTTATATTCGTCGATACTTTGAAACTTTTTCTGATTCTGAACGTATATCAAGATTTTTTATATTCGTCGATACTTTGAAAATTTGTTGAGTCTGAGCGTATATCAAGATTTTTTATATTCGTCGATACTTTGAAAATTTTTCTGAGTCTGAGCGTATATCAAGATTTTTTATATTCGTCGATACTTTGAAAATTTGTTGAGTCTGAGCGTATATCAAGATTTTTTATATTCGTCGGTACTCTTAAAATTTTTCTGAGTCTGAGCGTATATCAAGATTTTTTATATTCGTCGATACTTTGAAAATTTGTTGAGTCTGAGCGTATATCAAGATTTTTTATATTCGTCGATACTTTGAAACTTTTTCTGAGTCTGAGCGTATATCAAGATTTTTTATATTCTTCGATACTTTGAAAATTTGTTGAGTCTGAGCGTATATCAAGATTTTTTATATTCGTCGATACTTTTAAAATTTTTCTGAGTCTGAGCGTATATCAAGATTTTTTATATTCGTCGATACTTTGAAAATTTGTTGAGTCTGAGCGTATATCAAGATTTTTTATATTCGTCGATACTTTGAAAATTTGTTGAGTCTGAGCGTATATCAAGATTTTTTATATTCGTCGATACTTTGAAAATTTGTTGAGTCTGAGCGTATATCAAGATTTTTTATATTCGTCGATACTTTGAAAATTTGTTGAGTCTGAGCGTATATCAAGATTTTTTATATTCGTCGATACTTTGAAAATTTTTCTGAGTCTGAGCGTATATCAAGATTTTTTATATTCGTCGATACTTTGAAAATTTTTCTGAGTCTGAGCGTATATCAAGATTTTTTATATTCGTCGATACTTTGAAAATTTGTTGAGTCTGAGCGTATATCAAGATTTTTTATATTCGTCGATACTTTGAAAATTTTTCTGAGTCCGAGCGTATATCAAGATTTTTTATATTCGTCGATACTTTGAAAATTTTTCTGAGTCTGAGTGTATATCAAGATTTTTTATATTCGTCGATACTTTGAAACTTTTTCTGATTCTGAACGTATATCAAAATTTTTTATATTCATCGATACTTTGAAACTTTTTCTGAGTCTGAACGTATATCAAGATTTTGTATATTCGTCGATATTTTGAAAATTTTTCTGAGTCTGAGCGTATATCAAGATTTTTTATATTCGTCGATACTTTGAAAATTTGTTGAGTCTGAGCGTATATCAAGATTTTTTATATTCGTCGATACTTTGAAAATTTTTCTGAGTCTGAGCGTATATCAAGATTTTTTATATTCGTCGATACTTTGAAAATTTTTCTGAGTCTGAGCGTATATCAAGATTTTTTATATTCGTCGATACTTTGAAAATTTTTCTGAGTCTGAGCGTATATCAAGATTTTTTATATTCGTCGATACTTTGAAAATTTGTTGAGTCTGAGCGTATATCAAAATTTTTTATATTCGTCGATACTTTGAAAATTTTTCTGAGTCTGAGCGTCGATTCGTCGATACTTTGAAAATTTGTTGAGTCTGAGCGTATATCAAGATTTTTTATATTCGTCGATACTTTGAAAATTTTTCTGAGTCCGACCGTATATCAAGATTTTTTATATTCGTCGATACTTTGAAAATTTTTCTGAGTCTGAGCGTATATCAAGATTTTTTATATTCGTCGATACTTTGAAAATTTTTCTGAGTCTGAGCGTATATCAAGATTTTTTATATTCGTCGATACTTTGAAACTTTTTCTGATTCTGAACGTATATCAAAATTTTTTATATTCGTCGATACTTTGAAACTTTTTCTGAGTCTGAACGTATATCAAGATTTTGTATATTCGTCGATATTTTGAAAATTTTTCTGAGACTGAGCGTATATCAAGATTTTTTATATTCGTCGATACTTTGAAAATTTGTTGAGTCTGAGCGTATATCAAGATTTTTTATACTCGTCGATACTTTGAAAATTTGTTGAGTCTGAGCGTATATCAAGATTTTTTATATTCGTCGATACTTTGAAAATTTTTCTGAGTCTGAGCGTATATCAAGATTTTTTATATTCGTCGATACTTTGAAAATTTTTCTGAGTCTGAGCGTATATCAAGATTTTTTATATTCGTCGATACTTTGAAAATTTTTCTGAGTCTGAGCGTATATCAAGATTTTTTATATTCGTCGATACTTTGAAAATTTGTTGAGTCTGAGCGTATATCAAGATTTTTTATATTCGTCGATACTTTGAAAATTTGTTGAGTCTGAGCGTATATCAAGATTTTTTATTTTCGTCGATACTTTGAAAATTTTTCTGAGTCTGAACGTATATCAAGATTTTTTATATTCGTCGATACTTTGAAAATTTTTCTGAGTCTGAGCGTATATCAAGATTTTTTATATTCGTCGATACTTTGAAAATTTTTCTGAGTCTGAGCGTATATCAAGATTTTTTATATTCGTCGATACTTTGAAAATTTTTCTGAGTCTGAACGTATATCAAGATTTTTTATATTCGTCGATACTTTGAAAATTTTTCTGAGTCTGAGCGTATATCAAGATTTTTTATATTCGTCGATACTTTGAAAATTTGTTGAGTCTGAGCGTATATCAAGATTTTTTATATTCGTCGATACTTTGAAAATTTGTTGAGTCTGAACGTATATCAAGATTTTTTATATTCGTCGATACTTTGAAAATTTTTCTGAGTCTGAACGTATATCAAGATTTTTTATATTCGTCGATATTTTGAAAATTTTTCTGAGTCTGAGCGTATATCAAGATTTTTTATATTCGTCGATACTTTGAAAATTTGTTGAGTCTGAGCGTATATCAAGATTTTTTATATTCGTCGATACTTTGAAAATTTGTTGAGTCTGAGCGTATATCAAGATTTTTTATTTTCGTCGATACTTTGAAAATTTTTCTGAGTCTGAACGTATATCAAGATTTTTTATATTCGTCGATACTTTGAAAATTTTTCTGAGTCTGAGCGTATATCAAGATTTTTTATATTCGTCGATACTTTGAAAATTTATATGAGTTTGAGCGTATATCAAGATTTTTTATATTCGTCGATACTTTGAAAATTTGTTGAGTCTGAGCGTATATCAAGATTTTTTATATTCGTCGATACTTTGAAAATTTGTTGAGTCTGAGCGTATATCAAGATTTTTTATATTCGTCGATACTTTGAAAATTTTTCTGAGTCTGAGCGTATATCAAGATTTTTTATATTCGTCGATACTTTGAAAATTTTTCTGAGTCTGAGCGTATATCAAGATTTTTTATATTCGTCGATACTTTGAAAATTTTTCTGAGTCTGAACGTATATCAAGATTTTTTATATTCGTCGATACTTTGAAAATTTTTCTGAGTCTGAGCGTATATCAAGATTTTTTATATTCGTCGATACTTTGAAAATTTTTCTGAGTCTGAGCGTATATCAAGATTTTTTATATTCGTCGATACTTTGAAAATTTTTCTGAGTCTGAGCGTATATCAAGATTTTTTATATTCGTCGATACTTTGAAAATTTATATGAGTTTGAGCGTATATCAAGATTTTTTATATTCGTCGATACTTTGAAAATTTGTTGAGTCTGAGCGTATATCAAGATTTTTTATATTCGTCGATACTTTGAAAATTTGTTGAGTCTGAGCGTATATCAAGATTTTTTATATTCGTCGATACTTTGAAAATTTTTCTGAGTCTGAGCGTATATCAAGATTTTTTATATTCGTCGATACTTTGAAAATTTTTCTGAGTCTGAGCGTATATCAAGATTTTTTATATTCGTCGATACTTTGAAAATTTTTCTGAGTCTGAGCGTATATCAAGATTTTTTATATTCGTCGATACTTTGAAAATTTTTCTGAGTTTGAGCGTATATCAAGATTTTTTATATTCGTCGATACTTTGAAAATTTGTTGAGTCTGAGCGTATATCAAGATTTTTTATATTCGTCGATACTTTGAAAATTTGTTGAGTCTGAGCGTATATCAAGATTTTTTATATTCGTCGATACTTTGAAAATTTTTCTGAGTCTGAGCGTATATCAAGATTTTTTATATTCGTCGATACTTTGAAAATTTTTCTGAGTCTGAGCGTATATCAAGATTTTTTATATTCGTCGATACTTTGAAAATTTTTCTGAGTCTGAGCGTATATCAAGATTTTTTATATTCGTCGATACTTTGAAAATTTGTTGAGTCTGAGCGTATATCAAGATTTTTTATATTCGTCGATACTTTGAAAATTTTTCTGAGTCTGAGCGTATATCAAGATTTTTTATATTCGTCGATACTTTGAAAATTTTTCTGAGTCTGAGCGTATATCAAGATTTTTTATATTCGTCGATACTTTGAAAATTTTTCTGAGTCTGAACGTATATCAAGATTTTTTATATTCGTCGATACTTTGAAAATTTTTCTGAGTCTGAGCGTATATCAAGATTTTTTATATTCGTCGATACTTTGAAAATTTGTTGAGTCTGAGCGTATATCAAGATTTTTTATATTCGTCGATACTTTGAAAATTTGTTGAGTCTGAACGTATATCAAGATTTTTTATATTCGTCGATACTTTGAAAATTTTTCTGAGTCTGAACGTATATCAAGATTTTTTATATTCGTCGATATTTTGAAAATTTTTCTGAGTCTGAGCGTATATCAAGATTTTTTATATTCGTCGATACTTTGAAAATTTGTTGAGTCTGAGCGTATATCAAGATTTTTTATATTCGTCGATACTTTGAAAATTTGTTGAGTCTGAGCGTATATCAAGATTTTTTATTTTCGTCGATACTTTGAAAATTTTTCTGAGTCTGAACGTATATCAAGATTTTTTATATTCGTCGATACTTTGAAAATTTTTCTGAGTCTGAGCGTATATCAAGATTTTTTATATTCGTCGATACTTTGAAAATTTGTTGAGTCTGAGCGTATATCAAGATTTTTTATTTTCGTCGATACTTTGAAAATTTTTCTGAGTCTGAGCGAATATCAAGATTTTTTATATTCGTCGATACTTTGAAAATTTTTCTGAGTCTGAGCGTATATCAAGATTTTTTATATTCGTCGATACTTTGAAAATTTTTCTGAGTCTGAGCGTATATCAAGATTTTTTATATTCGTCGATACTTTGAAAATTTTTCTGAGTCTGAGCGTATATCAAGATTTTTTATATTCGTCGATACTTTGAAAATTTATATGAGTTTGAGCGTATATCAAGATTTTTTATATTCGTCGATACTTTGAAAATTTGTTGAGTCTGAGCGTATATCAAGATTTTTTATATTCGTCGATACTTTGAAAATTTGTTGAGTCTGAGCGTATATCAAGATTTTTTATATTCGTCGATACTTTGAAAATTTTTCTGAGTCTGAGCGTATATCAAGATTTTTTATATTCGTCGATACTTTGAAAATTTTTCTGAGTCTGAGCGTATATCAAGATTTTTTATATTCGTCGATACTTTGAAAATTTTTCTGAGTCTGAGCGTATATCAAGATTTTTTATATTCGTCGATACTTTGAAAATTTTTCTGAGTTTGAGCGAATATCAAGATTTTTTATATTCGTCGATACTTTGAAAATTTGTTGAGTCTGAGCGTATATCAAGATTTTTTATATTCGTCGATACTTTGAAAATTTGTTGAGTCTGAGCGTATATCAAGATTTTTTATATTCGTCGATACTTTGAAAATTTTTCTGAGTCTGAGCGTATATCAAGATTTTTTATATTCGTCGATACTTTGAAAATTTTTCTGAGTCTGAGCGTATATCAAGATTTTTTATATTCGTCGATACTTTGAAAATTTTTCTGAGTCTGAGCGTATATCAAGATTTTTTATATTCGTCGATACTTTGAAAATTTGTTGAGTCTGAGCGTATATCAAGATTTTTTATATTCGTCGATACTTTGAAAATTTGTTGAGTCTGAGCGTATATCAAGATTTTTTATTTTCGTCGATACTTTGAAAATTTATCTGAGTTTGAGCGTATATCAAGATTTTTTATATTCGTCGATACTTTGAAAATTTTTCTGAGTCTGAGCGTATATCAAGATTTTTTATATTCGTCGATACTTTGAAAATTTGTTGAGTCTGAGCGTATATCAAGATTTTTTATTTTCGTCGATACTTTGAAAATTTATCTGAGTTTGAGCGTATATCAAGATTTTTTATATTCGTCGATACTTTGAAAATTTGTTGAGTCTGAACGTATATCAAGATTTTTTATATTCGTCGATACTTTGAAAATTTTTCTGAGTCTGAACGTATATCAAGATTTTTTATATTCGTCGATATTTTGAAAATTTTTCTGAGTCTGAGCGTATATCAAGATTTTTTATATTCGTCGATACTTTGAAAATTTGTTGAGTCTGAGCGTATATCAAGATTTTTTATATTCGTCGATACTTTGAAAATTTGTTGAGTCTGAGCGTATATCAAGATTTTTTATTTTCGTCGATACTTTGAAAATTTTTCTGAGTCTGAACGTATATCAAGATTTTTTATATTCGTCGATACTTTGAAAATTTTTCTGAGTCTGAGCGTATATCAAGATTTTTTATATTCGTCGATACTTTGAAAATTTGTTGAGTCTGAGCGTATATCAAGATTTTTTATTTTCGTCGATACTTTGAAAATTTTTCTGAGTCTGAGCGAATATCAAGATTTTTTATATTCGTCGATACTTTGAAAATTTTTCTGAGTCTGAGCGTATATCAAGATTTTTTATATTCGTCGATACTTTGAAAATTTGTTGAGTCTGAGCGTATATCAAGATTTTTTATATTCGTCGATACTTTGAAAATTTTTCTGAGTCTGAGCGTATATCAAGATTTTTTATATTCGTCGATACTTTGAAAATTTATCTGAGTTTGAGCGTATATCAAGATTTTTTATATTCGTCGATACTTTGAAAATTTGTTGAGTCTGAGCGTATATCAAGATTTTTTATATTCGTCGATACTTTGAAAATTTGTTGAGTCTGAGCGTATATCAAGATTTTTTATATTCGTCGATACTTTGAAAATTTTTCTGAGTCTGAGCGTATATCAAGATTTTTTATATTCGTCGATACTTTGAAAATTTTTCTGAGTCTGAGCGTATATCAAGATTTTTTATATTCGTCGATACTTTGAAAATTTTTCTGAGTCTGAGCGTATATCAAGATTTTTTATATTCGTCGATACTTTGAAAATTTATCTGAGTTTGAGCGTATATCAAGATTTTTTATATTCGTCGATACTTTGAAAATTTGTTGAGTCTGAGCGTATATCAAGATTTTTTATATTCGTCGATACTTTGAAAATTTGTTGAGTCTGAGCGTATATCAAGATTTTTTATATTCGTCGATACTTTGAAAATTTTTCTGAGTCTGAGCGTATATCAAGATTTTTTATATTCGTCGATACTTTGAAAATTTTTCTGAGTCTGAGCGTATATCAAGATTTTTTATATTCGTCGATACTTTGAAAATTTTTCTGAGTCTGAGCGTATATCAAGATTTTTTATATTCGTCGATACTTTGAAAATTTTTCTGAGTCTGAGCGTATATCAAGATTTTTTATATTCGTCGATACTTTGAAAATTTGTTGAGTCTGAGCGTATATCAAGATTTTTTATATTCGTCGATACTTTGAAAATTTGTTGAGTCTGAGCGTATATCAAGATTTTTTATTTTCGTCGATACTTTGAAAATTTTTCTGAGTCTGAACGTATATCAAGATTTTTTATATTCGTCGATACTTTGAAAATTTTTCTGAGTCTGAGCGTATATCAAGATTTTTTATATTCGTCGATACTTTGAAAATTTTTCTGAGTCTGAGCGTATATCAAGATTTTTTATATTCGTCGATACTTTGAAAATTTTTCTGAGTCTGAGCGTATATCAAGATTTTTTATATTCGTCGATACTTTGAAAATTTTTCTGAGTCTGAGCGTATATCAAGATTTTTTATATTCGTCGATACTTTGAAAATTTGTTGAGTCTGAGCGTATATCAAGATTTTTTATTTTCGTCGATACTTTGAAAATTTTTCTGAGTCTGAGCGAATATCAAGATTTTTTATATTCGTCGATACTTTGAAAATTTTTCTGAGTCTGAGCGTATATCAAGATTTTTTATATTCGTCGATACTTTGAAAATTTTTCTGAGTCTGAGCGTATATCAAGATTTTTTATATTCGTCGATACTTTGAAATTTTTCTGAGTTTGAGCGTATATCAAGATTTTTTATATTCGTCCATACTTTGAAAATTTATCTGAGTTTGAGCGTATATCAAGATTTTTTATATTCGTCGATACTTTGAAAATTTTTCTGAGTCTGAGCGTATATCAAGATTTTTTATATTCGTCGATACTTTGAAAATTTGTTGAGTCTGAGCGTATATCAAGATTTTTTATTTTCGTCGATACTTTGAAAATTTTTCTGAGTCTGAGCGTATATCAAGATTTTTTATATTCGTCGATACTTTGAAAATTTTTCTGAGTCTGAGCGTATATCAAGATTTTTTATATTCGTCGATACGTTGAAAATTTATCTGAGTTTGAGCGTATATCAAGATTTTTTATATTCGTCGATACTTTGAAAATTTTTCTGAGTCTGAGCGTATATCAAGATTTTTTATATTCGTCGATACTTTGAAAATTTTTCTGAGTTTGAGCGTATATCAAGATTTTTTATATTCGTCGATACTTTGAAAATTTATCTGAGTTTGAGCGTATATCAAGATTTTTTATATTCGTCGATACTTTGAAAATTTTTCTGAGTCTGAGCGTATATCAAGATTTTTTATATTCGTCGATACTTTGAAAATTTGTTGAGTCTGAGCGTATATCAAGATTTTTTATATTCGTCGATACTTTGAAAATTTATCTGAGTTTGAGCGTATATCAAGATTTTTTATATTCGTCGATACTTTGAAAATTTTTCTGAGTCTGAGCGTATATCAAGATTTTTTATATTCGTCGATACTTTGAAAATTTGTTGAGTCTGAGCGTATATCAAGATTTTTTATATTCGTCGATACTTTGAAAATTTATCTGAGTTTGAGCGTATATCAAGATTTTTTATATTCGTCGATACTTTGAAAATTTTTCTGAGTCTGAGCGTATATCAAGATTTTTTATATTCGTCGATACTTTGAAAATTTTTCTGAGTTTGAGCGTATATCAAGATTTTTTATATTCGTCGATACTTTGAAAATTTATCTGAGTTTGAGCGTATATCAAGATTTTTTATATTCGTCGATACTTTGAAAATTTTTCTGAGTCTGAGCGTATATCAAGATTTTTTATATTCGTCGATACTTTGAAAATTTGTTGAGTCTGAGCGTATATCAAGATTTTTTATATTCGTCGATACTTTGAAAATTTATCTGAGTTTGAGCGTATATCAAGATTTTTTATATTCGTCGATACTTTGAAAATTTTTCTGAGTCTGAGCGTATATCAAGATTTTTTATATTCGTCGATACTTTGAAAATTTGTTGAGTCTGAGCGTATATCAAGATTTTTTATATTCGTCGATACTTTGAAAATTTTTCTGAGTCTGAGCGTATATCAAGATTTTTTATATTCGTCGATACTTTGAAAATTTTTCTGAGTCTGAGCGTATATCAAGATTTTTTATATTCGTCGATACTTTGAAAATTTTTCTGAGTCTGAGCGAATATCAAGATTTTTTATATTCGTCGATACTTTGAAAATTTTTCTGAGTTTGAGCGTATATCAAGATTTTTTATAGTCGTCGATACTTTGAAAATTTATCTGAGTTTGAGCGAATATCAAGATTTTTTATATTCGTCGATACTTTGAAAATTTTTCTGAGTCTGAGCGTATATCAAGATTTTTTATATTCGTCGATACTTTGAAAATTTGTTGAGTCTGAGCGTATATCAAGATTTTTTATATTCGTCGATACTTTGAAAATTTATCTGAGTTTGAGCGTATATCAAGATTTTTTATATTCGTCGATACTTTGAAAATTTTTCTGAGTCTGAGCGAATATCAAGATTTTTTATATTCGTCGATACTTTGAAAATTTTTCTGAGTCTGAGCGTATATCAAGATTTTTTATATTCGTCGATACTTTGAAAATTTGTTGAGTCTGAGCGTATATCAAGATTTTTTATATTCGTCGATACTTTGAAAATTTATCTGAGTTTGAGCGTATATCAAGATTTTTTATATTCGTCGATACTTTGAAAATTTTTCTGAGTCTGAGCGAATATCAAGATTTTTTATATTCGTCGATACTTTGAAAATTTTTCTGAGTCTGAGCGTATATCAAGATTTTTTATATTCGTCGATACTTTGAAAATTTTTCTGAGTCTGAGCGTATATCAAGATTTTTTATATTCGTCGATACTTTGAAAATTTTTCTGAGTCTGAGCGAATATCAAGATTTTTTATATTCGTCGATATTTTGAAAATTTTTCTGAGTCTGAGCGTATATCAAGATTTTTTATATTCGTCGATACTTTGAAAATTTGTTGAGTCTGAGCGTATATCAAGATTTTTTATATTCGTCGATACTTTGAAAATTTTTCTGAGTCTGAGCGTATATCAAGATTTTTTATTTTCGTCGATACTTTGAAAATTTGTTGAGTCTGAGCGTATATCAAGATTTTTTATATTCGTCGATACTTTGAAAATTTTTCTGAGTCTGAGCGTATATCAAGATTTTTTATATTCGTCGATACTTTGAAAATTTGTTGAGTCTGAGCGTATATCAAGATTTTTTATTTTCGTCGATACTTTGAAAATTTTTCTGAGTCTGAGCGAATATCAAGATTTTTTATATTCGTCGATACTTTGAAAATTTTTCTGAGTCTGAGCGTATATCAAGATTTTTTATATTCGTCGATACTTTGAAAATTTTTCTGAGTCTGAGCGTATATCAAGATTTTTTATATTCGTCGATACTTTGAAAATTTTTCTGAGTCTGAGCGTATATCAAGATTTTTTATATTCGTCGATACTTTGAAAATTTGTTGAGTCTGAGCGTATATCAAGATTTTTTATATTCGTCGATACTTTGAAAATTTTTCTGAGTCTGAGCGTATATCAAGATTTTTTATATTCGTCGATACTTTGAAAATTTGTTGAGTCTGAGCGTATATCAAGATTTTTTATTTTCGTCGATACTTTGAAAATTTATCTGAGTTTGAGCGTATATCAAGATTTTTTATATTCGTCGATACTTTGAAAATTTGTTGAGTCTGAGCGTATATCAAGACTTTTTATATTCGTCGATACTTTGAAAATTTTTCTGAGTCTGAGCGTATATCAAGATTTTTTATATTCGTCGATACTTTGAAAATTTGTTGAGTCTGAGCGTATATCAAGATTTTTTATTTTCGTCGATACTTTGAAAATTTTTCTGAGTCTGAGCGTATATCAAGATTTTTTATATTCGTCGATACTTTGAAAATTTATCTGAGTTTGAGCGTATATCAAGATTTTTTATATTCGTCGATACTTTGAAAATTTATCTGAGTTTGAGCGTATATCAAGATTTTTTATATTCGTCGATACTTTGAAAATTTTTCTGAGTCTGAGCGTATATCAAGATTTTTTATATTCGTCGATACTTTGAAAATTTGTTGAGTCTGAGCGTATATCAAGATTTTTTATATTCGTCGATACTTTGAAAATTTATCTGAGTCTGAGCGTATATCAAGATTTTTTATATTCGTCGATACTTTGAAAATTTTTCTGAGTCTGAGCGTATATCAAGATTTTTTATATTCGTCGATACTTTGAAAATTTGTTGAGTCTGAACGTATATCAAGATTTTTTATATTCGTCGATACTTTGAAAATTTGTTGAGTCTGAACGTATATCAAGATTTTTTATATTCGTCGATACTTTGAAAATTTGTTGAGTCTGAGCGTATATCAAGATTTTTTATATTCGTCGATACTTTGAAAATTTTTCTGAGTCTGAACGTATATCAAGATTTTTTATATTCGTCGATATTTTGAAAATTTTTCTGAGTCTGAGCGTATATCAAGATTTTTTATATTCGTCGATACTTTGAAAATTTGTTGAGTCTGAGCGTATATCAAGATTTTCTATATTCGTCGATACTTTGAAAATTTGTTGAGTCTGAGCGTATATCAAGATTTTTTATTTTCGTCGATACTTTGAAAATTTTTCTGAGTCTGAACGTATATCAAGATTTTTTATATTCGTCGATACTTTGAAAATTTTTCTGAGTCTGAGCGTATATCAAGATTTTTTATATTCGTCGATACTTTGAAAATTTTTCTGAGTCTGAGCGTATATCAAGATTTTTTATATTCGTCGATACTTTGAAAATTTTTCTGAGTCTGAGCGTATATCAAGATTTTTTATATTCGTCGATACTTTGAAAATTTTTCTGAGTCTGAGCGTATATCAAGATTTTTTATATTCGTCGATACTTTGAAAATTTGTTGAGTCTGAGCGTATATCAAGATTTTTTATATTCGTCGATACTTTGAAAATTTGTTGAGTCTGAGCGTATATCAAGATTTTTTATATTCGTCGATACTTTGAAAATTTTTCTGAGTCTGAGCGTATATCAAGATTTTTTATATTCGTCGATACTTTGAAAATTTTTCTGAGTCTGAGCGTATATCAAGATTTTTTATATTCGTCGATACTTTGAAAATTTTTCTGAGTCTGAGCGTATATCAAGATTTTTTATATTCGTCGATACTTTGAAAATTTTTCTGAGTCTGAGCGTATATCAAGATTTTTTATATTCGTCGATACTTTGAAAATTTGTTGAGTCTGAGCGTATATCAAGATTTTTTATATTCGTCGATACTTTGAAAATTTTTCTGAGTCTGAGCGTATATCAAGATTTTTTATATTCGTCGATACTTTGAAAATTTGTTGAGTCTGAGCGTATATCAAGATTTTTTATATTCGTCGATACTTTGAAAATTTGTTGAGTCTGAGCGTATATCAAGATTTTTTATTTTCGTCGATACTTTGAAAATTTTTCTGAGTCTGAACGTATATCAAGATTTTTTATATTCGTCGATACTTTGAAAATTTTTCTGAGTCTGAGCGTATATCAAGATTTTTTATATTCGTCGATACTTTGAAAATTTTTCTGAGTCTGAGCGTATATCAAGATTTTTTATATTCGTCGATACTTTGAAAATTTTTCTGAGTCTGAGCGTATATCAAGATTTTTTATATTCGTCGATACTTTGAAAATTTTTCTGAGTCTGAGCGTATATCAAGATTTTTTATATTCGTCGATACTTTGAAAATTTTTCTGAGTTTGAGCGTATATCAAGATTTTTTATATTCGTCGATACTTTGAAAATTTATCTGAGTTTGAGCGTATATCAAGATTTTTTATATTCGTCGATACTTTGAAAATTTGTTGAGTCTGAGCGTATATCAAGATTTTTTATATTCGTCGATACTTTGAAAATTTTTCTGAGTCTGAGCGTATATCAAGATTTTTTATATTCGTCGATACTTTGAAAATTTGTTGAGTCTGAGCGTATATCAAGATTTTTTATTTTCGTCGATACTTTGAAAATTTTTCTGAGTCTGAGCGTATATCAAGATTTTTTATATTCGTCGATACTTTGAAAATTTTTCTGAGTCTGAGCGTATATCAAGATTTTTTATATTCGTCGATACTTTGAAAATTTGTTGAGTCTGAGCGTATATCAAGATTTTTTATTTTCGTCGATACTTTGAAAATTTTTCTGAGTCTGAGCGTATATCAAGATTTTTTATATTCGTCGATACTTTGAAAATTTGTTGAGTCTGAGCGTATATCAAGATTTTTTATATTCGTCGATACTTTGAAAATTTATCTGAGTTTGAGCGTATATCAAGATTTTTTATATTCGTCGATACTTTGAAAATTTTTCTGAGTCTAAGCGTATATCAAGATTTTTTATATTCGTCGATACTTTGAAAATTTGTTGAGTCTGAGCGTATATCAAGATTTTTTATATTCGTCGATACTTTGAAAATTTTTCTGAGTCTGAGCGTATATCAAGATTTTTTATATTCGTCGATACTTTGAAAATTTGTTGAGTCTGAGCGTATATCAAGATTTTTTATTTTCGTCGATACTTTGAAAATTTTTCTGAGTCTGAGCGAATATCAAGATTTTTTATATTCGTCGATACTTTGAAAATTTTTCTGAGTCTGAGCGTATATCAAGATTTTTTATATTCGTCGATACTTTGAAAATTTGTTGAGTCTGAGCGTATATCAAGATTTTTTATATTCGTCGATACTTTGAAAATTTTTCTGAGTCTGAGCGTATATCAAGATTTTTTATATTCGTCGATACTTTGAAAATTTGTTGAGTCTGAGCGTATATCAAGATTTTTTATTTTCGTCGATACTTTGAAAATTTTTCTGAGTCTGAGCGAATATCAAGATTTTTTATATTCGTCGATACTTTGAAAATTTTTCTGAGTCTGAGCGTATATCAAGATTTTTTATATTCGTCGATACTTTGAAAATTTTTCTGAGTCTGAGCGTATATCAAGATTTTTTATATTCGTCGATACTTTGAAAATTTTTCTGAGTCTGAGCGTATATCAAGATTTTTTATATTCGTCGATACTTTGAAAATTTGTTGAGTCTGAGCGTATATCAAGATTTTTTATATTCGTCGATACTTTGAAAATTTTTCTGAGTCTGAGCGTATATCAAGATTTTTTATATTCGTCGATACTTTGAAAATTTGTTGAGTCTGAGCGTATATCAAGATTTTTTATTTTCGTCGATACTTTGAAAATTTATCTGAGTTTGAGCGTATATCAAGATTTTTTATATTCGTCGATACTTTGAAAATTTGTTGAGTCTGAGCGTATATCAAGATTTTTTATATTCGTCGATACTTTGAAAATTTTTCTGAGTCTGAGCGTATATCAAGATTTTTTATATTCGTCGATACTTTGAAAATTTGTTGAGTCTGAGCGTATATCAAGATTTTTTATTTTCGTCGATACTTTGAAAATTTTTCTGAGTCTGAGCGTATATCAAGATTTTTTATATTCGTCGATACTTTGAAAATTTATCTGAGTTTGAGCGTATATCAAGATTTTTTATATTCGTCGATACTTTGAAAATTTATCTGAGTTTGAGCGTATATCAAGATTTTTTATATTCGTCGATACTTTGAAAATTTTTCTGAGTCTGAGCGTATATCAAGATTTTTTATATTCGTCGATACTTTGAAAATTTATCTGAGTCTGAGCGTATATCAAGATTTTTTATATTCGTCGATACTTTGAAAATTTTTCTGAGTCTGAGCGTATATCAAGATTTTTTATATTCGTCGATACTTTGAAAATTTATCTGAGTCTGAGCGTATATCAAGATTTTTTATATTCGTCGATACTTTGAAAATTTATCTGAGTCTGAGCGTATATCAAGATTTTTTATATTCGTCGATACTTTGAAAATTTGTTGAGTCTGAGCGTATATCAAGATTTTTTATATTCGTCGATACTTTGAAAATTTATCTGAGTCTGAGCGTATATCAAGATTTTTTATATTCGTCGATACTTTGAAAATTTTTCTGAGTCTGAGCGTATATCAAGATTTTTTATATTCGTCGATACTTTGAAAATTTGTTGAGTCTGAACGTATATCAAGATTTTTTATATTCGTCGATACTTTGAAAATTTGTTGAGTCTGAACGTATATCAAGATTTTTTATATTCGTCGATACTTTGAAAATTTGTTGAGTCTGAGCGTATATCAAGATTTTTTATATTCGTCGATACTTTGAAAATTTTTCTGAGTCTGAACGTATATCAAGATTTTTTATATTCGTCGATATTTTGAAAATTTTTCTGAGTCTGAGCGTATATCAAGATTTTTTATATTCGTCGATAAATTGAAAATTTTTCTGAGTCTGAGCGTATATCAAGATTTTTTATATTCGTCGATATTTTGAAAATTTTTCTGAGTCTGAGCGTATATCAAGATTTTTTATATTCGTCGATACTTTGAAAATTTTTCTGAGTCTGAGCGTATATCAAGATTTTGTATATTCGTCGATATTTTGAAAATTTTTCTGAGTCTGAGCGTATATCAAGATTTTTTATATTCTTCGATACTTTGAAAATTTTTCTGAGTCTGAACGTATATCAAGATTTTGTATATTCGTCGATATTTTGAAAATTTTTCTGAGTCTGAGCGTATATCAAGATTTTTTATATTCGTCGATACTTTGAAAATTTGTTGAGTCTGAGCGTATATCAAGATTTTTTATATTCGTCGATACTTTGAAAATTTTTTTGAGTCTGAGCGTATATCAAGATTTTTTATATTCGTCGATACTTTGAAAAATTTTCTGAGTCTGAACGTATATCAAGATTTTTTATTTTCGTCGATACTTTGAAAATTTGTTGAGTCTGAGCGTATATCAAGATTTTTTATTTTCGTCGATACTTTGAAACTTTTTCTGAGTCTGAACGTATATCAAGATTTTTTATATTCGTCGATACTTTGAAAATTTTTCTGAGTCTGAGCGTATATCAAGATTTTTTATATTCGTCGATACTTTGAAAATTTTTCTGAGTGTGAGCGTATATCAAGATTTTTTATTTTCGTCGATACTTTGAAAATTTTTCTGAGTCTGAACGTATATCAAGATTTTTTATATTCGTCGATACTTTGAAAATTTGTTGAGTCTGAGCGTATATCAAGATTTTTTATATTCGTCGATACTTTGAAAATTTATCTGAGTCTGAGCGTATATCAAGATTTTTTATATTCGTCGATACTTTGAAAATTTGTTGAGTCTGAACGTATATCAAGATTTTTTATATTCGTCGATACTTTGAAAATTTTTCTGAGTCTGAGCGTATATCAAGATTTTTTATTTTCGTCGATACTTTGAAAATTTGTTGAGTCTGAGCGTATATCAAGATTTTTTATAATCGTCGATACTTTGAAAATTTTTCTGAGTCTGAGCGTATATCAAGATTTTTTATATTCGTCGATACTTTGAAAATTTTTCTGAGTCTGAGCGTATATCAAGATTTTGTATATTCGTCGATAAATTGAAAATTTTTCTGAGTCTGAGCGTATATCAAGATTTTTTATATTCGTCGATATTTTGAAAATTTTTCTGAGTCTGAGCGTATATCAAGATTTTTTATATTCGTCGATACTTTGAAAATTTATCTGAGTCTGAGCGTATATCAAGATTTTTTATTTTCGTCGATACTTTGAAAATTTTTCTGAGTCTGAACGTATATCAAGATTTTTTATTTTCGTCGATACTTTGAAAATTTGTTGAGTCTGAACGTATATCAAGATTTTTTATATTCGTCGATACTTTGAAACTTTTTCTGAGTCTGAGCGTATATCAAGATTTTTTATATTCGTCGATACTTTGAAAATTTATCTGAGTCTGAGCGTATATCAAGATTTTTTATATTCGTCGATACTTTGAAAATTTGTTGAGTCTGAACGTATATCAAGATTTTTTATATTCGTCGATACTTTGAAAATTTTTCTGAGTCTGAGCGTATATCAAGATTTTTTATTTTCGTCGATACTTTGAAAATTTGTTGAGTCTGAGCGTATATCAAGATTTTTTATAATCGTCGATACTTTGAAAATTTTTCTGAGTCTGAGCGTATATCAAGATTTTTTATATTCGTCGATACTTTGAAAATTTTTCTGAGTCTGAGCGTATATCAAGATTTTGTATATTCGTCGATAAATTGAAAATTTTTCTGAGTCTGAGCGTATATCAAGATTTTTTATATTCGTCGATATTTTGAAAATTTTTCTGAGTCTGAGCGTATATCAAGATTTTTTATATTCGTCGATACTTTGAAAATTTTTCTGAGTCTGAACGTATATCAAGATTTTTTATATTCGTCCATACTTTGAAAAATTTTCTGAGTCTGAGCGTATATCAAGATTTTTTATATTCGTCGATAAATTGAAAATTTTTCTGAGTCTGAGCGTATATCAAGATTTTTTATATTCGTCGATATTTTGAAAATTTTTCTGAGTCTGAGCGTATATCAAGATTTTTTATATTCGTCGATACTTTGAAAATTTTTCTGAGTCTGAGCGTATATCAAGATTTTCTATATTCGTCGATACTTTGAAAATTTTTCTGAGTCTGAACGTATATCAAGATTTTTTATATTCGTCGATATTTTGAAAATTTTTCTGAGTCTGAGCGTATATCAAGATTTTTTATATTCGTCGATAAATTGAAAATTTTTCTGAGTCTGAGCGTATATCAAGATTTTTTATATTCGTCGATATTTTGAAAATTTTTCTGAGTCTGAGCGTATATCAAGATTTTTTATATTCGTCGATACTTTGAAAATTTTTCTGAGTCTGAGCGTATATCAAGATTTTGTATATTCGTCGATATTTTGAAAATTTTTCTGAGTCTGAGCGTATATCAAGATTTTTTATATTCTTCGATACTTTGAAAATTTGTTGAGTCTGAACGTATATCAAGATTTTGTATATTCGTCGATATTTTGAAAATTTTTCTGAGTCTGAGCGTATATCAAGATTTTTTATATTCGTCGATACTTTTAAAATTTTTTTGAGTCTGAGCGTATATCAAGATTTTTTATATTCGTCGATACTTTGAAAAATTTTCTGAGTCTGAACGTATATCAAGATTTTTTATATTCGTCGATACTTTGAAAATTTGTTGAGTCTGAGCGTATATCAAGATTTTTTATATTCGTCGATACTTTGAAAATTTTTCTGAGTCTGAGCGTATATCAAGATTTTGTATATTCGTCGATATTTTGAAAATTTTTCTGAGTCTGAGCGTATATCAAGATTTTTTATATTCTTCGATACTTTGAAAATTTGTTGAGTCTGAACGTATATCAAGATTTTGTATATTCGTCGATATTTTGAAAATTTTTCTGAGTCTGAGCGTATATCAAGATTTTTTATATTCGTCGATACTTTGAAAATTTTTTTGAGTCTGAGCGTATATCAAGATTTTTTATATTCGTCGATACTTTGAAAAATTTTCTGAGTCTGAACGTATATCAAGATTTTTTATATTCGTCGATACTTTGAAAAATTTTCTGAGTCTGAACGTATATCAAGATTTTTTATATTCGTCGATACTTTGAAAATTTTTCTGAGTCTGAGCGTATATCAAGATTTTGTATATTCGTCGATATTTTGAAAATTTTTCTGAGTCTGAGCGTATATCAAGATTTTTTATATTCTTCGATACTTTGAAAATTTGTTGAGTCTGAACGTATATCAAGATTTTGTATATTCGTCGATATTTTGAAAATTTTTCTGAGTCTGAGCGTATATCAAGATTTTTTATATTCGTCGATACTTTGAAAATTTTTTTGAGTCTGAGCGTATATCAAGATTTTTTATATTCGTCGATACTTTGAAAAATTTTCTGAGTCTGAACGTATATCAAGATTTTTTATATTCGTCGATACTTTGAAAATTTGTTGAGTCTGAGCGTATATCAAGATTTTTTATTTTCGTCGATACTTTGAAACTTTTTCTGAGTCTGAACGTATATCAAGATTTTTTATATTCGTCGATACTTTGAAAATTTTTCTGAGTCTGAGCGTATATCAAGATTTTTTATATTCGTCGATACTTTGAAAATTTTTCTGAGTGTGAGCGTATATCAAGATTTTTTATTTTCGTCGATACTTTGAAACTTTTTCTGAGTCTGAGCGTATATCAAGATTTTTTATATTCGTCGATACTTTGAAAATTTTTCTGAGTCTGAGCGTATATCAAGATTTTTTATATTCGTCGATACTTTGAAAATTTTTCTGAGTCTGAGCGTATATCAAGATTTTTTATATTCGTCGATACTTTGAAAATTTTTCTGAGTCTGAGCGTATATCAAGATTTTTTATATTCGTCGATATTTTGAAACTTTTTCTGAGTCTGAGCGTATATCAAGATTTTTTATATTCGTATATATTTTGAAAATTTTTCTGAGTCTGAGCGTATATCAAGATTTTTTATATTCGTCGATACTTTGAAAATTTGTTGAGTCTGAACGTATATCAAGATTTTGTATATTCGTCGATATTTTGAAAATTTTTCTGAGTCTGAACGTATATCAAGATTTTTTATATTCGTCGATACTTTGAAAATTTGTTGAGTCTGAGCGTATATCAAGATTTTGTATATTCGTCGATATTTTGAAAATTTTTCTGAGTCTGAACGTATATCAAGATTTTTTATATTCGTCGATACTTTGAAAATTTGTTGAGTCTGAACGTATATCAAGATTTTTTATATTCGTCGATACTTTGAAAATTTTTCTGAGTCTGAGCGTATATCAAGATTTTTTATTTTCGTCGATACTTTGAAAATTTTTCTGAGTCTGAGCGTATATCAAGATTTTTTATATTCGTCGATACTTTGAAAATTTTTCTGAGTCTGAGCGTATATCAAGATTTTTTATTTTCGTCGATACTTTGAAAATTTTTCTGAGTCTGAGCGTATATCAAGATTTTTTATATTCGTCGATACTTTGAAAATTTTTCTGAGTCTGAGCGTATATCAAGATTTTTTATATTCGTCGATACTTTGAAAATTTGTTGAGTCTGAACGTATATCAAGATTTTGTATATTCGTCGATATTTTGAAAATTTTTCTGAGTCTGAGCGTATATCATGATTTTTTATTTTCGTCGATACTTTGAAAATTTTTCTGAGTCTGAGCGTATATCAAGATTTTTTATATTCGTCGATACTTTGAAAATTTTTCTGAGTCTGAGCGTATATCAAGATTTTTTATATTCGTCGATACTTTGAAAATTTGTTGAGTCTGAGCGTATATCAAGATTTTGTATATTCGTCGATATTTTGAAAATTTTTCTGAGTCTGAACGTATATCAAGATTTTTTATATTCGTCGATACTTTGAAAATTTGTTGAGTCTGAACGTATATCAAGATTTTTTATATTCGTCGATACTTTGAAAATTTTTCTGAGTCTGAGCGTATATCAAGATTTTTTATTTTCGTCGATACTTTGAAAATTTTTCTGAGTCTGAGCGTATATCAAGATTTTTTATATTCGTCGATACTTTGAAAATTTGTTGAGTCTGAACGTATATCAAGATTTTTTATATTCGTCGATACTTTGAAAATTTTTCTGAGTCTGAGCGTATATCAAGATTTTTTATTTTCGTCGATACTTTGAAAATTTTTCTGAGTCTGAGCGTATATCAAGATTTTTTATATTCGTCGATACTTTGAAAATTTTTCTGAGTCTGAGCGTATATCAAGATTTTTTATATTCGTCGATACTTTGAAAATTTGTTGAGTCTGAGCGTATATCAAGATTTTGTATATTCGTCGATATTTTGAAAATTTTTCTGAGTCTGAACGTATATCAAGATTTTTTATATTCGTCGATACTTTGAAAATTTGTTGAGTCTGAACGTATATCAAGATTTTTTATATTCGTCGATACTTTGAAAATTTTTCTGAGTCTGAGCGTATATCAAGATTTTTTATTTTCGTCGATACTTTGAAAATTTTTCTGAGTCTGAGCGTATATCAAGATTTTTTATATTCGTCGATACTTTGAAAATTTTTCTGAGTCTGAGCGTATATCAAGATTTTTTATATTCGTCGATACTTTGAAAATTTTTCTGAGTCTGAGCGTATATCAAGATTTTTTATATTCGTCGATACTTTGAAAATTTTTCTGAGTCTGAGCGTATATCAAGATTTTTTATATTCGTCGATACTTTGAAAATTTTTCTGAGTCTGAGCGTATATCAAGATTTTTTATATTCGTCGATATTTTGAAACTTTTTCTGAGTCTGAGCGTATATCAAGATTTTTTATATTCGTATATATTTTGAAAATTTTTCTGAGTCTGAGCGTATATCAAGATTTTTTATATTCGTCGATACTTTGAAAATTTGTTGAGTCTGAACGTATATCAAGATTTTGTATATTCGTCGATATTTTGAAAATTTTTCTGAGTCTGAACGTATATCAAGATTTTTTATATTCGTCGATACTTTGAAAATTTGTTGAGTCTGAGCGTATATCAAGATTTTTTATAATCGTCGATACTTTGAAAATTTTTCTGAGTCTGAGCGTATATCAAGATTTTTTATATTCGTCGATACTTTGAAACTTTTTCTGAGTCTGAGCGTATATCAAGATTTTTTATATTCGTCGATACTTTGAAAATTTATCTGAGTCTGAGCGTATATCAAGATTTTTTATATTCGTCGATACTTTGAAAATTTGTTGAGTCTGAACGTATATCAAGATTTTTTATAATCGTCGATACTTTGAAAATTTTTCTGAGTCTGAGCGTATATCAAGATTTTTTATATTCGTCGATACTTTGAAACTTTTTCTGAGTCTGAGCGTATATCAAGATTTTTTATATTCGTCGATACTTTGAAAATTTATCTGAGTCTGAGCGTATATCAAGATTTTTTATATTCGTCGATACTTTGAAAATTTGTTGAGTCTGAGCGTATATCAAGATTTTTTATATTCGTCGATATTTTGAAACTTTTTCTGAGTCTGAGCGTATATCAAGATTTTTTATATTCGTATATATTTTGAAAATTTTTCTGAGTCTGAGCGTATATCAAGATTTTTTATATTCGTCGATACTTTGAAAATTTGTTGAGTCTGAACGTATATCAAGATTTTGTATATTCGTCGATATTTTGAAAATTTTTCTGAGTCTGAACGTATATCAAGATTTTTTATATTCGTCGATACTTTGAAAATTTGTTGAGTCTGAGCGTATATCAAGATTTTTTATAATCGTCGATACTTTGAAAATTTTTCTGAGTCTGAGCGTATATCAAGATTTTTTATATTCGTCGATACTTTGAAACTTTTTCTGAGTCTGAGCGTATATCAAGATTTTTTATATTCGTCGATACTTTGAAAATTTATCTGAGTCTGAGCGTATATCAAGATTTTTTATATTCGTCGATACTTTGAAAATTTGTTGAGTCTGAACGTATATCAAGATTTTTTATAATCGTCGATACTTTGAAAATTTTTCTGAGTCTGAGCGTATATCAAGATTTTTTATATTCGTCGATACTTTGAAACTTTTTCTGAGTCTGAGCGTATATCAAGATTTTTTATATTCGTCGATACTTTGAAAATTTGTTGAGTCTGAGCGTATATCAAGATTTTGTATATTCGTCGATATTTTGAAAATTTTTCTGAGTCTGAACGTATATCAAGATTTTTTATATTCGTCGATACTTTGAAAATTTGTTGAGTCTGAGCGTATATCAAGATTTTTTATAATCGTCGATACTTTGAAAATTTTTCTGAGTCTGAGCGTATATCAAGATTTTTTATATTCGTCGATACTTTGAAACTTTTTCTGAGTCTGAGCGTATATCAAGATTTTTTATATTCGTCGATACTTTGAAAATTTATCTGAGTCTGAGCGTATATCAAGATTTTTTATATTCGTCGATACTTTGAAAATTTGTTGAGTCTGAACGTATATCAAGATTTTTTATTTTCGTCGATACTTTGAAAATTTTTCTGAGTCTGAGCGTATATCAAGATTTTTTATATTCGTCGATACTTTGAAAATTTTTCTGAGTCTGAGCGTATATCAAGATTTTTTATATTCGTCGATACTTTGAAAATTTTTCTGAGTCTGAGCGTATATCAAGATTTTTTATATTCGTCGATACTTTGAAAATTTGTTGAGTCTGAACGTATATCAAGATTTTTTATATTCGTCGATACTTTGAAAATTTTTCTGAGTCTGAGCGTATATCAAGATTTTTTATATTCGTCGATATTTTGAAAATTTTTCTGAGTCTGAGCGTATATCAAGATTTTTTATATTCGTCGATACTTTGAAAATTTTTCTGAGTCTGAACGTATATCAAGATTTTTTATATTCGTCCATACTTTGAAAAATTTTCTGAGTCTGAGCGTATATCAAGATTTTTTATATTCGTCGATAAATTGAAAATTTTTCTGAGTCTGAGCGTATATCAAGATTTTTTATATTCGTCGATATTTTGAAAATTTTTCTGAGTCTGAGCGTATATCAAGATTTTTTATATTCGTCGATACTTTGAAAATTTTTCTGAGTCTGAACGTATATCAAGATTTTTTATATTCGTCGATACTTTGAAAAATTTTCTGAGTCTGAGCGTATATCAAGATTTTTTATATTCGTCGATAAATTGAAAATTTTTCTGAGTCTGAGCGTATATCAAGATTTTTTATATTCGTCGATATTTTGAAAATTTTTCTGAGTCTGAGCGTATATCAAGATTTTTTATATTCGTCGATACTTTGAAAATTTTTCTGAGTCTGAGCGTATATCAAGATTTTTTATATTCGTCGATACTTTGAAAATTTTTCTGAGTCTGAGCGTATATCAAGATTTTTTATATTCGTCGATATTTTGAAAATTTTTCTGAGTCTGAACGTATATCAAGATTTTTTATATTCGTCGATACTTTGAAAATTTGTTGAGTCTGAACGTATATCAAGATTTTTTATATTCGTCGATACTTTGAAAATTTTTCTGAGTCTGAGCGTATATCAAGATTTTTTATATTCGTCGATAAATTGAAAATTTTTCTGAGTCTGAGCGTATATCAAGATTTTTTATATTCGTCGATATTTTGAAAATTTTTCTGAGTCTGAGCGTATATCAAGATTTTTTATATTCGTCGATAAATTGAAAATTTTTCTGAGTCTGAGCGTATATCAAGATTTTTTATATTCGTCGATACTTTGAAAATTTGTTGAGTCTGAACGTATATCAAGATTTTTTATATTCGTCGATACTTTGAAAATTTTTCTGAGTCTGAGCGTATATCAAGATTTTTTATATTCGTCGATACTTTGAAAATTTTTCTGAGTCTGAGCGTATATCAAGATTTTTTATATTCGTCGATAAATTGAAAATTTTTCTGAGTCTGAGCGTATATCAAGATTTTTTATATTCGTCGATACTTTGAAAATTTTTCTGAGTCTGAGCGTATATCAAGATTTTTTATATTCGTCGATACTTTGAAAATTTGTTGAGTCTGAACGTATATCAAGATTTTTTATATTCGTCGATACTTTGAAAATTTTTCTGAGTCTGAGCGTATATCAAGATTTTGTATATTCGTCGATAAATTGAAAATTTTTCTGAGTCTGAGCGTATATCAAGATTTTTTATATTCGTCGATATTTTGAAAATTTTTCTGAGTCTGAGCGTATATCAAGATTTTTTATATTCGTCGATACTTTGAAAATTTGTTGAGTCTGAACGTATATCAAGATTTTTTATATTCGTCGATACTTTGAAAATTTTTCTGAGTCTGAGCGTATATCAAGATTTTTTATATTCGTCGATAAATTGAAAATTTTTCTGAGTCTGAGCGTATATCAAGATTTTTTATATTCGTCGATACTTTGAAAATTTTTCTGAGTCTGAGCGTATATCAAGATTTTTTATATTCGTCGATACTTTGAAAATTTGTTGAGTCTGAACGTATATCAAGATTTTTTATATTCGTCGATACTTTGAAAATTTTTCTGAGTCTGAGCGTATATCAAGATTTTGTATATTCGTCGATAAATTGAAAATTTTTCTGAGTCTGAGCGTATATCAAGATTTTGTATATTCGTCGATAAATTGAAAATTTTTCTGAGTCTGAGCGTATATCAAGATTTTTTATATTCGTCGATACTTTTAAAATTTTTTTGAGTCTGAGCGTATATCAAGATTTTTTATATTCGTCGATACTTTGAAAAATTTTCTGAGTCTGAACGTATATCAAGATTTTTTATATTCGTCGATACTTTGAAAATTTGTTGAGTCTGAGCGTATATCAAGATTTTTTATATTCGTCGATACTTTGAAAATTTTTCTGAGTCTGAGCGTATATCAAGATTTTGTATATTCGTCGATATTTTGAAAATTTTTCTGAGTCTGAGCGTATATCAAGATTTTTTATATTCTTCGATACTTTGAAAATTTGTTGAGTCTGAACGTATATCAAGATTTTGTATATTCGTCGATATTTTGAAAATTTTTCTGAGTCTGAGCGTATATCAAGATTTTTTATATTCGTCGATACTTTGAAAATTTTTTTGAGTCTGAGCGTATATCAAGATTTTTTATATTCGTCGATACTTTGAAAAATTTTCTGAGTCTGAACGTATATCAAGATTTTTTATATTCGTCGATACTTTGAAAAATTTTCTGAGTCTGAACGTATATCAAGATTTTTTATATTCGTCGATACTTTGAAAATTTTTCTGAGTCTGAGCGTATATCAAGATTTTGTATATTCGTCGATATTTTGAAAATTTTTCTGAGTCTGAGCGTATATCAAGATTTTTTATATTCTTCGATACTTTGAAAATTTGTTGAGTCTGAACGTATATCAAGATTTTGTATATTCGTCGATATTTTGAAAATTTTTCTGAGTCTGAGCGTATATCAAGATTTTTTATATTCGTCGATACTTTGAAAATTTTTTTGAGTCTGAGCGTATATCAAGATTTTTTATATTCGTCGATACTTTGAAAAATTTTCTGAGTCTGAACGTATATCAAGATTTTTTATATTCGTCGATACTTTGAAAATTTGTTGAGTCTGAGCGTATATCAAGATTTTTTATTTTCGTCGATACTTTGAAACTTTTTCTGAGTCTGAACGTATATCAAGATTTTTTATATTCGTCGATACTTTGAAAATTTTTCTGAGTCTGAGCGTATATCAAGATTTTTTATATTCGTCGATACTTTGAAAATTTTTCTGAGTGTGAGCGTATATCAAGATTTTTTATTTTCGTCGATACTTTGAAACTTTTTCTGAGTCTGAGCGTATATCAAGATTTTTTATATTCGTCGATACTTTGAAAATTTTTCTGAGTCTGAGCGTATATCAAGATTTTTTATATTCGTCGATACTTTGAAAATTTTTCTGAGTCTGAGCGTATATCAAGATTTTTTATATTCGTCGATACTTTGAAAATTTTTCTGAGTCTGAGCGTATATCAAGATTTTTTATATTCGTCGATATTTTGAAACTTTTTCTGAGTCTGAGCGTATATCAAGATTTTTTATATTCGTATATATTTTGAAAATTTTTCTGAGTCTGAGCGTATATCAAGATTTTTTATATTCGTCGATACTTTGAAAATTTGTTGAGTCTGAACGTATATCAAGATTTTGTATATTCGTCGATATTTTGAAAATTTTTCTGAGTCTGAACGTATATCAAGATTTTTTATATTCGTCGATACTTTGAAAATTTGTTGAGTCTGAGCGTATATCAAGATTTTGTATATTCGTCGATATTTTGAAAATTTTTCTGAGTCTGAACGTATATCAAGATTTTTTATATTCGTCGATACTTTGAAAATTTGTTGAGTCTGAACGTATATCAAGATTTTTTATATTCGTCGATACTTTGAAAATTTTTCTGAGTCTGAGCGTATATCAAGATTTTTTATTTTCGTCGATACTTTGAAAATTTTTCTGAGTCTGAGCGTATATCAAGATTTTTTATATTCGTCGATACTTTGAAAATTTTTCTGAGTCTGAGCGTATATCAAGATTTTTTATATTCGTCGATACTTTGAAAATTTGTTGAGTCTGAGCGTATATCAAGATTTTGTATATTCGTCGATATTTTGAAAATTTTTCTGAGTCTGAACGTATATCAAGATTTTTTATATTCGTCGATACTTTGAAAATTTGTTGAGTCTGAACGTATATCAAGATTTTTTATATTCGTCGATACTTTGAAAATTTTTCTGAGTCTGAGCGTATATCAAGATTTTTTATTTTCGTCGATACTTTGAAAATTTTTCTGAGTCTGAGCGTATATCAAGATTTTTTATATTCGTCGATACTTTGAAAATTTGTTGAGTCTGAACGTATATCAAGATTTTTTATATTCGTCGATACTTTGAAAATTTTTCTGAGTCTGAGCGTATATCAAGATTTTTTATTTTCGTCGATACTTTGAAAATTTTTCTGAGTCTGAGCGTATATCAAGATTTTTTATATTCGTCGATACTTTGAAAATTTTTCTGAGTCTGAGCGTATATCAAGATTTTTTATATTCGTCGATACTTTGAAAATTTGTTGAGTCTGAGCGTATATCAAGATTTTGTATATTCGTCGATATTTTGAAAATTTTTCTGAGTCTGAACGTATATCAAGATTTTTTATATTCGTCGATACTTTGAAAATTTGTTGAGTCTGAACGTATATCAAGATTTTTTATATTCGTCGATACTTTGAAAATTTTTCTGAGTCTGAGCGTATATCAAGATTTTTTATTTTCGTCGATACTTTGAAAATTTTTCTGAGTCTGAGCGTATATCAAGATTTTTTATATTCGTCGATACTTTGAAAATTTTTCTGAGTCTGAGCGTATATCAAGATTTTTTATATTCGTCGATACTTTGAAAATTTTTCTGAGTCTGAGCGTATATCAAGATTTTTTATATTCGTCGATACTTTGAAAATTTTTCTGAGTCTGAGCGTATATCAAGATTTTTTATATTCGTCGATACTTTGAAAATTTTTCTGAGTCTGAGCGTATATCAAGATTTTTTATATTCGTCGATATTTTGAAACTTTTTCTGAGTCTGAGCGTATATCAAGATTTTTTATATTCGTATATATTTTGAAAATTTTTCTGAGTCTGAGCGTATATCAAGATTTTTTATATTCGTCGATACTTTGAAAATTTGTTGAGTCTGAACGTATATCAAGATTTTGTATATTCGTCGATATTTTGAAAATTTTTCTGAGTCTGAACGTATATCAAGATTTTTTATATTCGTCGATACTTTGAAAATTTGTTGAGTCTGAGCGTATATCAAGATTTTTTATAATCGTCGATACTTTGAAAATTTTTCTGAGTCTGAGCGTATATCAAGATTTTTTATATTCGTCGATACTTTGAAACTTTTTCTGAGTCTGAGCGTATATCAAGATTTTTTATATTCGTCGATACTTTGAAAATTTATCTGAGTCTGAGCGTATATCAAGATTTTTTATATTCGTCGATACTTTGAAAATTTGTTGAGTCTGAACGTATATCAAGATTTTTTATAATCGTCGATACTTTGAAAATTTTTCTGAGTCTGAGCGTATATCAAGATTTTTTATATTCGTCGATACTTTGAAACTTTTTCTGAGTCTGAGCGTATATCAAGATTTTTTATATTCGTCGATACTTTGAAAATTTATCTGAGTCTGAGCGTATATCAAGATTTTTTATATTCGTCGATACTTTGAAAATTTGTTGAGTCTGAGCGTATATCAAGATTTTTTATATTCGTCGATATTTTGAAACTTTTTCTGAGTCTGAGCGTATATCAAGATTTTTTATATTCGTATATATTTTGAAAATTTTTCTGAGTCTGAGCGTATATCAAGATTTTTTATATTCGTCGATACTTTGAAAATTTGTTGAGTCTGAACGTATATCAAGATTTTGTATATTCGTCGATATTTTGAAAATTTTTCTGAGTCTGAACGTATATCAAGATTTTTTATATTCGTCGATACTTTGAAAATTTGTTGAGTCTGAGCGTATATCAAGATTTTTTATAATCGTCGATACTTTGAAAATTTTTCTGAGTCTGAGCGTATATCAAGATTTTTTATATTCGTCGATACTTTGAAACTTTTTCTGAGTCTGAGCGTATATCAAGATTTTTTATATTCGTCGATACTTTGAAAATTTATCTGAGTCTGAGCGTATATCAAGATTTTTTATATTCGTCGATACTTTGAAAATTTGTTGAGTCTGAACGTATATCAAGATTTTTTATAATCGTCGATACTTTGAAAATTTTTCTGAGTCTGAGCGTATATCAAGATTTTTTATATTCGTCGATACTTTGAAACTTTTTCTGAGTCTGAGCGTATATCAAGATTTTTTATATTCGTCGATACTTTGAAAATTTGTTGAGTCTGAGCGTATATCAAGATTTTGTATATTCGTCGATATTTTGAAAATTTTTCTGAGTCTGAACGTATATCAAGATTTTTTATATTCGTCGATACTTTGAAAATTTGTTGAGTCTGAGCGTATATCAAGATTTTTTATAATCGTCGATACTTTGAAAATTTTTCTGAGTCTGAGCGTATATCAAGATTTTTTATATTCGTCGATACTTTGAAACTTTTTCTGAGTCTGAGCGTATATCAAGATTTTTTATATTCGTCGATACTTTGAAAATTTATCTGAGTCTGAGCGTATATCAAGATTTTTTATATTCGTCGATACTTTGAAAATTTGTTGAGTCTGAACGTATATCAAGATTTTTTATTTTCGTCGATACTTTGAAAATTTTTCTGAGTCTGAGCGTATATCAAGATTTTTTATATTCGTCGATACTTTGAAAATTTTTCTGAGTCTGAGCGTATATCAAGATTTTTTATATTCGTCGATACTTTGAAAATTTTTCTGAGTCTGAGCGTATATCAAGATTTTTTATATTCGTCGATACTTTGAAAATTTGTTGAGTCTGAACGTATATCAAGATTTTTTATATTCGTCGATACTTTGAAAATTTTTCTGAGTCTGAGCGTATATCAAGATTTTTTATATTCGTCGATATTTTGAAAATTTTTCTGAGTCTGAGCGTATATCAAGATTTTTTATATTCGTCGATACTTTGAAAATTTTTCTGAGTCTGAACGTATATCAAGATTTTTTATATTCGTCCATACTTTGAAAAATTTTCTGAGTCTGAGCGTATATCAAGATTTTTTATATTCGTCGATAAATTGAAAATTTTTCTGAGTCTGAGCGTATATCAAGATTTTTTATATTCGTCGATATTTTGAAAATTTTTCTGAGTCTGAGCGTATATCAAGATTTTTTATATTCGTCGATACTTTGAAAATTTTTCTGAGTCTGAACGTATATCAAGATTTTTTATATTCGTCGATACTTTGAAAAATTTTCTGAGTCTGAGCGTATATCAAGATTTTTTATATTCGTCGATAAATTGAAAATTTTTCTGAGTCTGAGCGTATATCAAGATTTTTTATATTCGTCGATATTTTGAAAATTTTTCTGAGTCTGAGCGTATATCAAGATTTTTTATATTCGTCGATACTTTGAAAATTTTTCTGAGTCTGAGCGTATATCAAGATTTTTTATATTCGTCGATACTTTGAAAATTTTTCTGAGTCTGAGCGTATATCAAGATTTTTTATATTCGTCGATATTTTGAAAATTTTTCTGAGTCTGAACGTATATCAAGATTTTTTATATTCGTCGATACTTTGAAAATTTGTTGAGTCTGAACGTATATCAAGATTTTTTATATTCGTCGATACTTTGAAAATTTTTCTGAGTCTGAGCGTATATCAAGATTTTTTATATTCGTCGATAAATTGAAAATTTTTCTGAGTCTGAGCGTATATCAAGATTTTTTATATTCGTCGATATTTTGAAAATTTTTCTGAGTCTGAGCGTATATCAAGATTTTTTATATTCGTCGATAAATTGAAAATTTTTCTGAGTCTGAGCGTATATCAAGATTTTTTATATTCGTCGATACTTTGAAAATTTGTTGAGTCTGAACGTATATCAAGATTTTTTATATTCGTCGATACTTTGAAAATTTTTCTGAGTCTGAGCGTATATCAAGATTTTTTATATTCGTCGATACTTTGAAAATTTTTCTGAGTCTGAGCGTATATCAAGATTTTTTATATTCGTCGATAAATTGAAAATTTTTCTGAGTCTGAGCGTATATCAAGATTTTTTATATTCGTCGATAAATTGAAAATTTTTCTGAGTCTGAGCGTATATCAAGATTTTTTATATTCGTCGATATTTTGAAAATTTTTCTGAGTCTGAGCGTATATCAAGATTTTTTATATTCGTCGATACTTTGAAAATTTGTTGAGTCTGAACGTATATCAAGATTTTTTATATTCGTCGATACTTTGAAAATTTTTCTGAGTCTGAGCGTATATCAAGATTTTGTATATTCGTCGATAAATTGAAAATTTTTCTGAGTCTGAGCGTATATCAAGATTTTTTATATTCGTCGATATTTTGAAAATTTTTCTGAGTCTGAGCGTATATCAAGATTTTTTATATTCGTCGATACTTTGAAAATTTGTTGAGTCTGAACGTATATCAAGATTTTTTATATTCGTCGATACTTTGAAAATTTTTCTGAGTCTGAGCGTATATCAAGATTTTTTATATTCGTCGATAAATTGAAAATTTTTCTGAGTCTGAGCGTATATCAAGATTTTTTATATTCGTCGATATTTTGAAAATTTTTCTGAGTCTGAGCGTATATCAAGATTTTTTATATTCGTCGATACTTTGAAAATTTGTTGAGTCTGAACGTATATCAAGATTTTTTATATTCGTCGATACTTTGAAAAATTTTCTGAGTCTGAGCGTATATCAAGATTTTTTATATTCGTCGATAAATTGAAAATTTTTCTGAGTCTGAGCGTATATCAAGATTTTTTATATTCGTCGATATTTTGAAAATTTTTCTGAGTCTGAGCGTATATCAAGATTTTTTATATTCGTCGATACTTTGAAAATTTTTCTGAGTCTGAGCGTATATCAAGATTTTTTATATTCGTCGATACTTTGAAAATTTTTCTGAGTCTGAGCGTATATCAAGATTTTTTATATTCGTCGATACTTTTAAAATTTTTCTGAGTCTGAGCGTATATCAAGATTTTGTATATTCGTCGATATTTTGAAAATTTTTCTGAGTCTGAGCGTATATCAAGATTTTTTATATTCGTCGATACTTTGAAAATTTGTTGAGTCTGAGCGTATATCAAGATTTTTTATATTCGTCGATACTTTGAAAATTTTTCTGAGTCTGAGCGTATATCAAGATTTTTTATATTCGTCGATTCTTTGAAACTTTTTCTGATTCTGAACGTATATCAAGATTTTTTATATTCGTCGATACTTTTAAAATTTTTCTGAGTCTGAGCGTATATCAAGATTTTGTATATTCTTCGATATTTTGAAAATTTTTCTGAGTCTGAGCGTATATCAAGATTTTGTATATTCGTCGATATTTTGAAAATTTTTCTGAGTCTGAGCGTATATCAAGATTTTTTATATTCGTCGATAAATTGAAAATTTTTCTGAGTCTGAGCGTATATCAAGATTTTTTATATTCTTCGATATTTTGAAAAATTTTCTGAGTCTGAGCGTATATCAAGATTTTGTATATTCGTCGATATTTTGAAAATTTTTCTGAGTCTGAGCGTATATCAAGATTTTTTATATTCGTCGATACTTTGAAAATTTGTTGAGTCTGAGCGTATATCAAGATTTTTTATATTCGTCGATACTTTTAAAATTTTTCTGAGTCTGAGCGTATATCAAGATTTTTTATATTCGTCGATACTTTGAAAATTTTTCTGAGTCGGAGCGTATATCAAGATTTTTTATATTCGTCGATAAATTGAAAATTTTTCTGAGTCTGAGCGTATATCAAGATTTTTTATATTCTTCGATATTTTGAAAAATTTTCTGAGTCTGAGCGTATATCAAGATTTTGTATATTCGTCGATATTTTGAAAATTTTTCTGAGTCTGAGCGTATATCAAGATTTTTTATATTCGTCGATACTTTGAAAATTTGTTGAGTCTGAGCGTATATCAAGATTATTTATTTTCGTCGATACTTTGAAAATTTTTCTGAGTCTGAGCGTATATCAAGATTTTTTATATTCGTCGATACTTTGAAAATTTGTTGAGTCTGAGCGTATATCAAGATTTTTTATATTCGTCGATACTTTGAAAATTTTTCTGAGTCTGAGCGTATATCAAGATTTTTTATATTCGTCGATTCTTTGAAACTTTTTCTGATTCTGAACGTATATCAAGATTTTTTATATTCGTCGATACTTTGAAAATTTTTTTGAGTCTGAGCGTATATCAAGATTTTTTATATTCGTCGATACTTTGAAAATTTTTCTGAGTCTGAGCGTATATCAAGATTTTTTATATTCGTCGATACTTTGAAAATTTGTTGAGTCTGAGCGTATATCAAGATTTTTTATATTCGTCGATACTTTTAAAATTTTTCTGAGTCTGAGCGTATATCAAGATTTTTTATATTCGTCGATACTTTGAAAATTTGTTGAGTCTGAGCGTAAATCAAGATTTTTTATATTCGTCGATACTTTGAAAATTTTTCTGAGTCTGAGCGTATATCAAGATTTTTTATATTCGTCGATACTTTGAAACTTTTTCTGATTCTGAACGTATATCAAAATTTTTTATATTCGTCGATACTTTGAAACTTTTTCTGAGTCTGAACGTATATCAAGATTTTTTATATTCGTCGATACTTTGAAACTTTTTCTGATTCTGAACGTATATCAAAATTTTTTATATTCGTCGATATTTTGAAAATTTTTCTGAGTCTGAGCGTATATCAAGATTTTTTATATTCGTCGATACTTTGAAAATTTTTCTGAGTCTGAGCGTATATCAAGATTTTTTATATTCGTCGATACTTTGAAAATTTGTTGAGTCTGAGCGTATATCAAGATTTTTTATATTCGTCGATACTTTTAAAATTTTTCTGAGTCTGAGCGTATATCAAGATTTTTTATATTCGTCGATACTTTGAAAATTTGTTGAGTCTGAGCGTAAATCAAGATTTTTTATATTCGTCGATACTTTGAAAATTTTTCTGAGTCTGAGCGTATATCAAGATTTTTTATATTCGTCGATACTTTGAAACTTTTTCTGATTCTGAACGTATATCAAAATTTTTTATATTCGTCGATATTTTGAAAATTTTTCTGAGTCTGAGCGTATATCAAGATTTTTTATATTCGTCGATACTTTGAAAATTTGTTGAGTCTGAGCGTATATCAAGATTTTTTATATTCGTCGATACTTTGAAAATTTTTCTGAGTCTGAGCGTATATCAAGATTTGTTATATTCGTCGGTACTTTGAAAATTTTTCTGAGTCTGAGCGTATATCAAGATTTTTTATATTCGTCGATATTTTGAAAATTTTTCTGAGTCTGAGCGTATATCAAGATTTTTTATATTCGTCGATACTTTGAAAATTTGTTGAGTCTGAGCGTATATCAAGATTTTTTATATTCGTCGATATTTTGAAAATTTTTCTGAGTCTGAGCGTATATCAAGATTTTTTATATTCGTCGATACTTTGAAACTTTTTCTGATTCTGAACGTATATCAAGATTTTTTATATTCGTCGATACTTTGAAAATTTGTTGAGTCTGAGCGTATATCAAGATTTTTTATATTCGTCGATACTTTGAAAATTTTTCTGAGTCTGAGCGTATATCAAGATTTTTTATATTCGTCGATACTTTGAAAATTTTTCTGAGTCTGAGCGTATATCAAGATTTTTTATATTCGTCGGTACTTTGAAAATTTTTCTGAGTCTGAGCGTATATCAAGATTTTTTATATTCGTCGATACTTTGAAAATTTGTTGAGTCTGAGCGTATATCAAGATTTTTTATATTCGTCGATACTTTTAAAATTTTTCTGAGTCTGAGCGTATATCAAGATTTTTTATATTCGTCGATACTTTGAAAATTTGTTGAGTCTGAGCGTATATCAAGATTTTTTATATTCGTCGATACTTTGAAAATTTTTCTGAGTCTGAGCGTATATCAAGATTTTTTATATTCTTCGATACTTTGAAAATTTGTTGAGTCTGAGCGTATATCAAGATTTTTTATATTCGTCGATACTTTTAAAATTTTTCTGAGTCTGAGCGTATATCAAGATTTTTTATATTCGTCGATACTTTGAAAATTTGTTGAGTCTGAGCGTATATCAAGATTTTTTATATTCGTCGATACTTTGAAAATTTGTTGAGTCTGAGCGTATATCAAGATTTTTTATATTCGTCGATACTTTGAAAATTTGTTGAGTCTGAGCGTATATCAAGATTTTTTATATTCGTCGATACTTTGAAAATTTATTGAGTCTGAGCGTATATCAAGATTTTTTATATTCGTCGATACTTTGAAAATTTTTCTGAGTCTGAGCGTATATCAAGATTTTTTATATTCGTCGATACTTTGAAAATTTTTCTGAGTCTGAGCGTATATCAAGATTTTTTATATTCGTCGATACTTTGAAAATTTGTTGAGTCTGAGCGTATATCAAGATTTTTTATATTCGTCGATACTTTGAAACTTTTTCTGATTCTGAACGTATATCAAAATTTTTTATATTCGTCGATACTTTGAAACTTTTTCTGAGTCTGAACGTATATCAAGATTTTGTATATTCGTCGATATTTTGAAAATTTTTCTGAGTCTGAGCGTATATCAAGATTTTTTATATTCGTCGATACTTTGAAAATTTGTTGAGTCTGAGCGTATATCAAGATTTTTTATATTCGTCGATACTTTGAAAATTTGTTGAGTCTGAGCGTATATCAAGATTTTTTATATTCGTCGATACTTTGAAAATTTTTCTGAGTCTGAGCGTATATCAAGATTTTTTATATTCGTCGATACTTTGAAAATTTTTCTGAGTCTGAGCGTATATCAAGATTTTTTATATTCTTCGATACTTTGAAAATTTGTTGAGTCTGAACGTATATCAAGATTTTGTATATTCGTCGATATTTTGAAAATTTTTCTGAGTCTGAGCGTATATCAAGATTTTTTATATTCGTCGGTACTTTGAAAATTTTTCTGAGTCTGAGCGTATATCAAGATTTTTTATATTCGTCGATACTTTGAAAATTTGTTGAGTCTGAGCGTATATCAAGATTTTTTATATTCGTCGATACTTTTAAAATTTTTCTGAGTCTGAGCGTATATCAAGATTTTTTATATTCGTCGATACTTTGAAAATTTGTTGAGTCTGAGCGTATATCAAGATTTTTTATATTCGTCGATACTTTGAAAATTTTTCTGAGTCTGAGCGTATATCAAGATTTTTTATATTCTTCGATACTTTGAAAATTTGTTGAGTCTGAGCGTATATCAAGATTTTTTATATTCGTCGATACTTTTAAAATTTTTCTGAGTCTGAGCGTATATCAAGATTTTTTATATTCGTCGATACTTTGAAAATTTGTTGAGTCTGAGCGTATATCAAGATTTTTTATATTCGTCGATACTTTGAAAATTTGTTGAGTCTGAGCGTATATCAAGATTTTTTATATTCGTCGATACTTTGAAAATTTGTTGAGTCTGAGCGTATATCAAGATTTTTTATATTCGTCGATACTTTGAAAATTTGTTGAGTCTGAGCGTATATCAAGATTTTTTATATTCGTCGATACTTTGAAAATTTATTGAGTCTGAGCGTATATCAAGATTTTTTATATTCGTCGATACTTTTAAAATTTTTCTGAGTCTGAGCGTATATCAAGATTTTTTATATTCGTCGATACTTTGAAAATTTGTTGAGTCTGAGCGTAAATCAAGATTTTTTATTTTCGTCGATACTTTGAAAATTTTTCTGAGTCTGAGCGTATATCAAGATTTTTTATATTCGTCGATACTTTGAAACTTTTTCTGATTCTGAACGTATATCAAAATTTTTTATATTCGTCGATATTTTGAAAATTTTTCTGAGTCTGAGCGTATATCAAGATTTTTTATATTCGTCGATACTTTGAAAATTTGTTGAGTCTGAGCGTATATCAAGATTTTTTATATTCGTCGATACTTTGAAAATTTTTCTGAGTCTGAGCGTATATCAAGATTTTTTATATTCGTCGGTACTTTGAAAATTTTTCTGAGTCTGAGCGTATATCAAGATTTTTTATATTCGTCGATACTTTGAAAATTTGTTGAGTCTGAGCGTATATCAAGATTTTTTATATTCGTCGATACTTTGAAAATTTTTCTGAGTCTGAGCGTATATCAAGATTTTTTATATTCGTCGATACTTTGAAACTTTTTCTGATTCTGAACGTATATCAAGATTTTTTATATTCGTCGATACTTTGAAAATTTGTTGAGTCTGAGCGTATATCAAGATTTTTTATATTCGTCGATACTTTGAAAATTTTTCTGAGTCTGAGCGTATATCAAGATTTTTTATATTCGTCGATACTTTGAAACTTTTTCTGATTCTGAACGTATATCAAGATTTTTTATATTCGTCGATACTTTGAAAATTTGTTGAGTCTGAGCGTATATCAAGATTTTTTATATTCGTCGATACTTTGAAAATTTTTCTGAGTCTGAGCGTATATCAAGATTTTTTATATTCGTCGATACTTTGAAAATTTTTCTGAGTCTGAGCGTATATCAAGATTTTTTATATTCGTCGATACTTTGAAAATTTGTTGAGTCTGAGCGTATATCAAGATTTTTTATATTCGTCGATATTTTGAAAATTTTTCTGAGTCTGAGCGTATATCAAGATTTTTTATATTCGTCGATACTTTGAAACTTTTTCTGATTCTGAACGTATATCAAGATTTTTTATATTCGTCGATACTTTGAAAATTTTTCTGAGTCTGAGCGTATATCAAGATTTTTTATATTCGTCGGTACTTTGAAAATTTTTCTGAGTCTGAGCGTATATCAAGATTTTTTATATTCGTCGATACTTTGAAAATTTGTTGAGTCTGAGCGTATATCAAGATTTTTTATATTCGTCGATACTTTGAAAATTTTTCTGAGTCTGAGCGTATATCAAGATTTTTTATATTCGTCGGTACTTTGAAAATTTTTCTGAGTCTGAGCGTATATCAAGATTTTTTATATTCGTCGATACTTTGAAAATTTGTTGAGTCTGAGCGTATATCAAGATTTTTTATATTCGTCGATATTTTGAAAATTTTTCTGAGTCTGAGCGTATATCAAGATTTTTTATATTCGTCGATACTTTGAAACTTTTTCTGATTCTGAACGTATATCAAGATTTTTTATATTCGTCGATACTTTGAAAATTTGTTGAGTCTGAGCGTATATCAAGATTTTTTATATTCGTCGATACTTTGAAAATTTTTCTGAGTCTGAGCGTATATCAAGATTTTTTATATTCGTCGATACTTTGAAAATTTTTCTGAGTCTGAGCGTATATCAAGATTTTTTATATTCGTCGGTACTTTGAAAATTTTTCTGAGTCTGAGCGTATATCAAGATTTTTTATATTCGTCGATACTTTGAAAATTTGTTGAGTCTGAGCGTATATCAAGATTTTTTATATTCGTCGATACTTTGAAAATTTTTCTGAGTCTGAGCGTATATCAAGATTTTTTATATTCTTCGATACTTTGAAAATTTGTTGAGTCTGAGCGTATATCAAGATTTTTTATATTCGTCGATACTTTTAAAATTTTTCTGAGTCTGAGCGTATATCAAGATTTTTTATATTCGTCGATACTTTGAAAATTTGTTGAGTCTGAGCGTATATCAAGATTTTTTATATTCGTCGATACTTTGAAAATTTGTTGAGTCTGAGCGTATATCAAGATTTTTTATATTCGTCGATACTTTGAAAATTTGTTGAGTCTGAGCGTATATCAAGATTTTTTATATTCGTCGATACTTTGAAAATTTATTGAGTCTGAGCGTATATCAAGATTTTTTATATTCGTCGATACTTTGAAAATTTTTCTGAGTCTGAGCGTATATCAAGATTTTTTATATTCGTCGATACTTTGAAAATTTTTCTGAGTCTGAGCGTATATCAAGATTTTTTATATTCGTCGATACTTTGAAAATTTGTTGAGTCTGAGCGTATATCAAGATTTTTTATATTCGTCGATACTTTGAAACTTTTTCTGATTCTGAACGTATATCAAAATTTTTTATATTCGTCGATACTTTGAAACTTTTTCTGAGTCTGAACGTATATCAAGATTTTGTATATTCGTCGATATTTTGAAAATTTTTCTGAGTCTGAGCGTATATCAAGATTTTTTATATTCGTCGATACTTTGAAAATTTGTTGAGTCTGAGCGTATATCAAGATTTTTTATATTCGTCGATACTTTGAAAATTTGTTGAGTCTGAGCGTATATCAAGATTTTTTATATTCGTCGATACTTTGAAAATTTTTCTGAGTCTGAGCGTATATCAAGATTTTTTATATTCGTCGATACTTTGAAAATTTTTCTGAGTCTGAGCGTATATCAAGATTTTTTATATTCGTCGATACTTTGAAAATTTTTCTGAGTCTGAGCGTATATCAAGATTTTTTATATTCGTCGATACTTTGAAAATTTGTTGAGTCTGAGCGTATATCAAGATTTTTTATATTCGTCGATACTTTGAAAATTTGTTGAGTCTGAGCGTATATCAAGATTTTTTATTTTCGTCGATACTTTGAAAATTTTTCTGAGTCTGAACGTATATCAAGATTTTTTATATTCGTCGATACTTTGAAAATTTTTCTGAGTCTGAGCGTATATCAAGATTTTTTATATTCGTCGATAAATTGAAAATTTTTCTGAGTCTGAGCGTATATCAAGATTTTTTATATTCGTCGATACTTTGAAAATTTTTCTGAGTCTGAGCGTATATCAAGATTTTTTATATTCGTCGATACTTTGAAAATTTTTCTGAGTCTGAGCGTATATCAAGATTTTTTATATTCGTCGATACTTTGAAAATTTTTCTGAGTCTGAGCGTATATCAAGATTTTTTATATTCGTCGATACTTTGAAAATTTTTCTGAGTCTGAACGTATATCAAGATTTTTTATATTCGTCGATACTTTGAAAATTTTTCTGAGTCTGAGCGTATATCAAGATTTTTTATATTCGTCGATACTTTGAAAATTTGTTGAGTCTGAGCGTATATCAAGATTTTTTATATTCGTCGATACTTTGAAAATTTGTTGAGTCTGAACGTATATCAAGATTTTTTATATTCGTCGATACTTTGAAAATTTTTCTGAGTCTGAACGTATATCAAGATTTTTTATATTCGTCGATATTTTGAAAATTTTTCTGAGTCTGAGCGTATATCAAGATTTTTTATATTCGTCGATACTTTGAAAATTTGTTGAGTCTGAGCGTATATCAAGATTTTTTATATTCGTCGATACTTTGAAAATTTGTTGAGTCTGAGCGTATATCAAGATTTTTTATTTTCGTCGATACTTTGAAAATTTTTCTGAGTCTGAACGTATATCAAGATTTTTTATATTCGTCGATACTTTGAAAATTTTTCTGAGTCTGAGCGTATATCAAGATTTTTTATATTCGTCGATACTTTGAAAATTTGTTGAGTCTGAGCGAATATCAAGATTTTTTATATTCGTCGATACTTTGAAAATTTTTCTGAGTCTGAGCGTATATCAAGATTTTTTATATTCGTCGATACTTTGAAAATTTTTCTGAGTCTGAGCGTATATCAAGATTTTTTATTTTCGTCGATACTTTGAAAATTTTTGTTAGTCTGAACGTATATCAAGATTTTTTATATTCGTCGATACTTTGAAAATTTTTCTGAGTCTGAGCGTATATCAAGATTTTTTATATTCGTCGATACTTTGAAAATTTTTCTGAGTCTGAGCGTATATCAAGATTTTTTATATTCGTCGATACTTTGAAAATTTTTCTGAGTCTGAGCGTATATCAAGATTTTTTATATTCGTCGATACTTTGAAAATTTTTCTGAGTCTGAGCGTATATCAAGATTTTTTATATTCGTCGATACTTTGAAAATTTGTTGAGTCTGAGCGTATATCAAGATTTTTTATATTCGTCGATACTTTGAAAATTTTTCTGAGTCTGAGCGTATATCAAGATTTTTTATATTCGTCGATACTTTGAAAATTTTTCTGAGTCTGAGCGTATATCAAGATTTTTTATATTCGTCGATACTTTGAAAATTTTTCTGAGTCTGAGCGAATATCAAGATTTTTTATATTCGTCGATACTTTGAAAATTTTTCTGAGTCTGAGCGTATATCAAGATTTTTTATATTCGTCGATACTTTGAAAATTTTTCTGAGTCTGAGCGTATATCAAGATTTTTTATTTTCGTCGATACTTTGAAAATTTTTGTGAGTCTGAACGTATATCAAGATTTTTTATATTCGTCGATACTTTGAAAATTTTTCTGAGTCTGAGCGTATATCAAGATTTTTTATATTCGTCGATACTTTGAAAATTTTTCTGAGTCTGAGCGTATATCAAGATTTTTTATATTCGTCGATACTTTGAAAATTTTTCTGAGTCTGAGCGTATATCAAGATTTTTTATATTCGTCGATACTTTGAAAATTTTTCTGAGTCTGAGCGTATATCAAGATTTTTTATATTCGTCGATACTTTGAAAATTTGTTGAGTCTGAGCGTATATCAAGATTTTTTATTTTCGTCGATACTTTGAAAATTTTTCTGAGTCTGAGCGAATATCAAGATTTTTTATATTCGTCGATACTTTGAAAATTTTTCTGAGTCTGAGCGTATATCAAGATTTTTTATATTCGTCGATACTTTGAAAATTTTTCTGAGTCTGAGCGTATATCAAGATTTTTTATATTCGTCGATACTTTGAAAATTTTTCTGAGTTTGAGCGTATATCAAGATTTTTTATATTCGTCGATACTTTGAAAATTTATCTGAGTTTGAGCGTATATCAAGATTTTTTATATTCGTCGATACTTTGAAAATTTGTTGAGTCTGAGCGTATATCAAGATTTTTTATATTCGTCGATACTTTGAAAATTTTTCTGAGTCTGAGCGTATATCAAGATTTTTTATATTCGTCGATACTTTGAAAATTTGTTGAGTCTGAGCGTATATCAAGATTTTTTATTTTCGTCGATACTTTGAAAATTTTTCTGAGTCTGAGCGTATATCAAGATTTTTTATATTCGTCGATACTTTGAAAATTTATCTGAGTTTGAGCGTATATCAAGATTTTTTATATTCGTCGATACTTTGAAAATTTATCTGAGTTTGAGCGTATATCAAGATTTTTTATATTCGTCGATACTTTGAAAATTTTTCTGAGTCTGAGCGTATATCAAGATTTTTTATATTCGTCGATACTTTGAAAATTTGTTGAGTCTGAGCGTATATCAAGATTTTTTATATTCGTCGATACTTTGAAAATTTATCTGAGTTTGAGCGTATATCAAGATTTTTTATATTCGTCGATACTTTGAAAAATTTTCTGAGTCTGAGCGTATATCAAGATTTTTTATTTTCGTCGATACTTTGAAAATTTTTCTGAGTCTGAGCGTATATCAAGATTTTTTATATTCGTCGATACTTTGAAAATTTGTTGAGTCTGAGCGTATATCAAGATTTTTTATATTCGTCGATACTTTGAAAATTTTTCTGAGTCTGAGCGTATATCAAGATTTTTTATATTCGTCGATACTTTGAAAATTTGTTGAGTCTGAGCGTATATCAAGATTTTTTATTTTCGTCGATACTTTGAAAATTTTTCTGAGTCTGAGCGAATATCAAGATTTTTTATATTCGTCGATACTTTGAAAATTTTTCTGAGTCTGAGCGTATATCAAGATTTTTTATATTCGTCGATACTTTGAAAATTTGTTGAGTCTGAGCGTATATCAAGATTTTTTATATTCGTCGATACTTTGAAAATTTTTCTGAGTCTGAGCGTATATCAAGATTTTTTATATTCGTCGATACTTTGAAAATTTGTTGAGTCTGAGCGTATATCAAGATTTTTTATTTTCGTCGATACTTTGAAAATTTTTCTGAGTCTGAGCGAATATCAAGATTTTTTATATTCGTCGATACTTTGAAAATTTTTCTGAGTCTGAGCGTATATCAAGATTTTTTATATTCGTCGATACTTTGAAAATTTTTCTGAGTCTGAGCGTATATCAAGATTTTTTATATTCGTCGATACTTTGAAAATTTGTTGAGTCTGAGCGTATATCAAGATTTTTTATATTCGTCGATACTTTGAAAATTTTTCTGAGTCTGAGCGTATATCAAGATTTTTTATATTCGTCGATACTTTGAAAATTTGTTGAGTCTGAGCGTATATCAAGATTTTTTATATTCGTCGATAAATTGAAAATTTTTCTGAGTCTGAGCGTATATCAAGATTTTTTATATTCGTCGATACTTTGAAAATTTGTTGAGTCTGAGCGTATATCAAGATTTTTTATTTTCGTCGATACTTTGAAAATTTTTCTGAGTCTGAGCGAATATCAAGATTTTTTATATTCGTCGATACTTTGAAAATTTTTCTGAGTCTGAGCGTATATCAAGATTTTTTATATTCGTCGATACTTTGAAAATTTGTTGAGTCTGAGCGTATATCAAGATTTTTTATATTCGTCGATACTTTGAAAATTTTTCTGAGTCTGAGCGTATATCAAGATTTTTTATATTCGCCGATACTTTGAAAATTTGTTGAGTCTGAGCGTATATCAAGATTTTTTATTTTCGTCGATACTTTGAAAATTTTTCTGAGTCTGAGCGAATATCAAGATTTTTTATATTCGTCGATACTTTGAAAATTTTTCTGAGTCTGAGCGTATATCAAGATTTTTTATATTCGTCGATACTTTGAAAATTTTTCTGAGTCTGAGCGTATATCAAGATTTTTTATATTCGTCGATACTTTGAAAATTTGTTGAGTCTGAGCGTATATCAAGATTTTTTATATTCGTCGATACTTTGAAAATTTTTCTGAGTCTGAGCGTATATCAAGATTTTTTATATTCGTCGATACTTTGAAAATTTGTTGAGTCTGAGCGTATATCAAGATTTTTTATTTTCGTCGATACTTTGAAAATTTATCTGAGTTTGAGCGTATATCAAGATTTTTTATATTCGTCGATACTTTGAAAATTTGTTGAGTCTGAGCGTATATCAAGATTTTTTATATTCGTCGATACTTTGAAAATTTTTCTGAGTCTGAGCGTATATCAAGATTTTTTATATTCGTCGATACTTTGAAAATTTGTTGAGTCTGAGCGTATATCAAGATTTTTTATTTTCGTCGATACTTTGAAAATTTTTCTGAGTCTGAGCGTATATCAAGATTTTTTATATTCGTCGATACTTTGAAAATTTATCTGAGTTTGAGCGTATATCAAGATTTTTTATATTCGTCGATACTTTGAAAATTTATCTGAGTTTGAGCGTATATCAAGATTTTTTATATTCGTCGATACTTTGAAAATTTTTCTGAGTCTGAGCGTATATCAAGATTTTTTATATTCGTCGATACTTTGAAAATTTGTTGAGTCTGAGCGTATATCAAGATTTTTTATTTTCGTCGATACTTTGAAAATTTTTCTGAGTCTGAGCGAATATCAAGATTTTTTATATTCGTCGATACTTTGAAAATTTTTCTGAGTCTGAGCGTATATCAAGATTTTTTATATTCGTCGATACTTTGAAAATTTTTCTGAGTCTGAGCGTATATCAAGATTTTTTATATTCGTCGATACTTTGAAAATTTTTCTGAGTCTGAGCGTATATCAAGATTTTTTATATTCGTCGATACTTTGAAAATTTATATGAGTTTGAGCGTATATCAAGATTTTTTATATTCGTCGATACTTTGAAAATTTGTTGAGTCTGAGCGTATATCAAGATTTTTTATATTCGTCGATACTTTGAAAATTTGTTGAGTCTGAGCGTATATCAAGTTTTTTTATATTCGTCGATACTTTGAAAATTTTTCTGAGTCTGAGCGTATATCAAGATTTTTTATATTCGTCGATACTTTGAAAATTTTTCTGAGTCTGAGCGTATATCAAGATTTTTTATATTCGTCGATACTTTGAAAATTTTTCTGAGTCTGAGCGTATATCAAGATTTTTTATATTCGTCGATACTTTGAAAATTTGTTGAGTCTGAGCGTATATCAAGATTTTTTATATTCGTCGATACTTTGAAAATTTGTTGAGTCTGAGCGTATATCAAGATTTTTTATTTTCGTCGATACTTTGAAAATTTTTGTGAGTCTGAACGTATATCAAGATTTTTTATATTCGTCGATACTTTGAAAATTTTTCTGAGTCTGAGCGTATATCAAGATTTTTTATATTCGTCGATACTTTGAAAATTTTTCTGAGTCTGAGCGTATATCAAGATTTTTTATATTCGTCGATACTTTGAAAATTTGTTGAGTCTGAGCGTATATCAAGATTTTTTATATTCGTCGATACTTTGAAAATTTTTCTGAGTCTGAGCGTATATCAAGATTTTTTATATTCGTCGATACTTTGAAAATTTGTTGAGTCTGAGCGTATATCAAGATTTTTTATTTTCGTCGATACTTTGAAAATTTTTCTGAGTCTGAGCGTATATCAAGATTTTTTATATTCGTCGATACTTTGAAAATTTTTCTGAGTCTGAGCGTATATCAAGATTTTTTATATTCGTCGATACTTTGAAAATTTTTCTGAGTCTGAGCGTATATCAAGATTTTTTATATTCGTCGATACTTTGAAAATTTTTCTGAGTTTGAGCGTATATCAAGATTTTTTATATTCGTCGATACTTTGAAAATTTATCTGAGTTTGAGCGTATATCAAGATTTTTTATATTCGTCGATACTTTGAAAATTTGTTGAGTCTGAGCGTATATCAAGATTTTTTATATTCGTCGATACTTTGAAAATTTTTCTGAGTCTGAGCGTATATCAAGATTTTTTATATTCGTCGATACTTTGAAAATTTGTTGAGTCTGAGCGTATATCAAGATTTTTTATTTTCGTCGATACTTTGAAAATTTTTCTGAGTCTGAGCGTATATCAAGATTTTTTATATTCGTCGATACTTTGAAAATTTATCTGAGTTTGAGCGTATATCAAGATTTTTTATATTCGTCGATACTTTGAAAATTTATCTGAGTTTGAGCGTATATCAAGATTTTTTATATTCGTCGATACTTTGAAAATTTTTCTGAGTCTGAGCGTATATCAAGATTTTTTATATTCGTCGATACTTTGAAAATTTGTTGAGTCTGAGCGTATATCAAGATTTTTTATATTCGTCGATACTTTGAAAATTTATCTGAGTTTGAGCGTATATCAAGATTTTTTATATTCGTCGATACTTTGAAAATTTTTCTGAGACTGAGCGTATATCAAGATTTTTTATATTCGTCGATACTTTGAAAATTTTTCTGAGTCTGAGCGTATATCAAGATTTTTTATATTCGTCGATACTTTGAAAATTTGTTGAGTCTGAGCGTATATCAAGATTTTTTATATTCGTCGATACTTTGAAAATTTTTCTGAGTCTGAGCGTATATCAAGATTTTTTATATTCGTCGATACTTTGAAAATTTGTTGAGTCTGAGCGTATATCAAGATTTTTTATATTCGTCGATACTTTGAAAATTTTTCTGAGTCTGAGCGTATATCAAGATTTTTTATATTCGTCGATACTTTGAAAATTTGTTGAGTCTGAGCGTATATCAAGATTTTTTATATTCGTCGATACTTTGAAAATTTTTCTGAGTCTGAGCGAATATCAAGATTTTTTATATTCGTCGATACTTTGAAAATTTTTCTGAGTCTGAGCGTATATCAAGATTTTTTATATTCGTCGATACTTTGAAAATTTGTTGAGTCTGAGCGTATATCAAGATTTTTTATATTCGTCGATACTTTGAAAATTTTTCTGAGTCTGAGCGTATATCAAGATTTTTTATATTCGTCGATACTTTGAAAATTTGTTGAGTCTGAGCGTATATCAAGATTTTTTATTTTCGTCGATACTTTGAAAATTTTTCTGAGTCTGAGCGAATATCAAGATTTTTTATATTCGTCGATACTTTGAAAATTTTTCTGAGTCTGAGCGTATATCAAGATTTTTTATATTCGTCGATACTTTGAAAATTTTTCTGAGTCTGAGCGTATATCAAGATTTTTTATATTCGTCGATACGTCGAAAATTTGTTGAGTCTGAGCGTATATCAAGATTTTTTATATTCGTCGATACTTTGAAAATTTGTTGAGTCTGAGCGTATATCAAGATTTTTTATTTTCGTCGATACTTTGAAAATTTATCTGAGTTTGAGCGTATATCAAGATTTTTTATATTCGTCGATACTTTGAAAATTTGTTGAGTCTGAGCGTATATCAAGATTTTTTATATTCGTCGATACTTTGAAAATTTTTCTGAGTCTGAGCGTATATCAAGATTTTTTATATTCGTCGATACTTTGAAAATTTGTTGAGTCTGAGCGTATATCAAGATTTTTTATTTTCGTCGATACTTTGAAAATTTTTCTGAGTCTGAGCGTATATCAAGATTTTTTATATTCGTCGATACTTTGAAAATTTATCTGAGTTTGAGCGTATATCAAGATTTTTTATATTCGTCGATACTTTGAAAATTTATCTGAGTTTGAGCGTATATCAAGATTTTTTATATTCGTCGATACTTTGAAAATTTTTCTGAGTCTGAGCGTATATCAAGATTTTTTATATTCGTCGATACTTTGAAAATTTTTCTGAGTCTGAGCGTATATCAAGATTTTTTATATTCGTCGATACTTTGAAAATTTGTTGAGTCTGAGCGTATATCAAGATTTTTTATATTCGTCGATACTTTGAAAATTTGTTGAGTCTGAGCGTATATCAAGATTTTTTATTTTCGTCGATACTTTGAAAATTTATCTGAGTTTGAGCGTATATCAAGATTTTTTATATTCGTCGATACTTTGAAAATTTGTTGAGTCTGAGCGTATATCAAGATTTTTTATATTCGTCGATACTTTGAAAATTTGTTGAGTCTGAGCGTATATCAAGATTTTTTATTTTCGTCGATACTTTGAAAATTTTTCTGAGTCTGAGCGTATATCAAGATTTTTTATATTCGTCGATACTTTGAAAATTTATCTGAGTTTGAGCGTATATCAAGATTTTTTATATTCGTCGATACTTTGAAAATTTATCTGAGTTTGAGCGTATATCAAGATTTTTTATATTCGTCGATACTTTGAAAATTTTTCTGAGTCTGAGCGTATATCAAGATTTTTTATATTCGTCGATACTTTGAAAATTTGTTGAGTCTGAGCGTATATCAAGATTTTTTATATTCGTCGATACTTTGAAAATTTATCTGAGTTTGAGCGTATATCAAGATTTTTTATATTCGTCGATACTTTGAAAATTTTTCTGAGTCTGAGCGTATATCAAGATTTTTTATATTCGTCGATACTTTGAAAATTTTTCTGAGTCTGAGCGTATATCAAGATTTTTTATATTCGTCGATACTTTGAAAATTTGTTGAGTTTGAGCGTATATCAAGATTTTTTATATTCGTCGATACTTTGAAAATTTTTCTGAGTCTGAGCGTATATCAAGATTTTTTATATTCGTCGATACTTTGAAAATTTGTTGAGTCTGAGCGTATATCAAGATTTTTTATTTTCGTCGATACTTTGAAAATTTTTCTGAGTCTGAGCGAATATCAAGATTTTTTATATTCGTCGATACTTTGAAAATTTATCTGAGTTTGAGCGTATATCAAGATTTTTTATATTCGTCGATACTTTGAAAATTTGTTGAGTCTGAGCGTATATCAAGATTTTTTATATTCGTCGATACTTTGAAAATTTTTCTGAGTCTGAGCGTATATCAAGATTTTTTATATTCGTCGATACTTTGAAAATTTGTTGAGTCTGAGCGTATATCAAGATTTTTTATTTTCGTCGATACTTTGAAAATATTTCTGAGTCTGAGCGTATATCAAGATTTTTTATATTCGTCGATACTTTGAAAATTTTTCTGAGTCTGAGCGTATATCAAGATTTTTTATATTCGTCGATACTTTGAAAATTTTTCTGAGTCTGAGCGTATATCAAGATTTTTTATATTCGTCGATACTTTGAAAATTTTTCTGAGTCTGAACGTATATCAAGATTTTTTATATTTGTCGATACTTTGAAAATTTTTCTGAGTCTGAGCGTATATCAAGATTTTTTATATTCGTCGATACTTTGAAAATTTTTCTGAGTCTGAGCGTATATCAAGATTTTTTATATTCGTCGATACTTTGAAAATTTATCTGAGTCTGAGCGTATATCAAGATTTTTTATATTCGTCGATACTTTGAAAATTTGTTGAGTCTGAGCGTATATCAAGATTTTTTATATTCGTCGATACTTTGAAAATTTTTCTGATTCTGAGCGTATATCAAGATTTTTTATATTCGTCGATACTTTGAAAATTTTTCTGAGTCTGAGCGTATATCAAGATTTTTTATATTCGTCGATACTTTGAAAATTTTTCTGAGTCTGAGCGTATATCAAGATTTTTTATATTCGTCGATACTTTGAAAATTTGTTGAGTCTGAGCGTATATCAAGATTTTTTATATTCGTCGATACTTTGAAAATTTTTCTGAGTCTGAGCGTATATCAAGATTTTTTATATTCGTCGATACTTTGAAAATTTGTTGAGTCTGAACGTATATCAAGATTTTTTATATTCGTCGATACTTTGAAAATTTTTCTGAGTCTGAGCGTATATCAAGATTTTTTATATTCGTCGATACTTTGAAAATTTGTTGAGTCTGAGCGTATATCAAGATTTTTTATTTTCGTCGATACTTTGAAAATTTTTCTGAGTCTGAACGTATATCAAGATTTTTTATATTCGTCGATACTTTGAAAATTTTTCTGAGTCTGAGCGTATATCAAGATTTTTTATATTCGTCGATACTTTGAAAATTTTTCTGAGTCTGAGCGTATATCAAGATTTTTTATATTCGTCGATACTTTGAAAATTTGTTGAGTCTGAGCGTATATCAAGATTTTTTATTTTCGTCGATACTTTGAAAATTTTTCTGAGTCTGAACGTATATCAAGATTTTTTATATTCGTCGATACTTTGAAAATTTTTCTGAGTCTGAGCGTATATCAAGATTTTTTATATTCGTCGATAAATTGAAAATTTTTCTGAGTCTGAGCGTATATCAAGATTTTTTATATTCGTCAATACTTTGAAAATTTTTCTGAGTCTGAGCGTATATCAAGATTTTTTATATTCATCGATACTTTGAAAATTTGTTGAGTCTGAGCGTATATCAAGATTTTTTATATTCGTCGATACTTTGAAAATTTTTCTGAGTCTGAACGTATATCAAGATTTTTTATTTTCGTCGATACTTTGAAAATTTTTCTGAGTCTGAACGTATATCAAGATTTTTTATATTCGTCGATACTTTGAAAATTTTTCTGAGTCTGAACGTATATCAAGATTTTTTATATTCGTCGATACTTTGAAAAATTTTCTGAGTCTGAGCGTATATCAAGATTTTTTATATTCGTCAATACTTTGAAAATTTTTCTGAGTCTGAGCGTATATCAAGATTTTTTATGTTCGTCGATACTTTGAAAATTTTTCTGAGTCTGAACGTATATCAAGATTTTTTATATTCGTCGATACTTTGAAAATTTTTCTGAGTCTGAACGTATATCAAGATTTTTTATATTCGTCGATATTTTGAAAATTTTTCTGAGTCTGAGCGTATATCAAGATTTTTTATATTCGTCAATACTTTGAAAATTTTTCTGAGTCTGAGCGTATATCAAGAATTTTTATATTCGTCGATACTTTGAAAATTTTTCTGAGTCTGAACGTATATCAAGATTTTTTATTTTCGTCGATACTTTGAAAATTTTTCTGAGTCTGAGCGTATATCAAGATTTTTTATATTCGTCGATACTTTGAAAATTTTTCTGAGTCTGAGCGTATATCAAGATTTTTTATATTCGTCGATACTTTGAAAATTTTTCTGAGTCTGAGCGTATATCAAGATTTTTTATATTCGTCAATACTTTGAAAATTTTTCTGAGTCTGAGCGTATATCAAGAATTTTTATATTCGTCGATACTTTGAAAATTTTTCTGAGTCTGAGCGTATATCAAGATTTTTTATATTCGTCGATACTTTGAAAATTTTTCTGAGTCTGAGCGTATATCAAGATTTTTTATATTCGTCGATACTTTGAAAATTTATCTGAGTTTGAGCGTATATCAAGATTTTTTATATTCGTCGATACTTTGAAAATTTGTTGAGTCTGAGCGTATATCAAGATTTTTTATATTCGTCGATACTTTGAAAATTTTTCTGAGTCTGAGCGTATATCAAGATTTTTTATATTCGTCGATACTTTGAAAATTTGTTGAGTCTGAGCGTATATCAAGATTTTTTATTTTCGTCGATACTTTGAAAATTTTTCTGAGTCTGAGCGAATATCAAGATTTTTTATATTCGTCGATACTTTGAAAATTTTTCTGAGTCTGAGCGAATATCAAGATTTTTTATATTCGTCGATACTTTGAAAATTTTTCTGAGTCTGAGCGTATATCAAGATTTTTTATATTCGTCGATACTTTGAAAATTTTTCTGAGTCTGAACGTATATCAAGATTTTTTATATTCGTCGATACTTTGAAAATTTTTCTGAGTCTGAGCGTATATCAAGATTTTTTATATTCGTCGATACTTTGAAAATTTTTCTGAGTCTGAGCGTATATCAAGATTTTTTATATTCGTCGATACTTTGAAAATTTTTCTGAGTCTGAGCGTATATCAAGATTTTTTATATTCGTCGATACTTTGAAAATTTTTCTAAGTCTGAGCGTATATCAAGATTTTTTATATTCGTCGATACTTTGAAAATTTTTCTGAGTCTGAGCGTATATCAAGATTTTTTATATTCGTCGATACTTTGAAAATTTGTTGAGTCTGAGCGTATATCAAGATTTTTTATTTTCGTCGATACTTTGAAAATTTTTCTGAGTCTGAGCGAATATCAAGATTTTTTATATTCGTCGATACTTTGAAAATTTTTCTGAGTCTGAGCGTATATCAAGATTTTTTATATTCGTCGATACTTTGAAAATTTTTCTGAGTCTGAGCGTATATCAAGATTTTTTATATTCGTCGATACTTTGAAAATTTTTCTGAGTCTGAACGTATATCAAGATTTTTTATATTCGTCGATACTTTGAAAATTTTTCTGAGTCTGAACGTATATCAAGATTTTTTATATTCGTCGATACTTTGAAAATTTTTCTGAGTCTGAGCGTATATCAAGATTTTTTATATTCGTCGATACTTTGAAAATTTTTCTGAGTCTGAGCGTATATCAAGATTTTTTATATTCGTCGATACTTTGAAAATTTTTCTGAGTCTGAGCGTATATCAAGATTTTTTATATTCGTCGATACTTTGAAAATTTTTCTAAGTCTGAGCGTATATCAAGATTTTTTATATTCGTCGATACTTTGAAAATTTTTCTGAGTCTGAGCGTATATCAAGATTTTTTATATTCGTCGATACTTTGAAAATTTGTTGAGTCTGAGCGTATATCAAGATTTTTTATTTTCGTCGATACTATGAAAATTTTTCTGAGTCTGAGCGAATATCAAGATTTTTTATATTCGTCGATACTTTGAAAATTTTTCTGAGTCTGAGCGTATATCAAGATTTTTTATATTCGTCGATACTTTGAAAATTTTTCTGAGTCTGAGCGTATATCAAGATTTTTTATATTCGTCGATACTTTGAAAATTTTTCTGAGTCTGAACGTATATCAAGATTTTTTATATTCGTCGATACTTTGAAAATTTTTCTGAGTCTGAGCTTATATCAAGATTTTTTATATTCGTCGATACTTTGAAAATTTTTCTGAGTCTGAGCGTATATCAAGATTTTTTATATTCGTCGATACTTTGAAAATTTTTCTGAGTCTGAGCGTATATCAAGATTTTTTATATTCGTCGATACTTTGAAAATTTGTTGAGTCTGAGCGTATATCAAGATTTTTTATTTTCGTCGATACTTTGAAAATTTTTCTGAGTCTGAGCGTATATCAAGATTTTTTATATTCGTCGATACTTTGAAAATTTTTCTGAGTCTGAACGTATATCAAGATTTTTTATATTCGTCGATACTTTGAAAATTTTTCTGAGTCTGAGCGTATATCAAGATTTTTTATATTCGTCGATACTTTGAAAATTTTTCTGAGTCTGAGCGTATATCAAGATTTTTTATATTCGTCGATACTTTGAAAATTTTTCTGAGTCTGAACGTATATCAAGATTTTTTATATTCGTCGATACTTTGAAAATTTTTCTGAGTCTGAGCGTATATCAAGATTTTTTATATTCGTCGATACTTTGAAAATTTTTCTGAGTCTGAGCGTATATCAAGATTTTTTATATTCGTCGATACTTTGAAAATTTTTCTGAGTCTGAGCGTATATCAAGATTTTTTATATTCGTCGATACTTTGAAAATTTTTCTGAGTCTGAGCGTATATCAAGATTTTTTATATTCGTCGATACTTTGAAAATTTTTCTGAGTCTGAGCGTATATCAAGATTTTTTATATTCGTCGATACTTTGAAAATTTTTCTGAGTCTGAGCGTATATCAAGATTTTTTATATTCGTCGATACTTTGAAAATTTGTTGAGTCTGAGCGTATATCAAGATTTTTTATTTTCGTCGATACTTTGAAAATTTTTCTGAGTCTGAGCGTATATCAAGATTTTTTATATTCGTCGATACTTTGAAAATTTGTTGAGTCTGAGCGTATATCAAGATTTTTTATATTCGTCGATACTTTGAAAATTTGTTGAGTCTGAGCGTATATCAAGATTTTTTATATTCGTCGATACTTTGAAAATTTTTCTGAGTCTGAGCGTATATCAAGATTTTTTATATTCGTCGATACTTTGAAAATTTGTTGAGTCTGAACGTATATCAAGATTTTTTATATTCGTCGATACTTTGAAAATTTTTTTGAGTCTGAACGTATATCAAGATTTTTTATATTCGTCGATAAATTGAAAATTTTTCTGAGTCTGAGCGTATATCAAGATTTTTTATATTCGTCGATACTTTGAAAATTTGTTGAGTCTGAACGTATATCAAGATTTTTTATATTCGTCGATACTTTGAAAATTTTTCTGAGTCTGAGCGTATATCAAGATTTTTTATATTCGTCGATACTTTGAAAATTTGTTGAGTCTGAGCGTATATCAAGATTTTTTATTTTCGTCGATACTTTGAAAATTTTTCTGAGTCTGAACGTATATCAAGATTTTTTATATTCGTCGATACTTTGAAAATTTTTCTGAGTCTGAGCGTATATCAAGATTTTTTATATTCGTCGATACTTTGAAAATTTTTCTGAGTCTGAGCGTATATCAAGATTTTTTATATTCGTCGATACTTTGAAAATTTGTTGAGTCTGAGCGTATATCAAGATTTTTTATTTTCGTCGATACTTTGAAAATTTTTCTGAGTCTGAACGTATATCAAGATTTTTTATATTCGTCGATACTTTGAAAATTTTTCTGAGTCTGAGCGTATATCAAGATTTTTTATATTCGTCGATAAATTGAAAATTTTTCTGAGTCCGAGCGTATATCAAGATTTTTTATATTCATCGATACTTTGAAAATTTGTTGAGTCTGAGCGTATATCAAGATTTTTTATTTTCGTCGATACTTTGAAAATTTTTCTGAGTCCGAACGTATATCAAGATTTTTTATTTTCGTCGATACTTTGAAAATTTTTCTGAGTCTGAACGTATATCAAGATTTTTTATATTCGTCGATACTTTGAAAATTTGTTGAGTCTGAACGTATATCAAGATTTTTTATATTCGTCGATACTTTGAAAATTTTTCTGAGTCTGAACGTATATCAAGATTTTTTATATTCGTCGATACTTTGAAAATTTGTTGAGTCTGAGCGTATATCAAGATTTTTTATATTCGTCGATACTTTGAAAATTTTTCTGAGTCTGAACGTATATCAAGATTTTTTATTTTCGTCGATACTTTGAAAATTTTTCTGAGTCTGAACGTATATCAAGATTTTTTATATTCGTCGATACTTTGAAAAATTTTCTGAGTCCGAGCGTATATCAAGATTTTTTATATTCGTCAATACTTTGAAAATTTTTCTGAGTCTGAGCGTATATCAAGATTTTTTATGTTCGTCGATACTTTGAAAATTTTTCTGAGTCTGAACGTATATCAAGATTTTTTATATTCGTCGATACTTTGAAAATTTTTCTGAGTCTGAACGTATATCAAGATTTTTTATATTCGTCGATATTTTGAAAATTTTTCTGAGTCTGAGCGTATATCAAGATTTTTTATATTCATCAATACTTTGAAAATTTTTCTGAGTCTGAGCGTATATCAAGATTTTTTATATTCGTCGATACTTTGAAAATTTTTCTGAGTCTGAACGTATATCAAGATTTTTTACTTTCGTCGATACTTTGAAAATTTTTCTGAGTCTGAACGTATATCAAGATTTTTTATATTCGTCGATACTTTGAAAATTTTTCTGAGTCTGAGCGTATATCAAGATTTTTTATGTTCGTCGATACTTTGAAAATTTTTCTGAGTCTGAACGTATATCAAGATTTTTTATATTCGTCGATACTTTGAAAATTTTTCTGAGTCTGAACGTATATCAAGTTTTTTCATATTCGTCGATACTTTGAAAATTTTTCTGAGTCTGAACGTATATCAAGATTTTTTATATTCGTCGATACTTTGAAAATTTTTCTGAGTCTGAACGTATATCAAGATTTTTTATATTCGTCGATACTTTGAAAATTTTTCTGAGTCTGAGCGTATATCAAGATTTTTTATATTCGTCGATAAATTGAAAATTTTTCTGAGTCTGAGCGTATATCAAGATTTTTTATATTCGTCAATACTTTGAAAATTTTTCTGAGTCTGAGCGTATATCAAGATTTTTTATTTTCGTCGATACTTTGAAAATTTGTTGAGTCTGAGCGTATATCAAGATTTTTTATATTCGTCGATACTTTGAAAATTTTTCTGAGTCTGAGCGTATATCAAGATTTTTTATATTCGTCGATACTTTGAAAATTTTTCTGAGTCTGAACGTATATTAAGATTTTTTATATTCGTCGATACTTTGAAAATTTTTCTGAGTCTGAACGTATATCAAGATTTTTTATATTCGTCGATACTTTGAAAATTTTTCTGAGTCTGAGCGTATATCAAGATTTTTTATGTTCGTCGATACTTTGAAAATTTTTCTGAGTCTGAACGTATATCAAGATTTTTTATATTCGTCGATACTTTGAAAATTTTTCTGAGTCTGAGCGTATATCAAGATTTTTTATATTCGTCGATAAATTGAAAATTTTTCTGAGTCTGAGCGTATATCAAGATTTTTTATATTCGTCAATACTTTGAAAATTTTTCTGAGTCCGAGCGTATATCAAGATTTTTTATATTCGTCGATACTTTGAAAATTTGTTGAGTCTGAGCGTATATCAAGATTTTTTATATTCGTCGATACTTTGAAAATTTTTCTGAGTCTGAGCGTATATCAAGATTTTTTATGTTCGTCGATACTTTGAAAATTTTTCTGAGTCTGAACGTATATCAAGATTTTTTATATTCGTCGATACTTTGAAAATTTTTCTGAGTCTGAGCGTATATCAAGATTTTTTATATTCGTCGATACTTTGAAAATTTTTCTGAGTCTGAGCGTATATCAAGATTTTTTATATTCGTCGATACTTTGAAAATTTTTCTGAGTCTGAACGTATATCAAGATTTTTTATATTCGTCGATACTTTGAAAATTTTTCTGAGTCTGAGCGTATATCAAGATTTTTTATATTCGTCGATACTTTGAAAATTTGTTGAGTCTGAGCGTATATCAAGATTTTTTATATTCGTCGATACTTTGAAAATTTTTCTGAGTCTGAGCGTATATCAAGATTTTTTATATTCGTCGATACTTTGAAAATTTGTTGAGTCTGAGCGTATATCAAGATTTTTTATTTTCGTCGATACTTTGAAAATTTTTCTGAGTCTGAGCGTATATCAAGATTTTTTATATTCGTCGATACTTTGAAAATTTTTCTGAGTCTGAACGTATATCAAGATTTTTTATATTCGTCGATACTTTGAAAATTTTTCTGAGTCTGAGCGTATATCAAGATTTTTTATATTCGTCGATACTTTGAAAATTTTTCTGAGTCTGAGCGTATATCAAGATTTTTTATATTCGTAGATACTTTGAAAATTTTTCTGAGTCTGAACGTATATCAAGATTTTTTATATTCGTCGATACTTTGAAAATTTTTCTGAGTCTGAGCGTATATCAAGATTTTTTATATTCGTCGATACTTTGAAAATTTTTCTGAGTCTGAGCGTATATCAAGATTTTTTATATTCGTCGATACTTTGAAAATTTTTCTGAGTCTGAGCGTATATCAAGATTTTTTATATTCGTCGATACTTTGAAAATTTTTCTGAGTCTGAGCGTATATCAAGATTTTTTATATTCGTCGATACTTTGAAAATTTTTCTGAGTCTGAGCGTATATCAAGATTTTTTATATTCGTCGATACTTTGAAAATTTGTTGAGTCTGAGCGTATATCAAGATTTTTTATTTTCGTCGATACTTTGAACATTTTTCTGAGTCCGAGCGAATATCAAGATTTTTTATATTCGTCGATACTTTGAAAATTTTTCTGAGTCTGAGCGTATATCAAGATTTTTTATATTCGTCGATACTTTGAAAATTTATCTGAGTCTGAGCGTATATCAAGATTTTTTATATTCGTCGATACTTTGAAAATTTGTTGAGTCTGAGCGTATATCAAGATTTTTTATATTCGTCGATACTTTGAAAATTTTTCTGAGTCTGAGCGTATATCAAGATTTTTTATATTCGTCGATACTTTGAAAATTTTTCTGAGTCTGAGCGTATATCAAGATTTTTTATATTCGTCGATACTTTGAAAATTTTTCTGAGTCTGAGCGTATATCAAGATTTTTTATATTCGTCGATACTTTGAAAATTTGTTGAGTCTGAACGTATATCAAGATTTTTTATATTCGTCGATACTTTGAAAATTTGTTGAGTCTGAACGTATATCAAGATTTTTTATATTCGTCGATACTTTGAAAATTTTTCTGAGTCTGAGCGTATATCAAGATTTTTTATATTCGTCGATACTTTGAAAATTTGTTGAGTCTGAACGTATATCAAGATTTTTTATATTCGTCGATACTTTGAAAATTTGTTGAGTCTGAACGTATATCAAGATTTTTTATATTCGTCGATACTTTGAAAATTTGTTGAGTCTGAACGTATATCAAGATTTTTTATATTCGTCGATACTTTGAAAATTTTTCTGAGTCTGAGCGTATATCAAGATTTTTTATATTCGTCGATACTTTGAAAATTTGTTGAGTCTGAGCGTATATCAAGATTTTTTATTTTCGTCGATACTTTGAAAATTTTTCTGAGTCTGAACGTATATCAAGATTTTTTATATTCGTCGATACTTTGAAAATTTTTCTGAGTCTGAGCGTATATCAAGATTTTTTATATTCGTCGATACTTTGAAAATTTTTCTGAGTCTGAGCGTATATCAAGATTTTTTATATTCGTCGATACTTTGAAAATTTGTTGAGTCTGAGCGTATATCAAGATTTTTTATTTTCGTCGATACTTTGAAAATTTTTCTGAGTCTGAACGTATATCAAGATTTTTTATATTCGTCGATACTTTGAAAATTTTTCTGAGTCTGAGCGTATATCAAGATTTTTTATATTCGTCGATAAATTGAAAATTTTTCTGAGTCTGAGCGTATATCAAGATTTTTTATATTCATCGATACTTTGAAAATTTGTTGAGTCTGAGCGTATATCAAGATTTTTTATTTTCGTCGATACTTTGAAAATTTTTCTGAGTCTGAACGTATATCAAGATTTTTTATTTTCGTCGATACTTTGAAAATTTTTCTGAGTCTGAGCGTATATCAAGATTTTTTATATTCGTCGATACTTTGAAAATTTGTTGAGTCTGAGCGTATATCAAGATTTTTTATTTTCGTCGATACTTTGAAAATTTTTCTGAGTCTGAGCGTATATCAAGATTTTTTATATTCGTCGATACTTTGAAAATTTTTCTGAGTCTGAACGTATATCAAGATTTTTTATTTTCGTCGATACTTTGAAAATTTTTCTGAGTCTGAACGTTTATCAAGATTTTTTATATTCGTCGATACTTTGAAAATTTTTCTGAGTCTGAACGTATATCAAGATTTTTTATATTCGTCGATACTTTGAAAAATTTTCTGAGTCTGAGCGTATATCAAGATTTTTTATATTCGTCAATACTTTGAAAATTTTTCTGAGTCTTAGCGTATATCAAGATTTTTTATGTTCGTCGATACTTTGAAAATTTTTCTGAGTCTGAACGTATATCAAGATTTTTTATATTCGTCGATACTTTGAAAATTTTTCTGAGTCTGAACGTATATCAAGATTTTTTATATTCGTCGATATTTTGAAAATTTTTCTGAGTCTGAGCGTATATCAAGATTTTTTATATTCATCAATACTTTGAAAATTTGTTGAGTCTGAGCGTATATCAAGATTTTTTATTTTCGTCGATACTTTGAAAATTTTTCTGAGTCTGAGCGTATATCAAGATTTTTTATGTTCGTCGATACTTTGAAAATTTTTCTGAGTCTGAACGTATATCAAGATTTTTTATATTCGTCGATACTTTGAAAATTTTTCTGAGTCTGAACGTATATCAAGATTTTTTATATTCGTCGATACTTTGAAAATTTGTTGAGTCTGAGCGTATATCAAGATTTTTTATTTTCGTCGATACTTTGAAAATTTTTCTGAGTCTGAACGTATATCAAGATTTTTTATTTTCGTCGATACTTTGAAAATTTTTCTGAGTCTGAACGTATATCAAGATTTTTTATATTCGTCGATACTTTGAAAATTTTTCTGAGTCTGAACGTATATCAAGATTTTTTATATTCGTCGATACTTTGAAAATTTGTTGAGTCTGAGCGTATATCAAGATTTTTTATTTTCGTCGATACTTTGAAAATTTTTCTGAGTCTGAACGTATATCAAGATTTTTTATTTTCGTCGATACTTTGAAAATTTTTCTGAGTCTGAACGTATATCAAGATTTTTTATATTCGTCGATACTTTGAAAATTTTTCTGAGTCTGAACGTATATCAAGATTTTTTATATTCGTCGATATTTTGAAAATTTTTCTGAGTCTGAGCGTATATCAAGATTTTTTATATTCATCAATACTTTGAAAATTTGTTGAGTCTGAGCGTATATCAAGATTTTTTATTTTCGTCGATACTTTGAAAATTTTTCTGAGTCTGAGCGTATATCAAGATTTTTTATGTTCGTCGATACTTTGAAAATTTTTCTGAGTCTGAACGTATATCAAGATTTTTTATATTCGTCGATACTTTGAAAATTTTTCTGAGTCTGAACGTATATCAAGATTTTTTATATTCGTCGATACTTTGAAAATTTGTTGAGTCTGAGCGTATATCAAGATTTTTTATTTTCGTCGATACTTTGAAAATTTTTCTGAGTCTGAACGTATATCAAGATTTTTTATTTTCGTCGATACTTTGAAAATTTTTCTGAGTCTGAACGTATATCAAGATTTTTTATATTCGTCGATACTTTGAAAATTTTTCTGAGTCTGAACGTATATCAAGATTTTTTATATTCGTCGATACTTTGAAAATTTGTTGAGTCTGAGCGTATATCAAGATTTTTTATTTTCGTCGATACTTTGAAAATTTTTCTGAGTCTGAACGTATATCAAGATTTTTTATTTTCGTCGATACTTTGAAAATTTTTCTGAGTCTGAACGTATATCAAGATTTTTTATTTTCGTCGATACTTTGAAAATTTTTCTGAGTCTGAACGTATATCAAGATTTTTTATATTCGTCGATACTTTGAAAAATTTTCTGAGTCTGAGCGTATATCAAGATTTTTTATATTCGTCAATACTTTGAAAATTTTTCTGAGTCTTAGCGTATATCAAGATTTTTTATGTTCGTCGATACTTTGAAAATTTTTCTGAGTCTGAACGTATATCAAGATTTTTTATATTCGTCGATACTTTGAAAATTTTTCTGAGTCTGAACGTATATCAAGATTTTTTATATTCGTCGATATTTTGAAAATTTTTCTGAGTCTGAGCGTATATCAAGATTTTTTATATTCATCAATACTTTGAAAATTTGTTGAGTCTGAGCGTATATCAAGATTTTTTATTTTCGTCGATACTTTGAAAATTTTTCTGAGTCTGAACGTATATCAAGATTTTTTATTTTCGTCGATACTTTGAAAATTTTTCTGAGTCTGAACGTATATCAAGATTTTTTATATTCGTCGATACTTTGAAAATTTTTCTGAGTCTGAACGTATATCAAGATTTTTTATATTCGTCGATACTTTGAAAATTTTTCTGAGTCTGAGCGTATATCAAGATTTTTTATTTTCGTCGATACTTTGAAAATTTTTCTGAGTCTGAACGTATATCAAGATTTTTTATTTTCGTCGATACTTTGAAAATTTTTCTGAGTCTGAACGTATATCAAGATTTTTTATATTCGTCAATACTTTGAAAATTTTTCTTTCTGAGTCTGAGCGTATATCAAGATTTTTTATATTCATCAATACTTTGAAAATTTTTCTGAGCCTGAACGTATATCAAGATTTTTCATATTCGTCGATACTTTGAAAATTTTTCTGAGTCTGAACGTATATCAAGATTTTTTATATTCGTCGATACTTTGAAAATTTTTCTGAGTCTGAGCGTATATCAAGATTTTTTATATTCGTCGATACTTTGAAAATTTTTCTGAGTCTGAGCGTATATCAAGATTTTTTATGTTCGTCGATACTTTGAAAATTTTTCTGAGTCTGAACGTATATCAAGATTTTTTATATTCGTCGATACTTTGAAAATTTTTCTGAGTCTGAGCGTATATCAAGATTTTTTATATTCGTCGATAAATTGAAAATTTTTCTGAGTCTGAGCGTATATCAAGATTTTTTATATTCGTCAATACTTTGAAAATTTTTCTGAGTCTGAGCGTATATCAAGATTTTTTATTTTCGTCGATACTTTGAAAATTTGTTGAGTCTGAGCGTATATCAAGATTTTTTATATTCGTCGATACTTTGAAAATTTTTCTGAGTCTGAGCGTATATCAAGATTTTTTATTTTCGTCGATACTTTGAAAATTTTTCTGAGTCTGAACGTATATTAAGATTTTTTATATTCGTCGATACTTTGAAAATTTTTCTGAGTCTGAGCGTATATCAAGATTTTTTATATTCGTCGATACTTTGAAAATTTTTCTGAGTCTGAGCGTATATCAAGATTTCTTATATTCGTCGATACTTTGAAAATTTTTCTGAGTCTGAGCGTATATCAAGATTTTTTATTTTCGTCGATACTTTGAAAATTTTTCTGAGTCTGAACGTATATCAAGATTTTTTATATTCGTCGATACTTTGAAAATTTTTCTGAGTCTGAGCGTATATCAAGATTTTTTATGTTCGTCGATACTTTGAAAATTTTTCTGAGTCTGAACGTATATCAAGATTTTTTATATTCGTCGATACTTTGAAAATTTTTCTGAGTCTGAGCGTATATCAAGATTTTTTATATTCGTCGATACTTTGAAAATTTTTCTGAGTCTGAGCGTATATCAAGATTTTTTATTTTCGTCGATACTTTGAAAATTTTTCTGAGTCTGAACGTATATCAAGATTTTTTATATTCGTCGATACTTTGAAAAATTTTCTGAGTCTGAGCGTATATCAAGATTTTTTATATTCGTCAATACTTTGAAAATTTTTCTGAGTCTTAGCGTATATCAAGATTTTTTATGTTCGTCGATACTTTGAAAATTTTTCTGAGTCTGAACGTATATCAAGATTTTTTATATTCGTCGATACTTTGAAAATTTTTCTGAGTCTGAACGTATATCAAGATTTTTTATATTCGTCGATATTTTGAAAATTTTTCTGAGTCTGAGCGTATATCAAGATTTTTTATATTCATCAATACTTTGAAAATTTGTTGAGTCTGAGCGTATATCAAGATTTTTTATTTTCGTCGATACTTTGAAAATTTTTCTGAGTCTGAACGTATATCAAGATTTTTTATTTTCGTCGATACTTTGAAAATTTTTCTGAGTCTGAACGTATATCAAGATTTTTTATATTCGTCGATACTTTGAAAATTTTTCTGAGTCTGAACGTATATCAAGATTTTTTATATTCGTCGATACTTTGAAAATTTTTCTGAGTCTGAGCGTATATCAAGATTTTTTATTTTCGTCGATACTTTGAAAATTTTTCTGAGTCTGAACGTATATCAAGATTTTTTATTTTCGTCGATACTTTGAAAATTTTTCTGAGTCTGAACGTATATCAAGATTTTTTATATTCGTCAATACTTTGAAAATTTTTCTGAGTCTGAGCGTATATCAAGATTTTTTATATTCATCAATACTTTGAAAATTTTTCTGAGCCTGAACGTATATCAAGATTTTTCATATTCGTCGATACTTTGAAAATTTTTCTGAGTCTGAACGTATATCAAGATTTTTTATATTCGTCGATACTTTGAAAATTTTTCTGAGTCTGAGCGTATATCAAGATTTTTTATATTCGTCGATACTTTGAAAATTTTTCTGAGTCTGAGCGTATATCAAGATTTTTTATGTTCGTCGATACTTTGAAAATTTTTCTGAGTCTGAACGTATATCAAGATTTTTTATATTCGTCGATACTTTGAAAATTTTTCTGAGTCTGAGCGTATATCAAGATTTTTTATATTCGTCGATAAATTGAAAATTTTTCTGAGTCTGAGCGTATATCAAGATTTTTTATATTCGTCAATACTTTGAAAATTTTTCTGAGTCTGAGCGTATATCAAGATTTTTTATTTTCGTCGATACTTTGAAAATTTGTTGAGTCTGAGCGTATATCAAGATTTTTTATATTCGTCGATACTTTGAAAATTTTTCTGAGTCTGAGCGTATATCAAGATTTTTTATTTTCGTCGATACTTTGAAAATTTTTCTGAGTCTGAACGTATATTAAGATTTTTTATATTCGTCGATACTTTGAAAATTTTTCTGAGTCTGAGCGTATATCAAGATTTTTTATATTCGTCGATACTTTGAAAATTTTTCTGAGTCTGAGCGTATATCAAGATTTCTTATATTCGTCGATACTTTGAAAATTTTTCTGAGTCTGAGCGTATATCAAGATTTTTTATTTTCGTCGATACTTTGAAAATTTTTCTGAGTCTGAACGTATATCAAGATTTTTTATATTCGTCGATACTTTGAAAATTTTTCTGAGTCTGAGCGTATATCAAGATTTTTTATGTTCGTCGATACTTTGAAAATTTTTCTGAGTCTGAACGTATATCAAGATTTTTTATATTCGTCGATACTTTGAAAATTTTTCTGAGTCTGAGCGTATATCAAGATTTTTTATATTCGTCGATAAATTGAAAATTTTTCTGAGTCTGAGCGTATATCAAGATTTTTTATATTCGTAAATACTTTGAAAATTTTTCTGAGTCCGAGCGTATATCAAGATTTTTTATATTCGTCGATACTTTGAAAATTTGTTGAGTCTGAGCGTATATCAAGATTTTTTATATTCGTCGATACTTTGAAAATTTTTCTGAGTCTGAGCGTATATCAAGATTTTTTATATTCGTCGATAAATTGAAAATTTTTCTGAGTCTGAGCGTATATCAAGATTTTTTATATTCGTCAATACTTTGAAAATTTTTCTGAGTCCGAGCGTATATCAAGATTTTTTATGTTCGTCGATACTTTGAAAATTTTTCTGAGTCTGAACGTATATCAAGATTTTTTATATTCGTCGATACTTTGAAAATTTTTCTGAGTCTGAGCGTATATCAAGATTTTTTATATTCGTCGATACTTTGAAAATTTTTCTGAGTCTGAGCGTATATCAAGATTTTTTATATTCGTCGATAAATTGAAAATTTTTCTGAGTCTGAGCGTATATCAAGATTTTTTATATTCGTCAATACTTTGAAAATTTTTCTGAGTCCGAGCGTATATCAAGATTTTTTATGTTCGTCGATACTTTGAAAATTTTTCTGAGTCTGAACGTATATCAAGATTTTTTATATTCGTCGATACTTTGAAAATTTTTCTGAGTCTGAGCGTATATCAAGATTTTTTATGTTCGTCGATACTTTGAAAATTTTTCTGAGTCTGAACGTATATCAAGATTTTTCATATTCGTCGATACTTTGAAAATTTTTCTGAGTCTGAACGTATATCAAGATTTTTTATATTCGTCGATATTTTGAAAATTTTTCTGAGTCTGAACGTATATCAAGATTTTTTATATTCGTCGATATTTTGAAAATTTTTCTGAGTCTGAGCGTATATCAAGATTTTTTATATTCGTCGATAAATTGAAAATTTTTCTGAGTCTGAGCGTATATCAAGATTTTTTATATTCGTCGATACTTTGAAAATTTTTCACAAAACAATACGAACCGGTGTGTAACCATTACACATCCATTGCACTTCCATTGCACATCCATCCATCCATCCATCCATCCATCCATCCATCCATCCATCCATCCATCCATCCATCCATCCATCCATCCATCCATCCATCCATCCATCCATCCATCCATCCATCCATCCATCCATCCATCCATCCATCCATCCATCCATCCATCCATCCATCCATCCATCCATCCATCCATCCATCCATCCATCCATCCATCCATCCATCCATCCATCCATCCATCCATCCATCCATCCATCCATCCATCCATCCATCCATCCATCCATCCATCCATCCATCCATCCATCCATCCATCCATCCATCCATCCATCCATCCCATCCATCTGATACTTTGAAAATTTTTCTGAGTCTGAAGGTATCGTCATCCATGACACATCTTTTGCACATCCATTACACATCCATTACACATCCATCCATATATCAAATCCATCCATCCATCTGATGGAGGACATCCATTCAAAACGAATGGATGGATGGATGGATGGATGGATGGATGGATGGATGGATGGATGGATGTGGGGGACTTAATACCATAACCCTCGTGGTGATAGGCAGTAGAAAATTCATGATTAATATGCATCAATTCGCATAATTCCCAAATGACAGAATTCATTAGCTCAGAGCCTCTGTCTGTGCGAATGGTTTTTATGTTGCCAAATATTAAAATACAATTTTCAAGAATCGATTTTGCGATCGTGTTTGCCTCTTTGTCATTTATTGGGACCATAATTTAAAATTTCTACAAATCGCACATCAGATCGAATGGCTTTAAAGGGGTTGCTGTTATAGCCATTTCCTCGATTGATTTACGTTTTTGTTTGTTAAGTTTACAACTTTGGTAATTATTTATGAACCTGGCTACGTCGCGACTCATACCAGTCCAAAAATATTCGCTACGGAGTTTTGCGTACTCGCTCTTCAATTTAATATCATTTAGTGTCACACGTGACAAGGCATCGGCAACGACATTGTCTTTGCCCTTGATGTATTCGATCATAAAATCGTACTCATCAAGCTCTAAACGAATGCGGATCAGTTTTGAGGTAGGATTTTTGACATTGTATAGGTAAATGAGTGGCTTATGATCGGTTTTGACAGTAAATCTGTAACCATTAATGTATGATCGGAATTCCAAAATTGTATAATAAATTGCCAATAGTTCTTGTTCAATTGGTGGCTTATTACAGGTGAGGTTGAAAGGTTTTCGAAAAGAAGGCGATTGGGAGGTCTTCGCCGTTCACATTTTGTGATATCACAGCTCCACAAGCATATTTACTTGCAACTGTTGTGATAGTGAACTCTTTTGAAAAATCAGGGTAGTGTAGCATTCTAGGATTTGTAAGCTCTTTTTTAAGTGTTTCGAAAGCATTTTGTTCCGTTTCAGTCCAAACAAATGCAGCCCGAGCAGACAATTGTTCCCCAAAGTGTTTACTCAAGCCGGACTCAGGCTTGCTGCAGCAAGCCCGGTTGAGTAACGCGGAACGTAAAATTTACATGGGCACTGGCCCGAAAAACTTTCCCACAACTAGCTGCAGAAAGTCTCACTCGCGACGCCATGAAGTTGTTTACGCTTGTCACACAGTTATGTTGTACTTGACATTGAGATGCGGTGATCACACCGCAACCAACATCAGTTGGTCACAAACAAACAAACAAGTGTGGCCCGCTCGAGACTTGCTGCAGGCCAGTCGCAATGTAGACCGGTCGCATTTGTCTCGTCGGGCAGTATTTTTCTTATGAATTTTATTTAAAGGTGCCGTTATATGGGCAAAATTTGGAATAAATTTTCGATAATAATTACAAAATGCTACAAATCGACGTACTGCGTCTTTGTCATGCGGAACTAAATAATTTTTTACTGCTGATAATTTTGAATCATCTAGCAGAATGCCATCAGCTGAACATTTGTGCCCGAGAAAAATTACCTCGTTTTGAAAAAATTGACACTTTTTTGGATTTATTTTTAAATTAAATTTTCTTAAAATTTCAAGCACGCTTTTGAGATTGTACAAATGGTGATTTTCTGTTCTGCCAATTACTATTATATCATCAATGTATAAGAATGCTGTATGTTTGTTTTTCAAATTTAAACGGAAAACACTTAGAACGTTTGTAGTCGGATACTTAATAAATTTTATTTGTTTGTTCCTTTATGACTACAGAGAGTCGTGTCAAATAAAAATAATTGGGTTCTTTGATAGTCACAATATTTTTATTAAAACAGTATTGAATGCATTTCGAGGCGTGCAAGCGTCTCATCATCAGCAGCACAATCAAACGACTAAAGTGTCAAAACAAAAACAATTACATAAAAATCTCATTTGTGTGCTATGCAAAGCAGAATCTAGATATGAATATTTTTTCGTTATAGTTTGAGTGAAACAAAACATAAACGTTGGTCACTATTTTGCGAATGAAAACAAAGGAGAAACAATATTGCCGGTGTTGTCTGTATTCATGAGATCTCGGCCTTTGTAAATGTATAACGATTCGTAGGCATCAATTTTTTTAAAATCGTTGACATTTTTCAATAAACGACAGCTCTCTTCAAATGAACCGATGCGATGTGGTTGTGAATCGAAATCAACATCGTAGACGTGATTGGCTATGGATGAATTGTGCATGTGTTTGTGCTTAACGCAGTATTCGTGCTCTTTGAACCTGGTGCCTAACGTCCTCTTTGTTTGTCCAATGTATGTTTTTTTGCAAGTAGCACACTCAATTTCGTAAACACCGCTCTTCTTATTCAACGGCACCGGATCTTTTGTTGTGCCTAGTAACTGTGATAACTTATTGTTGTTTGTGTGCACTATTCTCATTCCGTCTTTAGCGAAAGTGTGAGTTAATTTGGTGCTTATTTCGGGCACGTAATTGAATGTAACATTCGATGAATTTTCACGTTTGAATTTTTGGTTTTGGCTAAATAAAGCACCAAATTAACTCACACTTTCGCTAAAGACGGAATGAGAATAGTGCACACAAACAACAATAAGTTATCACAGTTACTAGGCACAACATAAGATCCGGTGCCGTTGAATAAGAAGAGCGGTGTTTACGAAATTGAGTGTGCTACTTGCAAAAAAACATACATTGGACAAACAAAGAGGACGTTAGGCACCAGGTTCAAAGAGCACGAATACTGCGTTAAGCACAAACACATGCACAATTCATCCATAGCCAATCACGTCTACGATGTTGATTTCGATTCACAACCACATCGCATCGGTTCATTTGAAGAGAGCTGTCGTTTATTGAAAAATGTCAACGATTTTAAAAAAATTGATGCCTACGAATCGTTATACATTTACAAAGGCCGAGATCTCATGAATACAGACAACACCGGCAATATTGTTTCTCCTTTGTTTTCATTCGCAAAATAGTGACCAACGTTTATGTTTTGTTTCACTCGAACTATAACGAAAAAATATTCATATCTAGATTCTGCTTTGCATAGCACACAAATGAGATTTTTATGTAATTGTTTTTGTTTTGACACTTTAGTCGTTTGATTGTGCTGCTGATGATGAGACGCTTGCACGCCTCGAAATGCATTCAATACTGTTTTAATAAAAATATTGTGACTATCAAAGAACCCAATTATTTTTATTTGACACGACTCTCTGTAGTCATAAAGGAACAAACAAATAAAATTTATTAAATATAAGAATGCTCTTTCAGGTGGCAAGCCTGAAAACGCAATTTTAATCATTCGGCTGAATGAATTTGGGGACACATTCAGTCCAAATGGAAGCACTTTCCATCTAAATGAACCCTCATCAGTCGAGAACGAAGTTATATCTCTTGAGTCCTCATGCAGAGGTACCTGATGAAATCCGTTGAAAAAATCTAATATTGAAAAATATCTTACATTTCCCAAACTTTCAAATGTTTCATCAATACGTGGAAGTGGAAATTTGTCTGCAATTAGGCTCTTATTAACTTCACGATAGTCCGATAGTCGATACATAATCTCCAAAGTTTTTCATTTTGTTGAATATTCACCACAAATGAATATATTCAATTTACATTTAGCGCCTCTGGCGGCAAATGTCATACAAACGATTGACAAGTAAAGCAGTAGTGACGGTAGCTAGATAAAGAAGAACATTCCGTTCTAAGCTGTCACAATGAACACATTTGTTTTTATTCATTCATCCGCATTGCATTTCTGATTTATTTATTTTTCATCCAAATTAATTAGTGTAATACACCACATATTTAATTGGCGACAACTGCTAAAAATTAATTAAAATAATATTTTAATTCGCGCAAAATTAATATTTTTGAGGAAAAGATAAAATCTATCACCGGAATGGGTAAAAGTGACCAAGGTGTTGGCAACGGGAGCACCGATGCCACAGCAACGGCACCAACTACACCGAGTGCTACGCAAACCACAATAATCAATTCCAATGTTCCGGAATTTGATACATCGACCAATTTTACGGACTGGTTGCAGCGTTTGGAGCTTTATTACTTGGATCACGGTATTATTGGCAACGAAGACAAGCAAAAATCATTGCTTTTGAATTCAGTCGGTAGCGATGCGTTTAGTTTGTTACGCGCATTGTGTGATCCAGCCAAACCAGTGGACGACGATTACGGAGGTCATGTAATCAAACATATTGGTGAGTTCAATGCACAAATTGATTCTTTGGACCAAACCGCGTTTAAATGTTGTCGTATCGAACACTCGCGATAAACCAATATTATTGGGAAGAGATTTTTTCGGTATTCAACTTGTGCATAACGGTAAACCAATTAATAATTGCAATTTATCGGTAAATTCGATTCAAATTGTGATTGATCAAATAAAGACGGAATTTTCGGAAGTTTTTAAGCCAGAATTAGGCAAGTACAACGGTAAACCGATTCATTCAGAGTTGAAAGAAGGAGCACGACCAATATTTTTCAAGCCTCGTTCAATTCCGTTAGCTTGGAAAAGCAAAGTCGAATCTCAAATTGAGCACTTGACTCGCATCGGTATGTTAGAGCCTGTTGACAATTCCGATTGGGGTACTCCATTAGTCCCTATTTTGAAACCGTCTGGCGATATTCGCATTTGTGGCGATTACAAAGTCACGCTTAATAAGCATTTGATCGATTATAAATATCCGTTACCTAAAATCGACGAAATTTTTGCTTCTCTTCAAGGAGGTCAATTGTTTACTAAATAATATTTGGCCAATGCATACAATCAGCTTGTTCTTGACGATGAATCGTCTGATTTGTGCACTTGGAGCACACACAAAGGCGTATTTCGTATGCGACGCCTACCATTTGGTATCAAAACGGCCGAAGCTATTTTTCAAAAGACCATTGAAACGATTCTTAAGGATATTCCGAATTGTATTAACTTCATGGATGATATTGTCATCACCGGAAAAGATTTTGGAACGCATGTAAAAATTTTCAAGTCAGTTTTAACGCGTTTACAGTCTGTTGGACTGCGTTTGAACCTTGATAAATGCAAATTTTTCCAAGAAAAAACTTCATATTTGGGTTTTAACATCGATCGTAATGGCCTAAGTGAAACGTCTGCTCACATAGAGAGCGTGCTCAACGCACCAATTCCTACTGGCTTTCGGAAGTTAGAGCATTTATCGGCATGTGCAATTTCCATTCGAAATTTATTCCAAATTTTGCGGATAAATTAGACCCATTGTATTGATTGCTTCGTAAAGACACCAAGTTCAAATGGTCACGACAATGTCAAGAAGCATACGAATTGTTAAGGAAGGAAATTTCTTCTGATAATGTTTTGGTTCATTTTGATCCAAACAAGCCTATCGTATTGACTACGGATGCATCAGGAACGGCAGTGGCTGGAATTTTAGCGCATGATTTCCCTGATCATCGTTTCTCTTTCGTTGAGTCCGGCGGAACGTAATTACAGTACGATTCAAAAAGAGGCTCTTGCAATTGTGTTTAGTGTAACTAAATTGCATCAATATTTAATGGGCATCGATTTCGTGATTGAGACAGATCACAAACCATTGTTGACCATTTTTGGTCATGACAAAGGTTTGCCTTTAATGGCAGCACCGGGATATTTGGGCAATAATATTGTCAGGATTCAATTTTCAAATGAAATACATCAAAGGTCACTTGAATAGTGCCGACTCGCTGTCACGTATGCCACAACATGCTCCGATTGAAACTTTTGAAAGTGCTCACTATGTAAATTACATTAGATCGGATGATTATGTGCCACTTAATTATTAAAATGTTGCTAAGGTAACGATGCAATTTTATCCAGAGTTATGGATGCCATACAAACAGGCAATATCAACAATTTGAGTGGTGATGAGTTCAAGTCATTTCGGAACAAATTCCAAGAATTGTCTGTTGAACCTGGTTGCGTTTTATGGGGTTATCGCACCATCGTTCCATTTAAATTTCGTAAGCAAGTTTTGCTTGACTTACACAGATCGCATCTGGGAATTGTCAAAACCAAGGCATTAGCAAGGTCTTACATTTGGTGGCCTGGTTTAGACAAAGAGATCGAAGACACTGTCAAAGGGTGTACTCCGTGTCAATTGACACAAGTGAGCCCAGCAAAAGCGGATCTCATACCATGGAAACCAGCGACAAAACCATGGAGTCGGATACATGTAGATTATGCCGGTCCGATTCATGGACAATATTTGTTAATTGTAACTGATTCGTTTTCCAAATGGACAGAAGTATTTTTAACAAAAACAATCACTTCGTCTTATACAATTAAAACACTACGTGAAACATTCAGTCGTTTTGGTTTGGTTGATACGATAGTAAGTGACAACGGAACGCAATTTACTTCCGATGAGTTTCGTTTGTTCACTGAAATGAACCAAATCAAGCATATTTGCATCGCACCTGGACATCTTTCGTCCAATGGTCAGGCAGAAAATTCGGCCAAAACGACAAAAAAATCTCTTATTGCTAATTTGAGGCAAGCAAAACCCGAAGAACTCGAGATTTTTCTTCAACGTTTCATGCTGGATTATCGTAATTGTAAGCATTGCACGACAGGCGAAACACCGGCAAAATTATTTTTTAATAGGGAATTGAAAACAAGATTTTCACATTTAAAGCCACCATGCACAAGAGATAAAATCGTCGAAAAGCAAGAAAATCAAATTCTCAATTTTAAAGGGAATCGTAATACGATATTTAACGCAGGTCAAAAAGTTTTGGCTCGCGATTATTCGAATCCAAATAAAAAACAGTGGCAAAAAGCCACAATTAAAGAATGTTTGGGTCCACGGAATTATATGTGGGTTTTAGAAACTAATGATCGACTCGTTAAACGGCATTTAGATCAGCTCAGGGTTAGCCATGACCACAATGATCGCCAGTTGAATGTTAGCGTAAATACTAGTAGATTAGCAAAGTATGTTTCAAAACACTAATTAAATTGATATCAATTTAATTCGCTCTTTATATCGCGTTTTCCGCGGATTCCAAGAAATCAATCGCGGATCGCGAATATGCGTAAGTATGTTTCAAAACATGAATTAAATTGATATCGAATTAAATCGCGGCTGTTCGCGGATCGCGAATATCAATCGCGAATCGCGGATCGTGAATATCAATCGCGGATCTCCCGAATTCTGCGGAATTATATATGAACTGTAGTCATCAACCGCGAAACAGTAATGAATCGCGAATCGTGACTGCATCAAAAAACAAAAAGAAGAATCTGAAAAAAAAAACAGGAAAAAAAATTCGTTAATTTAAAAGAACATCATTTAAATTTTATGTGTCTGATTTATTTAAAAATTCGAATACAATTGAAAATACAATGCAATGCTACATTAACTTTCTATTTTCGACTCAATAAACTATCCATATCGAATTCCAAATCGAGAAGAGATCCATTGTAAGATTCCGCGCTCACGAAATGTAAAATCGCCATGTTATGATAGGATTCGTCTCTGCCTCTGATGCACATAATGTATCGACCTTGATTTAACTTTTCGACATCATCTTCAGTTGGAGTTTTCGCAAATCGTTGCGGTAGAAACACGACCTTATCCCCAAGATCAGCTTTAATTTGCTTCCCATATTTTTTCGTGGGAACGAATCCAAATGATGACACCAAGTAGTCACCAATTTCCAGATCTCCAAACTTGACAAACGGTTTGTTGTCGTAGCACAAACTGTTCAACAAACTTAGTCCCGATGTCATGTTTACAAAAAAAGAGCATACTTTTTCCTTAATTCTTTACGTGGAATGCACCTTGCTTAACTGCGAGCTGACTGATTGACAATCAAGAAAAACTCGTGCATTTATATCAAAAATAATCTGTCAAATAAATTACCCCCACCAACTAAAAATACGATAGTCGTTTAACCATTGTACCTTGTACGTTGACAACCCCGCTGATTTAACAAAACAAGACAAAATTTATGGACGCAATAAATCAACCCATTGCTTGAGTGAGATCAAACAGCACCGACTTTAGTAGTTCCTTACCTCCAGTTAGAGAAATAGACTTGCATTCACATGTTAGAACAAGTTTACACATCGCAGTTGGCGTTTCTGTATGGAAGGGGGTAGATTGGAACATACATTTAAAATCACACACAGTTTTGTAAATTCTAATAAATTTCATTTAATCTTCAACGCGAAATATCCACTCGCTAAAAAAGTCAAAAATGTCATCAAGAATCGATTTTGAAGTTCGACAATCCGCCTTTAATCGTAGAATATTATCGTTCGCTGTGGTGAATCGTGATCACATCGACATTCGTGATTTCCTTACAGATTCCTTTGATTATTTCGATGATTATTCGTGAATTATTAGCGGTACATTTAATGTTAAAAGTGAACGGATGCTTTAAAGCAGAATTTAAAAAAGTGGTGCAAACAAGTGAAAATCAACTGTTAGAAAAGCAGACCATTTATAAAAACACTAAAAATACAGTGATCGATCTTAACACCGACTTGCTCGAACTCTTTGATGATGATATAGTGAAATATGTTCTTGGACAAGTTGAGGAAGTTGTATTACAAGGTTCCGGTTTCTCTTTATCACAAATCAAAGAGTTCGCAAGTAGATTAGCAAAGTATGTTCTGAAACACGAATTAAATTGATATCAATTTAATTCGCGCTTTATATCGCGTTTTTCGCGGATTTCGCGAACCGCGGAAAACATCCGCTGAATACACCGATTTTGCAGGGTAAATCGCGGATCGCGACTTTCAACCGAGGATTCCGCGAATTCTGCAGAATTTTACACAAACTGTGGCAATTAAATGGGAAACAGTATGTTCAAAAAGCACGAATTAAATTGATATCAATTTATTTAGCGATTCATATCGCGATTTCCGCGGATTCCGAGAAAATAAATCGTGAACCGCGGAAATCAACCATCGAATACACGGATTCCGCGTATATATCATGTATATCTCCTGAGAGAGTCTAGAAATAAAAAAAAAATAATATATATACTCTTGAGTTGTATTTGTTAAATGAAATAAAATTGAATTTCATGTGAGTGTTCTCACTCAAAATTATATTGGAAAATATCTTTATTCAGTTTTATATATCATCGAATACAATGAAATGCTATATAAACTTCCTATTTTCGACTTAAGAAACTATCCACATCGAATTCCAAATCGAGAAGAGATCCATTGTAAGATTCCGCGCTCACGAAATGTAAAATCGCCATGTTATGATAGGATTCGTCCCTGCCCCTGAAGCACATTATGTATCGACCTTGATTTAACTTTTCGACATCATCTTCATTTAGAGTTTTCGCAAATCGTGGCGGTAGAAAAACGACCTTATCCCCAAGATCAGCTTTAATTTGCATCCCATATTTTTTCGTGGGGACGAAACCAAATGATGACACCAAGTAGTCACCAATTTCCAGATCTTTAAACTTGACAAATGGCTTGTTATCGTAACACAAACTGTTTAACAAACTAAGTCCCGATGACATGATTACAAAAAAAGGTCAGACTTTTTCTTTAATTCTTTAAATGGAATGCACCTTGTTTACTGTGAGCTGACTGATTGACAATCAAGCAAAACTCGTGCATTTATATAAAAAATTATCAGTCAAATGAATTATCCCCACCAACTAAAAATACGATATTCGATAAACCTTTGTCCTTTGACCACCCCCCGCTGTTTTGACAAAACAAAACAAAATGTATGCATGCAATAAATCCATCTATTGTTTGTGTGAGATCAAAGAACACCGACTTTTGTAGTTCCGTGAGATATAGACTTGCATTCACATGTTAGAACAAGTTTACACATCGCAGTTGGCATTGCTGTGTGGAAGGGATAGATTGGAAGATAAATTTAAAATCACAAACAGTTTTGTAAATCCTAATACATTTTCATTTAAACTTCAACGTGAAATATCCACTCTCTAAAAAGTCGAAATGTCATCAAGAATCGATTTTGAAGTTCGACAATCCGCCTTTAATCGTAGAATATTTTCATTCGCTATGGTGAATCGTGATCACATCGACATTCGTGAATTCCTTACAGATTCTTTCGATTATTTCGATGCAAATATTCGTGAATTATTAGCAGTGCATTTAATGTTGAAAGTGAATGGGTGCTTCAAAGCAGTTTTTGAAAAAGTGGTGCAAACAAGTGAAAATCAACTGTTAGAAAAGCAGACCATTTACATAAACACTAGAAATACCGTGATAGATCTTAACACCGACTTGCTCGAATCTTTTAATGAAGATATAGTAAAATATGTTCTTGGGCAAGTTGATGAAGTTGTATTACAAGGTTCAGGCTTTTCCTTATCACCAATCGAAGAGCTCGCAATTTCGATCAGCCGTTATGAACCAATTCGGGCGTCGTCATATATTAATCTTCCCAAATGTATTGAAGATAAACATGCAGTCATAAATGTCGTGAACAGAGATCACATGTGCTTCAAATGGGCAGTTTTATCCGCCCTTTATCCAGCTCCAACTAACCCTTCACGTTTAATGAATTATTTACCATACGCAAATAAACTCGATTTCACTGGAATTGACTTCCCCGTTAGTCTCAATCAAATCGATAAATTTGAAAAACAAAACCCGACAATTTCCATCAATTTATACGTTCATGAGCATACGCAAGACGGAATGAAAATCCGACCACTTCCCCTGACTAAACATATCAAAACGCAGCATATTCATTTACTTGTATTAACAAAATTCGTGCATAATGATGGAAATGACATTCAAATAAATGTAGATTCACACTACTGCTGGATCAAAAATCTAGGTCGATTGATATCATGTCAATCTAGCAAGAACACGGCTAAAAAATTGTTTTGTGATCGCTGCTTGAACTATTTTTCGAAATTGGGAGATTTAGAAATACACCGTGTAAATTGCATGAAGCAAAATGAACTTGAGATTGTGATGCCGACGGAAGGAAACGATGTGATTTCGTTCACGAATAGAGAAAAACAATTAGATTCACCGTTTATAATTTACGCGGATGTTGAAGCGCTTTTAAAAAAACCGGAGGAGCAAATATTAAGGAGTGGATCTACTGATACATACCAACAACATGAAGTATACAGCATCGGCTATTACTTTAAATGCTGTTACGACGATTCGAAATCATATTACAACAGTAGACGGGGGCCTGATTGCATTAGTTGGTTCATTAACGAATTGAAAGAAATCGCGTTCAAGGTTGGTGATACTTTGGAAAATATAATTCCACTCAAAATGACATCCGAACAGGAAAACGAGTTTCAAAATGCGAGAAAATGTCATATTTGTGAGAAAGAATTCGAGATCGGATGCACCATAGTCAGGGATCATTCGCATTTAACTGGTGACTATCGCGGAGCTGCCCACCAAGACTGTAATCTTTCTTATATCGAAAGTCGCTCGATTCCAGTGGTTTTTCATAACTTATCACACTACGACTTTCATTTTCTATTGCGACAACTGGCTACCGGATTCGAAGGTGCAATTTCTATCATCCCCATCAATAGTGAGCAATACATATCATTCACGAAGGTCGTGAATGGCTCAGCAAAATCATTCAAAATGCTTATAAAATTGAGATTCATCGATTCTATACGATTCATGGCATCATCATTAGACTACCTATAGGTACGACCTTCGTGAATGATATGTATTGCTCACTATTGATGGGGATGATAGAAATTGCACCTTCGAATCCGGTAGCCAGTTGTCGCAATAGAAAATGAAAGTCGTAGTGTGATAAGTTATGAAAAACCACTGGAATCGAGCGACTTTCGATATAAGAAAGATTGATTCCATCGGAAAAGAAGAAAATATTAAGATCAGAATGTGCACATTCAAATGAAGAGCAGCTGCGGTTGTTAGAGCGTAAAGGTGTCTTTTGCTATGATTATGTTGATAGCTGGGAGAAGCTGAACGAGACTTCGCTACCATCAAAAGATGATTTCTACAGCACATTGATTGATCAACCCATTTCTGATGATGATTACAAATTCGCTGTTGATGTATGGAAAACATTCAATATCCAAAACCTCGGTGAATATTCAGATTTATATCTGAAAACTGATGTGCTGCTATTGGCAGATGTATTTGAGAATTTCAGAAAAACATGTAAAGAAATCTATAAATTAGATTCATCGAATTATTATACAGCGCCTGGACTCTCATTCGATGCCATGCTCCGTTACACGAAAGTCGAACTTGAATTATTGAAAGATGTTGACATGTTGCTATTCATTGAAAGGGGTATTCGCGGTGGCATAAGCCAATACAGCAAGCGATACGTCACAGCGAATAATAAATATATGACAAATTACGACAGCAGCCAAGAATCGAGCTAACTAATGTATCTCGATGCAAATAACCTATATGGTCATTCGATGATGCAGTATCTACCACACAAAAATTTTCAGTGGTCACACAAATTCTTTGATAAAGAGCAAATCTTGAACAATGCCGACGATTCTGAGACGGGTTACATCTTTGAAGTTGATTAACATTACCCGTCGGATTTACATGATTTGCATAATGATTACCCGTTTTGTGCGGAAAATAAGCAAGTGCCCGGCACGAAAAACGTTAAAAAACTTCTCTTAACGTTAGACGATAAGAAGAATTATGTCGTGCACTATCGAATGCTTAAGTTGGCTCTTCAGCATGGATTAGTATTGCAGAAAGTGCATCGCGTTCTTCAAGAACAAGATCTTTGATCAGAGTGACTGGCTGAAGCCGTATATCATGCTGAATACCGAGATGCGAACGAAAGCGACAAATGACTTCGAAAAAAATTTCTTCAAATTACTCTGCAATGCAATTTTCGGTAAGTGAATGTTCTGTATCGCTATATTGATTGTCAAAGTTTACTAGTTAATTGTTTAATTAACACATTCGATTTCTTTATATAATTTACAGGAAAAACAATGGAAAACTTGCGATCCAGAGTTGATATTCACTTAAAATCCCAATGGGGAGGGAGATATGGTGCAAACTAATCGCGAAACCTAATTTTAAGAGACATGTAATTTTTGATGAGAATTTAGTAGCAATCCAAATGGATAAAATGAGCATTAAAATGAATAAATCTATTGCGATCGGTCTCGCAATTTTAGATATATCAAAAACAGTAATGTATGATTTCCATTACAATTTCATGAAACCGACGTACGGTGACAATGTAGCTTTAACCTACACCGACACCGATTCTTTCATTTATCAAGTAAATACCGATTGTTTTTATTCCGATATGAAACGAAATTTAAACAAATATGACACAAGCGACTATACTCAAGATAACATTTTCAGCATGCCGCGCGAGTTAACGAACTCACTGTCGCGATAGGGAACAATTGATAAACACTGGCTTTAATAATGTTACCTTTTATTCGCTATGCTGTTTGTTCGTCGTTGTGTTTCGATTAGCGAGAACACCTTCTTTAGTAGTTGGAAATTAAAATGCGGAAATACTTCGAGTGCTATGCACTTGCACTTTTATTTGACAACTTATGTATGGAACAGATGATGGACACAATTACGAACACTATGTGCTTGCTATAATCTATGGTCAAGACTGAACGGTGTTCCCACGTTTACAAGGTCTTATATACATAAAAATAGAAGGATCGGTTTACAATGGAATGTGTGTAGTTTACAATGTCTTAAATGCATAAAACTAGAAGGATCGGTTTACAATGGAATGTGTGTAGTCGGATATGTACTCGACTTTGGTTCTAACTATATTTCTGCTGTATTGACAATTTGAAAAGTGAAATTCATTAAATTCAGTTAAGACTATAAAGAATCAAATAAACGGCAAATTTGGATTATGGTTACCGACATGTGTTAACTCTCCCCCCCGTAAAGAAAAATGTCCCCATTTTTGCAATTCGATTTATCTAGACAGTTCCACCGTTTTGGTTGTATTTCTTCTTGATTTGGCGTTTCCACATGTTGTAAATACAGATCGTCAATTTTACTACCTCCAAGGCGATCAGGATGTGTGTGCCGAAGAGTGATTTTTCGGATAGAGCCGCCTGGATGTGTGTGTCTTTCGCTTCTTGGATAATGATATTATTATTCACATTACCGTTCGTATCAACCGTCTTTTCCTCAATGATTTCCTCGGAAGATGTAAACCAGCCCATTATTGATACAAAGGATACTTTTAGTTAGAGTGAACAAAATTTCAGTGACGGTAGTTACTGTATGTATGTTTATGGTTTGAAACTTGAAGTGTGAATGAAATTATTTGAATTATTGTGTCGTTTTATATACGGAACTTCCGTACGATTGGCAAAATTGATTGATACCAAACCGTTGAAACCCGAGCCTTGCTAGATCGACACATTTCTCAGGTTGTCTTTATGAATTATTTTGCCGGTCGTTGTCACAATTGTTTCTTTTTTGTCTTCTTTCACGGTATATTTTATGTATGCTTTTTTGTCTTTTCGTCGTCGGTCAGATTTCATGAAAACGACATCGCCCGGTATAAATGCTTTGTGGACTCTTTTTTTGTTATGATGTTTCAAAGTTCGATCTTGGTTCAACTGTATGTTATTTTTTACCATGTTGAAATCTACATTGTTTTTATTGAAGAAAACTTCACTTGGTTTGAACTTAGTAACCGAATGAATTGTGTTGTTGTATTGATTTACTGCATTGAAAATTTCATCGATCGTTTCGGATGTGTTTTCCTTAGCAAGAGAGTTTGCTATTTCCAAGATTGTGGAATGGATTCGTTCGACTTGGCCATTGGTGGTGGAATGGCTTATTGGAGTTGTGAGATAATTGATGCCCCTTTGTCTAAGTAAGGTTCGGACTGTTTGAGATGTGAAAACAGCGTCATTATCTGTCATGATTTCAGTACAGTTTGGATAGATTTGGGATAGAATTTCTTCAATGACCAATGACATGTTTCTTTTGTTGGGAATTTCTCTTAAATAGAAGTATTTTGAGAAGCGGTCGGATGTGGAAATGAACAGTCTACTATCCAAATGAAAAATGTCCATGTGGATTGAGAGACCCGGTTTCGAAGGAATCGGTGTTGGTTTCAATGTTTCCTTTTTTGGTTGACGTTCGTATTTTTCGGTTAGGCAAATTTCGCATTTACTGGCGTATTGTTTGCAATCTTTACTGATTTGCGGCCAAAAATGTGTTTCTGAAATTTCTAATATGTTGTTTTTGTAGTTTCTGTGTGCTCGTTTGTGAGTGGTCTCGATAATGGTTATCTGCTCGTTTCGATCGGTTACATTCATTATTTTTGTTGGACTGTATACAAATTTTGTTGTTGGGAATCTATCCCTTATTCTGTCCTTGATTTCGAAGAATATTTCTTCAGTGGTGTGAATGGCGTTTATGTTCCTTGTGGATATTGTATGTGTTAAATGTGAGAGAAGATTTTCAATTGAAGTGTATTTTAACTTATGAACATGATAATTGGGGAAAATAGTTGAACCGATTGATTCGTCCGTGTCGGAATGTGAGATATGGAGTTGATTTCGAAAGTTGTTCACCGGTTTAGGTGTTCTTGGTATTGGTTCAATGGGTGAGCTTTGTATTGAGTGTTCTGAAGATTCGAGAGAAGACGTATTTATTTTGTCCATCGGAATGTCGATCCGTGATAAAGCATCGGCTACCACATTTTCACTACCTGGTTTGTATTCAATTTTAGCGCCAAATTCTTCAATCAAATTTTTCCATCGCTTTAATTTGCTGTTGGGATTCTTTTCAGAGATTGAAAATTTGAGCGATTGGTGATCTGTGTATATGGTCAAGTTGGCTATTCCGTAAAGGAGATTTCGCAGTTTTTGCAAAGCCCAAACTATGGCCAGTAACTCTTTTTCGTTGGTCGCGTAATTTTGTTCCGTTTTGCTTAGTGTTCTAGAGATAAACGTTATCGGATGTTTTTCCTGTGATAGAACAGCTCCGATTGCAAAGTTACTAGCATCGGTGGTAAGCTCAAACGGTTTGTCAAAATTTGGTTGGTATAATTCGACCTGTTCACAGAGTTTTTGTTTGATTGTTTCAAATGATTCAATGGCAGCTTCGTCCAATACGATGGCAATTTTAGCACTGTGATTTTTTCCGACTTGACCATTTTCTCCACGTAAATGGATGGTCAATGGTTTTACTGTTTTCGCATAATCTCTGATAAATTTACGATAATAACCGGTCAAACCAAGAAATGATCTTAATTCCTTCAATGTCTTTGGGATTGGGTAATTTTGGATGGTTTCGGTTTTTTGTGGATCCACTGTAATTCTACCGTTTTTAATAATGTGGCCGAGAAATTCTATTGAAGTGCTGAAGAAATGAGATTTTTCTCTTGAAATTTTCATGTTGGCGTCGTGGAGTGCATTTATTATGGTAGTGATATGTTCAATATGTTCTTCCTCAGAATTTGAGAAAATCAGCACGTCGTCTATATATACATATGCAAATTTCCCGATGTATGATCTCAAAATATCATCAACACAACGTTGAAAAATGCTCGGTGCATTTTTCAACCCGAATGGCATCCGAACGAATTCGTATTTCGCACCGTTTATTGAAAAGGCGGTTTTTTCTCTGTCTGAATTTTTTATATTTATTTGGTGAAAGCCTGATTCTAAGTCGATTGTTGAAAATATTCTTGCATTTCCAAGATTCTGTAAAGTTAAATTTATGTCAGGGATTGGGTAGCGATCTGTGATCGTTTGAGAGTTTAGTTTTGAATAGTCAATCACCATTCGCCGTTTCGGTTTATCATTTTCATCGGTACCCTTTTTTGGTACTGTCCAAATAGGTGAATTGTATGGGCTAAATGATTTTTGAATAATGCCGTTTTCAAGTAGTCGTTCAATTTCACTTGTGACAAACCCGTGATCTGACACAGGGTATGGATATTGTTTAACCCAGACAGGATCACTACTCTTTGTTCTAATTGTGGCTTCTATTGTCGTTGTAAAAGGCAAAGTTGGGTGTACCCTTTCATTGTTTTCCATCAATTCATTGACTCTGTGTGCATATTTAGGGCTGTCATTTGTGAAATTTAATCTCTGTAAACTTATCTTTCGTTCTCTTTTGGGAATAGAATAATTCAACTTATATTCAAACAAATTTATTTGTGCTTTCATTTCTCTTAAACTCTTTTCGCCCAAAATCATATCAAAGTCTTTTAGTTTGTCTATTTCGAAAAATTCTAAATTTTGGTTAAGCAAACGTATTTCTTGTTTGTATTCTATTGTAGAAAAGCCATGAAGTGTCTTTACAATAGTGTTTTTGTTCAATCTGACTTTATTTCCGATTAGTAAATCTGTTTTAATATAGTTATTGGTTGAACCAGAATCTACCAAAATTTTTACTTCCCTTAAGTTTGAACTCACGGTCCTGATGATACATGGCAGATTCTTCACTCTTCTAAAAAAACACTTCCTTGTTCTGAGGTGGTTGATCGGCAGTCTTCAGCCTCCGCATCGTAGTTGTTATCTAATGAATCGCCATGGATGGATTGAATCTCCTCGTTTTCCTCCATATGATTCACTCGTTGTTGTTTTCTTACGTGTTGAAACGATGGTGATTGTTTGTTCGCGTTTTGGAACGATGGTTCACGGTGCCTCTTCATTTGTTGAAAATCATTTGATTGATGTTGGGTTTTTTGGACATATTGTCCAGAGCCGTCGATTTCCATTGGTGTCGCGTTTTGTTGACGTGGTGTTGCCGAAAAGTTTGGTTTTTGGGTCTGATTTGGTTGTTGCGATTGATAGCGGAAATTGGGATTTGATATTGGTCTTGGTTCAGCAAACCTTTTGGTATTCCTTTGCTGTTCATGCATTTTAAATTCCAATTGTAAATGTTGGTTGTCGTACTGGATGGTTTGTGCGACAGCAAATGCCTGAGATAGTGAATTTGGCATGTTACCATATAACGTTGTGCGGATCAATGGACTGTTCAAGCCAGTTATAAAGGTGCGAATAGCCTTGCTTTGTGTTTCAGCAATCAATGATTTTTGTTCACTTGCTTCCTTGTATGTCATTGCAATTTTAGTTAAAACCATATTCAGAGCCTGGTTGATGGAATCATAAAATTCCTGCAATGATTTCGAATTCTGTTTTATGGTTGTCATCTCAGCTTCAATTACATACAACGGGCGTTGGTCAGCGTACGAAAAATCCAGTCGATCGATTATTGCGTTAATATCATGTGCAGTGTTGTTATTTATTAGGATGTCAGACGCAGTTCCGGTGATTTTAGCACGAATGATCCAAAGTGCCGCTGCATATTTTGGGTGTGTTCTAAATTCCGAGATTTGTCCCATTAATTTCGAGACTTGGGTTCTCCATGATCGATAAACTTTTCTATCACCGTTAAATTCATGAATCACTTTAAAAGCGTCGAGTTGTATGTCTGCACCATTTGTGTATGTCGTTTCAACATCGGTGTATTCGGTGACCGTTACGTTAGTTGGTTGTTGAGCTTGGAATGTTGCCTGAACCGTCTCTAATTGATTCAATTTCCTCGTTAAATCGGTATTGGTAGCCACCAATGCCGCCATTTGTGCTTCCAATCGTTTGATTATTGCTTCCATATTGATTTGTTGTGAATCAGTTTCGCGTTGTAAATTTAGATTCTGAAATAATATCGATAACCCGTTGTCTGTGCTAAACGGATCTGACAGAGTTCTGCGTATACGTTTGTTCATAAAAAAGCTCACTATTTTTTATCCTTGATTACGAGTCGTATGAGTTTCTCACTTTTGGTTTATCACTCGTACACCTTATATTTAGTTCGTGTTATTTATTTTATTCTCCGTAGAGTCTTTCGATTCTCACAATTTCACTTGATCTATTAATCAAACAATTTTAATTATTTATTCTCCGTAGAGTCGTTTGATTCTCACAATTTCACTTGATCTATTAATCAAACACTTTTTGTTTTTTTTGGGATTTATGGCGTTCGCAATTTAAAACACTACTATGTAGTTATGATTAAAAAAATTTTTAACGCTTTCCCAGTTGAGCCCCCAGTTAACGAACTCACTGTCGCGATAGTGAATAATTGATGTACACTGGCTTTAATAATGGTACCTTTTATTCGCTATGCTGTTTGTTCGTCGTTGTGTTTCGATTAGCGAGAACACCTTCTTTAGTAGTTGGAAATTAAAATGCGGAAATACTGAGTGCTATGCACTTGCACTTTTATTTGACAACTTATGTATGGAACAGATGATGGACACAATTACGAACACTATGTGCTTGCTATAATCTATGGTCAAGACTGAACGGTGTTCCCACGTTTACAAGGTCTTATATACATAAAAATAGAAGGATCGGTTTACAATGGAATGTGTGTAGTTTACAATGTCTTAAATGCATAAAACTAGAAGGATCGGTTTACAATGGAATGTGTGTAGTCGGATATGTACTCGACTTTGGTTCTAACTATATTTCTGCTGTATTGACAATTTGAAAAGTGAAATTCATTAAATTCAGTTAAGACTATAAAGAATCAAATAAACGGCAAATTTGGATTATGGTTACCGACATGTGTTAACTCGCGTAAATAAAAAAATACCAGGCTTGTTCAAAGATGAGTTGAACGGGGAAATTGTAAATGCTTTTATCGGATTGCGCAGTAAAATGTATTGTGTTCAATCGAATGGGGTGGACAAGATGAAAAAAGCAAAAGGCGTGAAAAAATATGTGTTCAAAAAAGAGATAAATTTTGAAAATTATGTTGACTGCCTATTGAATAATTGCTCAATTGTGAAAGATCAAAATACATTTCGCTCTAAATTGCATAAAATTTACACAATCCGACAAAGTAAATTAGCATTAAGTCCTTTCGATGATAAGAGGTTCATTTTAGAGAATAACATTGATACATTAGCATGGGGACACTATAAAATTCCATTGTAATTTTTTTTTAAAATAAGTAAATAAACATCAACATTTTCAATTCTTAAAAGCCTGCATCTTCACCTTTATTTATTTGTAGCATTTTAAAAATCATTTCAGAAATTTTAAGACGGTGTTCTACACTAAATACATATGAAATCAATTGTTCAGTTTGCTGTATTCGACATTGGAATCGGAAACGATCCAAAGCGGCTTCACACCACTTGCCCTTTCTTGCTTTACGATACGCATATTGCCAAACATGCATTTCCAAAACATGCATCGACATGTCGAATGTTATTTGAAAAAAAGGTTCAATGGAATATTGAGAATTCCGGCTTGACGCCATAAAACAAAAATTCATTTTAACTCACATGTTTATGTTTCGAGGTCATTGTAGAACCCTAAATGTGTGAATTATAGTTAAAAAAGAAAAACACAGAAATTACTCTGTTACATAAAATTTACGATCGTATTTATTTATTGGGAATTTAGCAGTTACAATACATCATTTTTATCTATCCAGCTAATATGTCTATTGTCAAAACCTAACCATTTTACGTAAACTTTGTTGTTTCTCTTTCGGAGAATTTTTTCAACTAAATAAACATCTGGAGACTTAACTAATTGCATCTCATCAGCATAGACGCTCCCTTTGATCTCATTCCCCTCATAGTCAACTAATAAATATGTAATCGGGTCCGTACGCTGGACCTTCCTCACAATAAAAATTTCAGTTGTCCAAGATGGTAAATAACCTTTTTCGAATACATGTTTATATTTACTTAGTCGAACATGGTCTCCTACATTGAATTTTAGAATATTTTTATATGGAATCACTCTCTTGTGATTATAGGCGTTATCTAAAAGGTGCTGCTCGTTGTCAGAATCCACATCGATTGGTGCCATTTTTATTGTTCGATGCTTAGTTGCGTTGTACTCATAAACCAATTTAGGCAAAATGTTGACCCATTTATGATTTCCGTTCAAGCTAAATTGTTGATATATCTTCCGTTTCAAGGTCCGATTGAAGCGTTCCACGATTGCTGCCTTCTTAGAACTAAATGTCGAATAGCGATGAACCTTGTATTTATCCAATAATCGCGTCATTTTAGAATTATAAAATTCGCGCCCCATGTCAACTTGTAGATTTCGTACGTGTCGATTAATCGAATCTAGTATTGACTTCATAGCTCGCGTAACTTCCAATCCTGTTTTTGTCTTAAGTGGTCGTACATATGCCATTTTTGAAAATGTATCAATCGGTGTTAAACAATACTTTGTAATGTAAACGATTTAATCAATTTCGAATATTTTAACGCGGGCTCAATGTTGGCACTTTTCACTTGGTTCACGTCTGTCAATCTTCAATTGACAGACGCATTTTGGTTAAACGAAGCATTAACGTATTAGTATGGTCATGTGACATTGTCGACCAATCAGCGCGCGCCAAAGTGAATCGCCTATGTGTGAGTAGCGTCACTTTGCGTAGATGAATAAGAGACCAAGCTTTTTCTGGCATTCTAAATCGGAGCGTCATTTGATACTTAACCAAATTGTTGCTTGAGAATTAAAAATATATTTGAATTTAACAAAATCCGCAGTTATTTCATTTAAAAATACACCATACTATAGCTCAGAAGTGGGATAATCCAATAAATATCGCCTACAACATAAAATTTAGTGTTTTTTTGTGAAATTATACAAAATCATGGAACACCAATTAAACCGTGAAGGATTAGTCGCCACGTTGAATGCAGCCGAAATCGAAATACCCGATGGAATAAATGTAGCTAGTTTACGTGAGTTATTCGCTGCAAACCGAGAGTTAGTCGAAGGAGCATATCGAAATGCAAACCGCCGATTTACAGACGAAAATCATGGGGCGAATGATCGCCGTTTGTGCCGCTGTTCATAAGCGTAAGCAAACGCTTGAACCGATGATTGACGATGATCCCGATGAAGATTTGGTCACCAAGAATATACCATGCAAAACTGTGTCGGTAGCTAATCACGTAGAATTGGATTTCAATATCCAAATAACCCGAAATCGAGACCCGAAAATATTAGATTTGCGTAATCGGTTATAGAAGGAAAGGGTGCCAAAGTACGAATTGAGGGATGGGTTAGTGTTCCGCCGTAATGAAACCGAAGCACTTCAACTATATGTACCGCAGGAAATGGACGAAAATGTAATTCGGTTGATTCATGAGAAAATGTGTCACTTGGGCATTGAGAAGACATATCAGCAATTAAGAAAGAATTATTGGTTCGAGAATATGAAGGAAAAGGTTGACAAATTTGTTAAGAACTGTTTGCGTTGCATCATGTGTTCACCGCCGGCTCGGATAAATAAACACCATTTGTATAACATCCCGAAGAAACCGATTCCGTTCGATACAATACATATAGATCATTTGGACCTTTGCCGGTGGCCGTCAAAACGGTGCGAAAGCACTTACTTATCGTAATCGATGCATTCACAAAATATGTGAAGTTATATCCCGTGAAGTCGACTAGTACAAAGGAGGTCAAAGCCAGTCTAGATAAATACTTTCAGAATGATAGTCGGCCTGGACGCGTGATAAGCGACCGGGGCACTTGTTTCACGTCACTGGAATTTGGAGAATATCTACTGAAAAACAATATCGATCATGTGGAGGTAGCTGTTCGATCCCCGCGGGCCAATGGGCAAGTAGAAAGAGTGAATTGAGTGCTGAAAACGATGCTAAGTAAGATAACTGATCCTATAATTCACTCTGATTGGACAAGGGTGATCGGTCAGGTTGAGTTTGCTTTGAATAACTCGACGCATAGTGCTACAAAGAAGACATCAAGTCAGTTGTTATACGGTGTCGATCAAAGGGGGGAAGTGATCGACTACCACACCGAGCACCTGCAAGATAAGCAACTGGGCGAAAGTATCGAGCGAAATTTAGAGAAAAGCCGTCAAGAAGCATCCAAAGCCATTACTAAATCACAAGAGACAAACCTTAAGTATTTCGCAGAGAAAAGTAAGCCGCCATCGGTGTTTTCAGAGGGAGACTTCGTTGTCATTCGATACATTGATACAACTGTGGGTACTAATAAGAAGTTCACAGAGAAATATCGCGGCCCTTATGTCATTCATAAAGTTTTATCAAACGATCGTTACGTGGTTCGTGACATAGATAATTGTCAAATTACCCAATTACCGTATGACGGTGTAATAGAGGCATGTCATATTAAGAAGTGGAGAATTCCAAGGGGTGAATCCGATTGCTCCCTGCTTCAAGGCAGCACTTGTAGTGTTTAAGATAAAAGAGAAAAGTGTTTGTTGTTAGATTGAGGCCAATCATTTTAGTCGGATGGTCGAGCTGTAATATAAACGATTTAATCAATTTCGAATATTTTAACGCGGGCTCAATGTTGGCACTTTTCACTTGGTTCACGTCTGTCAATCTTCAATTGACAGACGCATTTTGGTTAAACGAAGCATTAACGTATTAGTATGGTCATGTGACATTGTCGACCAATCAGCGCGCGCCAAAGTGAATCGCCTATGTGTGAGTAGCGTCACTTTGCGTAGATGAATAAGAGACCAAGCTTTTTTTGGCATTCTAAATCGGAGCGTCATTTGATACTTAACCAAATTGTTGCTTGAGAATTAAAAATATATTTGAATTTAACAAAATCCGCAGTTATTTCATTTAAAAATACACCATACTATAACTTCATTTGACGATCAGGCGGCATTTCAATTAAATCCGCTTGTAATGTGTCGGCGATACCTCTCATTGCGCTTCGGCGTCTCGCGAAATGTTTTCTTGCATCGCGATGAAGCTCCTTGACAACTTGCAATTTACTCATATCAATTCTAGCTTAGTTGAAACAATTTGATGAATTCGCGAACTACTTTAATTCATATAAATTTAACTGCTTCTGATAACAACACCACTAAAAGGCGAGTACTCGAATTGATTGTCGTAAATAATCAAGCAATTGGCAACGGTATTTGGCGGAATATTGGCTCGAGCATTTATTTCCAAACGAATATCCACTGTACCACCTAAAAATGTTTCGTCAGATCTCGTACAGTCGAATGTAAATATCGGATTCGTACCAAAATCTCCATTTCTAATTATAACGCCATTACGACAATCATCATCATTGTAATAAGCTCTATGGATGTTAAGATACGCGAAATACAGCTCCTCATATTTCGAATTGGCAAAGTCTAAATTAAAGTTCTCGTATGGATAATATTCCGAGTTCAAGTACAGCTTAACATCAGAAATGTTACAGTGATCATATCCGACCGAGTTGATTTCCACGCGCTGTCTATTCGTTTGGAATGTGACAAACACGAATCGCGGTTTACTCATTTGAGTTGTTGATTTAACCGTCCAAATATGCTTATTACTCTCCGGTAACTGAAGCATCTCATAGTAATCCCATGATCTATAAGGAACGCTAATTGACTGCTTTCTCTCTAGATATTTCAACATCTTTAGTTTTGAAATATCTGATAGTTGAACATGCGGTATTTGCCACTGAATTTTATTCAATTTAAAGGTGAATGAGTCAGTGGTCGCTCTATAGACGCCGACATCTGTTCGATTGCGCATTAAGATGATTTCATGTTTACAATTCAATAATATTTTTCGATAGTCATCGCAGAATCCCAGAACTTGATTCAGAGGAATAATGAATGAATACGTTCTCACTGCCAATGCCAAATCTGTATAAGCATGGGACAATTGATCCAAAAAATATTGTCCTGCTTGAGTTGATGCTACGAGATTTTTCATTTCGCTTGATGTTCCGACATTTTTCGTACGGTCAATTTCAACACCGTTTATTTCATAGCGTATTTCACTGAAAAAACGCGCTGCACAATTTGCACTCCATGTGCCAACTATAGCTTCATGTGCGGCACCTTGTCTACGTCTAACTTCAACTTCTATATAAACATAGCTCTCCGATGGTAAAACATATAAATCCTGTGATTGAATGGCTATTCTTATTTTATCATTTGCATTAAATGACGAAGTGTATGGTGAATAGCTATGATATTGCTTCCGAATGATGGTGCTATCGCGAACAGGCATGTTCATTACACTCAGAATGTCACTCATGTTGTCCTATTTTTTAACTTTAAATCCTAAGGACTCCAACAACTTGATATTTTTCCTTGATAATTTACGCTTCGCCGATCGCGATGTTGTACGCTTAATGGTTTTAGGTCGAGTGATTTTGTTGATCATCGAATTAACATTTATATCATCAAATCCGAATGTTTGAGCACTTGTTGAATTGTATAGAAGCATTTTATTTTTATTTTCCAATTATTTATCGTCTCGTTTTATATGTATTCGAACTGTTATCTCTTCACCGCGAAAATCGATTGATTCACCGTTCTGATCCACAATGGAAATTTGAATGCAGCTTATCCGACGCGGGATAATGGGTAAATAAATGATGTTTCGGGGCTATTATCGCGATCCGCGATTTAAGTCACGAATCAATTCGATATCAATTTAATTCATGTTTTGAAACATACTTACGTATAATCGCGATCCGCGATTGATTTCTTGGAATCCGCGGAAAACGCGATATAAAGCGCGAATTAAATTGATATCAATTTAATTCGTGTTTTGAAACATACTTTGCTAATCTACTAATACTGGTTCGGCCGAGTCATCATTTGCCAATTTGAATGAATCGATTGTGGAGCTCAACGACAGCCACGAAGTCAGTGCGATCAACAGCTCGCTTGAGGGGAATGAATCATTCCACGATGCATCGGCAATTGATCGGACTGTGGGAGATGCGGTGGTACCTGAGCAGACTTTCGGCGATTACGTTCGACCAACACGTACTAGCGCACTTCAAGCCATGGTTCGAATGGAGGAATTGAGATCAAATAATCAAATTTAATTTCAATGCAATTGCTCTTCATCATACAATCAATTTTATTCATACAATCATTTTTTATTCAGCAATTTTTTTTTGATACATTTTATTTCTATTGAATATATCGATAGGAGAGTATGTTATTCAGCACTTATGGCTGAGTAACGGCTGAATAAAAACATACTCTCCTATCGATATATTCAATAGATTTTGAGTATTCATTGGATAAAAAGAAATTCTATTTGGAATTTACAATTGATATTTACAATTTAGATCATGAGTCGTTGTGATATTTACATCTTTTTAAATGTTCCGAACTGATAAGTTAATTGAAATATTGTTAATTCATTTTAAGGAACAAAGTAATATTTATTTTGATGAATTTCAAGCTTAAGGAGAGAGATGTTGAATATTCACCACAAATGAATATATTCAATTTACATTTAGCGCCTCTGGCGGCAAATGTCATACAAACGATTGACAAGTAAAGCAGTAGTGACGGTAGCTAAATAAAGAAGAACATTCCGTTCTAAGCTGTCACAATGAACACATTTGTTTTTATTCATTCATCCGCATTGCATTCCTGATTTATTTATTTTTCATCCAAATTAATTAGTGTAATACTCCACACATTTGTAGTTGACTTTTTCGGTACCAAAATAATTAGACTATTATATGGACTTGCACTTGGTTCAATCAAATTATTTGCGATGTATTTTGAAATTTGTTTCGAAACTTCTTCTCTTTGACTGTGTGGCATTCGATAGTTTTTTCTATACATTGGTGTATGTGGTTTCATATTCAATTTTTGTTCATAAAAATTGTTCACTGTAGATTTATCTGTCTCTAGTGCGAAAATATCTGACAATTCTTTGCATAGCGCTAAAAGTTTTCCACGCATGCGTTTCGGTGATTTTGTTCCCAAAATGTTAGAAGGTTTTTCAGTTCGTTCGTCACTATTATTGTCATTTCTCATTTCAATGATGTTATATTTATCAATATTACTTGCTTTTAGTGTTGTTTTTCGAATTGTTTTGACCTTATGTGTTGTATTGATCAATCGAATTGTAGACTTATTCGAATGAATGATTGTGGTGGCACAAAAAATTCCATCTGCGATTTCACGTGATTCAATTACCTCTGGAAATTTGTGTACATTATTTATACCAAAAACTCTAAACGCTTCTCTGTGTGGGGCTAAAAACATTGCATTTTCTTCATTATTCATATTTAAAATTTCACTGCCCATTTCTGTTTGAATCGCAAAAGTCATATTTCCATAATCAAGTACACATGAATATAATTTAATGAAATCTTTGCCAATCAATCCCAATGTCGGAATTGCAAAATCATTCGGGACAACATGGAATTCGTGAAAAATTCCTAATTTTGAAAATTCGAGTCTTAATTTGACTGTCCCAAGAGTTTCAATTGTACTTTGGGTGATTCCCTTTAATTCGATTATACAATTGTTATTTACTTCAATTCCAATTGGAATATTTTTCTCTTTCATAACGCAAATGTCCGCTTGCGTGTCCACCAATACTGTATATTCGAAATATCATTGTAGTTGAAATACCATTGACAGAATCGGAATAATTAAAATTTAAAGTCAAAATTTTTCGAGAAGAATTTGTATTTAATTGAGATTTTCCGCCTGCTGCAGCGGAACTACAGGTTGCTGTTGCAACGCCCCCGACGGCGGGGCTTGTTGGTTTTCCGTGTATCGGATATTTTGGCGATTGCCATCGAAATTTCGCCTATAATTATTGTTCTGGCCATTAAAATTGCCTGAATTTGTTTGAATAATTATTGCGGAGATAATTATTTCGACCGTAGTTGAAATTATTTCGACCCCTGAAATTGTTTTGTCCACGGAAATTCATATTGGTTCGGCCACGAGAATTACGAGCTCTTAAAGCTAAAACTTGTTTTTCCGAATTTTCTGTGTAATTTTCAGTAACAAATGTGGCCACAATCTTTTGGCTCTTCGAATTTAGTGAAAGCTAAAACTGATTTGACCAGTTCTGTTTTGGCTGACTGACGACACATTTTCACTGTCTCTTTGATTGTCATTGTCTTTGCTACCTCATAAGGAATGCCATCGCTAATGTATGCACGGCGTAGGGCATCAGCAAACGCTTCGGGTGGTTCACTAAAAGATTTCAGTGTAGTTTTGTCAGCTCTAAGGGGTAACAATCGACCAATCACAACATCAGTTTTTTCTGCTTTTATTTTCTCATCGAGTGCCTTTTTAATTTCTTCGATGGTATTCTTGCCCTTAACCGCTTCAAGACCTACCTTCAAGTTTTGTTTTTATAAAATCAACGAAATGTGGCTTTTGTTCATGAGAAGAAGCAGCTAAAGCTAAATCTATTGATGCCTGAAAAGCTTCAGGTGCCAATGGATCGCCACTAAAATTATCTTTCACAATTTTCGAGCATTTCCTGAAATAATCAAATAAATCTACAGCCATGATTGGTTCTGGTAAAATATCTTGTTCTGGATTTGGATCGACGAAATTATCAAAATTATTCATATCAATTGGCTGAACACCAGATGCTTTATCAATATATATTATTGCGTGAAAACCCACAATTTGAATATTTGAATCAAGTTTCACTAAACAATTTATTAATCTAAGTTTTATATCAGCACATTGAAAATCCAATTGATCATGATTCACATCTTGATTAGGTTTAGCAAGACTTGCATAACTCAGTATTCGGTTGTAATTCTGTACTATCAGATACTCACGTAATTTGATTTTTGAAAGCTTTTTCGAAGCATTAGCACGTAGAATACTTTTTTCAACTTGTGTATATTTGTTCACCAATTTTTCAAAAGTTTTCCAATTGAATTGCACATAGGCTGGAATCATGATTGTTTGACGTTTACACGCTATGCGAGCGCCTTTCACATTTGTAGCATTTCTCTTAACTAGCAATACATGACAAGTTCGAAACGTGTGGAAACGCAGATTTGAATTTTGTGTCACGCTTTTTACGTTATTATATTTTATATTTAGTTTAGAAAATTGGAATTCTGTATAGAAAATTAAATAAATAAATTTCATGAGCAAGTCCGATTCGGACAGTATTTCATTAATTTGTGATGGAATCTTCTTGTCGCTCGCATTCTTTTCTAGCCACATCAAAGCAAATGATTTAGCCCGACAAAGTGTTCACAGCTGACCTAACCAAATATAACCAAACCAAATCATATTCGAACGATCAGTAATGATCAGTAACTGCCATCTAATGGCAAACACTTTGGTGCCCATTCTCTGACCAATCCACACACCCATGCAGCCAACCCAAATGGGCATGCATTATGAATTCAAATTGTTTCCAATAAATAATGAACAAAATAGAAAACTTCAGATGCACTCTAGGTATTTATTTGTATTTGTCGGTACTTATGGACGTAAAAAGGCATAAAAAGGAATATTTGAGTTATTTATTTCTCGCTTTTGTTTATTTGTTAAGCAAGTATCTTCATTTTGAAAATAATGTAACGAAGCTTCTCAAAATCAATTGAATTTCTTCATGCAGGTCACACAGAACACATGAGCCTCGTCGTTTTTGATGAAAACTTTTGCACAGGCTAAACAATTGAAATATTCATAGTTCAATCTTGACGGTCCTGATCTAGCCCGGGAAGTAGTGATAGCCGCAGGTCCGATGTCATCTCTTTTATGCTCTTCAGCTACTTCACCTATTATAAAAACACAGAATAAACAAAAATTAAAATAAATACAAGGAGCTTTTAGATCAGAGCATTGTACGAAGATTTAGTTACAATCCATCCGATTCTAATGACGATCCGATGCAATGTTCTTGCTCATAACAGTTTACCTGGTTCTTCTTCGTGTTCCTTGCCGTTGTTTTCAGCTGATTGATCATTGGCTTGATTGGTGCCATTCCGTTCTGGATGTTCGATGCCATGGTTTCCTGGAAGGTGAAGTGGATGTAATGCGCGTAAATAAATTTAGTTGGAAAACTTAAAAAGCACTTGAAATTGGATGAAATGAAGAAAACATTGCGAAGAATCCAAAATTCCTTAAACAAAAAGGACAGGAGGAAACGGACAGAATTTCTTCAGATTGTTTGCGTTCTGAAAAGCCAGCTTAAAAATATTCTTCTACGGTGCGGCTGTTTTGTTTCACTCTCGATTATAACTCCCCAAGAGCATATGACTACATTTGACTACATTCGTTCGATTTTCAATGATTTCCAATTTAAATTTGTTGAACATGGTTAAACACGTGTTTTCACGCGAATCCATCCGATTCTAATGTCGAATCGATGCAATGTTCTTGCTCATAACAGTTTACCTGGTTCTTCTTCGTGTTCCTTGCCGTTGTTTTCAGTTGATTGATCATTGGCTTGATTGGTGCCATTCCGTTCTGGATGTTCGATGCCATGGTTTCCTGGAAGGTGAAGTGGATGTAATGCGCGTAAATAAATTTAGTTGGAAAACTCAAAAAGCACTTGAAATTGGATGAAATGAAGAAAACATTGCGAAGAATCCAAAATTCCTTAAACAAAAAGGACAGGAGGAAACGGACAGAATTTCTTCAGATTGTTTGCGTTCTGAAAAGCCAGCTTAAAAATATTCTTCTACGGTGCGGCTGTTTTGTTTCACTCTCGATTATAACTCCCCAAGAGCATATGACTACATTTGACTACATTCGTTCGATTTTCAATGATTTCCAATTTAAATTTGTTAAACATGGTTAAACACGTGTTTTCACGCGAATCCATCCGATTCTAATGTCGAATCGATGCAATGTTCTTGCTCATAACAGTTTACCTGGTTCTTCTTCGTGTTCCTTGCCGTTGTTTTCAGTTGATTGATCATTGGCTTGATTGGTGCCATTCCGTTCTGGATGTTCGATGCCATGGTTTCCTGGAAGGTGAAGTGGATGTAATGCGCGTAAATAAATTTAGTTGGAAAACTCAAAAAGCACTTGAAATTGGATGAAATGAAGAAAACATTGCGAAGAATCCAAAATTCCTTAAACAAAAAGGACAGGAGGAAACGGACAGAATTTCTTCAGATTGTTTGCGTTCTGAAAAGCCAGCTTAAAAATATTCTTCTACGGTGCGGCTGTTTTGTTTCACTCTCGATTATAACTCCCCAAGAGCATATGACTACATTTGACTACATTCGTTCGATTTTCAATGATTTCCAATTTAAATTTGTTAAACATGGTTAAACACGTGTTTTCACGCGAATCCATCCGATTCAAATGTCGATCCGATGCAATGTTCTTGCTCATAACAGTTTTCCTGGTTCTTCTTCGTGTTCCTTGCCGTTGTTTTCAGCTGATTGATCATTGGCTTGATTGGTGCCATTCCGTTCTGGATGTTCGATGCCATGGTTTCCTGGAAGGTGAAGTGGATGTAATGCGCGTAAATAAATTTAGTTGGAAAACTTAAAAAGCACTTGAAATTGGATGAAATGAAGAAAACATTGCGAAGAATCCAAAATTCCTTAAACAAAAAGGACAGGAGGAAACGGACAGAATTTCTTCAGATTGTTTGCGTTCTGAAAAGCCAGCTTAAAAATATTCTTCTACGGTGCGGCTGTTTTGTTTCACTCTCGATTATAACTCCCCAAGAGCATATGACTACATTTGACTACATTCGTTCGATTTTCAATGATTTCCAATTTAAATTTGTTAAACATGGTTAAACACGTGTTTTCACGCGAATCCATCCGATTCTAATGTCGAATCGATGCAATGTTCTTGCTCATAACAGTTTACCTGGTTCTTCTTCGTGTTCCTTGCCGTTGTTTTCAGCTGATTGATCATTGGCTTGATTGGTGCCATTCCGTTCTGGATGTTGGATGCCATAGTTTCCTGGAAGGTGAAGTGGATGTAATGCGCGTAAATAGATGTACTGACGACAATTCGGACATCGATCCGATCTTAATTGTTTTGGAGAAGAAAAAAAAAAGATTTTAATTTTATTTTGATAGCAGTGGATGGCAGTGAATGTATGTTCATTTATTTCGAAAAATGAACATTTCCAACAAAAACTAAACTTACCTTAGCAATGACTCTTGAATACAGTTCAAATGAAATACGTGACCGCATGGTGTGACTCGAACTTCTTCATCAAATGCGAATAGCCAATCCAAACACAATGAACAACTCATGGTGAAATCAAATGAAATTGTCGGGAATTGTTGTGAAATTACGGATCGAAATTTATTTACGCGACTATTTTAAAAACTCTCGAATTTTTGAAAATGTTATGGATATTTCTAGATAATTTTCTATGTGTTTCTTTAATTGTGCACAGTTGTGCATGCACGTGTCTGTATCTTTCGATGATTTACAACTTTACAACTATATGGAGAACGACGGAGAAAAATTCTTCTTAGCGCTTCTTTGCGATTCTCGCTTCACTTTTCGTCATATTTTCTCGCCGCGTATCTCCGCGTATTTCGGCGTATTTTTGCGTATTTTTGTCGGCCATTTTTAAAGACCATGGTACTCGATGTCCGTTCTAGCCGGTGCTAGGCGTTGTTGTTTGTATGTGATGCAAACACGACGGAACACAAGTGAGCAGAAGATGAACCAAGATGAACACAATAGAAAATTGTAATTGCAATTTGAAATGAACATTATAACATAGCGAAAGTAAACCTTATTGCTAACATAAATAAAGCATTGGCAGGCATTGAGTTATAATTAGACACGTCAAAACTTGTAGGTGAAATCGATTACCTCCATCAGCGCCTTCATTCTCATGTTCGCCAGCGTTTTCATGAATTTCAGTTGCAAATAATCTTGCTCTGGAAAATTTGACCCTTTTCGGCAGGCACGGCGAAAAAACGTATCCACATTTGGTGGAATCTGAAACGAAAAAGAAAAAATCAAGTAATTAATAAGAGATGGAACAAATGATGATCCATTTCGATCTATTCAAAATTGTTCAAAATATAATATACCAAATCCTGCTAAATCATTCAAAATTACTCACTGAATTTTTGTAGACTATTTTCCATTACTTCAGAGAACCTGGAGAAACGAAAAGATACGGATTGAGATTGATGAATATATCGGGAAATATTGGGAAATATGGTCAATTTGTGTATTTCACGGCGTTTCACGTTATTTCGCGGTTTTTCACCATATGATACAATAAAATACGATATAACCTGATATAACTTGATATAACACCAGACAAACACAATACGATAAATCGCAAAAAATACCGACAAGTGCCGACAAGCACCGACAAGTGACAGGAGCCAGGTACATCGAAGCCAATCGAAACGCATCGATGCGTAGCAATGCGTAGTCGATGGCACGGCGAAGCGTATTCAACGGTTCAGTCAGTAGTTATTAAAAGCGCGAATAAGTGTCATTCAGTTTGAGCCAGTGCGAATGAGGTGGAATAATTACATCGGATTGTATCAAACTTTTTGATTCGTTTTAATCGGTTTTAATTAGTTTGACTAAAATGCCAAATTGTAAAATACACGGATGTTCGACAAATTCAAATGGAAGCTCCAGGCTTTCTTTTTTTTCGTAAATATATACTAATTGAACAGTTAACGGTATTTGCATATTTAATTTGAATCCAATAGACATGCGCAGACATGCGATTGCTTTTGATCTTTAAATATGCCTTTATTGTTTGCCTTTAAATGAATTTTTTATCCGTTTATATCTGTTTATATCACTAGTTAAATCGTATGTTCACTAAATTTTTTACTAGATTTTAACTGAATGAACTGATGAACTGGAATTGATTCATTTTCCAATCATTGCAAATAATATGTTAAAAAACCATAAAAAACGTTCAAATACAAAACTTCCGTACCAATTCATGGAATGTTGTCAACTTTGCGTGATTGAAACGGATTGAAACAATGCTTTTGTCGGTCATTGTCACTAGCAATCAAATCCAATAAGATTGTCTGATTTGGTCTGATTCATGAACCTCTGCAACTAATCCTTGTTTATCGTAATCGCTCGTAATCCATTGTTGCTTCCGATTGCTTCCTTCAAATGTATCCCCGACACTTTGGATACCGGTGCACTGCAATATAAAAAAGAAATAAATTCGGTTTTATTCCTTGTTTCACATAACATTCAAAGCTTAATGATTTGAATCTATTACATGAACATATGATTTAAAAAATTATTATTTTTTAATTATACACGAGTAAAAGTATTGCTTATGCTTTCGTAATATTTCCCAATTATGCAAAATATAGTGTGCCCTTAAATCAGCCCAGTCGCAACAAATGGATAAATTCCATTGAAAAATATCAAACATTCGATTACGCTGTCCAAACATTTTATGTATGCTCCCAGCACTTCCCAGTAACTGATCTTATGGTCCATAGGAATAGAAAAACTGTGAAAAAAGGAAGAGTTCCGTCAATTTTTCCGAATATGAATGATGTGGATCACGAAAATCTCGAAGATGTTAACATTGCATCTTCGAGTACGAATTTGGAGATTGATCAGAACCAGAATCACATTGACAACAACAATTACTCCGTTGAATTTGCATCGCCTTTTTGTAGCACGGATTTCGATTTTGAAGACGAAAATATCGCATCTTTGAATACGAATTCGAACTTGATAAATATAAATGAGTACGTGAAGCGATGTAAAATAAATGAATGTAATCATAAAACGCAAAATTATCATTCAATTGTAATTTATTCCAATTGATTTCAACATTTAGAGACACTGAAAATATTCCAAAATCCAAATACAAGGAGCTATTGGATCAAAGCATTGAACTTGAAAAGTACAAAGATTTAGTTGGAAGACTTAGAAAGCACTTGAAGGAGAAGTCCCTTAAATTTGATGAAATGAAGAAAACATTGCGAAGAATGCAAAATTCCCTAAACAAAAAAGAACAGGAGGAAACGAACAGAATTTCTTCAGATTATGACGGAGATCGAATGAGAAATCAAAATGAAAAACCGTACGATGTAAAATTAAAAACGTGAAAATAACTTATCATCAATGTAACCAAATGTAACTTTATATGTACTGTCTCCGTTTATCTTTATTCTAGGAAAAACAATCGGAGATTTTAGATTGTTTGCGTTCTGGAAAGCCAGCTAAAAAATATTCTGCTACGGTACGGCTGTTTTGTTTCACCCTCCATTATTACTCCCCAAGAGCATATGACTACATTCGTTCGATTTTCAATTCAAATTTGCCAGCACCACGAACGATTCGCTCCTGGTTAAGTGTCGTTGATGACTCACCCGGTTTTACACAGCATGCGTTTGATGCTTTGAGAAAAATGTCAGAGGAATCTAAAGCAGACGGAAAACCCTTGATTGTTGCTTTGATTTTTGACGAGATGGCAACACGTCGTCAATCGAATTGGGATCCGACAAAAAAAGAATTTCAAGGTCATGTCAATGCTGGAAGACCAGTCGAATATGAGGATTTTTTACCTTTATCAAAAGAAGCTTTAGTTCTGATGATCAGTGGCATTAATAAAAATTTCAAAATCCCGATAGGATACTTTTTAGCGAACGGGTTATGTGGCGAAGAAAAAGCCGCAATTGTGAATGAAGGTATGTTTCACAATGTTTTAAGAGGAAAATCTACTACACACATATTTGGCAGATGCTCAGTCAAGCTTTTCATTTGTCATGCTCACACTTACGAGAATTTTCCTTGGTGTGAGCAGGAGATAAAATGTTTTTAACCGTTTTTACTCTCAGCCCTACATTTATGATATATACATATTTCCTTCGATTTCATTCCCCAGCTATGTTCAAACTTAATGAAATTGGGATGGAACTAGCTTCCATCACGTTTGATGATGCGCCTTCAAATATCTCTGCAATGACAATCCTGGGTGCGAATTACAAGGATGATAAGCCCTATTTCATCAATCCGAACAATAAAAACAGCATTGTATACGCAATATTAGATCCACCCCATATGCTCAAACTAATACGAAATTGCCTTGGAAGGAAAAAAGTACTATTCGATGGGAACAATAATAAAATAATGTGGAAATTGATCAATGATCTAGTGGAATTGCAAATCTCGATGCATATAAACCTTTCCAATAAACTTACGAAAACACATGCAGAGTACGAAAACAGGAAAATGAACGTTAGCATTGCGGCACAAACTATTAGCAATAGTACAGCAGCATCGATTGAATTTATGGACACTCGTATGAATCATCCGAAATTTGCCAATAGCGCAGCTACAGTCAAATTTCTCCGCACCTTTAACAGTTTATTTGATGTAATGAACACGAAACCGAAACATACAGATGATGAATACAAGCGCCCAATATCTAAAGAAAATGTCAATGGTCTCGTCGAATATTTTAACCAAACCAAAAAATACATTAAAAGTCTACAGTTGATTGATAATGGCAAAATGGTTCCAGTGCTCAAATCGAATTCGAAAGTCCCCTTTTTCGGATTTTATCATAATATGACAAGTTTTATAGGAATTTACAACTATTATATTGAGAAAAATAATTTAATTGCCCTGTATACATTCGCTGTATCTCAAGATCATGTCGAAACTTTCTTCGGGTGTATTCGGGGAATGGGTGGATACAATAGCAACCCAAATCAACAACAGTTTTCGGCCGCATATAGAAAGCTTTTGGTCCAGAATGAGGTTGAGTCGTCTAGCGCATCGAACTGCCAAAATGATCTGACGAAAGTGCTCCATGTTTCTTCACGTATTAATAAAGCGCCCCCATCAGGAAATATAGCGGAGCTTGGAATCCTTTCGTTTTATGATGAGAACTTCATTTCTACAATCGATTACCAAACTGACGAAGAAAAAAACGAGCAAACAGAAACCAGAATCGATGAAAAGGCACTCAAAAAACATTCTATGGCATATAGCGCCAGCCAACTTGAAACAAAAATAATTGGCAAATTTTCACAGAAAGGAATTCGACGATGTGATAGATGTATCAATGTTTTCCATGAAAATGAAACCACGAATAATGACTTCATCGTATTTCTATCGGAAAGACAACAAATACTTGAACCATGTACCAGCACGATTAATATTATTTGTATGGTGGAATTACTAATGACAAGATATCAATCTATAAGTGTAACATTTCCGAGTATTATTGATCATATTCTTCAGAAAATGGACTTCTCTTCGATGTATGAGTCTTCCGATTTCGGTGATGAACATAATCATAAATACGAGTTCATTAAACTGATAATTGAAACATATTTGGACATGAGGTGTACGTATGAGGGCAAACTTGTTACTAGAATGTCGCAAAAGAAACTGCTAAGACACGATAACTTGAAGGAAGTGCATCGCGCGGGGCAGTAAAATAAATTTAGACAAAGACTTCTTCACAAGAAAATTTCACAAATATTCCGAATAAATTCTCGTTTCACAATTATTTCCAACTTTTTTTGGGTGCATTATTTTGCCGAAACAGTTTCGAGTTTCAGTATTTTCCTATCTAATCTGAATGAAGGTAAGTTTTCTTCCCACCGATTCAGTTATGGATTGAATTAAAGATTGAAAAAATTCACAATGATAAATATGTAAGAAGGTTAGATTAGACCTCTATATACTGTGGTGAAATGCTAATTCATTCATACTTAGGAATAAAAAAAGATTGCTCCCGATTGCTCCATTAAAATTTAAAGGAAAATACCATAGCACAAACCGTCATAAGCGATCAGAAAGCAGTAAACAGTGGTAAACAGCGTTTCCAATGATGATAATGGAATATGACCAAGTTTATTAGACAAAATAATGAAAATTGCTCGAATTTAAAAGGGCTCGATCCGACATTGATCGCATCAGTTTACAATGAAGACTCAAGCTATGTAGAATCAGGGAAAATTTTCATTTTAGATATTTCATAATAATAATTGAAATTAACGGTAATAATAATCTACATTTGGAAAATGAGAAAATTTCACAAATGAAATGAATTGGAAATTAGGGAGTTTTTTTGAGAAAATATGGCAGTGTATAGAATTATCTGATGTGAAAGAAATTATAACAGAAAATAGACGATCAAAGCAACAGAGACCGATACCGATCACATTATTTTAGTTATGATCTCTGTGCAAAGGGTACCAATACCGGCGCTATGGTATGGTTTGGTTTTAATACATTCTTTTAATAAAAAGCACTGAAAACATATTGAATATATTTAAATTTGGGTTATGAAAAATGTAGCTCAGAATCCCCGTCACATTTCAACCAAATTTTTGCACAAGAAATGAAAAAGTCATGAAACTGTGACGTTTGTTAAAGCTGTTGATGCATCAATGCAGGTATTTCAATACCCAGCTTTTGACGCTGTTGGACTTTTTCGTTGGCACGACGTCATATTGCTCGATTCAATAACTCGGCTCTACGAATACCACTTGATCTATGTTGAATGATATATTTGAATTAGAAATTGAACGGCTATCATTGCGATTTTTGGTTCGGTGGGCTTGCTCTTCACGCCTTTGAATGCCTTTGAATATAATTCAATTTACATGAGTCTCTTTTTTCAAATAAGCATTGCTGTGGAATGGCGTTGAACTTAGTTGAGTGCGTATTTTCATTGACAGTAAAAGCAACATGGAAAACACGAACTCAAAAATGCTCAGAAAATTACAAGAATTTTTTTAATAATTGAAAAAAGGTCAAAATATACAAAACACATTCTTTATCTCTTAAAACGTGTACCTGCTGTAAGACCTTTTACGGTCATTGTATCGCTGTCAGTGTCACGATATCGATGATATTTATTATCGTTTCGGCCTTGAGACTCGCTTCGCTTCTGTCTATATTTCTTCTTGTCATCCCGATCTTGATTCTTTCTTTTGCTTTCTTTTCTGTGAATGATTCACAATTTTTCATGCATTTAACAACAGACTATTTAACCAAAAATAAAATTTAAAAATCGTTACCATGAGTTTGTTGGACAATTTTCGTTTAAACCATAAATAATAATGTATATTGTGGCCAATTGTAGCATACCGTTCTATCACATCGATCGCTGTACCTCGGTGAACTTCGTTTGCGGTGTTTTTCTGATTTACGGTCGTTTTTTCTGTGTTTATCATTCCGTGAATTTGTCTGTGATGGTGATTTATGCCATATTATGCGGCGATGGTGAATATCGACTCGACCCTAATTTATTTTTATCCTGTCAATTAAAAAGTTATAAACATTTTGTCAGTTCATTTGATCTGAATATTTTGTTTATATATCTAAATTTACAGAATATTTTTGAATTCAAATTTGGAATTAAAAGTGAAGAAAAATAAACAAAAACACCCGTATTGAATATACTAGTGCTAGATATGTTGGATACTTGTGTTGATATATATAGCAATATATAGCATTCTTGCAATTGGCCTGTTTTCTGCGTTCTAGGACCATTCCTTCAATCGCTTAACAATACAGATCATTATTCAGCTCTCGTCATTTTTACCTGAAATCTGCTGAAATCATTTGATTTCTTTTTTTCTTCCACTAATTAAAAATATATTTGGAAAAAAAAGAAATTGATTATTTACTACGGTTTAACAAGAACAAATTGATTGAATATATATAATTTCTGGGTTCTAAATTTAAAAGGAAATGGCAACACGATAAATAAGTTTCGCTCTGAATTCAATTTACTCACTTGATGTGTAATTTGTGCATGCTGTGATTCACATACACCATCGAGTATAAATCGAATGCGTTTTGAAGCGCCGATAAAATTGATAGAATTATGTGGAGCCAGCTTGATAATGGTTGTATCGGGAGGTCGCAGATGTTGATGGATGTGGTAAATAGTCACTGTCGATCATCGAGAAAAACAGCGCTGACAATAAATAAATTCGAGGAGTGCATACACATAAATTATGCACATTTAAATCGGTTTCCACCGGTTTTAACCAGTTTTGTGATTAATTTAACGCAATTTAGTAAATTGCGTACTTGATGTTGAGCGCCAGCCGGTATAAATACAGCATTGTACAGCATCACCGAGACATTTCGCTATCGAATAGCCCTCAACGCCGTATTCTTTGTACAAACGCGTACGGAGTTTGTTGTCCAAATACCAGCTTTTGTCATGTATGGCATCGTGGCTCGGCTCCAACTTCGACTCGTTCAATAGCAACTTTATTCAGTAAATCGCGTATCATATTTGCATCACGCGGTGCGTAGATATGCCACAATGTACCCGGTAGCTCACTTTTTGCAAACTCTTCGGCGCTGCAAAATATCGCAACCGGCTTCATCGATCGCACGATACGCTTTCTTAATTTGTGTATATATGAAATGTCTTTTGGTGTCTTTTGGTATTTCAACATAAGTCATAAAATTTACGGTATTGGATATGTCCAGATGCAAGTTGGTGGTGTCTTTTGTGGGATGCAATGCCGATCCATACGCTGAATACATTTTGGGTAAGGTTTTACGAAGAATTCGGGAAGTCGACTCGCCAGATTAAATTTCCCATTGTGTTTAGTATAATCACACAGCGGTAGAGATGTCATTAAATCGGTAAAACGTATTGGCAATTATCCGGCAAAATCCTCACCGGGCGGCCAATCCTTCAGCTTTAACAGCATTGGTTCACCTTTTTCGTCCTTAATACGCTTGTTTATGTAGTCAAAACCATCCCAGAATCCTACGAAATAAAGATCATACTTCAATTTATTAAGATTAAGAAATTATAAGGTGAATTTAGCTTCGTTTTACTCCGTTATCTGTTCAAACAAACAAAAAAAAAAAATCTATAAAACTTACTCTTCATCGGTTGATTTGGAACGAGTACGCCGGTCAAGCAATTGATCAAATCATTTGCGTCCTCCTCGAAATTCCTCGAAAAAAATGCCGGTTTCCAAAGATCCATGTTTAAGCACTTGTTACCGTGCGAAACGATAACTGGCTGGCCGCGCTTCCATAGTTGCTGGAAAATTTCCAAATTATTCGTATCGGCCGGATCCAGTAATTGTAATAGTTTGCCTTTGCACAGCCACATATGCTTGACAGTTGGATACAATTCTTGCGCTTGGCTACTGCAGGTTTTCGTCTGTTTTCGTCTATACACTATCTACTGTGGAGATGTCTGGAATTAGTAAAGCAAAATATGTGCATTAAACTGGTTTTGGGAGTGTCGCAATCTAAACGAACAAACAAAAACTTAAGCAATTGCTTGTACAAAGCAAAAGAGAATGAAAGAGAACAATTTCTTCTGGATAAACAAATACAGCAGAAATACTTTGATTGTTACCATGTGACTGTACATAACCAAACATAACTGAATTTCATTCTGCCACGTTTTGCACTGGATCGAAAAAATCTTTTCTCTATCGCGTGAAGTTGGCATTAATGAAAATTGGCCGCTGTCATTTCTTTTTGTAAATGGAAGATTTTCAAATTCAAAAAAAGACTACATTGCACATTGGCGCTAGTGTTCTCTTCATGCTGAACTATTCACATATATTTATATGTAAAGGTAGAAGATAATGCCAGGCTCTGGAATTGCATGTCAATCGAAAGAATAGAAACAGTATAGAAGTCATGCAAAATCATTAGTCAAGTTCAGTTCCAAAATTATTATTATTTCGACGATAGAACATATTTCTAGCTACGTTTCTTCTATTCTATATGTTGCTTTCTTTTTTGTTTAAAAAAAAATCAAGAAATCTTACTTAAAAATAATCAGAACTAACAAAATAAATGTTTCCATATTAATTTGCTTTGAACCAATATTTATATATGATTGTTTTCAATTCACGTTTATTTTTGTATAAAAACCATAAAAATATTTCACAAAAATAGAAAATATCTTAAATATTCTCAGAAAAAGTAAAGAAATAGCTTTAATATTCTCAAAAATAGGAAAAAAAAATTGCTTATCTGAAATACTTAATATTTTATCTTATCTGTTGTTTCGTATTATAAATTATGAAGTTCATTGATACGTTGGTTTATTTATGTTGACGCTGCTTGTTGATTTATGTTGAACATCCTTCTTTCAAAATTTGTATCGGTTGAATATCTCCAAAAGTGTTGACACTCGAAAAAAAAAAAATCCATAAATCGTATCGAAATTATCCAAAAATTGTTGATTAGCCAAGCGTTGACATCGAAAATTCAAAAATACAAGGTACTTGCATATGAAACCGCTGTTGACAACTAGCGGTCAATAGCTGGTACTGTGTGATCTGTCAAACCATGTTGTTCATGCTTATTAGTAAATATGACATCTGTCAACAATACTCTATACACAATATTTCAAGTTTCATACAACAATATGTTTTATTCGCTCTTGAAAAATGTCGAATTTTGTGCCTGAAAATCAGAGGTGTGTAACACGTAGTTTTTCTCTGTACTGTCACTTTGAGTATGCATCAGTCAAAGTTTTTGAAGATGCAAGTGCGTTGTTGTACTCTGTGTACTTTAGTATTTTGATGCCTGGATCTGTGCTGTCAAATGTCATAATATATACTGATTGCTCTGTTTCTGATGTCTCGTTTAAATTTAGTTTTGCAAATTGTTCGTAAAAGTGTAACGATTTTACAAAAGAAAATTTCAACAATGTGCGATAATATTTGTAAGTGAATACAGTTTTTAATTAGTTGTGTACAGATAACGATAAATACCACTCCATAAAACACCTTACCAATCGTGCACATTTTTGTCCTTGTCTGGGGACATTTTTGTCCTCATAGGTATGCGAGCTACCGCATAAGCATAGGAGCCGGCATAATTTCATTATGAAAACGCTGTATAAAATATTCACTATAACTAATATTAGTTTTAAAGACAATTGATATAATAAATCAAAATCAAATAGATACCATATTTTTGCAGCGCCCATGTGATGATAATTTATAGCATTGTGGTCACCGTCTTCCAAATGTAGAGCAAAAGCAGTTAACGGACCGCCCACATAAAAATATGGTGTTGTGATTCCATCAATTTCCTCCTATTGATAAATACAAATATATAAAATAATAGAACCAATAAAACAACAGAGAAAGTTTGAGACAATTTGAATAAATGAAATTAGGAATTAAATTCACTCAAATCGATAATTGTGGTTAACGGTTCATGGTGATTCATGGCATTTATGCAATTATGCCTGGATTCAACCAACAAAAATAGACTACATGCATCATGCAATCGCATCGAATCGCATTCCATTTGCGCGCATTTACGTTATTATGCCTGGATCCAATCACCAAAACGAGACCACAAGTGATGCAATTCTATTTTAATTACTACAATCAACTATAATAAACGATAATAAATACCTTTCCATGAATGAAGGATTCATTTGAAGAAAATTTTCCAATGTTCCACATCAGGCATTCTTCGGAAAACAAGCTTCCCTGGTTGTCGATTCATCATTTTTATTACTTTCGAATCGTCTGAATTGAAAGATTGCCAGAAGGCATCTTCCAACTCGTCCATGCTCTTTGCATTTAAGGTAGCTTCCAATTTTTTGGCGTTGGATTCGAAATCTTTAAAATTCATTGTATTTTTCACATTATATGAAAGTTCGAAGCCAACACGAAGCTTAGAATCAGTCTGCGTCACAACATTTTTTTAAATTTACTTCGTTCAGAACATTTTCTGTATTGGCTTTAAATTTCTTGGGTGGGATAGCCTACAAACAACCGCAAACAACAGAAATAAACTTGAGAAAACGATTGAAGCGGATGAATGAGTAGATGGCAGTGAATTGTTTCTGTAACATTCAAGTTAAATGAATATCGAATTTTGGTATTCATTACAAACTTGATATAATTTATTGCAATCGATTGCAAAAGGTTCAGATTGAATTGAACGGAATTGAATGTCAATATTTTCTTTAACATAACAGATCGGTAGATAAGTCTCTGTCCTGGCATATAGATGGCGTTAGTAGTATTAAATCCATATGGTTTTCAGTTAGTACCAACCTTCAAACGATTCGTGTCAAATTTGACAGCAATCGGACGATTAGTTCGTGAGTTATTGCGTTTTGAGTGAACCCACTTTTGTTATTGAAAAAAACATGGAGAATGACTCAAGAGAATGCTCGCTGGCAAGAAATTTAAGACCGATGATGGAGTGATTGCCGAAACCGAGGCCTATTTTGAGGCAAAACCGAAAGAGTACTATAAAAAAGGTATCGAAAAGTTGGAAGATCGCTATAATCGCTGTATCGCCCTCGAAGGCAACTATGTTGAATAATAAAAATGAATTTTGCCAAAAACATGTTTTTTTCTTAGTTAGGACATAGACTTATCTACCAAACTGTTATATCACTTTTTTGTTTGAAATGTAAAAGACATATTTTGCAATATTCTTCTTCCAAAGGCCCTTCTCGGCCCTTCTCGGCCCTTTTATGACTATAATACGCCAAAATAAAATACGGTAAAACATACAAATTTACACCTACCTTAACACAACTAGGACATTGTCTTTCGATAACTTTTATATATTCTTTGAAGTTTTCAAATTCTTCAATTGACGGCTTCAATACGGGAGCGTCAAGAATGGATTTTAATAAATATGCAAATAGCATTTAACTTAACCGAACTAATTCAGTCTTTGTAGTAATTGGTAGTAATAAAAAAGCCGGTTGGTTTTGATTTGTTCAAATGTTTTCAACAACTGTCAAAGTCACACACTTGAACATTAGCAAGTGTCAAAGTAAAATGCTTCATGTATTATACTTAATTGTTTAGAAGTACAAAATTGTAAATCATTGAATACCGACAAACATAAATTTATGATAATAACATTTATATATTTAATTGGCTATGCTTCATTGTTTTATTTTTTCTTTTAAATTGAAAAAGAATTTAATTAAATCAAATGAAATTCTTTTCTCAACTGAATGTATTGAAAACAGTTGTAATGGCCATAACTATTATGTGGCGATGCCTGGAGCTATCACCAAGCACTCATTACAATCTAATAAAACAAATGTATTAACGACATCGATACACACACTTTATAAAATTAATCTATGTATTCTTTTATAAAGTCAGAAACAGAATCTCTTTACAAACATTGAAAACATATTGAAATTTATAATTTAGACATGATTATGCCTGGAACCAAAGTACTTCCAAGCGCAATTTAATAAAAGAAATCAGTTTCGAAAACATGTCATCATAAATATTTATTCAAAAATATCATTCTTCAATTGAAAATAAAATCAAATTAATATTTAATTACATCATTATTAAATATTATTGATAATTTGTTTTGCTGTTGTTGTTCAATCTCCAATAGATTGAGCCGTATTCGCTGTGAATAGGAAGAGTAAAATAGAACGCTTGATATTGTATGCTTGATGCTGTGTCACTTGAACGGATGGACGCCTGAGTGTGTGAGCGCTTCTGTGTGTATGCGTGCCCGGTTATAACAGTTGTATTCAAATAAATTTTCAACGTACTCATTTAAGTACACCGAGCACTTTATTGACTACGTGGCCTAGAAAACACGTAGAGCGCACTTAGAGCACACGTAGTTTTTCGGTTGCAAAATAGTGAAATGCGCAGTGTTACAATTCAATATACATCAATATACCATACAAACTGTATATACAAGAGAATGTATATACATCTCAATATACCATTGTGAAAATATACCCTTTAAAAATATAAAATTTCATAAAAAATCGTTGAAATAGATTTAAAATGGCCGATTCTAACAATTTCAACAGTTTTGAAAATTTTATCACTTTTCAAGATCATGTATATTGAACCAAAAAACTTGGTATATTAGATGGTATATAACTGTTGTATATACATGTATATTCCATACTGTATTATATACAGTATATTTTGCAACACTGGAAATGCGGACAGCACTGCTTTTCTGCTTTCGTTTAAAGAAAACTGCTGCCGAATCTCATCGAATGCTTCTAGAAGCTTACGACGAGCATGCTTTAAGTGAAACACAGTGTAGAGAGTGGTTCAGACGATTCAAAAATGGCAATTTTGACCTGAGAAATGAAGAACGTGGTAGACCGCAGAGGAAGTTTGAAGACACTGCATTGCAGGCATTGCTAGATGAGGACGATGCTCAGACGCAACCACATCTCGCAGAACAATTAAATGTGGACTCTGCAACTATTTCCAGACGTTTGAAAGCAATGGGAAAGATCCAGAAGGTCGGAAAATGGGTGCCACATGAACTGAATGAAAGGCAGCAGGAAAACCGAAAAACCACTTGTGAATTGCTGCTCGCAAGTGCTCGCAAGTGCTCGCAAGGTGAATTGCTGCTCGCAAGTGCTCGCAAGTGCTCGCAAAGGAAGTCGTTTCTGCATCGGATTGTGACATGCGATGAAAAATGGATATATTTCGAGAATCCTAAGCGCAAGAGATCATGGGTAACACCAGGCGAACCAGCAACATCGACCGCAAGGCCAAATCCGGCCAAATCGGTTCGGACGGAAGACAATGCTGTGTGTTTGGTACGATCAGAAGGGTGTCATCTATTATGAGCTGTTAAAACCTGGCGAAACGGTTAATATTGATCGCTACCGACAGCAAATGATCGATTTGAACCGCGCATTGCTTCAAAAACGGCCGGAATATCAAAAAAGGCAACACAAAGTGATTCTCTTGCACGACAATGCTCCATCTCACACTGCAAGACTGCTCAAGGAAACGATTGAGGCGCTTAGTTGAGAAGTGCTACCGCATGCGGCTTATTCACCAGACTTGGCACCGTCAGATTACTACTTGTTCGCTTCGATGGGTCATGCACTGTCGGAGCAGCGCTTCACTTCTTACGAAAACGTGAGAAAATGGCTCGATGAAAGATGGCAAAAATGTGCGGATTCGAATGGACAATACTTTGAATAAAATATGTTTTGCCATCATACTAAAATAAACGTGTTTTTTTAGCAAAAATACAGCGGTTTCATTTGCAAGTACCTGGTAGTAGATCCAATTAATTATTTTGATCCGTCTCCACTTTCGCTTTTATTTGATGTCGACGCAACTTGATTTATCGGCATTGGAATATTGATAATGGCTGTCGGATTATTTGCAGAATCCGTTTGAATGTTTTTCTTGAAATGTTTTTGAAGCACTATGTCATTATGCTTCTTATAAATCCGATATAGCAACTAGGCTATTTTTATCAAGCACAAAACTCCAACTTTTATCAAAATTAATAAAATGAAAAGGTCGTTGTAGTCATACTCGTTCTTGTTTATGTCCATTGCGTTGATTGAAATTTTTATTTTACTGACTCGCTTTGCACTGACTTTCTTATGTTCATTTTCAAGAAATGAATCTGCATTTTGACACCAACTTGCTTTTATAATTCATTTTGAGCTTACCTCTTGACCTTCGATTAGATTTTATTTTTAAAATTCAATTTTTGTGCAATATATTTTCACTTCACTTTTAGATAAAAATTGTTTTTATTGATCGTTGTTGTCACTATATGCACGTATATTATATGGACAGCTGTTACGTGCATTTCTCGATACACCTGTTGGCAATCTTATTACTCTCATTCCGAACGTTGTGCCATTTTCGTTTCTTAGAATACGTCGTATGAACGTGGGACCGCAATTGTATTTTGTTATGATACACTCTTCCACATATCCGTTTTCGAATCTCACAATTTCGTATTGTTCTGTTTCATTTTCGGTATCGTGATATTCACTTGCAATTATCTCACGATTCATTTTGCGATGCATTTCACAAATTTAATGTAAATCATGGCACAAAGTAGATGAGAATCAGTTCGTTCTCACGAGGAATCACTCTTGGTTTCACATATCTTTACACCGGTTCGTTCTCTCGGACTCGATCAAGCCGAAATCATGAATTCACACGGACTCGAGTTTGATTTTGGATTAGATTTTAATTTTTGACAAAACTTTAAATTATATTTACGGCAATATAAAATAGAAATGCAGAATTTGGATTAATACACCCAGCATATAGGACTGTGAATGTATTTTCAGGGTATTTCAAGAGATATTTTATTTCATTTTAACATGTGTCATTCGCTCAATAATAATAATTCGCTCAATAGCTAGCTCTCATCTGTTATTCCTTTGATGTTGTCCATCCGTCCGTCCCACGGATAGACCTCGAACGGACGGACAACCCGGACTTTCAAAAAATTAATTTTTGTCCGCGTCCGTTGCCAAATCGGGTCTATCTTTTCATGACTTGCTGTTGTGATCATACAATATCAAGACCGAAAAGCCTAACAAGAATATTGTCATCAGCGGTAGAAAATTTAATGGTATCAATGAGAATGAACTCGTTTACTTGATTGATCCACTCGACTGGAATTTCAACCAATATCAGAATGTTAATAATATGGTGACAACGCTGAATGACAATATAATGGATTTACTGAATCGCATTGCACCACTCAAATCGCGTCGTGTTCGTTACTCCCCAAAGCATCGGTTTAACGACGAGATTAAACGAGCTTTAGATGAACGTAGAATTGCATACGATAATTGGAAAAATTCCAGTATCAGAGATGCAAATATTTCTCAGCAGAGACGGGATATTTATATGGCAAAAGTTACCTAGCAATATTCATTCAATGTTCTCGATCGAAGAATTTACTGTTGATGATTTTCTGGCCGCAATTAATATTATCAAAAGCAACGCAATTGGTAATGATGGTATACCACTCAAATTTCTGAAAGTAATTGCTCCTTTCATTGCTCCAACTATCGTTAAAATTTTCAACTACTGCATCTCAAATTGTGTATAGCCAGCTGATTAGAATAAAGTAATCATAAAATCTATGAATAAAGTAGCTAATCCTCAATCTCTATAATATTCACGCCTTAAGGCAAATATTCTGATTGCGGTGTGTGTGTGAGCACCAGAGCATACTATTTGCTTGCTTGCAAAGCGCTTGCTCTCACGAGCTGCTTTGAAAGAGCGGCTTGCACTAGCAAAAAGCGGCTTTTTGTATTGAAAATTCATCTGAGTGAAAGAAAAATCCATGGATAACATGTAATTGACACTGAACATCAATTTCTCTTTCACTCTGATGCATTTTAATACAAAAAACCCGCTTTTTGGAATTGCAAGCCGCTCTTTCAAAGCAGCTCGTAAGAGCAAGCGCTTTGCAAGCAAGCAAATAGTATGCTCTGGTGAGCACACACCGAAGCTAAGTTAAGAATGTATCGACTTGCCGAAAGGCAGTCAGTCTTGAAAGGAACGCTCAATTAAACAGTTGGTTTTTGATTATTTTTCCAACTATAAATTCTGTAGTTTTATTTCTTGTCTCCTTAAATTCAATTGAGTTTAAACATTTTGGTCCGTATCGAATCGGAAAGGGAACAGAAAAGAATGGATTTACAGAGGGTTTACTGGAAAGAAACAAATCAGATAAGTACAAAAGTGAAAATTTAATTTTGAAACGCTACCGAGCAAAAGTTATCTAAATTCATAGAAAGTGGAAAGTGTTTAGCAAGTCTAGAACGAAGAAATCTGTTTTCAATTTTATAGCACGTAGTTTATTTGGAAAGTAAAAAATGATTTGGAGAGCATAGATTAATTTGGAAAGAGCAAGAAAAACGAAAGAGAGAGTATTCTAACAGTGATTTCATCACTGCACGCTGTCTCATGCCGAATTTTATCCGTTTCCAATGCAGGCGTTCACTTAGCCGATAACGGGAAAGATCAAGCAAAGAAAAAAAAACGCTGAGCGTTTATGTGTGCGCGTGCCGTCACTTGATGCTCTTGATATGTTGCTTACAACGGCATTCTTTTTTCGGTATTCAAAGTGTCAGCAACGTGTTTGCATTGCGCCAAGAAAGTCATTGATTTCAAACAATTAAATTATTAAATTTAACTATTAAACGTTATTGGTTTTCGACCGCACAAATCGCATTGGACAGCAAGTACTACTCAGTGAATTTTATTTAACAATTAAGCAAGTTTTTGCAAGTGGAAAGTAAGAAAGATTGGGAGAAAATTCAAAGGCTGAGAACAGCGGGTGAGTACAATTTACAATAAAGTGTTCAGTGTTTGGTTCGGAAAGAAGTGCAAAGTGAAAGTGTTAGAAAGAAATGGAAAGTTTTGAAAAAGGAAAGAATACAAGTGAAAGAATTAATCATGAATTTGGAAAGAACGGAAAGTGGGAAATGAAAAGAATAGATCGGAAAGACGAGCCAGTACATGCATGAAAAAGAACAAGGCTTTGCATAGATTCGAGATTTGTGTTGTATCTTGTATAAACTAAGTGAATTTAAAAAATGAAACCAATCTGTTCGCTGGTCATAACTAAATTGATTTATTTAATTCAATTTCAAGTGTCGTGCACTTGAGTGCGGTATGCCTTTTGCTGACGATCAATTGTGATCGGCTTACAATAATTGCGATAAATGCATGGCTTTCGCTGACGATCAATTATGATCGTTTTACAATCGTTGGCGATAAATGCATAACTTTCGCTGACGATCAATTATGATCGTTTTACAATACTTGGCGATAAATGCATATTTAGCATAACACCTCCGTTTTTTAGAGCAAAATTACCTTCGCAGATTTTGGTAATTTTACTCTCTTATATTCCAGAGACCAACATACTTTTATTTTTTTTCTATTTTTATTTGTTTGTCTTTTTTTTTTTTGACTATCTATATCATTATAAATTAAACTATCGTTTGTTCGTATTTCTTTTGGCTGAATAAACGGGCCAACTTGAAATATATTGTATGAATGGATTTCTTAAGTACTAAAGGGTGATTTTTTAAGTGGTTTCTTTTTGAAAATCGAAAAAAACGCAAAAAATTTCGAAAAGTGAATCAAATCTTTATTGAAATCGATAAATTGGTTCTTGCCATTTACTTTTTGAAAATAATTTCATGCCCCACAAAAAATAATCCAGGGGCGTTAAATCGCACGATCTGGCCGGCCAATGAACGGGGCCGAAACGAGAGATGAACTGTTCGCCGAACTTACGGCGCAGTTCGTCCATGGATGGACCCGCTGTGTGGCTGGAGGCGCAAGCGTTGCTCGTTTGTAAGTCTTTCCATCTTGAAATTGCAAAGCATACTGAGCATTTTTGACTGTGACAGACGTCAGTTGGAATTTGACATCTGTCAAAAAATTAAACGTCAAAAAGAAACCAGCTAAAAAATCACCCTTTATATAAAATGCTTCTTATTTTAAACTGGTTTTTGACGTCATTTTTCTTTTGTTTTGACATCACTTAAATCTATGCGCGCCTTAATTTTTATTTTCTGATCAGAAATTAAACTATTCAATTTAACTTAATGTTGAAGAAAGAAAGAAAAAAAAAAAAAATTTATGAACTAATATTTCAATATACGATTTTTGTGAATCGTATATTTCTGGCCATTCATATTTACTGTCACATTTGGTTCATTTATTTCTACAATTTCAACTGGACCTTGGTAAATATGCTTAAATTTATCATATGGCTCCTTTTGAATCTTGATTCTATCTCCGATTTTGAACAAAAACTTTGATACCTTCGACCTTGCTTTAATCTTTTCCAAAATTGCTGCTGTTTCTTTGTGCGCAATTTGGAGTCGATACTTCAACTCTTTTGCATAATTTTCTAAATTGTAGACTGGGTCGACTGTGTTGACCATTTCATTAGGCAAGTTTACTCTGTGCCCGAAAATTAATTCATATGGGCTGAACTTCAGATCGTTTGTTGTACTCTTGGTAATATTGTAACAAAACGCGAAATACTTCAGATAAACATCCCAATTTTCTAGGTTACCGTTGCAATATGCACGCAAATACTCATTTAAGAGACCGTGATTCTTTTCTACCGTGCCCATCGTTTCATGATGGTATGCTGTCGAAATGTTATGTTCGATTTTCAGCATTTCGCATACCTCAGTCATTGTTTCGTTGAGGTATTCGGTTCCCCGATCTGTTTTCATTTGCTTCATTGGTCCGTAGACCAATATAAAATCATGATAAATCGCGTCTGCGATAGATCTTGCTGACTTATCAACCATTGGAATCGCAACTAGATATTTCGATAGTTCATCTATAATGGTGACAGCATAATGAAAACCAGATTGAGATTTAACTCTTGTTGGACCAATTGTGTCAATTTGCACAATGTCAAATGGCTTTTGCGGAGTTGGTGTAATTTGCAATGGCTGCTTAGTTTTTATGCCCGGTTTGGATAATTTGCAAGTATGGCACTGTTTAACGAACTTGGCTACATCCCTTGTCATTTTTGACCAAAAATAACGGCTACGTATATTAGCATACAGACGTTTTTGCCCACAATGTCCACCATAAATTGGATCATTGTGAAATTTTTCGAGAATTTCTAGTCTTTTTAGCTTGCTTTTGACAACCTCTGGTTTGCCAATTAAAGCGATAGTAATTTGCTTCAGATGATCATTACACGACTGCTTGAACTCTTTTATATTTGAGTGTTTTAAAATAAAATCGTCAGTGCTCCATTGGAGATGCTGGATGTTTTGAGCGAGTGCCTCGGATTCAATCCGCTGCAAAATACTTTTTACTGTAATTCTTGCATTGGGCTTTGCTCGTAACGTGCAGTCAATCACTATGTTATGGTTCTTGATGACCTTTATTTCCAATAGTGAAATAATATTTTTAATGTGCGCAATTTTTGTAATTTTTATACGGGGGATACTTTTATCGAAACCCGCATGTAATGATTCATAGACTCTGACGTTGTTCAAATCGTCATTAAAAACAGTGTCACTTTTCGAGTTGGTGACAATTTTTGTTTTCGTCATAGATCGTGTTATTGCCAAAATTTGATTATCGTACAGCGATTTCAAGTCATCTACTGAAATTCGTGATAGTGCATCAGCAACTACGTTGGATTTGCCGCTGATGTGAATAACATCAAATTGATATTCTTCCAAATCCAACCGAATTCTGGTTAATCTCGATGAAGGATTTTTAAGACTGTACAAGAATATTAGTGGCTTGTGGTCGGAAAAAACTAGGACTTTTCTGCCGTATACGTATGGTCTAAGTATATGCATAGCGAAATGGATAGCCAATAGTTCTTTTTCAATGATTGGTTTGTTTAACTCGCATTTTTTGAATGCTCTGGATATGTACATAATCGGTCGATCATTGCCATTTTCATCCAGTTGAGATAAAACTCCACCGCATGCCGTATCGCAAGCATCTATTGTAATTCTAAATTCTTTAGAAAAATCAGGATAAGCCAGTAGTGATTCGCTTGTCAGGCCGTTCTTTATTTTATCGAATGCCTCTTGACATTTCTGTGACCAAATGAATGCTACTTTTTTTCTTGTCAAATTTGATAACGTTTTTGAAACGTCTGCGAAATTTGAGATAAAACGTCTATAATAATTTGCCATAGCTACAAAGCGTTTAACTTCAGCCTTGTCTTTCGGTACGGGATAATTTTTCAATACAGCAATTTTATTTGGATCTGGCATTAAACCATGATCAGTACAACGGTGTCCCAAAAATGCTACTTCTGTGCGGAAAAAATCACATTTGTTTGGGTTTAGTTTTAAGTTGTACTTTCGACAAGTGGAGAAGACTTTGCGCAAGTTTTCCAGATGTGATTGTTCGGAAAATCCTATCACAATCAGATCATCCATGTAGATAAATGCTGATTCGTTGCTCAAGCCAGAGAATGCGATAGTCATCATCCTTGTAAATGATGATGGAGCAATGTTTATACCAAATGGAAGTACTTTCCATTGATAAAAACCTTTGTCCGTAGAAAAAGATGTGAATTTGCGGCTCTCTTTGTCCAACGGGATTTGATGGTATCCAGACTGTAGATCCATGATCGAAAAATATTTTGCCCTTCCTAAACCGTCGAGAATTTCTTCGATTCTCGGCAACGGAAATTTGTCTGGGACAAGTTTCTTGTTCAAAAGTCGATAGTCGACGCACATTCGCCATTTAGGTGTGCCGTCCAAACTCTTTTTTGGTACGATGATCAAAGGTGAATTGTATGCAGATGTACTCATCTCAATTAATTCATTTGTCAAAAGTTCTTTGACCTGTCGATCTATCTCAGCTTTCTGTGTTTGAGGTAAGCGATAATTTTTCGTGTAAACCGGAGTATTATCCTCTACAGTCAGCGTTTGTGTGTAAAAATTATTTACAGAGCTCTTGTCATTTTCGACATGAAAAATGTCTGAAAATTCCAAGCACAAATTCAATAGATTTTCCTTCGCATGTGATGGAATACGTTTTTCCAGTACTTGTCGTAATTTTTCATTGCGTGTAAGTGGTTTGTCATGCGAATTTTTGCATGTAAAAATACTGAATTCACCGATGTTTTTTGCTTTTAATCGTTCAGTGTTGATAAATTTCAAATTGTCATTCACATTTAGAACCCTGATCCAACATTCTTGTGCGTGGATCACTGTGGTAGGAATGAGAACGTTTTCAGCAATTTCTTGCGACTCTATGATACATGGATACGAGCTGCTTGTTACGCGAAACATTTTGAATGTTTCTGATCTAGGTGGCAGCACTGATAATCCACGTAAAACTTCAGCTCTGATTGGAATTGTGGCTGGCAAGACATTTGATGGTCTTAAAGTGAGAGTCATTTTGTCAAAATCGATCAAACATTTATTTCTTTTTATGAAATCTTTTCCGATTATTCCATGCCCTGGAATTGGAAATTTATTGTCGACAACGTGAAAGTTTATGTTCGATTTCTAAATGTTCGAAAATCAGTGGAACTACAGCTGATCCCAAGGACAATTGATTTCCATCACAGATGCCCTTCATGGAAATGATATCATTTGTATTAATTTGGCATATCGAATTTAACGAGGACTTTTTAATAATTGAAACGTGTGCCTCTGTATCGATCAACATTAAAAGTTGTTTGTCTGCATTTGGACTTGAAACAGTTACAAAATCGGACATGTTGTTGTTAATCGACAATATAGAATATTCATTTAGTGAAATGGAATGTTGATTGTTTGCTCTTGAGCATTTCTGCTCGAGCTTGCCCCGCCCTCTGACGGGTTCAACTCGTTTCCCGTGACGACACGAATTACATGTTCTGGGCGATTTTTGTTACGAAAATTGTTGTTCGGGCGTTTGTTTGTGTCATTGTTTCTTTGTTGACCGTTATTTGGACGGTGACCGTTGAATTTTCGTAGAAAATTCTTGTTTTGACCATTGTTTTTATTGAGTCTGCCATTTTTGAACTGATTTTTGTTCTTGGCACTATCAGCATCGCGGCGCTCTTGTCGAGCAATGTCGCTTTGCGTGACGAATGTAGCAATGACATCGCTGGGCGTGTCATAGTTGGAAGCTGCTACAACTGAACGAACTGTTTCATTGAACGTCGTTTTACGACACAATTCAATGGTTTTTTTGATGGTCATTTTTGTGGCAGTCTTTTTCGGAATGCCCTCCACAACTAGACTAGGGCGAAAAGCTTCCGCGAGCTCTTCGGCTTCCTTTGAGAATTTTGTGTAGTCACTTTTTTGTAAACGCAACGCCATGATTTTTCCCTGAACAACTTTTGACGATTCGGGCTTGATTTGATCCCTCAAAGCATCTCTAATGTCTTTGACACTTTCAACATTATCTGGCAAACATTCGAGCGCTTTGCCCTCTAATTTTACCTTTACAAAACGCACACAAAGATCTTTTTGTGGCTCTTCAGCCAGACTTTCGACCAGTTCGACGTCCGCAATGAAACCTTTGAGTTTCAAGGGGTCGCCATTGAATTTGTAATTCAATATTGGCCCAGCCATTTGCATAAATTCTTTCGTTGTTTGCGCCATGTTTTCTTTGATATCTGGCAATTTTCGAGCGTTGAATTCAAAAGACAGATTAAACGCTTGTTGATGTTGTTTTTATTGGGAATCACCGGTATTTAAGTCTTCGGTGTCACTAAAAGATTCGCCAGAGATATCATCTACAGAGTTTTCTCGTGTAGCAACGCTAGCTGTAGCACTTGAGGTCGCACCAAGCTTGGCTCGATCTGGCTCTTGTGGCAGTAATTTTTGTTTTACAAGTCTTAAATCAACGCATTCGTATTTTCCCACAGGAAAGGTATATTCAAGAGACAAGATATCAAACGAGCTTTCCAATTTATCAAAAGCCCATTTAGCTTTTACAGTAATATGCTTTTTATCTGCTTCGTTTGAATTAGGAAAAACACTACCGTAGTAAGAAAGTAATGCGTTGTATGTGTTTACTATATCGATTTTATATTGATCTAATTTTTGTGCGTCCCTGGTCAGCTCTCTTCGAGTCTGATATGGTTCTATGCGCTTCCAAACTGATTCAAAATCTCTTCTTAATTGCGCGTCGTGAGTTTTATCGAATTCCATTAAAATTATTTCACGACAAATATATTGAAGGATCTCGAAAAATTAGACCAATTTCAAAAATATATCATTAAATTATTTGAATTGTAAGCGTAGATTCATTGAAAATAAATTGAGAAAATTGATAATAATAAAATTAAAAAGGAATCATAGCTTGCTTAAATTATGTCCGAAAATCCATTTAAAATTCAAACATATTCTTAAAAATAATGCTGAAATATAAAACAAGATATTTTATTCCCTTAAAAATAAACTGCTCATTTAACTCCCAGTTGCTCGGGTTGATGGGGCCAAACTGTTTGTCCAATATTTCGTGTGTTTACTGTACTTGGTTGCAGTACGAATTCGAGCGCATTTGTTGGCTACGTATACACAAACAGTCATCTATCGTTGACTTCAAATTTTGAAAAGAGCTTTCGTGCGCTTCAAATGTCCAGTGTGTCCGATAGAAATGTATTTGCTTCGTACTTACATATGTTACTGGAGTCATGTTCGTATATCGATGTTTTTTTTTCACTTTTCTTCGTTTGGAATGTGCTACCAATGTAAATTTTTCTACTCGTAGTTCATTGTTTGTTGCAAAGTTCACTTTCAGAGTTTATTTCACATACTTTTTCTAAACAATGTTCTCTTTTTTTTCCACCAAACGTATTTGTAAACTGTCTATTTATTTGATGATCTAGCTGGGATGGAGTGAATTATTGGAACATGAATATTGTCTAACGGCATTGGTGCTTCAACTAGTGGTATGACTGTACGGCGTGTGCTTAGCCAGATTTTTAACGCGAACGATAAAAAACCAAGCAAAGATACTGTTATAAAGATCGCAACTATTACCCACATATGTGCAGTTGAATTTTCACTTGTCTTAATTATCGTAGTTGTCTGATTGACGATTTTGGGTTCATCGCGAAAGTAATTACCGGTTTCATAACCCAAAAATCCGACGTTGAGGTTTTTCATTAAGCTTGAACCTCCTTTTTCACTACTGCAGACACTATTGCTCAGGCCATTGTTCACTGTTCACGCACATCACCAATTTCACTTTAGATTGCAGTTGATTCTTGGAACCCGGACTCGCCATATCTTGTATAAACTAAGTGAATTTAAGAAATGAAACCAATCTGTTCGCTGGTCAAAACTAAATTGATTTATTTAATTCAATTTCAAGTGTCGTGCACTTGAGTGCGGTATGCTTTTTGCTGACGATCAATTGTGATCGGCTTACAATAATTGCGATAAATGCATGGCTTTCGCTGACGATCAATTATGATCGTTTTACAATCGTTGACGATAAATGCATAACTTTCGTTGACGATCAATTATGATCGTTTTACAATAGTTGGCGATAGATGCATAACTTTCGCTGACGATCAATTATGATCGTTTTACAATACTTGGCGATAAATGCATATTTAGCATAACAGTTGTGCATTTTTCGAGCGAGCAGTTTCGCCAGTTGTGTAATTTACAGTACATGTGCTTGGTTGCCGTTTGTGCTTGTACGTAGTTGTTGTTGCCTCACAGGCTCAGCGACCGTTAGTCGTTCAAATTCAATGCGTGCATTGTGTTTCATGCTCCGGGCGAGGCAAATGTAATGTAAACAAATAAGCGGTTCCGTGAAACAATAAGCATGCTTCGACATGAATAATCATAACGGGATTTTTGTCGCCTCGCACAATTAACGTAAATATTTAGAATCTTTTTCCTCTCTTTGACAAGATGTAACGAGTGTTTCATTCTCAAATGTATATTCGATGCATAGCAAATCAAGAGAATTGTTGGTGTGTATTTACGACACGCGCTGATTTGATCGAAGGCTTGTTTATGTATGCATTGGCTCAATATAAACGGAAAGAATTTTATATGGGAATGAATACAAAGAATTTCGGAAAGAAATAAACAAACTTAAAGAATTTTTTATGGAAAAGAACATTTATGTATGAGCTCATATTTGCCATAGCGGTAAATTAGCCATGATAAAACTTTGCACGGAAAGTAAGAAATCTTGTGCTGTCTTCTCATTCTCTCTTGATAACAGCGCTAGATATGACCGGTCGGAAAGTTGTGCTAAAAGGGCGGTTAAAGCCAACAGAGCTGATGCCCATGCAACCAAGAATAAGAATATAATATGGAAAGCGGAAAGGGAAAGATAAGCAAGATGTTTGTTATTTCAAATGGAAAGGAAGATGAGCTGCAGAAAGTTTTTTGTAATTTTTTGCACAACCAAACAACACACTGAACCGAATAGAAATTAGATCTGATTCTCGCATTTGGGTATCCGAATAGCAATCTTATAAGGAATACTTTTTCAAATATTTCTGGATTTGATTCGGACAGATCATGGATGCCTTACAACCATTCATTGATTGCGAATGCTTCAATCAGTTAGAAAGTTTTTTTTTGGAAAGCACAGCGAATTAAAGGATAGTTTAAATTTTTTCACAGAAACATGGCGTCTGGCGGTCCTATTAATCCGCTATTCAAAGAATATGTCAAGGCATTAAAATATCTAAAGCGAGCAACAGAATACGTTAAGTCGGAAGGATTTTCTGGAATTTCTACCGCGCTTGCTCAAGTACGGTCTGAGCATCTGGACAAAGCATGGGCTACGTTTATCAATGCTCATGCAGAATTGTTGGAAAGTATGGAAAGCGATGAGAAAGACAATTATGAAGAAGAATTCGGAAAGTTGGAAAGTGACTATTTGCGTGCGATGGCCGCATTCAAGGAAAAGTTGACCACAGCAGGCTCTTTGGAAAGACCAGCTGGCGGAGCTGAGATGCAACCGATGACTTTCCAGGTCAATATGCCCTTCTTGCAATACGATTTAAAGAACACGTGGGGCGAGTTTGATGGCTCCATCACTAAATGGCAAGGGTTTAGAGATCAGTTCGTCTCAGCGGTACACGATAATGATAAAATGTCACCAGCATATAAATTTGCATACTTAAAGAAATCGCTCACAGGAAAGGCACAGAAAACGCTGGGTGAATGGCAACTCAGTGAAGCCAGCTACGCCGAGGCATGGGAGCGCCTTAATGAGCTCTACGGTAAAAAATACCCCATTTGCCGAGAATATTTACGCAAGTTCTTCGCGTTGCCAGTTCTACGAAACTTGCCATCTGCCAATGACCTCCAACGAATGTCAAATACAACGCACGAAGCGCTTCGTCAATTGCGAGCACAAGGTTTGCCTGTGGATCAGTGGAATATGTTGATTGTGCATATTCTGCATGAGAAACTAGACAACATAACGGCAAGACAATGGGAATATGAGCGCAAATCGGAATTTCCGACTACCAGCGAGATGCTTACGTTTATTGATAAGCAAGCAAATTCTTTGCAAAGTCTCTGGGGCAATCGAGACCCATGGGGTGGAGCTGGAACGACACGAAAGTCTGATCAGAAAGCTGAGGGCGCTGCTGGCACGTCTCGCTCAACGGAAAGACATAATACTGGCGCAATTCCAAAAAGATTTCCATGCGCTGCGTGCAACGAAGATCATCAACTCTATTATTGCCCAGAATTCTTGTCTTTGAATCTGAAAGCCCGCAATGATTTTGTAGCAAGACGTTCGCTTTGTCCAAATTGCTTAAAGCATGGTCATGATGCTGATAATTGTTTCTCTGGCAAGTGCGTTCGTTGCCCTGGTGCACCGCCTCACAATAGTGTTTTGTGTCCTATGAAAGAAGTTAAAAAGCAAGCCATTGCCAATTGCCTCAACAAGCTCATCCAAGAAATCGAAGCAAGATTGACAACTAAAGAACCAAGCAAGTGGAAAGGAAGAGAAAGGTGGAAAGAAGCGTAAGCGCGAAATGAAAGGAAAGAAATCGGAAACGCGAGAAGAAAGTGAAGTAGTGGCAAATAATTTATTGTTTAAGGAAAAGATGGAAATTTTGGATAGTAAGATAGAATTATTATTGGAAAAGGATAATTTGATTGCAGAACAGCTAAATGATGTTAAAAACGGAAATCAAGTAGAAAGTAGAAAGAGGAAAGGCGAAAGTGTATCGGAAAGTGTACCAAACAAGAAATTAATAAAGCATAAGGAAGGTTCACAGTATTTGAATGAGTATTGCTGTAATTCTTTAGATGGACATGAGATACCAATTCTTCCTACGGCAATGGTAAGATTATCTTGGAAAGGTCAGAACTTTGGCCCTGTGAGAGCTCTTCTAGACACTGGTGCTCAGCCAAATGTGATTTCGCATTCACTCTATCGACAAACGAAATGGTCAGGCACACCAATAGCCCTGAAAATGGTTGGTATAGATGAAAATCCAATCCCAATTCGCTAGAAGATTTCAATACGCATTAGCCCATGGTATGAATCAACCGTTTCGATTGAAGATTCGTTCTGGATATTGCCGAAAGGAAGCCAATGGCAACCATTGACGCCACCGGCTGCCTTAACAGGCGCAACAGAACTGATGCCAAAAGCTGGGCTTGCTGATCCAGTCTATTATGAGCCACATTATGTGCAGGTATTGCTTGGAATAAAATTCTTTGCAAAAATAATGATAGCCGTTATGCCAGGACCCATGCAAGGGATAATCCAATTAAAAACAACGCTTGGTGCTGTAATACTCGGCGCAAGCTTAGATAGATTAAATGAAAACACTGGACAGACATTGCCAAGCATAGAGTATTCGGAAAGAGATCAATTGGATAAGCTACTGGAAAGACTATGGGAAATGGATCAGACAGGTGCTTCCTCTAAACGTACTCAAATGGAGGTGCAAGTGGAGCAGCACTTCATGGAAACGCATCGTAGAGATTCTCAAGGTCGTTTTCAAGTTTTGTTGCCGCTCAAGGAAAGTATTCGCAATTTGGGTAGCTCAAGAGAAGCTGCATTGCGAAGATTCATGTATTTGGAAAGAAAATTGGAAAGAAATTCAGAACTAAAGGGAAAGTACATTGAAAAGATGCGTGACGAAATCAGAATAGGTCACATGCAGGAAGTAACACGAAAGTCAAAACCTGGAGAGATAATATATCACATTCCGCATCATTGCGTGGAAAAGAAATTTCGGATAATTTATGATGCAAGTTGTCAGACTGATAAAGGAATCTCCTTAAACGACGTTCAGCTCCTCGTAGAGAAGCTTCAACGTGATTTGTTTGAAACAGTCATGAGGTTCCGCAGACATAAGATTGCTATTTGCGCAGATATCAAAGGAATGTTCAATCAAGTCAAATTAGCAAAAGAGCAATGGGATTTGCAGCGACTTTTTTGGAGAGAAAATCGGACGGAACCTCTGAAAGAATGTCGGATAACCGTGGTCACATTCGGGTTAACAGCTTCTGCTTATCTGGCAGTACGCTGTGTTATTCAAGCACCAAGAGAAGCAAGTGAAAAATTTCCGCATGCATCGCAAGTAATAGAAAACGATTTTTACATGGATGATTGTACCACAGGCTCCAGCACAGTCGAAAAGGGGATGAAATTAGTAAAAGAAATAGATGAAATTCTGAAAGGTGCAGGATTTGAGCTGTGCAAATGGAAATCCAATAGCAAGGAATTTATCGGAAAGCTCGGAACAGATTGTGAAGCCTCCATGATGTTTTCGGAGGAGGAGAAGACGAGTGTTTTAGGTCTCAAATGGCTCACTCAGTCAGACCAATTTACCTTCGAAGTGAAAACACTACAGCTTCACGGAGAGATCACAAAGCGCAAGATAGCAAGCTGTGTAGCTCAGCTATATGACCCAAATGGCTATATTTCACCGGTTATCATAAACGGAAAGGTGTTAATTCAAAAACTATGGCAGTTAAACATCGATTGGGATGAGACTGTACCGAAAGAAATAGAAGGAAAGTGGAAAGAGTATTGGAAAGACATAATTTGTTTGGAAAAATTTACTATTGATAGATGGATAGGCACCTCGGAAAGTTCAACAATACAGATTCATGGATCCGCAGATGCTTCACCAACATGGTGCAAGCATATGGAGCAGTGATTTATGTGAGGATAGAGCATGAAAGTGGAGAGGTATCTAGCAAACTATTGACATCAAAGACGAGAGTTGCTCCGCTTAAAACAGTGACGATTCCGAGATTGGAACTTGCTGCAGCAGAGCTCCTATCAAACTTATTGGTAAATGTAAAAAAGTCAATGGAATGGCCTGATGTGTCATATGTTTTGTGGACAGATTCGACAGTCGTACTATACTGGATTAGGAAATTGCCATGTAATTTGAAGACGTTTGTAGCAAATCGCGTCTCTTCTATTCAAAATAACACAGAGGTGAGACGCTGGCACCATATCCGAACACATGATAATCCTGCTGACCTTACAAGTCGCGGATTGAGCGCATCTGAACTGTCTACAAATCAACTATGGCTTCATGGGCCGAGCTGGCTTACTATGCCGAAAGCAAAGTGGTCAGAAGATGAATTTCCATCAACAGAGCCAGAAGAAACGTTCTCTGAGCTCAAGATGTTCTCTGTTGCAAATTACAGGCCAACCTTACAGATTTTTGTACCTGGAAAGAATGAGGCTATCTCAGTTATTGACTATTCAAATGACTTGGAAAGGATAATTGGCATCATAGGATATGCGATTCGCTACGTAAGAATTCTCAAGGAAAGAACGTATAACAAAGCAAGGGAAAGTATAAGAATAAGAAAGAGTCGCCGTCACAAGGAAAGTATATTGCCAGTCACAATTGGAGAGCGAGCATCCGCTATGAGATGTTTATTGAGAGAAACTCAGCAAGTATACTACTGTAATGAGATTTCTGCGCTGAAAGATAATAAACAACTACCAGAAAAATCCAAAATAGAGCCGTTGAAACCGTTATTGGATAGTGAGCAAGTTTTAAGAGTTCGTGGCAGGCTCGATAGAGCAGAAATAGATTACGAAATGAAACATCCAGCTATTGTGCCTTCTGGATCACGTTTGGCATGGCTGATTGTTGACACTGCACACAGAGCAACCAAACATGGTGTAGCTCAAGTGATGACTCAATTCATTCGGCAAAAGTATTGGATCCCAAGAATGCGTAGTGAACTGCGCAGTTACATTCACAAATGTGTGGCGTGCTTTCGTTTCAATGCTCGGACAGAGGAACAACTTATGGCAGAATTGCCAGGAGATAGAATCACAACTGGAAAGGCGTTTATATGCACTGGAGTGGATTTTGCTGGTCCATTCGAGATTAAAACAATCGACAAGGAGGGCGAAATACTTACGTAAAGGAAATGTTGGATAGCAATATTTGTTTGCTTAAAGAGAAGAGCTGTTCACATTGATATTGTGACAGATTTAATGTCTATAGCCTTTTTGGCATGTTACGAACGTTTTATAGCGAGAAGAGGAAGATGTGAAAGAATGATTAGCGACAACGGTACTTCCTTTGTCGGTGCTGAGAAAGCAATCCGGAAAGCAATTGAAAAATGGACAGATGGAAAGGCTCTAAATCATATGAGCAGGAAAGGTTCTGAGTGGAGGTTCATGACTGCAGCAGCACCTCATCAAGGTGGTATATACGAAGCTGCAGTCAAATCTATGAAGTTTCACTTAAAGCGAGTAATTGGACAGAAAGAACTTCCGTATGAGCAGCTATTAACGTTGCTTGCACAAATAGAAGCGATTATGAACTCCCGACTGTTGCATCCATTATCAGATGATCCGAATGATATGCAAGCACTAACTCCAGGACATTTTCTGGTTGGAGAGCCATTAGTGCAACCGCCTCCGTTTGATATTGATGAAAACTCAACCGCTGTTGGGACTAAATTGTGGAGAGAACGCCAGATGATGATTCAGCATTTTTGGGAAGGATGGACAAACGAATATTTGACAACACTTCAGGAAAGAAAGAAATGGAGGAAAGAGAAAGAAAAGTTAAAGATTGGACAGCTTGTGCTTATTCGTGCTGAGAATTTCCCACCTGCACAATGGGCACTTGGAAGAATCATAAAATTGATACCTAGCAAGGATGGACTCATCAGATCGGTGATAGTTCAAACAGAGACGACCCAATTAACCAGGCCGGTTCAGAAAATTTGTATAGTTCCGGTGGACACAAGTGAAGCAAGAAATCCAAAAGCTTATACAGAAAAGCGAAAAATTAGATAAGGAAAGATATTATATTGAATAGAAATAAGAGCATAATTGATTACATTCATTTGAAGACCATAGGTCTTCGCTGGTACTGTATAATATTCACGCCTTAAGGCAAATATTCTGATTGCGGTGTGTGTGTGAGCTAAGTTAAGAATGTATCGACTTGCCGAAAGGCAGTCAGTCTTGAAAGGAACGCTCAATTAAACAGTTGGTTTTTGATTATTTTTCCAACCATAAATTCTGTAGTTTTATTTCTTGTCTCCTTAAATTCAATTGAGTTTAAACACATTCATTGCTGAATATCGACCCATCAGCATCATCTCAGACATTCCAAAGACTTTCGCTATTCTTCTAAACCTTCAGATTCCTGGATATATGGATGGCAATGCCATTCTTAGCGAGCGGCAGTCAGGTTTTCGCAAGAAGCATATTTGTACCACTTCTTTTTTGAATATATTAGAAAGTATTGTATTAGAGCTTTGATTAATAAGAAGAAATTAGTTCTTCTTGTATCATTGGATGTCAAGAGCGCCTTTCCTTCAGTGCCCCATGACCCAATCAGAATCTGACTGAAGCAATCTATAGTAATACTTCTCAAAAGGTCAAAGTGGGTACTGCTTTTATGTAGGACGGGTGTACAAATATTTCGGTGAGTTCGTTCCATGGTGAGTTTATTTTCGTAGATTTTTTCTATTTCCGATTTCGGTAGCATGGTAAATCCACAGATATGTCTCTTTCGGCAAAATTGATGTGTTTTTTCTCGGGTGCAGTGTGGCTTAGCACGCCCCTCACCTTAAATACATTTTAGCTCGAAATCGAAACAATGTGCCTCGGACGAGGGGAGGCCACGGAGCTCGCCCTCCCCGGAACCTGACCGGAGCTCCACAGTTGAAAACGGTTTTGAATATTGGAACCTTGAATATGAGAGGACGTTTTGAGTCGAAGAAGTTCGAATTAGTTGAGAGAAAGAATGTTTTTGGTTTAGATGTTTTAGCTTTGAATGATGTTCGTATTAAAGGATAGTTTGAGGATACGTTAGGGAATTATCGCGTATTTCTGTCGGGTGTTTCTAGAGGAAGAGCTAATTGGGGCGTAGGATGTTTGATTCACAAAAGTTTAGAGTGTTCGGTAGTCAGTAATAGATTCGTCAATGAGAGATTAATGTGGATCTCGATTAAAATTGGGGGAGCAATTTATAGATTTGTGAGTGTTTATTCGCCATGTGAAGGAGCAGACTCGGACCGTTTGAACGATTTCTACATCGATCTGAATGACGTAGTTGATAGAAAGGGCAGTGAAAGAGTCCCATGTGAAAATAAAGTGACTGGCTAATTTGGAACATAGTTGGCTGACTATGATTGACTTTTTTCAGTGCAAAAAGTACTTGTTAATCGATTATAGTTGACTTCAGTTAACATGTAAACAGTTAACTGCAATCGTCTTTAGTTGCCTAATTTGGGACAGTCGGCTAACTTTGATTGGTTTTCATACAAAATCAACATAGTCAGTCAGTCAGTCAGTTACTTAATTTTCACACGGGGTGACACTATTACGGGCGATTTCAATGCGAGGGTAGGTAAAAACGATCGAAATGTTTCAGCAGTACTGGGAAAATTTGGTGAAGAGTCTGCCACGAATGGTAATGGGAAGAGATTACTCGATTTGTGCAAGAGTTCAGATTTAGTTATAACTAATTCATTTTTCAAGCACAAGAAAATTCACATGTATTCGTGGGAAAACCCTGGCCAGAATCGAAAATCTCTTCTCGATAACGTAATAGTTGAAGCAAACTTGCGCAAAACAGTTTTAAATACGAGAGTGTATAGAAATTTTGGTTTTGACTCTGATCACTACTTTGTAGCCACCAAACTGTGCATTAGCAACAGTGGCGTAAGAAGCTATCAGAAGTCAACAAAAAGAGTGAAAGTGGACAGATTGCGAGATTTGAATGTAGCGAGAGAGTTTTTAGCAAAATAAGGAGAAAAATTTGCGCAGGTCGAAATGAATGAAGCGTCTGATATTGAGTATGAATTGAATTTGTTCAAGGAAGTGTTTGTAGAAGTAGCAAAAGAGTATTGTGGCATGTTTGTAGTCAAGAATGGGAGAAAGAAGACTGAATGGTGGAGTGAAGATATTAGAAATGCTGTGAGAGATGGATCCGCTGGTTGCAGAACCGAACTGAAAAGCTTGTGGTGGAAATTTATTTATTTATTTATTTATTTGTAACGAATCCTACATTTATGCCAATATGTGTTCACAGCAAGCTGAGAACATGCTAGACAAAGTCTCAATACGGCATAGATTCCGCCCATGGTGCGTCTTTTGCAAAGAGAATACAGTCAGGGGAGGGATAATATGGAAGGGAAGCTTGCATATTAGAATTGGGTCCGGAAACCATGGTAAAACCGGCCTGATTCAGGAGAATCAGAGGAAATACAATGTTATGATTTTTTCAGTTAATTTACGTTAACAATTATCCAGAAGAGTCAAATAAAAGAATAAAACAAACTGAAACTACGTTGAAGTTAATTGTATAAAAAATCTTATACCAATGATCCGAGTATCCACGAATAAGACTTGAAGAATGATTTATTGTTTCGAACGTAACAGATGCTTTAGGTTAATTTTGAACGCAATTAAAGATTTAGAATTTCTAATTTCAACCGGTATACTATTCCAAAAGTGAATTGCAGAGAATTTAAATGCGCGAGTATCAAATTCAGTACGCGGAATGAAGTTTATGCGAAGATTATCTGGATAACGGGATGTTTCACCATTACGAACAGACATGTGATTCAGATATTCGGGCGAACAATTGAGTGACGGATGCGGTTCAAAATGCCGTACACTTTTTGCAATTTATACTTGTCATGTTCTTGAAAAATGAAATTTCCGTCAATAATAACGCTAAGGTTTTTCATTGACTTACAATACTCAAGTTTTTCCTCGCCTATTTTCACCTCATTGATCATATCAAAATTTAACCGACTCGTATGATATTTAGACCCGATTATGATTACTTTAGATTTTGAACTATTTTTTTAAAATTTTTCGTTAAGTTTCATGCCGCGACGTTTTATAAAATCATTTAATTCAGCGAGATCGGAATTTACTTTATCAATACTGGAATTAATATCTTTAAAATCGACTTCTAAAAGAGCTTGACAATCATCCGCGAATAAATGACCAATCATATTTTTAAAAATATTGAGAGTATCATTGAAATATAGCGAAAAAAAAGTTTGGCCGAAATTACTACCTTGAAGTACACCGTTATTAATAGAAACGAAACTAGACTCTTGATCACCAACTTTAACTTTCTGCCGGATATTACTATAAATTGATTTAATTAATGCAACCGCGCTATCAGAAAAACCATGTGATTGTAAAACTTAAAGAAAGCATCGTGTGGAACAGAAGGAAACGCGCTTTTAATATCGAGTGAAACGAAAATTACTAATTTTTTACGATTTAAAGACGATATGATATTCTCGGATATGTTCAATAGTGAGGTGGTAAAACTAAAGTTTTTACGAAAACCTGATTGCCTTTCGTGCAGAATAGCATTTGATTCTAGATAGTCAGTAATTTGACTATTCAAAAGAATCGAGAAAACCTTTCGAATGACTGAGATAATGCTGATTGGTCTATATTCAGAAATGGACTGTGGGCTTCGGACTTTGTTAAGAGGTTTTATAATGACTTTATTCCAATCAGCAGGGTAAACATTATGATTGATGCAATAATTAATAATAAAAACAATATGTTGGGCTTTAAAAGGGACAACTATTTCGAGGAATTTACGAGGAATGCCATTGTTTGGAATGCGAATGCAAAGTGACTCATTCCTGATATCATGAAATGAGTGAGATCAGCAAACAGAAAAATGAGATCATTTTGCACTCCAACCATTTGTCAAACTCAAGCATAATTTGAGAAAATCGATTATTTCGTTCCTTGCGTGCCAATCGACTACTTAACAAGTAGTTCAACCATGGAAAATCGCTTGGCAAACGGTTCTCGCATTTGTCGCCTGCTACTTACTACAAAGCAACATTGTAGTTTAATTACCGAACGCGCGCAACTTTATATTCCAACCGAGACGGCTAATTCGCGCCGCTCTTGTTGTTTGGAAGAAAGTCACGTACGTCGGATAATAAAGGAAATTAGATCATACATGACATCATTGTATTGAAAACCAAGAACTCGGTTTAAGAATCACTTTGAATAAAGAATTCACTTCTGTTTTAAACTCCAACCAGAGCAGACATCTTTATCTTAAATGAATTTACAGCAACTTGATTGAAATAAAACCAAACCAAAAGTAAGAAGTTTCTCACTTGCACTACAAACAAAAGCAAGCCCTCAAACATTTTGGTGACCCCGACGTGATCTAAAAAGAAAAATCTACGTATCTAAAGTAAATTAACGTGATTTAAATAAAAATCGGCGTTATATAAATAAAAGTTCACGTGAAATAAAAGTGACTTAAAAAATAAAAGTGATTGATTCTAACTTCTCTGATAACTAACCAGCGTGTTAAATAAAAGGAAAAGCAATACGCGCCAACCATAAACCCATTGAAAAAATTGTGAATCGTGAATAAAGAAATGTAACGAACACTAAAAACTAAAGGCATTAACTGAATAACCAAGAGACTCGGACATTTCAAACAAAAAGTATTTGGAATGAATTCAGAATTTGTTGTTGTGAACGACGCTCAACCGAGTACCTCAAATACGGTTGATTTAAACCCGGTCGGGAAAAAACAATACGTAGCCGGTGCAATTTTAGTGGGACAAAAAGGTGAACATAGTAAGGGAATAAATTTCCCAGAGAAAGTTAGAATTGGGTTGAACATAAGGGCAAAAAATTGTCCGAAATCGCCTAGTGAATGGGAGAACCTGATCAAAAGAAAGGAGCCCATCACTGGAAATAAACGATCATTCCGCATAGAGGAACAATTTTGGTTTACATCTGGAGCCACCTGGATAATCCCAACATCGTTATTCAAAACAACGCAAATTCAAATAAAACTGGATCCAGCTGCATTAATTTCGCTTGGATTCACCGTTGAAGTTTACCTGCGATATACATCCGTCGTTAAGAAGCTCGAAGCCACTCCTCAATTCAGTGCTGGGGGTGTATTAAAATTCGAAACAAACTGGACTGTGCTGCCCAAAATAGAGGAAGCAACGCCAGCTTTTACCGTGCGGATCTGGGAGTTCGAATCATCAAATCGGCAAGTAAAACCCAGAGCAATTAAGAAAAGAGAAAATTAAGTGTAAATTTAAGAAAAAAGTGAATTTACATTTAACCATCGGGATGATTTGAAAAACAAGTACATGTGGCGCCACGGACTGAGTTGTAAAAATTATTAAACTTATGTCAATTGAAATATGTCTCAACAGATGGTGCTCAAGTGACAAACTAATTTCAATAAAATTTAGTGATTTAATTTCATTATATACAAATATATTAATGTAATGTAGTTGCTTTCTACACATTCCATTCAAAGGCTCAATTATAAAGGGTGATTTTTTAAGTGGTTTCTTTTTGAAAATCGAAAAAAACGCAAAAAATTTCGAAAAGTGAATCAAATCTTTATTGAAATCGATAAATTGGTTCTTGCCATTTACTTTTTGAAAATAATTTCATGCAAATGTTGGCCGCGGCTACGGCGCAAATGGTCCATACGGGAAGTCCAATTTTGGCACACTCTCTCCAACATATCGGCCGGAATCTCGCCAATAACGCGTTCGATGTTGTCCTCCAAGTCGGCAATCGTTGCTGGCTTGTCCGCATAGACGAGAGACTTAACGTAGCCCTCCCGGCTGCTCATCACACCAAATCCGACAGTTTTGTTTGTTTACATGCCCCGTCCAAAAAGATGATTTTTCGATGAAAATCAGGATTATTTTTGAGCTGCTCTAGAACCCAATTTGCGAACGCACGCCTCTTGGATGGTCATCAAGCGTAAATATTTGCATGATGAAATTGCAAAGCATACTGAGCATTTTTGACTGTGACAGACGTCAGTTGGAATTTGACATCTGTCAAAAAATTAAACGTCAAAAAGAAACCAGCTAAAAAATCACCCTTTATATGTCATATTCATTGCACTTTTAATCGTGAATTCATCATATCATATTTGATATTTTGTGTTTGACATTTAGATTCTAGTGCTACCCGATGCAAATTTTGACACAATTTGTCGTTGATTATGAAGTTTTAATTGTAAGATGATCATATGTAATAGACTGAGGTTGATGTGTTCAAATAAAGTGATACAATTCGAGTGAATTTTAGTGTTCAAGCAAGTTACTATCGTCGTGTAAAATGGAGTCTGTTGAGTCACAGAACCGTTTTGATGGACACGAACACTGGGCTTTGTATGATGACAAACCATCAAGATTCTTGTGCAAAATCAAAAATTGTAAGAATCTCACTCATGTTTTCTGCCAGAAGTGTGGGGTTTATTTGTGTTTTAATAAAATGTACTCACATAAATTTCATTTTTCAAATGTTTTTCTTTTAATTTTCGCAAAAATGTGTCTTCTTTTTGGTTATCCATCTTGATGGTCAAGGCTGCTATGATTCTCACGCTTTTATACAGTGCAGAGTTTGGTGTATTGTGTGTGTTTGTATTGTGCTGGTGAATATTGCAAACACCACCAGTGATGTTCAGAAGCATCAAACAAGTTCACACATACACGTTTGTATTCGCCTATATTGAATCATTTAATTTGATGTTTCTGAACATCACTGGTCGTGTTTGCAATATTCACCAGCACCTTCAAAACCTTGTTTTGTCAACATCGATAAACATCAAAGTACATCATAATATCATATCCGATTTATTCATTGACGTTACACATATGTGTATTCAATTTTTTTTAATAATTTTAGTGAACTCCTCTGGCGTTGGGTGGTTTATTTTCACTTCGATTGATAGAATCACTTGAGATTCACTGAACAACATTTTATCCATTTTGATTGATCTATTCTAAATTGATTTGAATTTATCACTCAACAAAAGAAACAGGCAACAGTATTCGTTTCCTCTTCACCATCTATTGATAAATAGCACTACAAGATATTTTCAATGATTTTAAATTTTCAAGAATAAACAATGACATAACCTCAAAACTTACCGGCTTTTTGGCTTGGTGATATTATGACATCGAGCAACACTTATGCAAAATTGATTTGAATAAGTTGTAAAAAATTAACAAATATCACATATGATATGGCCAACTTTACAACAAAACCGCAACAAAAAATCACAACAAATGATAAATTTTCAAATTTAATGCTATTTGCAATGTTAAATACAACTACTTACTATAATTGCAATACCACATATATGTAAATATTTCTATAGAACGTAAATATTTCATTGTTTTATCTAGGAATTGCGAAAAACAACAGCGCCATCTGTTGGAAATTTATAAATGAAATTGAGTTTCAAATATGTTGACAGCCGAGTCCGCAGCGCTCATAAGCAAGATATGCAATTGGCTCAGTCAGTTCGCGCCGATGCATTCAACCCAAAGCAATAGGAATTAAACAGTGATTTGAGCCAAAAATAAATATTTTTAAGCCAAGTTAAAATTCAATTAAAATTTGTATTGATATTCTGAATCGTTATAATAATGAAGACATACCAAGAAACAGTGGATGATTTCAAAAAAGAAATCGCATTCATCCTAAATGAGGAGAATGTTTTCGATCCATATGGTAAACAGGGATATTTGACATATTTAACGGGTTTAACAAATTCCTTGGGTTTAATTGAAAAAGAGAAGGCCGATAATGAGCCTTCTCTGGAAATAGACATCAAATTAGATGAAATAAATAAGTTAGCAAATAAAGGGTTTGCTAAATTGGACGAATTAAAGCATAAGACGCCAGTAGTTCCCCCAACCGGTACAATACCGAAGAAATTGATAGGTTCAACTACGCCTATGCACAATTTAAATGAAACGAACCCCTTTCTCTCAAAAAGGTCCAGAGGAAGGGGAAACATCCCAAATCTCCGAATTAAGCCAACGAGCTATGGAGATAATATTGGATAGAATAAAAAATTTAGAACGCTTGTGTACTGACCAAAACTTAAAGGAAGGTCAACAAATCACAGAAAGCAATATCGAGTCAGTTAACTGTGAGGCTAAAGCTAGCAGTCCAAATGACCCTATTTCAGAAGTAGAAATAGAAAACCAAACTGATGAACTCGAAGGAAACCAAGGGTTAAATTTGGTATCAAATCCAATGGTCATAAAAAAGAAAGATCGTTGTGAACCAAAACCAACTATCCAAATGAGGTTCAATAAAATTGAGCTTCAAACGTTCGATGGGAATCGAATAAATTGGATTAGCTTTCGAGATCAATTCCTCGACTTGATCCATAATAACCCAAACCTTTCGAAATCAACTAAGTTTTATCAACTTCAAACTCACCTAACTGGTGAGGGTTTACGAAGAATTAGTGGTTTTAATAACCCATCTTCAGAATACGAGGCTGCATGGCAAGCCTTGGTTGATCGTTTCGATAATGAAGATGAAATCATTGCAGAATATATGCAATGCATCTTCAATCTACCGGTACTAAATAGTAACCCGAGTAGAGCAAAACTTTTAGAAATGATTGACAAAACAAACCAAATGCTACGGGTAATGCCAAACTTCGGCTATGACGTAAGTTCATACGACCCATGGTTAATCTGCTGGCTAAGAGGCCGACTGGACAATACCACGGCAAAGAAGTGGAAGGACCAGGTTAAAAGAAAACAAAAGATTAAAGTAAAAGAGTTAATCGAATTTCTAGAGGTAGAAGCCTCTGAAGTGGCTGAGACAAATAAAACGTACTCAAAGCCAAAACAAGAACACCAAAGCAAAAGCGCTAACGTTCTACTAACGACAGTAGACAAACCAAGTTGTGCATATTGTAAGGGGGCGCATCCTTTATTTCGCTGCCGCGCATTCCTTGAGCTTTCAGTCGAAAATCGAATTAAGAAGGTGAAACAGGGAAATTTGTGCCTCAAGTGTTTAACGAAACACGGCAATAATAATGAATGCAAGTTTGGGCCATGCAAAACATGCGAAAAGGATCACAACAATCTCCTTTGTTGCAAAAAGGAGAGAGCCTCAAAGGAGGAGAAAGCCTCAACCTCCATGCAAGAAACAGATTGACTCACAATAAATAATATCTCAGCACCGATATCAAAAGGTCAGTCGGTACTGGGAACAGTTGTTGTATCTGTGGCTTGTGATGCAATATACAACCAAATTCGAGCCTTGCGTGACAATGGTTCACAATTAAACTAATTAGGAGAACAAATTGAAAACCGCGCATTTTTTTCAAAATTTCGATCTTTATTATGGAAAAATGGTTACAAATTGATTATTCAAAGTATTGTCCATCGCTAGCCACAACTTTTTCCCATCTTTCTGGCAAATTACGGATTCCGCGTCGAAAGAAATCTGTGCTTTTTTCGGCTATCCATGAATCGACCCATTTTTTGCATTCCTCGTAAGAATGGAAATGCTGTTCAGCCAGGCCATGTGTCATTGATCGGAAGAGGTGGTAATCGGAAGGGGCAATGTCTGGGCTATACGGCGGGTGGGGTAGGACTTCCCATCGAAGCGTTTCCAAGTAGGTTTTAACGACCTGAGCAACATGTGGCCGAGCGTTGTTATGTTGCAAAATAACTTTATCGTGTCTTGCGATCGTTTCCGACCGTTTTTCCTTCAGTGCTCGGCTCAAACGCATCAATTGAGTTCGGTACAATGCTCCTGTGATGGTTTCGTTTGGTTTCAACAACTCGTAATAGATCACGCCGAGCTGATCCCACCAAATACACAGCATTAGCTTCGAGCCATGAATGTTCGGCTTTGGCGTCGATGTTGATGCGTGGCCGGGGTAACCATACGATTTTTTTCGCTTCGGATTATCGTAATGAATCCACTTTTCATCACCAGTCACAATACGATGCAAAAAACCCTTCCGTTTTTGCCTTTGAAGCAGCTGTTCACAAGTGAAAAAACGGCGTTCGATGTCTCTCGGCTTCAATTCGTATGGCACCCAATTTCCTTGCTTTTGAACCATTTCCATGGCTTTTAAACGATAGGAGATGGATTGTTGTGTCACTCCCAATGATTTTGCAAGTTTTTCTTGCGTTTGACACGAGTCTTCATCGAGTAATGCTTCCAACTCCTCGTCTTCAAACTTTTTCACTTGGCCTGGACGCTCTTTGTCTTCCACATCAAAATCACCACTTTTGAACCGCGCAAACCACTCCTGGCACGTTCTAATCGACGGAGCATATTCTGGATATGCTTCGCATAACAAACGATGACTCTCGGAAGCATTTTTCTTCAGATTAAACCAATAAAGTAAAACTTCCCGCAAATGCTGTTTTGTAGGCACGTAGCTCGACATTTTCAACGCAATAATAAACTTGTGTATTCAACTGAATGATAAGTTTGACAGATCGTTTTCAATGTATTTTTTTATCCTCTTTAAGATACAATAGCTGTCAAAGTCAAAATAATGACATCTATGATAGATATGAAGTTAGTAACGAATGCGCGGTTTTCAATTTGTTCTCCCAATAATTACGCAAAAGGCTGTAAAAAGGCTTGGATTAAAATTGGAAAGGGTTTCGGTGCAAATAAGAAGAGCACAGAACACCAAACTCGACAAACCAATTGGTCGGGTAAAACTTAAAATGGAATTACCAAACAACAAACTTGTTGTTGCAAGGTTTTACGTAGTAAAATAAGTCACTTGTGCCCTTACTGTAAGACAGGTTTTTTTTTTTTTTTAACAAAAATATATTGCACTTTATTATTGACTGGATATATATTATTTACAAATTTTTGGCAGTTGTAAGGTTGTACTTTTTCCTTCATTTCCGTATACAGTTTTATAATTTTGTATTTGTCAGAACTATGTTTTTTTTTTTTTTTTTTTTTTTTTCTTCTCCATTGCTTACTGTCTATAATAATAATTTTTTAATTTTTTTCTGTTTGTTTTTGATGTTCATAGTAAAAAAATTGTGCTTCTTAAAAAAACTATGTGGACTTTTTTTTTCTTTTTGTGATTATTTGTATCGATTGATGCTTCTTTACATTTGTAAATGTAACATGCTTCTTTACATTTGTCGTTTTGATTTGTTATGTACAAGATTCTGTTCGGGTCCCTTTGGCCCCTATTGAATATTAATAATTTTCCCTCTTGTAATAATCGTTCTTTAGTATTTAGGTAATGATAATAATTTAATGGTTTGTATTTTTTAGTGTCCATGTAAATTTCGTTAAAGTTTGTTATGTTTCTGATGTGTTCGTTATCGTTTGAATTTATCTTATTTATTAGTTTTAGGTTGTTTTTAACCATTACTTGATCTATTCTTTCTATTTGTGATTTTTCGTGTAGTATTTTGCCGTTTATGAATATTTTTGTGATTTTGTTTTTATATAATCCAGTGATTTTGCGTAGATACCATCTCTCTAATTTTCTAAGGTTTTCCATTTGATTGGAGCTGATTTGCATCCAACATGTGCAGGCATACAGTATGATTGGCCTAATTAGCTGTTTATACATTAGTGATTTGACTTTGTGGTTTAGATATTTGCTATTGAAAGATGTGTATAACTGAGATTTTGCTGCATTTACTTTTTCTGTTATGTATTTTGTGTGGTCGTTAAATTTGAAGTTACTAGCTAATATTATTCCTAAATATTTTACTTTTTTACATTTTTTTATTTTTGTCCCGTCTATTTCTAATTCTATGTTCAAAGCTTGTTTTCGAGTACCTCTGCTTAAGTCTTTGTGATGACCTACTATAGAAATTAGTTCTGTTTTTTGTGCGTTAAGTTTTAGTTTCCAGCATTTTATATAGTTTGATATTTTTTGTAGATATTGGTTAATTTCTTTTTTTGCTTGTTTTATGTTTTTGGTTATTGAGTATACTATAGTGTCGTCTGCGAATATTATTCTTTTGATATTCGATTGTGTATTTGTTGAGTTTGGGAAGTCGTTTGTGTATAGTAAGTAGAATATTGCGGACAGAATACCACCTTGTGGGACGCCAGCAATTATTTCACGTTCGGTTGAGAGTTTATTGTTTATTTTTACTACGAATTTTCTGTTTGTTATGTAGCTTTTTACTAGGCGAATTATGTTATAGTCGAAGTTCATTTTGTGCATTTTATATATTAGTGCTTTGTGCCATATTGTGTCGAAGGCTGCTTGGAAATCGATGAGAACTGCTATTGTAGGTGTTTTTTCGTTTAGTCCTTGTAATATGTCTGTGATTAGTTTCGCACCTGCTATTTCGGTTGATTTTTTTGGTTGGAATCCGGATTGATGTTGGTTTATTATTTTGTTTGTTTCGCAGTGATTTCGTATTCGTATGTCCATTTTTTTCTCTAGGAGTTTACTTATTGATGATAGTTGTGTGATTGGTCGGTAGCTTGTTATTATTGTGTTATCTTTTTTTGGTTTGCATATTGCTGTTATGACTCCGTTTTTCCATTGGTCGGGTATATATTGTATGTTTATAATGTGGTTTATGATTATTACAAGTATCATTATGAAGTTTTTTGGCATTTTTTTGAGTAGGTAGTTCGATGTAGTGTCGTCTCCTGATGTTTTTTTTTTTGAGTTTCTTGTTTGTATTATTTGTGTTAATTCTTTTGTATCTGTGAAGAATTCGTGATTTGTATTTATTGTTTGTGTATTCATGTTGTGCGTATCTTTGAAATTGGCTGGGGTTTGTTGGTTGAAGTTCATTACTGGTGTTGGGTTTTCGTATGATTTGTATATGTTGTTTATTGAGGATTCCATTACTGATATTGATTTGTATGTTAATTTGTGTATGTTTTCAAAGTGTGTTGCGAGTGCGTTAGCTTTTTCAGTGTTTGTTGTGTATGTTTCATTCATGTTTTTGTCGCTGTATAGTATGTTTGGCATTTGCTCACTTTTTTTATAGCTTGTGATTTTTTTAATACTTTTGAAAACATTATTGTCCAATATTATTAGTAGTACAAATTGAAAACCACGCATTCGTTACTAACTTCATATCTATCATAGATGTCATTATTTTGACTTTGACAGCTATTGTATCTTAAAGAGGATAAAAAAATACATTGAAAACGATCTGTCAAACTTATCATTCAGTTGAATACACAAGTTTATTATTGCGTTGAAAATGTCGAGCTACGTGCCTACAAAACAGCATTTGCGGGAAGTTTTACTTTATTGGTTTAATCTGAAGAAAAATGCTTCCGAGAGTCATCGTTTGTTATGCGAAGCATATCCAGAATATGCTCCGTCGATTAGAACGTGCCAGGAGTGGTTTGCGCGGTTCAAAAGTGGTGATTTTGATGTGGAAGACAAAGAGCGTCCAGGCCAAGTGAAAAAGTTTGAAGCCGAGGAGTTGGAAGCATTACTCGATGAAGACTCGTGTCAAACGCAAGAAAAGCTTGCAAAATCATTGGGAGTGACACAACAATCCATCTCCTATCGTTTAAAAGCCATGGGAATGGTTCAAAAGCAAGGAAATTGGGTGCCATACGAATTGAAGCCGAGAGACATCGAACGCCGTTTTTTCACTTGTGAACAGCTGCTTCAAAGGCAAAAACGGAAGGGTTTTTTGCATCGTATTGTGACTGGTGATGAAAAGTGGATTCATTACAATAATCCGAAGCGAAAAAAATCGTATGGTTACCCCGGCCACGCATCAACATCGACGCCAAAGCTGAACATTCATGGCTCGAAGCTAATGCTGTGTTTTTGGTGGGATCAGCTCGGCGTGATCTATTATGAGTTGTTGAAACCAAACGAAACCATCACAGGAGCATTGTACCGAACTCAATTGATGCGTTTGAGCAGAGCACTGAAGGAAAAACGGTCGGAAACGATCGCAAGACACGATAAAGTTATTTTGCAACATGACAACGCTCGGCCACATGTTGCTCAGGTCGTTAAAACCTACTTGGAAACGCTTCGATGGGAAGTCCTACCCCACCCGCCGTATAGCCCAGACATTGCCCCTTCCGATTACCACCTCTTCCGATCAATGACACATGGCCTGGCTGAACAGCATTTCCATTCTTACGAGGAATGCAAAAAATGGGTCGATTCATGGATAGCCGAAAAAAGCACAGATTTCTTTCGACGCGGAATCCGTAATTTGCCAGAAAGATGGGAAAAAGTTGTGGCTAGCGATGGACAATACTTTGAATAATCAATTTGTAACCATTTTTCCATAATAAAGATCGAAATTTTGAAAAAAATGCGCGGTTTTCAATTCGTACTCCCAATATTTTTTTGATTGTGTTGTCCATTTGGTTGGAATAATCGGTTTTTATTGAGTTGAGAATCATACAGTTTAGTAGCTTTAATTCCTTTTTTATTTTGTAGTATGTTGCATTCGCTTTATTTTTGTGTTTCTTTCTTAGTAGTTTTTTCTTTTCTTTTATTAGTTTTAGGTATTTTTATATTTGGTATGTATTTTTCCGTTGCAGTTTTATATATTTCATTGATTTGTTCTATATATGTATCTATTTCATGTGTGTTTATGTTTCTTTCTGTTTGTATATTTAATTTCTTAGCTTCATTTTGTATATATCCTTCTAATTTTTCCCATTTTGCATGTTTATAGTTTTTAATATATGTGTATTGTTGTATTTTTGGTTCAATTAATATATCTAGAATTATAGCTGCATGATCTGAGAATTGTTCACTTTTTAATTTTGTTTTATTTGTGGTGTTGGCTAGTTGTAGTTCATTCGAAATGAACCCAAAATCTATATGTGATCCTTCTACTGATCTCATGCATGTAGGTTTCTGTGATGTATATATTGATATGTTGTATGTGTATTTGTTTCTTTCGTACCATTCATATATGTTGTTCCCGTTTGTGCAGTTTGTGTTGTTGTTCCATGCTGTGTGTTTTGAGTTGAAGTCACCGCCTATTATATAGTATGCATTTTTATCTATTTTTGTTATTTCATTTAGTTCGTTGGGTTTTATTTTTTATGTGTGTTTGTTTTTTATTTAGTATTTCAGTCGGTGGTTTGTATATGGATGCTAGTATTATGTTTTTATCGTTTTTAAGTTTTAGTTTGGCTAGACAGCATTCAAATGTTGTTATTGTTGTTGGTGTTGATAGTTGTTCGCAATCTATGTTGTTTATGTGTAGTATTGCGGTGCCGCCGCCTTTATTTTTGGTTCGATCGTTCCTTAGCGTAGTATATCCGTTTATGTTCAATGTGTGTTTTTTATTTAGTTTAGTTTCGCTTAGAAATATTATGTGTGGTTTATGTTGTTTTAAAAGTTGGTCGAATTCTGTTCTTTTTTTCTGTGAAATAATTGAGTTTATGTTTAGTTGTATTACTTTTAGTTCATATTTTTTATTCATTGACATTTTTGATTCAAGATTGTGCTCATCATTTTGTATTGTCTCTCCATGAATGTGTTTAGCATCTTTCGCATTGTTTGTTGATTTGCTTCGAGTATTTGTTGAATGTTTGAGTTGTTGTTGTTGTTGTCGCTGTTGCTTTTGTCAGTGGTTGTTTGATATTCTGTGTGTTTTGAATGTTGTTGTTTTAGTGTTCTAGCGTAGTTCGTTTTATTATTTGATTGTTGTGCTGTTTTCAGATTTGCGTTTGTGTGTTTATTTGTGTATGTGTGTTTTTGGTTTGCTTGTTTCTTCTTTTCTTTAATTTCTATTTGTCTTTTGAAAGCTGGACATAAGCATTATATGAAAGCTGCATTATTTGCTGTGTGCTCCCCTTTGCAATTTACGCATGTTGGTTTGGTTTTGTTGTTGTTTGCGTCGATTGGGCATTATTATTATTATTATTTTTATTATTATTACAATATTATTATTATTATTAGCTTTCGCTCTATTTGTTGTTTGTTACATTATATGTCAATATTTTCAATTATATATTTTTTACATTTATTTTTGAAAATATTCAGCGTTGGTGATTGTCTAATGTCTTGTGGGATTTCATTGTATAGCTGAATCCCCTTATAAAACAAATTTTTGCATGTAAATTCTTATCTGAAATTCGGAAGTCTCAATGCATTAATATTATTCTGTCTGGTGTTTCTTTCGTGTATGTCGTTTGTGAATATTAAATTATCAGACAAATATTTTGGGAGCAGACCATTTAGCATTTTATAAATATAAACAATTACATTGAATTTAATCATTTGTGCTATGTTGAGCACATTTAGTTCATTTAGCATGACACTTGTTGGTGTGCGAAATTCACAATTTAGCACAATTCTCATCGCACTATTCTGTATCTTTTGCATTTGTTCAATTTCCTCACTATTACAAGTTATATAAATTGTTCGTAAAATATCTAGTTTTTCGTCAATACTTGCTAAATTAAAACAGGACCAGTCACATTTACTTAAATTATCGATTAAACTATGCTGGGAATAGGACGACCACGATATCACATATTCATTTGAGCCGCAATCACGTACATTTTCTTTTATTTCGATGTCAATTGTTTCATGATCGGAGATAATATCACAGTTCAATGCTTTACAGTATACGGTATCAATTCGGTTTGTTATCACATAGTCTATCAGTGTATTTGACTCATTAGTTTGTCGAGTATGAAAATTCACAATTTGTTCCAAACCGTGTTTGACAAGTAAATTTTTCACTGATCTTGTGTTATTGTTTATAACGTTCATATCACCGACGATCACATTCAGTTTGTTCAGGTTAACAGTCTTTGCTAAACATGCATCAAGAAATTCACTTGAAACACTATAATTTAGTGATGGTGATCTATAGAAAACCGAGAATAAGCCATTTATTTCACAATCAAAGAGTTCGATCGTTAAAAACCATATTGTTTTTTCTTCATATGCATTGAGTACTTCTTTGAATTTCAGATGGTTTTTTACGTAAATAATTACACCGCCAGTAAATCTACTTTGTGCTTGGCATATAATAGCATTAAAGCCATCGATTTTGAACTCGCTGTCACTGATCTCATTTGTGATCCGCGATTCAGCACAAAATACGACATTTGGGTTTTGTTCTTGGCACAGTAATTCAATTTGATTTATGTTGGCAAGAACACTTCGCGCGTTCACATAAATTGCATGGCACTTTTTGTTCTTTTTGTGTTTTTTGTTGTTTCTGCTGTTGTTGTTGTTGTTGTTGTTGTTGCTGTTACTATTGTTTTTGTTTCTGTTGTTATTGTTGTTGTTTTTTATTGTTGCGCATTTATGTTCGGTGATTTTGCTTTCGGTGTGGTCTGTTTCGATGTTTGTGCTGTTTTTTTCCATCGGTTCGGTTGAAGACATGCGGTTTTTCGGTTGATTAATTTCGGGGAAAAAGTCGCCCAATGTTTGATTTTGCATAAACTCACGTACCATACTCGACTCAGGCCAATAGTTCGGATCAATCAGTACATCGAATTCGGCTTGATTGACCTCTATCTTGAACGATACAAATTTGAGTGTACTTAGGTCACGTTCTTTTTTTACCAATTTGTACACATTAAATTTGGTCTTATCAGTGACCGGTGTGTATGAACAAATGTATGCGGCAATGTCATCGACTGTGGTCGCTGGATCTAGTCGAGAAACCCACACGGACTTAGCAAATTTCGGTTTTCCTTCTCTCTTCTTCTTTGGGACAATCGAAAGTCCAACAACAGCGGTTTTTGTGCCTAATTTTGGCGACAAGGAATTAAATTTCGTTGCATTCAATATTACATGCGATGTTTCATCGGTCCGTTTTCGTTTGATCGATTGCAGAGGCATATTCGATTTAACGGCTTGAGCAAATGATTGAATCGGAGTCTTTGGTGCTAATGAATTGGGTTGTTTACCTGTTTTCGGTGTAACGAATGGCATGTCATTCCTCTGTAATGCAGGTCGTGTCGATTTTGTGACTAGCAAGTCCATAGCGGTATGAATCTCCGTTGTTTTCATTGAAATGATCTGTTTGTCATCATAAGTTTCGGTGGCTTTCTTTTTTGTTTCGGAAATTATGCGTTTAATTTCAGCTAGTTCGGTTAAAACGGTGGAAATTTCGTTGTTTCTTTCGGCAGATTGACGCGTTTTGGATGTTGACCGGGTTAGTTTTGGCAGTTTTAATGTTTTTTTTAGATCGGTGTTTGACATTCACCTGGCTTGTGTTGGTTTGCGCATTTGACGCATCTATATGGCAGTGTGCAATTTGAAGCGCTGTGGTTAAAGCGTTGGCATCGTCTGCATTGAGTTATTTGTGGTTTTTTCATTAGTTCCCATTTTACAGACCATTGCTCTATGTATCGAATGTTGAGTATTGTGTTGATGTCTGTTTTTGGTTGTAGTGTAATTTGCCAAATATTTGATTTAATGTTATTTTTTTTCATGTAACTTGTTTCTAATAATTGAATATTATATGGCTGTATTTGGTTTTGTTCTAGTAAGTGTTTCATTATTTGTGTATCCCTTATCTCCGTACCTTTTAGTATTATATTTTGCATTTTGTCATCGCTGGGTGTGTATGTATTGTAATCAATTTTTCTATCTGTTAATAGTTTGAGTAGTTTGTTTCTTATTTCTGTGGTTTTTGGTATTACTCGCATTTTTGTTTTGTTCATTGTGTTGAATATGCAACTGTATTTTGGTAAGTGGTGACGTATTAGTATTTGTGTTGCTTGTTGATTCTCTGTCCATATGTCTATAGGCGGTATTTTGCTTGTTCGTTTTTCTTTTTCGTTTTCTTGGAATGTTTCTGTATTGTTTGGTTGTTCGATTTGATTTTTTTCGTCATCGTTGTTTGATTTCTCATTTTCGCTCTCGTTGCCTTGTCTTTTCAGGATTTTTCTGATTTTTGCTATTTTTTTGCACCGATTTTAGTAGTTTGCTATTATGTGATTGTAGTTTATTTATAGTATCATTCAGATTTGTGATTGTTTTTGTTAATTCACTTAGTTGTATTCTTATTTCACTTAGTTCTTTCTTTAGGTGTTCATTATTGTGTTTTTCTTGTGCGAGTTGGTCGTACAAAAAATCTATATCTGGTTCTTCGTGTTTACGTTTATATTTAAATGAGTTTTTTATATCTTGTGCTTTGTCATTATCTAGTTTGGATGGGGTGAGAATAAGTCCGTTTGGGATTGCCTGGTCCATTGTTATGGTTTATTAATTATTTGCTTGTTATCACTTATATTCTGCGTTATTACGCGTCTGCACTTGCTGACTGAATATACTTGACTGTAAGACAGGTGAATATAAATAAATATTCAGAATTTTCAAATCTCAAGTTGGCGGACCCCAATTACGGAACGCCAAGCATGGTTGATGCACTTTTTGGTATTGGGATTTGGATAAAAATATTGGGTAGTGGCCTTGTTTAAAGCAGGGATAAACTAGCTGCTGCCCAGGAAACAGAGCTTGGTTAGGTAATCTATCAAACGGATAGAGATACTGACTCTGGAATAGAAATAAAAACCTCCCATGCATTGCATATAGTGGAGGAAAGCGAGTTAGCTGAATTAGCTAGCATTTTAAAACGCTTTTGGGAAATAGAAAATATTCCCACCTTTTGAAGGTTATCACCAGAAGAGGTCGAATGCGAACGGATATTCGCACAGTCTCATTCTCGCAATAGAGATGGACGATATGTTGTGAATCTTCCATTCAATGATAAAATAAAATTGCTTGGAAAGTCAAAGTCAATGGCCATAAAACAGTTCTTCTCAATTGAAAGAAAAATGTCGCAAAATGAGAATTTCAGAGAAGAATATATAAAATTCATGCGCGAATTTGAAGAACTGGGCCACATAAGTCGAATAAACGACAAGAAAGAGGAGGGATATTATATGCCACACCATGGTGTATTTTCCTCTAACAAATTTAGGCAAGTATTCAATGCATCAAGCAAGACTACCACGGGTGTGTCATTAAATGATTGCCAACTCGTTGGGGAAAAGCTTCAGAAAGATTTATCCAATATTTTGATAAATTTTAGATGCTTTGAAGTTGCGTTCACAGCGGATGTAGTGAAGATGTTCCGCCAAGTAGAAGTGAACGATTGCCACAAAAAATATCAAAAGATAATTTGGCGATATTCCAAAACGGTACCAGCCGCTGTTTAGCAAATTAATAGAGTAGCTTATGGCCAAGCAGCCGCGCTACATTTGTCAGTTCGCGCCATGCAACGATGTGCAATGGACTATTCAAAGGAATATCCAATTGGTGCGGAGACAGTTTTGAACTCCTTTTATGTGGACGACACATTGAGCAGAGCAGACACTGAAAGTGAGGCATTGGAAAAGGTCAATCAAATGACCCAGCTCTTAAAAAAGGGTTGTTTTCCTCTCGCAAAGTGGTGCTCAAAAAAACAAATCTTTTCTGGAAAAAGCTCAGAATTTTTAGATCTCAATGAATTCAAGTCGAAAACAGTACTTGGCATGAGATGGTTACCTAAAAACGATGTATTTGTTTATAAATTAAAGGAACTTCCAGAAAAGGCAAACTGGACAAAAAGGCAAGTGCTATCCGAAATTGGTAAACTATATGATCCAAATGGGTACTTAGCCCCAATAATAATAAATGCAGAAATACTAATCCAGAAAATCTGGCAGGCAGAAATTGATTGGGATGAAAACATTCCATCAGCAATATTTTCCGCATGGACAACATTCCTGGAAAATCTGCCAAGTTTAAATGAAGTAAAAGTTCCAAGATGGCTGGGAATGAAGGCCATTTGGATAACAGAATTGCACAGCTATAGCGACGCATCTGAAAATGCATATGCGGCAGTAGTCTATGCAAAAACTGTAAGAAGCGATGGACATTCAATAGTTCATCTAATACAAAGTAAAACAAGAGTGGCACCCATTAAAAGGTTAGCAATACCTAGATTGGAATTGAGTGGTGCTCATCTCCTAACAAAATTAACAAAAATAATTCTGAACGAATTTAAAAAAAGAGTCTCAACCTGTTACTTTTGGACAGACTCTGAAGTAGTCTTGGCATGGATTAAAAAATCACCAAGCGAACTCAAAACATTTGTGGGAAATCGGGTTGCTGAAATTCAGCAGAATTCAACTGAGAAAGGTTTTACCTGGCGATGGGTACCGGGTGAAGACAATCCGGCAGACCTCGCATCAAGAGGTATAACACCCCAATGTCTAATTAAAAATAAATTGTGGTGGAACGGCCCAAATTGGCTTAAAAAGAATGAAGAGGCCTGGCCAAAACCAACCCCAAACAAGCAAAGCTCTCAAGAGAGCATTTTGCAAGAAACAAAAGTGGTAGCACATATTGCCGTACACGAACCATTGCAAAAAGGCAGTTGGTTCAGGGCTAAACGAGCCTCAAAAATCTCTCCTATCCTGACTAGCTATAGAAGCTTTACTAAATTGAAAAGAGTAATGGCATACATTTTAAGGGCTATAAATAATTTCAGGGCATATGGAGATAATTCCAAAACAAAACTTGTTGGTCCATTATCAATAAATGAATTACAAAATGCAACCATAGCATTGGTGCAAATGGATCAAGCCATTTCACTGAAAAAAGAATGGAGTAAACACACTTAAAAACACTCCACGGTGGAGTACAACTAGTACTACAAACGGTACGTCAAAATTTTTGGATATATAAAGCAAGAAGTCTAGCCCGTTCAATAATAAACAGGTGTACGACATGCTTTCGACATAACTTGAAAACTACAAGTCAATTGATGGCTCCCTTGCCATCCATCCGGACAAAGCCGGAAAAGGCCTTTAAGCATTGTGGTGTGGATTATATGGGACCGATTGGTGTTTCTTCCAAAACGGGTAGAAACCCAACAATAACAAAGGGATATGTATGCGTGTTCGTATGTTTTACCACACGTGCCATTCATTTGGAACTTGTCTCAGATGCAAGTACAGCACAATTCATGCGAGCATTACGTCGATTTATTGCTCGACGGGGACCAGTTTCAACACTACTATCCGATAACGGAACTAATTTCGTTGGCGCAAACAGACCATTGCTCTATGTATCGAATGTTGAGTATTGTGTTGATGTCTGTTTTTGGTTGTAGTGTAATTTGCCAAATATTTGATTTAATGTTATTTTTTTTCATGTAACTTGTTTCTAATAATTGAATATTATATGGCTGTATTTGGTTTTGTTCTAGTAAGTGTTTCATTATTTGTGTATCCCTTATCTCCGTACCTTTTAGTATTATATTTTGCATTTTGTCATCGCTGGGTGTGTATGTATTGTAATCAATTTTTCTATCTGTTAATAGTTTGAGTAGTTTGTTTCTTATTTCTGTGGTTTTTGGTATTACTCGCATTTTTGTTTTGTTCATTGTGTTGAATATGCAACTGTATTTTGGTAAGTGGTGACGTATTAGTATTTGTGTTGCTTGTTGATTCTCTGTCCATATGTCTATAGGCGGTATTTTGCTTGTTCGTTTTTCTTTTTCGTTTTCTTGGAATGTTTCTGTATTGTTTGGTTGTTCGATTTGATTTTTTTCGTCATCGTTGTTTGATTTCTCATTTTCGCTCTCGTTGCCGTCTGTGTCAACGCTTATTATTGATACATTGCTTATATTTGTTTCGCTTGTTGATGTTTCATTACTTTCTCTAGTATGTGTTTCTCGATTTGTCTCATGATTAGTCATACCTGTGTTTGCTGACTCATCTTCGATTTTAAATATTTGTTCGTGTTGACTGTTTTGCGAACTGTTTTTTTTGTTTGTCTTTTCAGGATTTTTCTGATTTTTGCTATTTTTTTGCACCGATTTTAGTAGTTTGCTATTATGTGATTGTAGTTTATTTATAGTATCATTCAGATTTGTGATTGTTTTTGTTAATTCACTTAGTTGTATTCTTATTTCACTTAGTTCTTTCTTTAGGTGTTCATTATTGTGTTTTTCTTGTGCGAGTTGGTCGTACAAAAAATCTATATCTGGTTCTTCGTGTTTACGTTTATATTTAAATGAGTTTTTTATATCTTGTGCTTTGTCATTATCTAGTTTGGATGGGGTGAGAATAAGTCCGTTTGGGATTGCCTGGTCCATTGTTATGGTTTATTAATTATTTGCTTGTTATCACTTATATTCTGCGTTATTACGCGTCTGCACTTGCTGACTGAATATACTTGACTGTAAGACAGGTGAATATAAATAAATATTCAGAATTTTCAAATCTCAAGTTGGCGGACCCCAATTGCGGAACGCCAAGCATGGTTGATGCACTTTTTGGTATTGGGATTTGGATAAAAATATTGGGTAGTGGCCTTGTTAAAAGCAGGGATAAACTAGCTGCTGCCCAGGAAACAGAGCTTGGTTAGGTAATCTATCAAACGGATAGAGATACTGACTCTGGAATAGAAATAAAAACCTCCCATGCATTGCACATAGTGGAGGAAAGCGAGTTAGCTGAATTAGCTAGCATTTTAAAACGCTTTTGGGAAATAGAAAATATTCCCACCTTTTGAAGGTTATCACCAGAAGAGGTCGAATGCGAACGGATATTCGCACAGTCTCATTCTCGCAATAGAGATGGACGATATGTTGTGAATCTTCCATTCAATGGTAGGGATAACTTGGTTCGATCAGTCCGAATAAAAACTACCAATGGCATATATAATCGACCAATTACCAAACTGGGGCGATTTCCTATTTACGATTCGGGGAAATAAAAGATATCTCCAATCGGAATAGAAATCTATTATTAAGTATGACTCAAAATCCAAATACTAATGAGTTAAAAAAAAAAAAAAAAAAAAAAAAAAAAAAATTCATCTAATAAATAAGCATCTAGAAATTAAAGTGAGAATTAAAATACACTTGCTAGATAAGTAAAATAGGATGAAATGCAAAAAACGGGACCTATAAATGGAAACGCTATAAATAAATAAATGGGTTAACAAACCTTTAAAAAATTAAATTAAATGAATAATAAGAATAGAAGGCAGGTAGTGAATAAGTTCTGGACATTGTAAACATTCAGGGCCACATAAAAAAAAAATATGTAGGTCAAACTAGCGTTTAACAGGGGCCGGGATGTTTGGAAGGCGAATGCAAAGTGACTCATTCCTGGTATCATGAAATGAGTGAGATCAGCAAACAGAAAAATGAGATCATTTTGCACTCCAACCATTTGTCAAACTCAAGCATAATTTGAGAAAATCGATTATTTCGTTCCTTGCGTGCCAATCGACTACTTAACAAGTAGTTCAACCATGGAAAATCGCTTGGCAAACGGTTCTCGCATTTGTCGCCTGCTACTTACTACATAGAAACATTGTAGTTTAATTACCGAACGCGCGAGTTAACACATGTCGGTAACCATAATCCAAATTTGCCGTTTATTTGATTCTTTATAGTCTTAACTGAATTTACTGAATTTCACTTTTCCGACTACACACATTCCATTGTAAACCAATCCTTCTATTTTTATGTATATAAGACTTTGTAAACGTGGGAACACCGTTCAGTCTTGACCATAGATTATAGCAAGCACATAGTGTTCGTAATTGTGTCCATCATCTGTTCCATACATAAGTTGTCAAATAAAAGTGCAAGTGCATAGCACTCGAAGTATTTCCGCATTTTAATTTCCAACTACTAAAGAAGGTGTTCTCGCTAATCGAAACACAACGACGAACAAACAGCATAGCGAATAAAAGGTACCATTATTAAAGCCAGTGTACATCAATTATTCACTATCGCGACAGTGAGTTCGTTAACTGGGGGCTCAACTGGGAAAGCGTTAAAAATTTTTTTAATCATAACTACATAGTAGTGTTTTAAATTGCGAACGCCATAAATCCCAAAAAAAACAAAAAGTGTTTGATTAATAGATCAAGTGAAATTGTGAGAATCAAACGACTCTACGGAGAATAAATAATTAAAATTGTTTGATTAATAGATCAAGTGAAATTGTGAGAATCGAAAGACTCTACGGAGAATAAAATAAATAACACGAACTAAATATAAGGTGTACGAGTGATAAACCAAAAGTGAGAAACTCATACGACTCGTAATCAAGGATAAAAAATAGTGAGCTTTTTTATGAACAAACGTATACGCAGAACTCTGTCAGATCCGTTTAGCACAGACAACGGGTTATCGATATTATTTCAGAATCTAAATTTACAACGCGAAACTGATTCACAACAAATCAATATGGAAGCAATAATCAAACGATTGGAAGCACAAATGGCGGCATTGGTGGCTACCAATACCGATTTAACGAGGAAATTGAATCAATTAGAGACGGTTCAGGCAACATTCCAAGCTCAACAACCAACTAACGTAACGGTCACCGAATACACCGATGTTGAAACGACATACACAAATGGTGCAGACATACAACTCGACGCTTTTAAAGTGATTCATGAATTTAATGGTGATAGAAAAGTTTATCGATCATGGAGAACCCAAGTCTCGAAATTAATGGGACAAATCTCGGAATTTAGAACACACCCAAAATATGCAGCGGCACTTTCGATCATTCGTGCTAAAATCACCGGAACTGCGTCTGACATCCTAATAAATAACAACACTGCACATGATATTAACGCAATAATCGATCGACTGGATTTTTCGTACGCTGACCAACGCCCGTTGTATGTAATTGAAGCTGAGATGACAACCATAAAACAGAATTCGAAATCATTGCAGGAATTTTATGATTCCATCAATCAGGCTCTGAATATGGTTTTAACTAAAATTGCAATGACATACAAGGAAGCAGGTGAACAAAAATCATTGATTGCTGAAACACAAAGCAAGGCTATTCGCACCTTTATAACTGGCTTGAATAGTCCATTGATCCGCACAACGTTATATGGTAACATGCCAAATTCACTATCTCAGGCATTTGCTGTCGCACAAACCATCCAGTACGACAACCAACATTTACAATTGGAATTTAAAATGCATGAACAGCAAAGGAATACCAAAAGGTTTGCTGAACCAAGACCAATATCAAATCCCAATTTCCGCTATCAATCGCAACAACCAAATCAGACCCAAAAACCAAACTTTTCGGCAACACCACGTCAACAAAACGCGACACCAATGGAAATCGACGGCTCTGGACAATATGTCCAAAAAACCCAATATCAATCAAATGATTTTCAACAAATGAAGAGGCACCGTGAACCATCGTTCCAAAACGCGAACAAACAATCACCATCGTTTCAACACGTAAAAAAACAACAACGAGTGAATCATATGGAGGAAAACGAGGAGATTCAATCCATCCATGGCGATTCATTAGATAACAACTACGATGCGGAGGCTGAAGACTGCCGATCAACCACCTCAGAACAAGGAAGTGTTTTTTTAGAAGAGTGAAGAATCTGCCATGTATCATCAGGACCGTGAGTTCAAACTTAAGGGGTAATTAATTTTGGTAGATTCTGGTTCAACCAATAACTATATTAAAGCAGATTTACTAATTGGAAATAAAGTCAGATTAAACAAAACCACTATTGTAAAGACACTTCATGGCTTTTCTACAATAGAATACAAACAAGAAATACGTTTGCTTAACCAAAATTTAGAATTTTTCGAAATAGACAAACTAAAAGACTTTGATATGATTTTGGGCGAAAAAAGTTTAAGAGAAATGAAAGCACAAATAAATTTGTTTGAATATAAATTGAATTATTCTATTCCCAAAAGAGAACGAAAGATAAGTTTACAGAGATTAAATTTCACAAATGACAGCCCTAAATATGCACACAGAGTTAATGAATTGATGGAAAACAATGAAAGGGTACACCCAATTTTGCCTTTTACAACGACAATAGAAGCCACAATTAGAACAAAGAGTAGTGATCCTGTCTGGGTTAAACAATATCCATACCCTGTGTCAGATCACGGTTTTGTCACAAGTGAAATTGAACGACTACTTGAAAACGGCATTATTCAAAAATCATTTAGCCCCTACAATTCACCTATTTGGACAGTACCAAAAAAGGGTACCGATGAAAATGACAAACCGAAACGACGAATGGTGATTGATTATTCAAAACTAAACTCTCAAACGATCACAGATCGCTACCCAATCCCTGACATAAATTTAACTTTACAGAATCTTGGAAATGCAAGAATATTTTCAACAATCGACTTAGAATCAGGCTTTCACCAAATAAATATAAAAAATTCAGACAGAGAAAAAACCGCCTTTTCAATAAACGGTGCGAAATACGAATTCGTTCGGATGCCATTCGGGTTGAAAAATGCACCGAGCATTTTTCAACGTTGTGTTGATGATATTTTGAGATCATACATCGGGAAATTTGCATATGTATATATAGACGACGTGCTGATTTTCTCAAATTCTGAGGAAGAACATATTGAACATATCACTACCATAATAAATGCACTCCACGACGCCAACATGAAAATTTCAAGAGAAAAATCTCATTTCTTCAGCACTTCAATAGAATTTCTCGGCCACATTATTAAAAACGGTAGAATTACAGTGGATCCACAAAAAACCGAAACCATCCAAAATTACCCAATCCCAAAGACATTGAAGGAATCAAGATCATTTCTTGGTTTGACCGGTTATTATCGTAAATTTATCAGAGATTATGCGAAAACAGTAAAACCATTGACCATCCATTTACGTGGAGAAAATGGTCAAGTCGGAAAAAATCACAGTGCTAAAATTGCCATCGTATTGGACGAAGCTGCCATTGAATCATTTGAAACAATCAAACAAAAACTCTGTGAACAGGTCGAATTTTACCAACCAAATTTTGAAAAATCGTTTGAGCTTACCACCGATGCTAGTAACTTTGCAATCGGAGCTGTTCTATCACAGGAAAAACATCCAATAACGTTTATCTCTAGAACACTAAGCAAAACGGAACAAAATTACGCGACCAACGAAAAAGAGTTACTGGCCATAGTTTGGGCTTTGCAAAAACTGCGAAATCTCCTTTACGGAATAGCCAACTTGACCATATACACAGATCACCAATCGCTCAAATTTTCAATCTCTGAAAAGAATCCCAACAGCAAATTAAAGCGATGGAAAAATTTGATTGAAGAATTTGGCGCTAAAATTGAATACAAACCAGGTAGTGAAAATGTGGTAGCCGATGCTTTATCACGGATCGACATTCCGATGGACAAAATAAATACGTCTTCTCTCGAATCTTCAGAACATTCAATACAAAGCTTACCCATTGAACCAATACCAAGAACATCTAAACCGGTGAACAACTTTCGAAATCAACTCCATATCTCACATTCGGACACGGACGAATCAATCGGTTCAACTATTTTCCCCAATTATCATGTTCATAAGTTAAAATACACTTCAATTGAAAATCTTCTCTCACATTTAACACATACAATATCCACAAGGAACATAAACGCTATTCACACCACTGGAGAAATATTCTTCGAAATCAAGGACAGAATAAGGGATAGATTCCCAACAACAAAATTTGTATACAGTCCAACAAAAATAATGAATGTAACCGATCGAAACGAACAGATAACCATTATCGAGACCACTCACAAACGAGCACACAGAAACTACAAAAACAACATATTAGAAATTTCAGAAACACATTTTTGGCCGCAAATCAGTAAATATTGCAAACAATACGCCAGTAAATGCGAAATTTGCCTAACCGAAAAATACGAACGTCAACCAAAAAAGGAAACATTGAAACCAACACCGATTCCTTCGAAACCGGGTCTCTCAATCCACATGGACATTTTTCATTTGGATAGTAGACTGTTCATTTCAACATCCGACCGCTTCTCAAAATACTTCTATTTAAGAGAAATTCCCAACAAAAGAAACATTGGTCATTGAAGAAATTCTATCCCAAATCTATCCAAACTGTACTGAAATCATGACAGATAATGACGCTGTTTTCACATCTCAAACAGTCCGAACCTTACTTAGACAAAGGGGCATCAATTATCTCACAACTCCAATAAGCCATTCCACCACCAATGGCCAAGTCGAACGAATCCATTCCACAATCTTGGAAATAGCAAACTCTCTTGCTAAGGAAAACACATCCGAAACGATCGATGAAATTTTCAATGCAGTAAATCAATACAACAACACAATTCATTCGGTTACTAAGTTCAAACCAAGTGAAGTTTTCTTCAATAAAAACAATGTAGATTTCAACATGGTAAAAAATAACATACAGTTGAACCAAGATCGAACTTTGAAACATCATAACAAAAAAAGAGTCCACAAAGCATTTATACCGGGCGATGTCGTTTTCATGAAATCTGACCGACGACGTAAAGACAAAAAAGCATACATAAAATATACCGTGAAAGAAGACAAAAAAGAAACAATTGTGACAACGACCGGCAAAATAATTCATAAAGACAACATGAGAAATGTGTCGATCTAGCAAAGCTCGGGTTTCAACGTTTTTGTATCAATCAATTTCGCCAATCGTACGGAAGTTCCGTATATAAAACGACACAATAATTCAAATAATTTCATTCACACTTCAAGTTTCAAACCATAAACATACATAAAGTAACTACCGTCACTGAAATTTTGTTCACTCTAACTAAAAGTATCCTTTGTATCAATAATGGGCTGGTTTACATCTTCCGAGGAAATCATTGAGGAAAAGACGGTCGATACGAACGGTAATGTGAATAATAATATCATTATCCAAGAAGCGAAAGACACACACATCCAGGCGGCTCTATCCGAAAAATTACTCTTCGGCACGTACATCCTGATCGCCTTGGAGGTAGTAAAATTGACGATCTGTATTTACAACATGTGGAAACGCCAAATCAAGAAGAAATACAACCAAAACGGTGGAACTGTCTAGAAAAATCGGATTGCAAAAATGGGGACATTTTTCTTTACGGGGGGGAGAGTTAACACATGTCGGTAACCATAATCCAAATTTGCCGTTTATTTGATTCTTTATAGTCTTAACTGAATTTACTGAATTTCACTTTTCAAATTGTCAATACAGCAGAAATATAGTTAGAACCAAAGTCGAGTACATATCCGACTACACACATTCCATTGTAAACCGATCCTTCTATTTTTATGTATATAAGACTTTGTAAACGTGGGAACACCGTTCAGTCTTGACCATAGATTATAGCAAGCACATAGTGTTCGTAATTGTGTTCATCATCTGTTCCATACATAAGTTGTCAAATAAAAGTGCAAGTGCATAGCACTCGAAGTATTTCCGCATTTTAATTTCCAACTACTAAAGAAGGTGTTCTCGCTAATCGAAACACAGCGACGAACAAACAGCATAGCGAATAAAAGGTACCATTATTAAAGCCAGTGTACATCAATTGTTCACTATCGCGACAGTGAGTTCGTTAACTCGCGCAACTTTATATTCCAACCGAGACGGCTAATTCGCGCCGCTCTTGTTGTTTGGAAGAAAGTCACGTACGTCGGGTAATAAAGGAAATTAGATCATACATGACATCATTGTATTGAAAACCAAGAACTTGGTTTAAGAATCACTTTGAATAAAGAATTCACTTCTGTTTTAAACTCCAACCAGAGCAGACATCTTTATCTTAAATGAATTTACAGCAACTTGATTGAAATAAAACCAAACCAAAAGTAAGTAGTTTCTCACTTGCACTACAAACAAAAGCAAGCCCTCAAACAGCCATCATCACCAACTGCATTGCTCTTTACTTGTTTTAATGCTTTGATAAATTGATCAATAGTTATTTCGTGAAATGAAGCAGTGGAATTAACATTGGTAGGAAGCGACAAATTGCCCAAGTCAGCCCCTTCAGAGGTATGAATTGAAGCAAAAAAACTATTGATGTCATTCAGGTTAAAATTATCAAGAATTTCAGCATCATTGCTATCATTCTTGCCGTTTTTGCAACAACCAAGGGTTTCGATGATACTCCATTTTGAGCGAATGGAATTTTCATTACTGAAACTCTCAGCCGTTGATTTTTTTTTACGGTTAATCAGAGACTTGACTCTATTGGCTTTTTCCTTATAGTTGTCATGTAACTATTTTGAGTATCTGCGTTTCGAGAATTGTCTTTTTTACAATTTTCGTAAGCAGTTTTTCTATCATCCATAGCACGTTTGATATCATCATTAAACCAGTGCTTGGGAGCATAGCGAACGCGACGCGATTCGAGTGGAGCGAAGTGATTAAGGAGATTTCGGACATTGACATTTAGTGTTGCAATCATAGCATCAATATTTTGATGACGATTAAAATTCCAAGCCAGCAATTCAATGTGTTGATTTAGTTCATTCACATTGATATTATTCAATTTTCTACCACTGATGACAATGTTTCTATCAACTTTCTCTGCCTTGATGTTGTATGAGCACAATAACAATTCATTAAAAGAAATACCCGGAGGAGATACCCGAAAAATTTAACATGCGCGAGATTATTTGTAAAAATTAAATCTATTTTAGATGGTATTTTTCCCGGCCACCAATGCGTGGGACAAATATCATTGACCAAATCAAAATTAAGAGTAAAATTAGTGTTTAGAACGGATGTTAGATTTGTGTTATTTTATTTTGTTTTCACACTCATCACATTGGAGCAAAAGTAGCACTTATTAGATCAAAAAGTTTACGCGTATTTTCAGCATTGCAGCGCGGTGCGCGATAAACAATGCCAAAAATTATTTTTGATGTTCTAGTAAAAATTTCAATAAACAAAAAAAAAAACATAAATGATGGTGAAAGGAGCAAAAGAGAGAGAATGGGTGAAATTTTTTCAGGATCTAGAGGTTGCTGAACAACAGAGGAACAAGGTTTTCTGCTCAAGGGTTAAGAATATTAGGAATTGTGGCGAGAAACATGCTCCTGGAGCTGTTTTGGACAAGTCGGGCAATGTAGTGATGGGCAGAAAGAATATGTTGAAACGATGGAAATAATATTTTGATGAATTGCTGAATGTCAAAAATGCCGGTTTGATGAATGAGAATGTGAATGGAAATGGGAATGAAGAGAGTTTAGAAGAGATTAGCATGGATGAAATTCAGATTGCAATTAATAAGTTGAGTTGGGGTAAGGCTGCGGGTGTGGATGAGATTCGGAATGAATATCTGATAAGTAGTGGTTTGGTAGGTGTTCGCTGGTTACATCGCATCTTTAATTCAGTTTGGAGTTCCTCTGTTGTCCCTGAAGAATGGGGTGGCGCAGTCATTTCGCACACTTCATAAGAAAGGCAGTAATAGAAACTGCAACAACTATCGAGGAATTTCTCTACTGAGCGTTGTCGGTAAATTATATAGTATACCGGTATAATAGCATACCGGTTGAAATTAGAAAATCCGAATCGTTGACTTTGTTTAAATTAAATCTCAAGCATTATTTACGCGCCGAACAATAAATGCTCTATTAAATTTATTTGATCGTGAATACTCGGAGCAATGTGATGATATTTTCTCAACTAATTAGATTAAAATTTTCATCATTAACATCATCATCATCATCATCATCATCATCATTCACATGCTTTTTCTTATGTTTTTGCTTTCGCTTTCTCATAATAATGTTAACGTAAATTTCACTTCAAAAATCTATTGTATTATAACATGTGATGAATTTGATATTTTAGAGTCGAGAGAAAAGAAACACTTATTTGCACTTTTATATTTCATTTATTCTATTTACTTCTGATGTTGGCTTGACAAAATATAAAACTCGACTGACTGAAAAACTATTTTCTAAAAAGGTTCTTAGTTGCTAATTGATAATTTTTAGTAAAAAAGGAAATAGGTTTGGAGTGGGGATAATTAGGAAAAATGCAACGCAGGAAGAACGATTAGGCATAGAGACAGATATGACTGTCTCTATCTACGAGATCCCGAATTGTCGGTAATCCGTTTACCCGAGTTCTCATCAGGTAAAAAGGGAAAAGCCCCGAACAATCGATGTACCTATGAGCATCATAAAGATGCGTCGTACCTTCATCTTTGTTCGGGTAATTAGCTGTCGGACACGAAGGCGACGTAAAAACGAGAGTGTCATAAATGTGTATCGCTAAGCATTGCAGATGCAGTATTGAAAGGAAGTCGGGTCATAAATGCAATTGCCGAAACTCATTGGTCCCTTGGATAAAATCATTAGGGAGATGAGTTTTGGACTTTGTAAGGAAATCGAACATTCGAGAAAGATATGAATGTTCGATGCGAATGTGAGACAATGATCGTAGTGCTGCGCCGTCTACACTCGTCCCCCCATGGGAAAAGGATTGAATAAAAATGATTTTGTAAATATAACTTAAGATTAGTGTAGAAGAAAGAAAAATAATTGGATTTTTAAATCATAAAGAAAATGAAAGAAAATGAAGGTAGGCATGTAGCGGTGATCGTAGTGCTGAGCCGCGTACACTTGCCCCACCCCCCAGAAAAAAAATTAAATTGAAACTAATGAATAACTGTTATAATTCAAAAATTCTGAAATGAAATTAATTAGTTTAAATGTTTTATTATCTAATTTACATACTTAAGTAGAACATTTCGTTCCATCAATCAGTCCAATTAATAATGTACTAGGTGTATTTGAGAAGAAAAACTAAGGAAAATTGAAAATTTGTGAATTTGAGCATAAAATTGTGAATGTTGGAAAATTATTCAGTTGATATATTTTGTAAATTATAATCTTCTTGTTCGTTCATGGGCGTAGAATGTTTACGGGTAGAGGCTGGAGTTCTGGGGTAGTTCTGTTTAATGAATCTTGATGGAATTAGGTTAGTATCTCCAAGGTGTTTTGCTAAGTTAATCCAGGTGTTAGGGTTGCAGAATTTTGTGTAGAGATAGAAAGTTAGGGATGTTGCGCCAGTAGTGAATAGAATGATCAAAATTGATGAGACACTTATGGAATGAACGAAATTGTTGTAATGGATTTGCTTGAATTTGATTTCGTAGTTTGATTTTGCGATTAAGTTATCGGCTTCTTGTGCTAAACGGGCGTAATCGTTTTCGAAGTCTCGGATTAAAGTGGTTTTGTTTGAAATAGGGATTTGGAAACTTTGCAATGATTTAATTTTGTTCGAAAGCGTATAGGTTGTCGAGAATTTTGTGCTGTTGCTTAATGATATAATTTCGTTGGAATCGATTCTAGTGTTTGTTCGCGATCTAATATTGATTTTATCGGCTTTGATACGACAATTTTTGTTTATTTGTAATATTCCACTTTTAATAATTTCATGGGTAGTGAGTGGATGAGATGCCCCGGCAAAATTCAATAATAATTTCCGGTCGTGAAATATACGTGTAGTATATGTCATTAGTGTTGATCGGAATGTAATAATTTGTAGTTGGAATTATTTTGATATCGCAAATTTCGGTGATTATTTCTGATGGATTTGAAAAAATGGTCATTTCGCAACATTTTTTGATGTCAGAATATGAGTTTTCGGCAGGTTTTATTATTTTTTCCCCCACCAAGTTAAATTTCCCGTTTTTATATTCTTCGCTTGATATTGGGATGAAATCATTATTTTTTATGTTAATGAGGACATGATGTGTTGAAGGTAAAATGATAGTGGTGTATGCATCTATGACAGTTGGAACCGGTATGATCTGGTATCCTAAGAAATTTTCGCGTTCAATAAGAGGGATATTTATTTCGATCATTAAACGAACATTGTAAAGAGAGCTTAGAATGGAGTTGAATTTGTAGGCGTGTAAAGGGTTTTCAGAATTTAGATCGATTGGGAGCATTTGGTTTTCTGGGATTAAGTTTTGGATTTGAATTAGGTCAGATATCAAAGTTTTAGTTGGGATTAGTTGGGTGATTCTACCCGAAAGAGAATTTTCTAAACTTTTCATGACCATTTGAGTGAGTCTTTGATGTTCCGATATAATAAGATTGATGGTTATAGCGATTTCGGTTATGGCGGTATTCATTTCATTGATATTTGCTATATTATTATTTGTTTTAATTAGTTTAGTGATTTGGCTATGCATTTTTTCTAGATTATTTTTTGTAATTGTTATTGTTTGATCCTGAGTTGAGTGGTGAATTCGTACCGTTTTGTTTTGTAATTGGTTGATGGCGTCGTCGTATTTTCGGGCTGAGTTTGCGTCCATTAGCCCGAATGCCCAATGAAAAGCGGAACCAATAAATTCGAGCGCTCTTTTGCTTCTCATTTGTTTGTTCTGCGGGTATGATTTGATGTCTGATTCGTCCCTACGTACGTGGTTTAGTTGTATTTTTAGTTGTTCGGCTAGGGAGTTGCATATGTCGTAATGTATGCAATATCCCGCGAATGCGATTATGTTCCGTTCGATTGCCCCTGTTAAATTTTTATATTCGGTGATATCCAAGTGGTAAACGATCGAATATGAGTCATAAATGCGAGCTCTTGCGAGTTTTCTGAAAGTGAGGCTCGTTTTATGTTCGTGCGCTTCGAAACTAAGTGCTGATATTGTTTCGAATCCGACCATTATTACTATTGCGGTTGTGAGAAGAAGGAATCTTTTTGGGTGCATCTGTTGATGGGTGAATTGTGACTGCTAGTTAATTTAGTATATCGTAATTCTAATTCAATTATTATATAAGTAATCGATTTCTGTATCATCTAATAAAACGATTGGGAATTTGGACGGAGGTTCATTTTCATGTTCGGCGAAAGATTTTTTAATGAGATTTTTATGAATTTTTACGCGATTCCCGTTTTTAATTATTTCAACATAGCAATCGGACGTATCTAGAACGCGATAAGGACCGTCGTATACGTTTTGAAATTTATTTTTCTTCACTTGATTTTTAACTAAAATCAAGTCAATAATTTCTATATTCAATTCTGATGTATTTGCATCATAGTATTGTTTGTTGATTAATTTTTTATTATGGAGATGTTGTTTGGCGAGATCCAAAGTTTTGGCGATGTTGTTTCGCGTGTTATCGGCCAAACTGTCATAATTGTATGATAATTTGGGCTTGGTCAAATGTGTTGGTATACGAATTTTGAATCCGTGTGCCAGCTCATGGGGTGTGAAAACAGTGACCGAATGTACTGAATTATTATTGGGAGAACAAATTGAAAACCGCGCATTCGTTACTAACTTCATATCTATCATAGATGTCATTATTTTGACTTTGACAGCTATTGTATCTTAAAGAGGATAAAAAAATACATTGAAAACGATCTGTCAAACTTATCATTCAGTTGAATACACAAGTTTATTATTGCGTTGAAAATGTCGAGCTACGTGCCTACAAAACAGCATTTGCGGGAAGTTTGACTTTATTGGTTTAATCTGAAGAAAAATGCTTCCGAGAGTCATCGTTTGTTATGCGAAGCATATCCAGAATATGCTCCGTCGATTAGAACGTGCCAGGAGTGGTTTGCGCGGTTCAAAAGTGGTGATTTTGATGTGGAAGACAAAGAGCGTCCAGGCCAAGTGAAAAAGTTTGAAGACGAGGAGTTGGAAGCATTACTCGATGAAGACTCGTGTCAAACGCAAGAAAAACTTGCAAAATCATTGGGAGTGACACAACAATCCATCTCCTATCGTTTAAAAGCCATGGGAATGGTTCAAAAGCAAGGAAATTGGGTGCCATACGAATTGAAGCCGAGAGACATCGAACGCCGTTTTTTCACTTGTGAACAGCTGCTTCAAAGGCAAAAACGGAAGGGTTTTTTGCATCGTATTGTGACTGGTGATGAAAAGTGGATTCATTACGATAATCCGAAGCGAAAAAAATCGTATGGTTACCCCGGCCACGCATCAACATCGACGCCAAAGCCGAACATTCATGGCTCGAAGCTAATGCTGTGTATTTGGTGGGATCAGCTCGGCGTGATCTATTATGAGTTGTTGAAACCAAACGAAACCATCACAGGAGCATTGTACCGAACTCAATTGATGCGTTTGAGCCGAGCACTGGAGGAAAAACGGTCGGAAACGGTCGCAAGACACGATAAAGTTATTTTGCAACATGACAACGCTCGGCCACATGTTGCTCAGGTCGTTAAAACCTACTTGGAAACGCTTCGATGGGAAGTCCTACCCCACCCGCCGTATAGCCCAGACATTGCCCCTTCCGATTACCACCTCTTCCGATCAATGACACATGGCCTGGCTGAACAGCATTTCCATTCTTACGAGGAATGCAAAAAATGGGTCGATTCATGGATAGCCGAAAAAAGCACAGATTTCTTTCGACGCGGAATCCGTAATTTGCCAGAAAGATGGGAAAAAGTTGTGGCTAGCGATGGACAATACTTTGAATAATCAATTTGTAACCATTTTTCCATAATAAAGATCGAAATTTTGAAAAAAATGCGCGGTTTTCAATTTGTTCCCCTAATATATGCAAACATTGCGGATTTTATTAATAAATGCCAAGAATCTTTGTTTTTGGCCGTGAAGGCCCTTAAAAATGAATTAAGTGTTCGGTGTCCACGTTCAACAATGTTACTCTGTGGATGGTATGGTGTCGTGAAAACTTTTTTAAATTCTAGTAATTTTGCGAATTCTTTGATAACTTTTGCATTGAAATCGGCAGCGTTATCAGAAATAATCCGTGAAGGGAAGTTATATTTTAAAGCGATGTGGTCCAAAATGCATTGTGCGGCCGTAATGGCTGTACAGTCTTTTGTCGGAACTGCAATCATGTATTTTGTTAGATCACAAATTGCAGTGAATATATATCGGTGACCGTCATGGCGCATAGGCGATATTGGTCTCACGAATTCGATATATGTGTGATCAAAAAGTACATCACCCAAGCTTGAAATTTGCATGGGTATCTTGGTGTTCGTTATTGTTTTTGTTTTTTCGCATGTTGAACATTTTTTGACAAAGCTTTTAATATCTTCTGACATATTATTCCATTTGTAGAACTTTGAAATTGTTTTGAGCATTTTCTCAGTTCCAATATGACCACCAAGAAGGGATTTGTGGTAAATTTTTAGGATTGTGTCGATATCGTTTTGATCTGATATGTCAATAATTTTATTAAGATAAAAGGTTGCCGACATTGGGATACCTTTGAAAATTTCTTGAAAATTAGATTTGAAAAATATATAATGACGAATGCTATCGTAATCCAGATTAATTGCTATGTGGTTGGCATTTTCTTGTTTGCAGATCTTTGCGATATCATCAATTCATTTATTTGTGAGGTTTACGTTTTCTCTATGTGCGAATTGGTTAGATATTAGACATGCATAATGATTATCGCAAAATTTTATCCAGTTATTTGCGTCGATATGTGCATTGCATTTTTTAACGATTTTTTCTTTTAAAATATTATTTTCAGACGGAATTAAATGAGGTCGTAGCCCCTTTTATTCAAAATCGTGCCATTTTTTTCTTCAATTATGCATTCCGTGTTATTTATCGTTTTTGATATTTCTTGTTTTGCTTGAGCTCTGGTTAGTGCAAAACAGTTTTCTTTGTTTTCGATTTTTATTATTTCATCAATCAATAGCGGTTGCACGTTTTCAATTCGTGATAATGCATCAGCGACGCGATTTTGCGCGCCGGGTCTATGTAATATCTTGAAGTTATAATTAAGTAATTCGAGCTTGTGCCTGAAAAGACGTAATCCGCAATCTCGCATGTTGAACAGATAACATAAAGGGCGGTGGTCTGTAATTAGAACGAAATATCGGCCATACAAGTATGTGCGGAATGCACGTATGGCTTCGACCATTGCTAAAAGTTCTTTGTGTATGGTTGAATATCTTTTTTGGGCATCATTGAGAGTTTTGCTGAAAAATTGGATGGGTCTATCGTTGGGTAGTTCGCCCTGCGATAATACTGCACCGATTGCGACATTAGAAGCATCAGTTGTGACGTAAAAGATTTGATTGAAATCGGGAAATGCGAGGGTTACTTCTTCAGCAAGAACTATTTTTAATTTGTCAAATGATTTCCCCTGTATATTTGTCCAGACGAAAGGTTGTTCTTTTTTTAGCAGTGTTGTCAATGGTTTTGCAATTTGAGCGAAATTTTTAACATATCTGCGGTAATAATTGCAGAGTCCAAGGAAAGATTGTATTTGTTTCACATTTATTGGTCATAGATATGTTTTAATTGTCTTAACTTTTTTCGGATTTATTGAAATGCCAGATTCGGAAACGATGTGACCCAAGTATTCGAATTTCCGGGCATAAAAAATGCATTTCGATATTTTGAGTTGCAAGCTATGTTCTGTAAGGCGTTTCATTACTTGCCATAGAATGCGATCGTGTTCGTCTTTGGTTTTGGCACAGATGATGACGTCGTCTAGATAAACGTAAACGCCATTTTCAATTAATTCCGCGAGGATTGTGTTAATGGCACGTTGCCATGTAAGAGGAGCCGTAGACAGACCCATTGCCTACGTATCCAACGGTATTGAAAGTTTCCAGCCGTGAAAGCTGTATAGTCACGTGAATTTTCATCAAGGACTATTTGGTGAAATGCGCCTTTGATATCTAGGGTTGAAAAATATTTGCAACCCCCTAATCCATCAAATATATCATCGATAAGTGGTATCGGAAAATTTTGGATTTCGATTATTTCGTTTAATTTTCTATAATCAACTACAAAGCGATAATCATTTTTATCACCTTGTTCATCTTTTTTACCAACAAGTATAGCTGGCGAATTAAAATTTGATTGGCATTTTTCAATAATGCCTTGATTTTCATATTCTCTTATAATGTCATTCAAGATTTGTTTGTGACTGTGAGGAATTCTATATTGGCGGATATTTACTATTCTGGCATTTGGAATAAGTTTGATTTGATGTGTAAGAATTTTAGTGCAGCCAAGCATATCGCCTTCCATATAAAATTGATTTGGAAATTCATTGCAAATTGATTTAATAAAATATTTTTCTTCGGTTGAGCATTGATCGAGCTTTAATTCGTTGTAAATAGAGAATGCGCGATATGTATTTCCATTATTTGAATTTAATTTGAAATCATAAATTTGATTTGATTTATTTTGGTTTGAACCGCAAATTTTATCATTGAATTTCGTATGGTTCGATGATATATTCTTATTGCAATAAAATTTTGTTGAATCTTGATTCAAATTTGAGCTATCAATTTTGTTCGATCGAATGTTTTTAATTGGTGCGCGCATGTTTTTGTTCCTAAAACTATTTGGACTTTGGTTATAATTTGTTGGTTAATCATTTCCTAAGTTTTTTACTTTCCTTTGTTTAATTTCATTTTGTTCGTTTGTATAATAGCACATTGCTTGAAAATAATGTTCATAATTTTTCGAAAGTTTAATTTCAATTTCGTTATTTGTGGCGCGATCATTCATATATTTTATGTATCGATCAACATTTTGAGAGGTCTGTGCGCAAGATTTGTATTTAAATAAATGAAGGCGGCACCATTTTCAATAATGATTGGTTGAGAAGTTATATTAGAATTGCTCATTGAGAAAATTTGAAAGGTTTGAAGTCGTTGTGAGATCGAGTTATCATTTTCAAATTGCCTGAAATTAATTGAAATCGTTTTGTCAGTTGATGGAATATGCCGGTCTTCATATTCCATCGAATTTATTTTTTTTTTTTGTTGATTGGAGGGACAGTGATCTTGTTGGAAATCGGGGTTGAAATTAGGTGGGTTTTGAGGATAATTTACAGGAGGGTAATAATGATTGTTTGGCTCATTTGGAGGGCTCATATGGTAAGTGGCACCCATGTGGCGATTTTGTGAAGAATTTCCGCGATTATTTTGATTTGAATAGTTGCGATTTTGATACGAGTTTCGATTGTCAATTGAATTATTATTATAACGCGAGTAATTTCCATTGTTATTTTGTTTATAATTTGGAATTGGATTTGGATTTTGATTTTGATTGTTCCAATGATTCTTATTTGAATTCCAATTTCTGTTGGTAGAATAGTTTTGCCGGTTGTAATTATTGGTTGGGGAGTTAGTAGAGCGGCGATTGTAATTGCCAGGAAAATTGAGGTTGTTTGGTCTGTTTGGTTGGCCATTATTGTTCCACAATCCTGTTGATTGCAGAGCATTGATGAATTGATTCATTCCCCCGTGGTTCTCTTTTTTTCTACAGTCTTTTTCTCTGTGCCCCACCATTTTGCAGTATTTACAAAAGATTTCATTGTTTGATTTGCTATTTAAATTTCGTTTTCCATGTCAATAGCATATGCAATTGCCTCTTGTAGGGAGTTAGAGCCACGGATAATTAGTCGATCACGCAATTTCGAATCTTTTAAACCCCGTGTAAAAGCTTTACGTGCCATTCTATCATAATCCTCTCGTTGTTCATGAGAAAGGTATTCATATGCACTCATTTTTTCATTCAAATATGTACGTGCTCTTTCTGCGTATTTAATTGTAGATTCTGAAATATCTTGTCGCAGGTTTTCCAATTTACTATTAATTATATCTTTGTTGCAGAGGTGTGAGAATTCGCTAAAAAGGTTTTGCTTCGTGTTGTTCCAATTTGGGTTACACGGATCAATAGCTCTTGAAGCGTCATCTTGAAGACGAACTATAATTGTTTACAGGAATGCAATTTCTTCATCTTCATTTTTGGTGGTTCCGTATAGGAAATCAGCAATGCGGACAAAATTTGGCAGTTGTTTGTAAGATTCACCCTTGAAAACTGGGATATCTTTTAAATTGTCGATGAATGATTTTCGTGCTTTTTGAATGTTTTCGTGATGATCATTCTGTGTTGGGCTTACCAAGTTTTGAGGAGCATGGTTTGGGGGGCGAAGTTCGAAATCATTAGGTTTTGGTTTTTCTGCAATTTGTGCTTTGAACGAATGGATTTCGCGTTGATATTTTTGTTCCATTTTTAATGTTCGTTCTTCGTATCGCTTTTCCATTTCGCGAATGGTATTTTCGATTTGATTCCTTTGAATTTCGGCGAGATTCATCGCGTTTGAACTTTTGGGATTTTCGGTATCAAATTGAGTGGTGTGTGAAAGTGTTTGAGGTAGTTGCTTGAGGAAATGGATTTGATCCACCAATTGCACCCTCCATTTCGGAAAATAAATTGTCTTCGTTTGATGGTACAGATGCGTTTTGTTTTTGTATGTTTGAGTCTTTATTTAAATTGTCTTTTTGGCTATTTTGTGGTGAATGCGTCAGTGGAATATCTGGTATTGTAGTAACGCGTGGGTTGAAAGTGAGTTTTTTTTGAATTTTTGAAGAAGATAAAATTTGATCGATTCCTTTCAATCGAAGGGAGATTTGTTTGACGGTTGTTGGGGTGAAACGTGTATTCTTTGCCTGAATGGTGGCTAGTTCTCTTTCTAGACGTGTTTTCTCGGTTTTGATTTTAGAGATGTCAGAGGTTTTGGGAGTTGATTTTTTCATGTGGGGTGAAACCGCAATGAATGGGTGGAAGCGTCGGGAAGTTTATGGATGGATAAGATGGAAAATTAGCTTGAAAGATGATGTTGAATCAAAAGATTTATGGTGGATGTCGTTGTGTGGTATACGTTGACTTCAGGGGTTGACGTTTTTAAATTGGAAATGTCAACGAAATTTAATTTTTTTTGTAAATTAGAAATAATCGGAAAACGCGAATAAATTGTTAGTTTGCATATAAGGTTAAACGAATTAAAAGTGAAGTTGGATTTTTCGAAGATTATAGTTTATGCTCAGTTTTGGATTATTTTTTTAAAAAAAAACTAATTTTGCTTCGAACATTGGGCTGATTGAAAAAGGAAATATTCTACTTACTTTGAGGTTGGTCAGATTCGTTTCAATAGGCGATGATTTTAAACGGTGTTGAAAGATGAATTTTATTTGATGATGACTGGATTTCGAACGCGATGATAGACCGGATGATGCGATGACATTGTTGGAAATGAAAACGTTGATGTAATGACAAGGATGATAAACGTGATTTTTTGATGGTCGATATCTGCTGCTAGTGCTTGAACTGTAGTCTGCAACAATGATTTGTGAAGGGCACTAACACTGGTTATTTTTGATAAAGATGTTTGTGTTCGATTGACGATTATACGTAACTCGGTGTGTTGTTTATATTTCTTCTTGATTGAATAGGCTGAGTATTGATTCGATATTTCACAATTCGATATTGTTCCTTTGTTATTCGAATTCAAACCACATGCACAAAAAACGCAATTAAATTTTTGGATTTCTTTTAGACATAAACACACTTCTATACATGTATATATATAGAAAAATTGAATAGAAAGTGAATAAGAAGACGAATAAGAAGTGAATAAGAAGTGAATAAGAAAATGAATAAGAAATGAATAACAAAACGAATAAGAAACGAATAAAAATTGAATAAGAAGTAATAATTATTACATCTTATTCGCGAATAAATGAATAATTATTACAATTTATTCGTGAATAAGAATGAATAATGAATAAATGAATAAACATGGCGAAAGTAATAAATGAATAAGAAATCGAATAATTATTACAAAATTTAACACCTATGAGCATCATAAAGATGCGTTGTACCTTCATCTTTGTTCGGGGTAATTAGCTGTCGGACACGAAGGCGACGTAAAAACGAGAGTGTCATAAATGCGTATCGCTAAGCATTGCAGATGCAGTAAGGAAAGGAAGTCGGGTCATAAATGCAATTGCCGAAACTCATTTGTCCCTTGGATAAAATCATTAGGGAGATGAGTTTTGGACTTTGTAAGGAAATCGAACATTCGAGAAAGATATGAATGTTCGATGCGAATGTGAGACGGTGATCGTAGTGCTGAGCCGTCTACACTAGTGTTATTTGTTGGTTACGACGAAAACGTCAAAGGTTTTCGTGTGTTTGATCCCGAATCAAGCAAAGTCGAAATTGTGCGAGACGTGAAGTTTCTATCGACGGAATTTTCAAATTCAAAGGGTGAACATTCGAACGACGGCGACAATCCGGAGGATAATATGGCCACGATAGAAATCACAAAGGGTTCGAATGGTACAGCGACGAAAGAAAATGTGACTCAAAGCGACGAATCACAGCAACAACAGCAGCAGCAGCAGGCACAACAAGGTAATTCAGCAGAACAAAGAGATGGTGCGGCGAAAGTTACGAAGCGCCGACCAACAACGCTGATTGACATGAACGCAGAAAATATTCTTGACACACGATTACGTTCAGATGATTCAATGATCGCAATGGCAATGTTAGCTATTGACGATGAACCGAAAACGTACGATGAGGCGGTTGAATCGAATAATCGTGAAGAATGGCGTCAGGCGATGAATGACGAATACAAATCGTTGATCGATAACAGCACGTGGATTTTGGTCGATAAACCGATTGATCAACAGTTAATAGACAACAAATGGGTTTTCAAGGTAAAGCAAAATCCAGATGGTTCAATCGAGAGATACAAGGCGAGACTCGTTGCGCGAGGATTCACTCAACGGTACGGCATCGATTACGAGGAGACTTTCAGTCCAGTAGTGCGTTTTACATCCATACGCACAATATTGGCGATTGCAGCGCAAAAACGCATGAAAGTCAAGCAATTTGATGTCAAAACAGCGTTCTTGTATGGCGAACTCAAAGAAGACGTCTATATGAAGCAACCGATCGGTTTCGACAATAAATCTGGCAGAGTGTGTAAGCTTCGGAAAAGTCTTTATGGATTGAAGCAGGCATCGCGTTGTTGGAATATCAAATTCGAAACATTCATCAGGGAATTTGGGTTCGTAGTCAGCGAATCGGATCCATGCGTGTTCATCAGTAACAACGGTCAGGACGTGGCAATACTCGCAATTTACGTGGATGACGGATTTGTCATCGGAAACAACGAAAAAGTCATTGATTCGGTGATATTGCATTTGCAGCAACAATTTGAGGTGAAGTCAATTGAGCTCGGCTGTTTTCACGGCATCGAAATACAGCAATTGAAGAGCGGGTCGATTTTTGTTCATCAGCAAGCATACGCAATAAAAGTTTTGGGCAAATTTTCGATGGACGGTTGCAATGCGGTATCGATACCAAGCGATCCGAATCAGGTACTTTGCAAATTTATTGATTCCGAAGAAGCTAACTTTCCTTACAGACAATTGGTCGGAAGTTTGATGTATTTGGCTATTGCGACGAGACCGGACATAGCATTTGCCGTGGGAAATGTAAGTCGCTACCTTGAAAGACCAACCGATGTTCATGTCTCAGCGGCAAAGCGCATTTTAAAATACATCAAAGGATCAATTGGTCATGGAATCTTATACGAATGCAAACAGGACGATCGAATAATTGGATTCAGCGATGCTGATTACGCTGGCGACATAGAAACGCGTAAGTCAACATCAGGTTTTGCATTTTTGATTGGAAATGGTGCAATTAGTTGGTGTTCGGAGCGGCAAAAATCCATAAGTTTGTCAACAATGGAATCCGAATACATTGCTGCATCGGAGGCAATTCGTGAATTGGTGTGGTTGAAACGGCTAACAAATGAGCTCACACAAGACCAATTCGAGGCACCGATATTTTACGTCGACAATCAATCTGCAATCAATTTGACGAAAAATCCTGTTCATCACAAGAGAAGCAAACACATCGAAGTGAGATACCATTTCATTCGAGAAAAATTCAAGCTGGGTGATTTTGCGCTGGAATACGTTCAAACGAAAGATCAAGTCGCCGATATTTTTACAAAGGCATTACCAAGGCTCAACTTTCAATATTTGCGATCAAAATTGGGCATCACAGACATCGAATCGAATTAAAGTAGTGATAAAAATTTTGTTATTTTTGAAAGTTCAATTATGTAAAAATTTGAATTTAAAAGTTTGCCAAAGTAATTCAATATTTGAAGTCAATTTCCTTGGTATGTGTGCAATTTTTTGTTGTTGTTTGTTTTTATTTTGCTTTTGGATACATTGTGAATTAATGTTAAAGTAAATGAGATTAACGTAATTTCAAGTTTAACGTAAATGATAACAAAAAGTGGGAGTGTTGAGAATTGTTTTGTTAACATTATTGAACGCACTCTCGTTGTGACATTTTCGCTTTTGTTCTAACGCACACATACACATACACACAGTATTCAGTCAGTCGTTTTCATTCCAGTAGTAACATTCATTCTGTACACATCGCTCATTTGACTAAACCAAATTATAGAACCATTGTTTAAGATAAATCAACTGCATTTTATTATTTTCTTATACCACTCGGAACAATATTCAACACTTTCTACTGCCCAAACCAGCGCTAAAGCCTCCTTTTCGGTTTGGCAGTACCTTTTTTCCGTATCTGATAGACTTTTGCTTGCATAACATATAATTCGAGCTATTCCGCTATTATTCCATTGTACTAGCACCGCGCCTAGTGCAACGGGCCCGCATCTGCATAGACTTGAGTGCGATCATTTACACTGTAATATCTCAGTTCTGTTTCACTTGACAAGAACCCTTTTAGTTTTTCAAAGGCTCTCTGTTGTTCATCAGCCCAGTTGAATGTCACATTCTTTCTAGTCAACATTCGTAATGGATCTGTCAACGCTGCTAAATTTGGTATAAATTTGTTTACAAAATTTACAAGACCCAGAAAACTGCGAGTTTCTTCACCGTTTGCTGGTTGCCGGAAATTGTTGATGGCTTCAACTTTATCCAGTAGCGGCTGAATCCCTTTTGCTGATAACTTATGGCCAAGAAATTGCAGTTCTTCGGCACCGAAAGTCCACTTGTCCTGATTCAATTTCACATTATACGCTTTAAGAACATCTAATACTTTACGAACTCTTTCGCTGAGTTGTTCCATTGTTTCACCAAAAATAATAATATCGTCCATGTAATTTAGGCAACCATCACAGCCTGCTAAAATTTGTTCCATGATTTTCTGGAATAATTCTGGTGCACATGTGAACATCAGCCACAAATCTGATTCCGAACATCAGGCGAGTGTACCGAAACAAACCTTTCTTTGTGATGAACGTTATTATTGGTCGTGATTTTTCTGACAATTCCAACTGAAAATTATAACAACTTAGTTTTTTTTTTAATAACAAAACACCAAGCAATCAAGTGATGGAAATGTGAAATTCTTTTATTATTTATATATTTATCTCAAATTTAATAACAAGAATCTAATGTTCTTTTATTCTAAACGAATATATATATGTATATATTTCTATTTACGAAACAGAGTAATTTTTTTTTTTTTTTAGTTACTTTATTATTTCATTGCTTTATCAAATTTCGAGCTATGACTATTATTTTGATTTCTTCCATCATTTAATCCGTGATGTTACATATGTAAAGTTGACAATGACAAGTTCACACCTGATGATAAGCATTTTCAATGTCCAACTTCGCAAAGAAATTTCCTTTTCCGATATGCGGCAACAGATCTTCCATTGTTGGTAATGGATGGTTTTCACGTTGCACAGCTTCATTTGCTCGACGCATGTCTACACATAAACGGACACCGCTTCATTTGGGTACTGGCACCAATGGAGATATCCATTTCGATGGCTCGTTAACCTTTTCAATGATGCCTTGTGCCAACAATTCATTGATCTTTTCATCAACCAATTCTTCCATTGGAACTGCAACACGCCGATAGGCTGCGCGACTGGTTTTACTTCTTCATTTATTGGGATGTCAACAACAAAGCCTTTTATTTTGCTCATCTGTGGGCTTTCTTCAATTTGGCTGATGCATTCACCAATCTTCATCACACCCAATGGTACACCAGTATTATACCCAATCAATGCCTTGCCGTAATCCTTGACAACAATAAAATCGGCATTGCAAGTCTTTTGGCTTGTTTCAATCCGTGCTTCGAATGTTCAACCGACGTTCGCTGATTGAAAACAGTAACACCATTTTTTTTCAAAAATTCCCATGTCTTGCTGTCAATAATGTTGAATTTTGATCCTGAATCGACCACAACAGTTACTTGAACACCGCCAATTTTAACTTTTATTTTATTTACTGCCGTATCACCAATACAGAAGATGTATTCATCTTTGACGTTTGATTTATATGTGTCTACATGCTTGACAACTACTTCCTCATTATTTTTTTTTATTTTTTTTTTATTTATTGCAAAAACTAAATTCATACCAATATGTGCTCTCAGCAAGCTGAGAACATGCTGGTCTTAGACCCAATACGATATGAATTCCGCCCATGGTGCGACTTAAGCAAGAAGACTATTACATTTCATCAAGGGGGGATGGTATTTATGAATAGACTTTAAATACCGATATTGATTCCGGAAAACCATGGCAAAACCGGCCTGATTCAGGAGAATCAGGGGAAGTACATCATTGTTTACTTAATATTTTTCCCTACTTTATACAATGCAAAAACTCATCTAAATCTATAGGCGAGAATGATCATAATACCAAATCTGAGCATGTTTGAATTTACTTGATAGAAAAATAAAAGAAATAGAAGAAAAAGGAGAAATACTAATGTTCTATGCGCATCCAGTGCTTCAATTTAAATTTAAACGCGGATAACGATTCAACATTTCTTATTTCGATGGGAATGCTATTCCACAAATTAATTGCTCCGTAAGTAAAAGCGCGTTTATCAAATTCAGTTTGCGGAAACTGTACTTGAAGATTATTTTGAGAACGGGCTCTACCGTTGATTCGGACAAACATATGATTCAAATAATTCGGCGAACGGGTCGCTGAATGAAGCTTAGCTCTACACTCAGGGTTCAATCCATTAAGGCGCTGTCGATATTCAGTGATGTGATCATTACGTTTTAAACTGTAAATATACCGTATTTTGTCATTGTCAGCAACAAGAATACGATTTTCTTTATTTAGGGTGCCGTGCACACCCCAACCATATGTAATCACATCACCATAGTCCATTAAAGGATCGATCAGCGCAGTAGCAATGTCCCGCTTAACATAGTTGGGTATAAGATGCTTGGTATGACGTATACGATTTAACACACCGTATACCTTTTGCAGCCTACTCCCAACATGCTCTTCGAAATTTAAATTTTCGTCAAAAATGACGCCGAGATTTTTGATCGATTTACAGAATTCCAGCTTGTCACCTCCAATGGTTACATCATTGATCATATCAAAATTCAATCGACTTGTATGGTGCTTAGAACCGATGATCATGACTTTAGATTTCAATCCATTTAATTTCATACCGCGACTTGTAATAAAATCATTTAATTTAGCAAGATCGGAGTTTACTTTAGAGACTCCTTCATTTATTTGATTGAAATCCACTTCAAGATATGCTTGAGCGTCATCAGCAAATAAATGGCCAGTCATATGCTGAAGCACATTGAAAGTATCATTAACATAAAGTGAAAAGAATGTTTGGCCGAAATTACTACCTTGAAGAACTCCGTTAGTTATAGAGATTAAATCGGATTCAGAGCTACCGACTTTAACTTTTTGCTCAATGTTAGAAAAAATTGCCTTTACTAATTTTGTTGCGTCATCGGTGAAACCATACGATTCACAGACTTTAAGAAGACCATCATGAGGAACAGATGGAAAAGCACACTTAATATCAATTGAGTTATAAATAATGAGCTTTTTACGACGAATCGCGGATCTGATACTCTCTGTTATGTCCAATAATGCGGTGACACAACTGTGATTCTTACGAAATCCAGATTGCCTTTCGTGAAGAAGTGCATTTGATTCTAGATAGCCAGTTAATTGACTATTCAGAAGAATCGCAAAAATTTTTGGGATGACTGAAATTATGCTGATTGGTCGATAGTCAGAAATTGTTTGGGGACTTGGAACTTTGTTTAAAGGTTTGATGATAATCTTATTCCAATCAGCTGGATACACGCTATGAGCAATACAATAATTAATAATGTAAACAAGGGGATGAGCAATCGAATCAATGATTAATTTAAGAAATTTGAGTGGTATCCCGTCATCACCAATTGCGTTACTCTTGATTCTATGAAATGCTGATAAAAATTCATCAATGGATATTTCTTGAAAAGAGAAATTCGAATTAATATTCGTTGGGAGCGAAAAATTGCTCAAGTCTGCCCCATGAGACGTGTGCGTAGAAGCAAAGAACTCATTGATGTCATTCAAATTGTAATTATCCAGAATTTCAGATTCACTGTCTTTAGAGTTATCATCTTTACAACATCCAAGAGACTCGATGACATTCCATTTGGAACGCATAGATGTTGCATTATTGAAGCTCTCGACAGTTAACTTCTTTTTACTTTTTCTTATGAGAGATTTGACTTTATTGGATTTTTCCTTATAAATATCATTTCTCTGTTGATCAGTAACTGGATTATCGACATTGTTTTTCTTACAAATATCGTAAGCAGCTTTTCTTTCTTTCAAAGCCTGTTTAATTTTACTATTAAACCAAGCTTCGGAGTATAATGAACACGACGCGTTCTGAGTGGTGCAAAGCGATCAAGAAGATTCATTATATTGTCATTTAGTGTTGTAACCATTTCATCGACATTTCGATTTTGGTCAAAGTTCCAATTCAATAAATCCACTGCATGATTTAGCTCATCCAAATCGATATTATCAAATCTTCTACCACTCACGACAATATTTTTATTGACTTTCTCAATTTTGATATTGTATGAGCACAATAACAAGTCATGGAAAGATATACCCGATGGAAAATGCCCGAATGTATTCACGCGCGCGATATTGGTTGTAACAATTAAATCTATTTGCGATGGTAACTTGCCCGGCCACCAATGCGTCGGACAATTATCAATAATTAAATTAAAATTCAAGAGAAAATTCGAATTTAAAACGCTATTAGAGGTCTTTTTATTTAGTAAATTAATATTAAAATCACCAGCTATCAACACATTTTGTTCATGTGCAAAAGTTGAGATTATCAAATTAAATAATTTCCGCGAATTTTCTTCACTGCATTTCGGTGCTCGATATACAATGCCGAAAATTATTTTTGTATTACGAATGTATATTTCAGTGAAAAGGAACTCCACGTTATCGATTTGAGCATTATCCTTAAACGAATTGAGAATAACTTTTGTTTTGAAATTTTTCAAAACATAAATCGCTACACCACCGCCTTTATTTCTATCACCACGTTTCGATTTTCTATCAGCACGAATGATTTTATAACCAGGAATATCAATGGATTTATTTGTATTACTTGAACGTAACCAAGTTTCGGTTAACGCGATAAGACTCACATTTTGATTATTGTTCAAAGTTAATTTCAATTCATCTAGATGACAAGCATCCAGAAGTCCTTGTGAATTCACATGAATGAAATTGAAACTACCCTTGAATTGATTGAGTACATCTAGTGACTTTATCCTTCTCTTACATTTATTGCGATTTTCCAAATGTACGTCATTGATATTCAAGGTTACATTTTCAGATGCCAGAAGAGGACCTAGATTCATCATGCAGTCATATAGCGCAATAACAGGTTGGAGTATTGGAGGTTCCTGTGAATTATTCTCACATAAATCCACTCCAACACCTCCCACCTGCGATGAACTGCACGTGAATTCATTATCAATATTATTATGAGCAGCGTACACCTCACCTGAATTACCACAATCATATGTATTATTCAGATTACCCGTATTAACACTAATTAACGAACAAAAATTAACGGATAAAACATTACGCGCGTATCTATTTACTCGATTCAAAATTGTGAGGTTATGTGGCAATACAAGATTTTCAAAGTTAATATAATGATCAAAACTTGCGAATCTAATCAAACAAATAACCGTACCATCAATAAAAGATTGCTTTATAATAATTATATCGCGACTCGAAACATCGAAAAACGAAGATAAACAGCGAAGCACATGTTCATTACACCGACCAACAACATTTCTGACAAGGACTTTACAATGGTGGACCTGATTTGAAACGCGCAAAATATTATGAACGGTTAACTTATTCAGGATTTCGTCACTCAGATTTGGTAAATGAACAGTCTCACCAATTTTCCTCAAGTCAGCGATCCGATAAAGCATGAATCAGTCAAAGTACATCAAAAAACAGTACCTCCAATAATGCACACTCGATCAAAACAGCAAATATGAAAAATTAGAGAAACAAGCAAAATTAATAAAACTAAAATAATATTCGTGTAATACAAGAAAAAGTGAAATGAATGCACGAAAAAAAATTTATTAATAAACTCTTTTTCATGCAATTTAATAAAAAATAATATTTTATGTAAGAGAGCGCAAAATTATATCGACCTGTCAGTACAAACGTCAAACCACGCAGTTCTCTTTTCAACCTTATTGCCAACATACGGCTTATTGTTAAAGTTCCGTGGTCGCTTTAGCTTTGAGCGACATTTCCGCCCAAAATGGTCACGACCACTACATTTATTGCATGTCTTTCCTTTTGCTGGATAATTAGTCGATGAGACATAGATAATTCATTATCGATACACATTTGCATTCAAATACGTGAATTGACTCTCAAAATATGGTTAAAATGAAGAATAAAGAATATAAAGGCATGTAGCAATGGAATGCAATGTAATTACATGCCGATATTGCTACAAGACAATTTCGTCATATGGTGTAATTCAATTTTTCTGATATTAAAACAGCATCAATTATATCAAACATTTAAGATGCCCTTCAAAACATGATATCCAATTTCATTTGCTTATATTTAAACAGCATCAACTACAGCAAGCATTTAAGTTACTTCTCCATTGCAGAAAAATACCGCACAACACAACACAATAAAACATAGCGGTACTGTCGCACTGTGATGAAATTCTTGGACCACGTTTTATGTCTCTTTGTGACGAAATTCTGGGAAATAATGTGAAATTATCTCACATATATTCTAAAACGGACATCTATTTATTATATTTCTATTTTCGATTTATTCGACACAATTTTCCAAAACACACTTTATGTATGAATGCTTTTGATATTCACTTGTTTATATGGTTTTAACAATGAATATTTCTTACCCGACATTTCTTTTCTTTGTTTTTTTTTTTTTTTTTGAAAAAAATCGTTCAAGTTTCTACGATCCACAAATCACAATTTATGTAGTTTGATTTTAAATAAAATTTTAAACAAATTTGGAATATTTCCCACGCAGAGTTCGATTTGCCTGTCGCCAATGTAAAAGCTGTTAAATACTCCACCGTTCAGTGTGCTGGTCACGTATATTATGCCTTTATTGAATGACGTTTCTCTTGACAAAATACTTGAATACGATACTGACGTATTGCCAGATGCTACAATTATTTATCAGATCTTCATTCTCAGTTGATCTCAAGATGCGTTTCGTTAAACATGCTATGGACATTTCTGTCAGAAATATTGATGATTCAGCTTCGAGCAATCAATCAAAGGAAAAGCGACATAGTCCACTTTTACCGAACAATTTGAGGTGTATCATTGCCGGCCCAAACGGCTGTGGAAAAACGAATTTGCTGATAAATTTGATCGAATCAGAAAATGGACTTAAATTCGAAAATTTATATATTTATTCAAAGACATTGGAGCAAGATAAATACAAATATTTGCATGACATTCTAAGTCCAATCAAAGAGATCGGATATTTTACATTTTCATCTTCAGATGATGTGATTGAACCTAGTGAAGCGAAGCGGAATTCAATTTTGTATTTGACGATGTGATTTGTGATAAAAGTCAAGATCGTGTTCGAAGTCTTTTTTGTATGGGGCGGCATTATCAAACAGACGTTATTTATGTGACTCAAACACTAACTAAGCTGAGCAAACATTTAATTCGCGATAACTGTAATTTTTTGATTCTATTCAAACAGGATGATTTGAACTTGAAGAATGCCTACACAGATTTTGGTGTAAATTGCGACATGAAATTTGATGAATTTAAGAGATTTTGTTTGGAGTGTTGACAGCAGAAATATGGATTCGTTGTAATCGATTTAGATAGCGATGTAAATAATGGTCGATACAGACAAATTTCAGCAATTTTTTACAAGTATGTAAGGATTGCAATTAGTAAAAAGTACTTTAGTATATGTTTTGATTCAGATACGGTAACATATAATATAAAACATGAATCTTGATAGCAACCGTGAGAATCAGTTAAATCGCGAAAAGGATATTAAATCCAAGCTCGTCAATGCACGAAAAGTTATTCAAGATAAATTCAAAGCGGCCTACAAAAATCGAATAACCCGTGAAATTGATTTGAATGAAAAATACCAACCTATAACGAAAAAAATTGAAAGACTTGCTGAAGCTGTCGAGGGGCAGAAATTCTCCAAATTTTCCGAAGAAAACACGACTTACTGGAAAAGTGAAACGTCTATCAGTGTTGACTAATCAATTTAAACTAAATTGCTTAGTCAACAATTCAACGATTAGCCTAATTTACTTCTTAAGAAACGAAATTACTTTGGGCTAATTTCAATTGTTTATATTTATATTTTTATTTTTAATTTCTATGAACTGTGTTAGCAATTAAGTAAACACGAATTGTAATAATTGATAAAGCTAAGACAATAAAATCAGTTGTAATTAGACAGCCGAACAGAGAGGTTTTAGTTAATACATCAACATTTGGTCCCTCGAATCGGAGGGATACCACATTTGGTCCCTCGAAACATTTCAAAATGGAAAGTCTGCTTCTCAGCCAGAAGGCAGCTATCACCGAACTCCAAAAAGCAATTACCAACTTCAATAAAGACGGCGCTGACAGAAAAACGAAAGCTACGTATTTCTCACGTCGCATTAAAAAATTAGATGCCTGGTGGAGCAGCTTTGAAGCACGCCATCAATCACTATCATCTAATCCAGACCCAAATCAACCTTACTTCAAGGATAATCTATTCCAATCATCCAAAAATTTGTATCTAAAACATCGTTCAGAACTTCAAGAGGGCTTACTACAAGTGTCACCAAAAGGACTTACAGATGAGTCAACGGACGACGAGGATGAGCCGAACGAAAAATTGGACGATGACCTCAAAACTCTATTGAATTCAACGCTAAACGAGTTTGATTCATCATTACAAGGGGCAACCGGTGGATCAACTAATAGCGACTCTGAAATTTTAAAACTACTCTACGTTGACATTTGCAATCTATTGAAAACAGCTCGAAATTTCAAAGGTATGGAAAAAAACGGCCACGTCAAAGCTCATTTGGACATGCTACGCGAAAATTGGAATTCGTTTCGGAATAAATACTACGAATTAAGAGCCGTGCGTAATGATGTCAGTATGTTGATTAACATGCAAATGCTTCAAAGTGAATATGCTATTGCTGTTGGTCGCCTTAATGAAATTTTGAGCCGTGAAAACAAAAAAAATGGTAATGCCGGATTACCAAAAATAAAAATTCCCGAATTCAGCGGCAAACGAGGTGAATGGCGCCCATTCATCGAACTTTTCGATAAAATAATACATGAAAACACCAACATCGCTGATTATGTCAAATTGCAGTATTTGTAATCAAGCTTAAGCGGACAGGCAGCGTAGCTCGTTTCTGAAATTCCACCCACAACCGAAAGTTACGCGACTTGTTACAACATTCTCCAAAAACGCTACAACAATAAAAGAGTACTTCTTGGACAATTACTGGACAACATCTTTGATATATCAAAACATCGTTCCGAGAATGGCGAAGAATTGCAGCGTTTGTACGATGTCACAACCGAAAGTATGATGGCTATCAAAAATTTGGGTTTCAACACAGAATCTTGGGATCCATTGGTAAGTCACATATTAATTAAGAAATTACATGAAGATACAATTCAGCATTATGAATGTCAATTAGAAGACGTACGCGAAACACAGTCTTTGAATGAATTTTTGACATACATTGAATCACGTTTTTTAGCTATTCAATCAGCTGAAGCTAAAGTAAACAAAAATGTGAAAGCTTTTGATAACAACAAAAAAACATTCAATGTGGACAATAACAAAAAAGAAAAAAATACAAAGTGCATTTTTTGCAGTGAAGAACATTTCGGTGGTTTAATGAAGTGTCAAAAATTCAACGCAAAAGATGTGAATGAACGTAGTAATTGGATAAAATCAAAAAAGTTATGTGTTAATTGCTTCGGTAATCATAAATTCAATGAATGTAAAAGTAAATTCTTATGTAAAATTTGTAACAAGAAGCACCATTCCCTTTTGCATTTTGAATCAGTAAAAGCAAACGTTGCAAAAACATCAGAAACAAAACAGAACGAGAGTGAAATTACTGCAAATAATTTTACATTTGAATCATCGGTTTTATTAGCAACAGCTCTTGTTTGTGTTGAAGCCAAAAATGGAGAAAAATTGGCAATGAGAGCATTGATTGATCAAGGCTCTCAGGGTTCATTCATTTCAGAAAGTGCAATGCAATTATTGAATATTCCGAAAATCAAAGAGGGATTTGCCATAAGCGGCATAACCGACAAAAAAGAAATATCAAATTTCGTTGTCGAATTAAAAATTACACCGCGCTTCAAATCTGAGTTCGTTTTGAATACAAAGTGTATTATTATGAAAAGTTTAACCAAGTTTGCAAAAAATGCATTTAAAAATGCACAAACATTTAATCATTTAGATCACCTATTTTTAGCTGATCCATCATATCGTGAAGCTGGCCTGATCGATATTGTTTCGGGTTCGGCAGATCATGCATTAATTGTTCTAAGTGGATTAATCAAGGGGTCACCTGGTGAACCAATTGCTACGAATTCCGAATTCGGTTGGTTCATATCAGGCCCAACAAATTCGAACAGAAAAAGCACACAGATAACCGCGCTGGTTTCTACTGTTGAACTAGATAAAAAATTAACTGCATTTTTCAAACATGACGAAATTATTGATCGCGACGATCAATCTTTGACAGAAAAAGAGCGTAAATGCGAAGAACATTTTGCATCGAATGTTTGTCGTCTTCCAAACGGTCGTTATAAAGTTAAAATTCCTTTCAAAGATAATGCTGATGCACCGATTTTGGGAAATTCACGCAATCGTGCAGTAGCAACTCTCATTCAGTTGGAGAAAAGATTCAAAACAAATCCAAATTTAGCGCTCGAATACAAAAAATTCATAGATGAGTATGTTGCACTTGGTCATATGGATTTAGTACCGTATGAACCAAATGTTCCAAATTTCTATCTGCCTCATCATTGTGTATTAAAAGACAGTACTACAACAAATTTAAGAGTTGTGTCTAACGCTTCTCAAAAAACTGACAATGGTAAATCATTAAATGAGCAGCTAGAACTTGGTGCAATAAACCAAAACGATATAACAAGCATTTTATTAAATTTCAGAAAATTCAAATTCGTTTTCACGGCTGACATCGAAAAAATGTACAGACAAATATTGATTGACGATGAACAAACAAATTATCAACGCATAGTCTGGCGTGATTCACCGAATATGCCAATTCAAGACTACCGATTGAAAACGATTACATATGGTTTCGCGTACGTTGAAGCAAATGGCATTAGATTGTCAAGAAAATTATCCAAACGTTTCAAATATCATTCTCAACAACATGTATGTTGACGACTTAATCTCTGGTACCTTTTCAAAGGAAGAGGCTATTCAAAATTTCAAAGATTTAAAGCACGTTTTCCAATCAGCAAGTTTCAACCTCAGAAAATGGTGCACAAATTGTACTGAATTATTGAATGAAATTCCAGAATGCGATCGCGAGGTCAAAGCTTTCAATGACAATGTCAAAGCACTGGGAATAAGTTGGTCAGCATTAAATGACGAATTCACTTACAATATTAAATTACCAGAGCATTCAAAACCAATTACGAAACGCATTTTGCTTTCAGATATATCTTCATTATTTGATCCATTGGGTTGGATTTCGCCAGTTATTATTTCAGCAAAAAATTTGATGCAATTAGTGTGGAAATCTGGCTTATCTTGGGATGAAACAGTGCCCGAAACAATCTCTGAAAGTTGGTTGAAAATCAAAAATGTATTGCATCTAATTAATAATTTAAAAATTGCTCGTTGGATAAATTATCATCCAGATGACATTATGGAGCTCCATGGCTTCGGAGATGCATCCGAATTGGCTTATGCTGGAGTAATTTATTTAAAAAACGTTTCAAAAAACACTGTTCATTTGTTTTATGCAAAGAATAGAGTTGCACCGTTAAAAAACACAAAAGATGCCTTAACAATTCCACGTTTGGAGTTGTGTGCAGCTCATTCACTATCAAAACTAGTGAAAAAAGTAATAAATGCAACAAAAATTAAATTCAGCAGAATTTTTTTGTGGTTCGATTCAATGATAGTAATAGACTGGTTGCACGGAAATCCAAAACGATATAAGACATTTATAGCAAATAAACTTTGTGCAATTGAAAAAATGGTGGGTAGAGAGAATTGGCATCATGTTCCAACGGAATATAATCCAGCCGACTGCGCTTCATGCGGCATTTTGCCATCAAAATTGATTGAGCATTTTATGTGGTGGAATGGTCCGTCTTTTTTACATGAAACCGAATATACAGTATTCGCTAATCATTTAAAAATTAAACCGATTCATGAAATTTATGCCTTCAATGCAAAAATCGAATTAAGTCAAGACATTCTTCCAAATGTTTCGTCGTTTTATAAATTAAAACGCATTATTGTTTATTGTTTACGTTTCGCAGAACGTTGCAATAGGAAAGCTGAATTAGCAAAAACAATTACATCAGACGAATTGAAAAAAGCTGAATACGTAATTGTTAAAGTTGTTCAGCGTGAAGCATTTTCAGAAGAAATCGAAGACTTGAAAAGGATCGGACAAGTCAAAAAATCAAGTAGCATTTTAAATTTAAGCCCATTTTTAGATAAACTTGGCATTCTTCGCGTTGGCGGAAGACTCCGAAATGCAGACTTGTCATTTGAACAAAAACATCAGGCTTTATTGCCAAAAAACAACGCAATAACAACACTTATTTTTCGCAATTTTCATATATTATGTATGCATGGCGGTCCAAAACTCACTGAATCAGTTCTTCGCCAGAGTTATTGGGTTGTCAATTCACAAAAACAAATCCAAAGTGTATTGCATAAGTGTGTCACATGTTTTAAACAAAAACAAAAAACTATGTCACAAATTATGGCTGATTTGCCATCAAATAGAGTAAATATCGTAGAAAAACCATTTACGAACGTTGCAGTTGATTTTACCGGTGCCATCAATTATAAATTTTCAAAGGGCAGAGGAGGTAAAATCGGGAAAGCTTACGTGTGTATATTCGTGTGTATGTCGACTAAAGCCATTCATATCGAATTAGTTTCAGATATGTCGGCAGTTGCATTTATAGCGGCTTTTCGACGATTAATTGCTCGCCGTGGCATGGTTAAAATTGTTTACAGTGACAATGGCACCAATTTTGTGCGTGCAAATAAAGATTTGAAAGATTTCGAACAAATTCAGAATGAAGATTTTGCCAATTCCATTATGAATGAGTGTTCAAAACATGATATTAAATGGAATTTTTCACCTGCAGGCTCGCCTCATTTCAATGGTTTGGCAGAGGCAGCAGTTAAATCTGTTAAAACACATTTAACAAAAACAATTGGTTTAACGGCATTAACGTTTGAAGAATTGGCCACGCTTCTGTATCAGATTGAGGCTTGCGTTAATTCAAGGCCACTTTGTGCCTTGACAAATGATCCGGATGATACGGAATGCCTCACACCTGGACATTTTTTGATGGGTAAACCATTATTGGCTCCTCCGGATGAATATCATCTCGAATCAAACACAAATTGGTTGTCACGATGGCAACTAGTGCAAAAATTAAGCCAAACTGTTTGAAAAATTTTTTAAAATGAATATCTAAACAGCTTACAAAAAAAGTCGAAATGGTTTCTTAAAGATAAAGAGCCAGAAGTAAATGAATTAGTTCTGGTAAAGGAAGAGAATTCACCTCCTTGTAAATGGCCACTAGCCAGAATAGTTGATGTTCATAAGGGTGATGATGGTCTCACTAGAGTAGTATCATTGAAGATGCGTGACAAGACATTTAAACGACCAATAACAAAGATATCACCGCTTCCAATTGAGAATAATTTTCAAGCTCAACAGGAGGTACGTTCGCATGTAGCCGAATTCTAAAAACACGTTCAATGTCATTCCAATAATAACTGTTTTGCTTGCAATTTTTTCTACTACGGTAAATACATTGCCCATAAGCAATCAAATTCCATTTACAGTTGAGAAATTTGACACTTCACCAAGTGTTTATTTTGAACAAATCATGACCACTCGTTTTTCGTATGCTAATTGGAATGCAATTGTCTACATAAATGTAGATAAATTCTTTCAGGAGGCGAAATTATTAAAACAAGATTTTGTTCGAATGAAAGAGTCATGTCAAGGAAAATAAACCAATTTGATTCATGCAAAACGATTTCTCAACTCATTGAAAACCGTTTCAATGATATTGATGAAAAGAATAGTCTTATCAGCAGCATGAGACATTACCGTTCTAAGCGTGCGGCTTTGGACATAATCGGTAATATTGCTGGTGATTTATTTGGAGTTTTAGACTCACGTTTTGCAAAAGAATATGTAATGAACATAAACAAACTCGCAGAGAATGATCAACATCTGCTTGATCTTTTAAAAAATCATACTTCTATCCTGGACGCGACTTGCAATATCATCAAAAAGGATGAAACCGAAATAGAATTGCAGGGGAAAAACATAAATTTGTTAGCTTCAAAGATAGATGAAATGGTGTATAAAGAGCAGGGTTCATTCAATTTTCAAACAATGACGTCGTATGTTTTACATTTGATTACGGATTACGAGCGACAACAGGATGCATTGTTGGAGGTATTAATCAGCGCTCGTAAAAACCATATCGATCCGAATTTGCTTTCCCCTTCCCAAGTGAAAAAACAATTGGGAGTAGTCATGGAGCACATTGGAGATGAATTATCAGCTCCAAATGAAATGGTTTGTTTTGCGCCCCGGAAATGGCTTAATAGCCAAATTTCAAATTGTATCTGGGATCTTTTGAATCACAGCCGCGAACCTAAGTGCAATGTGATTGAAGATTCAGCCATGGATTTCTGGTGGGAGTTAGATGAACCGAACAAATGGTTGTTCTTTATCTATTCGACCTCGGAAACTGTGACAGTTTGCAATGATAAATTATATCAGCAGACATTCGATGGTGCAGGTCTTTTGACTCTGAACAAAATTTGTACATTGAGGTCAGAAATTACGGAGATTTTCGCGCAATCTGATATCGACAAAACATCAAACGAATTTGTGGTTCCCAGATTTTCAGTGAGTTCGACGTTTTTTGCTTCAAACTTTAAGAAATTGACGGTAAACACTGAATTCTTGCGATCAAATATGTCAAAGCTTGAATCAGATATCGATAATGTAAGGAAACACTCGAACAATAACTCTATCAATGTGCATGATTTGCATCATTATGCCATCTCATACACAACGTAGATGTTGATGATCATTTTTGCAATGTTTTGTTATTACTTTAAGTCAAGTAACAAAAAAAGGCAGATACCGAAATCAATTTCTATGCCAAATCTCACCAATGCACGAAATCCGATCTCGGTTTCTCTGCCAAACATTTCCCGCTCGGAGAATGTTGACTAATCAATTTAAACTAAATTGCTTAGTCAACAATTCAACGATTAGCCTAATTTACTTCTTAAGAAACGAACTTACTTTGGGCTAATTTCAATTGTTTATATTTATATTTTTATTTTTAATTTCTATGAACTGTGTTAGCAATTAAGTAAACACGAATTGTAATAATTGATAAAGCTAAGACAATAAAATCAGTTGTAATTAGACAGCCGAACAGAGAGGTTTTAGTTAATACATCAACAATCAGATTTCCGACGAGCCTCGTATACCGAAGATACTGAGTTTGAACCAATTACTATCAGCGATATGGATGCGAAAACTTCAGATGATGATTCAGATATTGAAATGACTACGGATGATGTATCTCGAGCGAATTTTCAAAAAAGGCAGCGCAATGATAGTGATCCTGAAATTTCATCTATTTTGAAGAAAAAACTGCCAAATGATGAAATAACATCTGAGGATGAAAAAGATATTGAGGCAGCAAAAAAAAAAGAGCGAAAATTGGATGAGCAAGAAGCGACAAGATGTACTCGCGACTACAGTAAATACAGAGCCGCAAGAAAGAAAGATATAATGACTGAACCTATGCGCGAATCCGACGATAAACCAATCACAAGAGGTCGATCAGCATTTCAAAAACGAGTCGAAAGAAGAGCCAAGAGTATCGGTGAAATGGCATCACGTGCTGCTGGTAACTCTAACCATGCTCAAGAAATAAACTCACTAATTTCCGAACCTAGAGAAGCAAACATCATTGAATGAACAAAAACAATAAATGAAGGGTTGAGAGTAAAATTGTCCAAAGTAATCTCACCTCCTTTTCTCGCTGATGGAAATGTTTATGAACAAGAGCAGGAGGTGAGATCACTTTGGTCACTTTCACTCTCAACCCTTCAAATGTGCAATCACTTTAATCTTTGTTTGTTACATATTATTTTTTCAACTTTTTGCCGCTGCTTTTGATCTTACACAAATTCCTATTTTATGACGAGGCTGCCTACGGCATAAAAAATGTCTGAAAGTGCATGGAATGAAATAGGAAAGCATGTTTACATGTTGATTTTACATTTCACCACAACAAAATGCTAAGGGGTGGAGATATTATCTTGGAATATAAGTTTGGAGTGAGAGAGATGGAATGCTTAATTTGAACGAAAAATTTGTGCTATAAATAACTGCCGATCTTCTCCAGAACTCAGTTTTAAACTTAACTTTGTTGAAATTAGTCATCGCTACAATGATCCGAATCATCCTAGATCAACTGCTCGAAATATCCTTATTTTGCGCAGCATTTTCATCAACAAGAATGTGTTTGATCCGAATGTCCAACCATCGACTTCGGAAAATGTGCGTGAGCATCGAGCGAATATACCGCCATCGACATCGGAAAATGTACGTTAAATCGTAAAAAAATAGTAATTTTTGTATCACTAGATATAAAAAGCGCGTTTCCCTCAGTTCCACATGATGCACTTTTGAAAGTTTGTGAATCGTACGGTTTTTCTCACAGCACTCTCGCATTAATCAAATCAATTTATAGTATAATTAGTCAAAAAGTTAAAGTCGGTGACCAAGAGTCTGTTTTTGTTCCAATTAATAATGGAGTTCTTCAATCGCGTTAATTGATCCAATCATGGACTATGATGATGTCATAACGTATGGCTGGGGTGCTCATAGCACTCAAAACCAAGTCCATCGTGATCTTGTAGCTGATAATGACAAAATCAGATACATTTTCGGATTGAAGCGTAATGACCATGTCACTGAATACCGGCAGCGTCTAAATGAATTGACTCCAGAGAGCAGAGCAAAGTTGCACTCAGCAGTCTTGATATTTAAACAGCTGTCAAAGCAGTCTCCTGTATACTTGAATCACATGTTTGTTCGGAACGGTGAAACATCGCGATACCCTGGTAACCTTCGCGTTAATTTTAATCCACGTACCGCCTTTGACGATCGTGCCTTTAGTTACTCCGCAATTAAATTCTGGAATAGCATACCGGTTGAAATTAGAAAATCTGAATCGTTGACTTTGTTTAAATTAAATCTTAAGCATTATTTACGCGCCGAACAATAAATGTTCTATTAAATTTATTTGATCGTGAATACTCGGAGCAATGTGATTATATTTTCTCAACCAATTAGATTAAAATTTTCATCATTAACATCATCATCATTCATCATCATCATCATTCATATGCTTTTTCTTATGTTTTTGTTTTCGCTTTCTCATAATAATGTTAACGTAAATTTCACTTCAAAAATCTATTGTATTTCCTCTGTCTCTCCAGAGACAGGCCGGTTTTGCCATGGTTTTCCGGACCCAATTTGATAGAAGAGCTTCTCTCTAATATCACCCCACCCCCTGACTGTATTCTTTTTTTCAAGACGTACCATGGGCGGAATTTATGTCGTATTGGGTCTCTGACCAGCATGTTCACAGTTCGCTGTGAACACATGTTGACATAAATTTAGGCTTCGTAATAAATAAATAAATAAATAAATACGCGAGCATCGACCGAATGTTCAACCATTGACAAGGGAAAATTTACGCGAGCATCGAAATCATCCACATCGACGACGATCGCACAATCAGTCACCATCACCATCACCATCTACTTCAAGTTTAAATTCGACTGCAACAACGATTTCATTTTCGGTGTTTATTCAGGCAATGTTGGAAATGCAGAATAGATTGGATACACCATCACCAGCATCGTCTACATCAACCGGACATCTGGCTTCGATGTAAATGACGGCCCGGAATACTACGACCACCGATACCATCCAATCCCTGAAAACGACATTGTGAATTTAATTAGTGAAAGTGACGTCGATGTTTCAAGTGAAATGAATTATGGAAGTGATGCACAAGCTTTGGATGATGTTGCCATGGACCTTACAGTGAATGAACGTGGAATAAGTGGTGAAAGTGTGAGTGAACGTGAACAAAGTGCTGAGAGTCCGGAAGATGGTGATGATGATGGCGTGCTATTGATTGATGTCGCGGTTGCTGATCAGAATCCGGAAGATGACGACGATGTGCAAATTATTGATGTCGAAGTTGCAGCTGAGGAACCAGAAAATGATGACGATGACGTGCAATTTGTCGATGTGGAAGTTGTAGCACCACCAGAACCAGCACCGGAACCAGCTGAAGTACCTGAAGTAAATGTTAATGCGGTAGCTGAAGTCGACAACAATGGTCGTCATCCACAAGGTGAGCAGCAATTGGAAGTGAATTTGGCTGAGCGTCCGATCTGCGCAATTTGCCATGATGATCTTCTATCAAATGATCCGCGAATTTTACATTGCCGGCATGTTTTTTGTTCAGAATGTGTAAAACATGTTTTAAACGGCGGACAATACGCTAAATGCCCAATATGCCGTTATCCATTTACAAGAAATCGATGCTATCCGCTATATTTCTCTTAAGGCAATATAGTTGAATTTATTATATTATATTTTCATTGGCCTTTGTAATGATTTCGTGATGCTTAAGGCTTTGCTAATGAATAAGGTATTGTCTACAGTTGACAGATGACATTTCTCAAAATGGGAGAAATGTCATGCGGCAACTGGATGTAGCATTCATTCTCGTGTGTTAAGAAAAGGCGAAAACATGTGTTCTGCATTCTTAAAAATTTAATAAAGGACTAGATTTAATATATTCCTACAATCTGGATGAGGGATTATTGGATGATTTCGCAACGATATCATCTGCAACGACAATTTAGTGATCTATCGAAAATTCAGTGATAATTGTTGACGAAAGAAAGTGAAGAATATCCAATAGAACAGTGCACGTACATTTTGTGTAATGGCGTCATCAAATTTAAGAAGATCAGACATTGTGAAATTGTTGACGGAAGCCGGGGTAGCATTTGATCCGGAGGCAACAATAGTGCAGCTACGCCCGTTATATAATGAAACAGTGGAAAAATTGACACAAAGTGTAGGTGAAAGTGAAAATTTGGGTGCAACATCATTGGCAGCCCAACAACAGCAGCAGCAAATAACGGGAAATACAGATGAAAAAGTGCTGAGTAATGAAAGTGAGAATCGGTTGATGTTGAACCAGATGCAAAACCAGATGCCAAACCAGATGCAAAACCAGACGCTAAATCAGATGCAACATCAGCAAATAACGGTAAATACAGACGAAAATTTATTGAACGTAGAAGAACAATAAATCGATAGACAGATTGCCGTGATGATGAAGAAACGTGAACTGATGGCTTTGCAGCGTGAATTACAGTTATTGGAATACAGACGCTTTGATTTTTCGGCATTTGAATCGATGGTGAACATTTTTACGGGCGATGATACATACGATGTGGACAAATGATTCGATGATTTGAATGACGCATTTGCGGTATTTAGTTGCAGTGAACGGGACAAATTGGTGGCAGCTCGTCGATTAATCAATGGAACGGCAAAAGTGTTTTTACGAACGATCCGAGTAAGCACATACGATGAATTGAAGGAAGAATTGATCACGGAATTCAGACAGACATACAGTGCACATGAAATATATCAACAGCTGAAAGCGCGCACATTATTGCCAAATGAATCGATCAAATATTATGTATCGATAATGGTTGAAATTTCAAGTCATGCAAAGGTGCCAGAAAGCGATTTGTTTGATATTATCGTAGACGGCTTACAGGACAGATCAGCGTATGCAGTGATGCTTTATGGGGCAAACACAATTGCTGAACTGAAAGAAAAATTGAAACGCTATGAAAAAGTGCGTCGTACCCCAGTGCAAACAGCCATCAATATGGGCGCATCAACATCAAAAAGTGGTACATCAAAGCAAGCGAATTGTAATATGCCAGTTGTCAAAACGGTAGCTACAGCTGCGAACACAAGTATCAGTACAACATCTGGTGGGAAACCAGGATTCAGTTCGGGTGCAAATGCGACGGATTTGTCAACGATTCGTTGTTTTAATTGCTTCAAATATGGGCATTATCAAAGCTCGTGTCCAGCACCAAAACGACCACCAAACTCGTGTTTCATTTGCTCAGAAGTCGGTCATAATCGAAACCAGTGCCCAAGACGTGTCCAGATGCCAACACAGATGCCGACACAGATGCCGACTCAGATGCCAACACAGATGTCAGTAGCAGCAGTGGAAGAGTCAGAGGATTGGGACGATGATTCAGAAACAGAAGTTCGACGCTTAGCTAGACAGTTGGCCTCAAAAAATCTTGTAAGTGTTGCATTTTTTAATCAGAATAAGTGCACGGTTTCGACGCTGATTAATGTTTTATTTGATAACGGTAGCCCCACTAGTTTTATAAGACGATCGATGGTGCCATTTGAAGTGAAGGGCGAACCAATAAAGACGAATTTCCGTGGCATGGGAAATGGTTATTTAAGTACGTATGGTTTTGTAAAATGTAAAGTCTTGTTTAAAAATCAGAGCTTTATCCATAATTTTATCATTCATGAAAATTAAACTTTGCCAAATATTAGATCATCGCTATACTACTAATGAATTAATAAAATTAAATGAAAATAAAGGGGAGAGCATCCCAAGCGATACGGTAATCAGTGCACTTAAGTTGTTTAATTTGTTTAAGGGTCCATGTGAACAGATTTTACAGATCTCCACCACAGATGAAAATGCGCAAATGCCTAGTTTTAAGTTAAGTACAGATGATTTGGGGAAATGTATAAAATTGAAAGAAGTAAAGGATTTAGAGGATGTTGGGGAAGTAATTGTGTTAGTTGGTGCGATTGAGACTGAAGAGTGCGAAAGAGGGTTTGACATTGATAAATACTTGAGCGATGCAGATGTCCTTCATTCTTATGGAGAAAAACGGGAAGTTCAAGTAACATTGGACGACTTATTGCATAGGGGTATAATTCGACCGAGTGATTCACCGTATGCTTCTCCAATTGTATTAGTGCGGAAAAATAATGGAGAGTTGAGAATGTGTGTCGACTATAGAGCATTAAATAAAATAACGGTGAAGGATCGTTTTCCTTTGCCAGTGATCGAGGATTGTTTAGAATATTTGGGAAATAAAAAATATTTCACAACGTTAGATTTGAAAAGTGGTTTTCACCAGGTGCCGATGCATAGGGATTCGATACCATTGACGGCGTTTATAACACCTATGGGACAATTTGAATACAATTATGTGCCTTTCGGTTTAACTAACGCGCCACATAAATTCCAGCGAATAATAAATACTGTTTTGAAAGATTGGATTCAAAGGGGATTGATTGTGGTGTTTTTAGATGACATTATAATTGCTACAGAAACTTTGGGGGAACATAAGAACATTTTGGGGAAAGAATTGAGGGCATTGGCAGAGACTGGCTTGATTTTGAACTTTGAAAAATGTAAATTCGCATATGGGGAAATAAGATGTCTAGGATATGTGGTAAATGAGAAAGGAATAAGACCGAACGAAGATCATTTACGAGCCATTAAGGAATTCCCAGTGCCTAAGAATGTTAGACAGGTCCAATGTTGCGTGGGATTATTTTCCTATTTTCGACGCTTTGTGCCAAAATTTTTCACGGATTGCACGACCTTTATCTAATTTGACTAGGAAAAATGCGGTGTTTATATGGTCAGATGAATGCATGGGGGCATTATTATATTTAAAAAACAGTTTAACAAAGGCTCCAATTTTGAGTATTTATGATCCTAAACGGGAAACGGAGCTACATACGGATGCAAGTTCGAAGGGATTTGGGGCAGTGATAATGCAGAAACAAAATGACGGTCGATTTCATCCGGTGGCATATTTCTCAAAATGCACTTCACCAGCAGAATCTAGATATCACAGTTTTGAATTGGAAACTCTGGCTATTGTGTATGCATTGAAGCGATTTAGAATGTTTTTGGAGGGAATAGAATTTATTATTGTGACAGATTGTAGCTCGTTGACTTTGACACTGAATAAAAAGCTAATTAATCCAAGAATTGCGCGATGGGCATTGGAATTTGAAAATTTTAATTACAAGATAAGACACAGAAGGGGTGACCAGATGGCTCATGTCGATGCACTAAGTCGCGTATTGCCAGTTGGTGTAGTGGACGGCAGTGATGTCGACTTGAATATTCAAATCTCTCAGTCAAGAGATGTGGATATAGGGGAATTAAGGGCTAAGTTAAAAAAACAGGATGTGAATGGTTTTGTACTGGAAAATGGATTGGTATTTCGAGTAAATGACAGACAGATAAGACAGTTGTATGTGCCGGCTGAGTGGGAAAATAACATAATGCGGTTAATACATGAAAAATATGGCCATGTGGGAGTTGAAAAATGTGCAATGCAAATCCAGAAAAATTATTGGTTCCCACATATGCGGGAAAAACTGAATAAATTCATTAGAAATTGTTTGAAATGTATTTATTATTCATCAGCAGAGAGGATAAATCTAGGCTTTGCCTAGAGCCTAGGTTTTCGCCTATTTCGGTCATATCGAGCCTAAAAAGCATATTTTAACAAATCTAGCCTAAAAGCCAGCTCTGGTAATTCAACGGAATTTTTCTTTTGAAAAATGCATAAAATGTAGTGTTTTTCTAAGCAAAACAACACGATCATTTCGTTTTCGAGTCTTAAATATTCGTCCACAGCTGAATAATATACACAAAAAATGTCGTAGTCGTTTAGACTACCGCTGTTGTGGTAAATTTCAAAGAATAAAATCTCGAAGAAAATTGAATCTAGTCTAAAATTGATTACAAGATAATAAAGGGTGATTTTTTAGCGACTTTCTTTTTGGCAGCACTGTTTTTCACAGATCACGCGTGATTCGTGTCTTGTGTCATTGTCAATCTTGTTCATTTTGGTCTATAATTTAACCATGAATCGACTTACAAACGAACAGCGCTTGCAAATTATTGAATTTTATTATCAAAATTCATGTTCGGTTAAGAGAGTGTATCGTGCGCTTCTTCCATTTTATGGTTAGTTTGGTCGACCTTCTGAGGCGGCTATTCGCAATCTTGTGAATAAGTTTCGAACCCAATTTACTTTATTGGACCTTAAGCCACCAACACGCATTCGTAGAGTGCGTACAGAGGAGAATATTGCAGCTGTATCAGCCAGTATTGCTGATGACCGTGAATTATCGAATCGGCGCCGTACTACGTGGAAAATTTTACGGAAGGATTTGGGTGTAAAACCTTTCAAAATACATCTGGTCCAAGAATTGAAGCCGAACGACCTACCACAACGGCGAAATTTTGGTGAATGGGCTCTCGAAAAGTTGGATGAAGATCCAACTTTTTATCGAAAAATTGTGTTCAGTGACAAGGCTCATTTCGGGTTGAATGGGTACGTCAATAAGCAAAATTGCCGTATTTGGAGTGAAGACCAGCCAGAAGCATTGCAAGAACTACCGATGCATCCCGAAAAAGTAACCGTTTGGTGTGGATTGTGGGCCGGTGGCATTATCGGACCGTACTTCTTCAAAAGCGATGATGGCCGCAACGTTACCGTGAATGGTGAGCGCTAGTGCGATGATTCGAAACTTTTTCTTGCCCAAAATGGAAGAATTGGACATGCCTGACATGTGGTTTCAACAAGATGGTGCCACATGCCACACGGCACGCGAAACAATGGCCCAATTAAGAGCCGCCTTCGGTGAACAGTTTATTTCACGTTTGGGGCCCGTCAGTTGGCCGCCGAGATCTTGTGATTTGACACCGTTAGACTATTTTTTGTGAGGCTACACGAAGGCTCATGTTTATAGCGACAAGCCCGCTACGATTGACGCTCTCGAGCACAATATTCATGAATTTATTCGTGAGATACCGGCCGATATGTTGGAGAGAGTGTGCCAAAATTGGACCCAACGGATGAGCCATTTACGGCGCAGTCGCGGCCAACATCTACATGAAATAATCATTCGGTATATTTATGGTTCTTTTAATGTTGCATATTATTTGTGATACACAAAACCGTACAAACTACGATGCTGATTATTGAAGGCGAATATTATTCTAATGAAAAAAAATGACAACCGATTCTGAGGGGCGATTTGTTGCCAATTTTATTTTCGGAAGATTGGATGATGCGGACGACAACCCAGAGCGAGACTTCCGAAACCATCCTCAACACTTTCATATCAGACACTTCCAAATCATGAATTAAATTCTCAGAATCAACCCAGCTCTCGCTACCATAAAGAATAGTTGGTCTGAAGATTGACCCGTGAATCAACAATTTTGTTTCTGTACTCAATTCACGTTTATTGCAAACGTGTGATCTAAGCTGCGCTACTACTTTATTTCCATTAACCCTACGCTGTTCGAACTCTTCATTAAACTTGCCATCTTCCGAAAAGATGCAACCCAAATATTTGAATTGGGAAACTTGTTCCAACAAGTTGCCATTCAATGTGCAATGAATTGGCTTTCGAGTTTTGCCCACATGCATAACTTGAGTTTTGTTGCCGCTAATGGTCATACCGAAGTTCGTACAAGCCTCTTCCAAATCTTTGATACTATTTTGCTGCTCCCCTTCAGAATTGCCAAACAGTACCAGATCATCTGCGTAAGCGAGTGCAGAGATAAGATTGCCAGAAAGCTACTCTACCTCTTAAATTGGCTGATTTGATCAGCTTGTCCATATAAATAATGACTAAACGAGATGAAATTGTACAACCCTGTCGCAGACCATTACGTACTTCAAACCATTCACTCAAATTTCCATTCACTCTAACTGCTACTTTACTGATTGCTTACAAAACTTTGAATCGCGTTGAGAAGATAACCATTCGCACTATATTCGGCCAAGACTGACCACAACTTATATCTGGGCATGATTTCGTCGTATGCTTTCTGCAAATCCACGAAATAGAAGTACAGCTCCCTATTTCTTTCAAGGAATTTCTCCATTAATTGTCTCATGCAAAAAATTTGATCTTGACAGCCGCGCATTGGGAAAACCCTTTTAACAAATATTTTAATATTTGAATACTAACAAATACTATGTGAAACATGTAGTTCATCTGTAATAGTGAATTTTTCACCAAATCGTTGATATCTTTCAAATATAAAAGCAATAAGTGATGTTTTCATCGAGCCTAAATCTGAGCCTATTTTGCCCTTTTTCCGAGCCTATTTAGGCGCCTAAATCGCATTTTTTTGAGCCTAGATTTATCCTCTCTGTTCATCAGCAACATGTTCAAATGAATGAAATTTGTACAGCATTGAGAAAGTGCCAGAGCCCTTTCATACATTGCATATTGATCATTTCGGTCCTTTGCCCTCTTTGAAATCAAAGAGAACGAAAGAATCTTGGTGTGCATTGAAGAAATATTTTGAAGCGTACAGTAGACCAGTGAGAATTTATAGTGATAAGGGAACGTGCTTTACATCAGCGGAATTTAAAAGAAATCTGAAGGAATGCAAAATAGAACATGTTGAGGCATCGGTGGCTTCTCCACAGTCGAATGGTCAAGTAGAACGGGTTAATAGAGTGCTTAAATCTATGACGGCTAAATTAACAGAATCAATTGAGCATAGTGACTAGGTAAAGCAATTGTCCAATGTAGAATTGTCAATGAATAGCACGGTACATTGTAGCACAAAACAGACGCCCAGTATAATGCTATTTGGAGTGGAACAAAGGGGGGAGATGATTGATGAAATAACCGAATATCTGCAAAATCGTTATAAAGAAAGGATGGGAGATTTGAGGGATATTCGATCCCAGGCTCAAAGAGCTATACAGAAGTCTCAATCGTACAACCAAAAATACTTTGTAGAACATCATAGGCCAGCTAAAGTTTTTCAAAAGGGTGACTTGGTCGTAATTAAACATGTGGATACCATAGCTGGAAAAAATAAAAAATTTAATATTAAGTACAGAGGTCCCTATGTTGTTCATAAATGTATAGGAAATGATCGTTATCACATAACAGATGTTGAAAATTGTCAGTTAAATCAGATGCCGTATAATAATATAATTGACTCAAGTAGAATGCGTTTGTGGTTGGAAAATTCTCAGGAGACAAGTAGCATGGACAATGAATGCAACACAGAAGAAGAATTAGTTGATAAGAACAATGATGATGTATATACTGACTACGAATTTTTAGAGGAGAACGATTAAGTAGTATTAGTAGAAAAGTTATTTGATAATGTCTTGCACTGTATAAAGCACAATCGAGGAAGATTGTATTGCTAGATTGGCCGAACTGTAATGATTTTGTGATGCTTAAGGCTTTGCTAATGAATAAGGTATTGTCTACAATTGACAGATGACATTTCTCAAAATAGGAGAAATGTCATGAGGCAACTGGATGTAGCATTCATTCTCGTGTGTTAAGAAAAGGCGAAAACATGTGTTCTGCATTCTTAAAAAATTAATAAAGAACTTGATTTAATAAATTTATAAGTATTTCAATTATAATAGGTCTACCGGTTGAAAATGTCGGTTTGTTTCCGATTGTTTCATACAAATTTAATATTCATTGTTGGCCGCAACTTTTTCTCATCTTTGTGGCAAGAGGCGGATGCTACGTCTAAAAAAATCGATCGGTATAGCGGCTATCCACAATTCGATCCAGTTTTTGACATCATCATTATTGAAGAAGTGCTGGTGAGCCAGGCCATGCATCAATCGGAAGAGGTGATAATTGGAAGAAGCAACGTCTGGGCTATACGGCGGGTGGGGTAGGACATTCCATTTGAGCATACTAAAACTTCCCGCAAATGTTGTTTTGATGGCACGAATGTAGACATTTTACGGCTTCACAAAAAAAAATTATTTTCACTAATGACCAATAACCTAGACTGAAATAATTAGACAATGACATGAAGTTTCTGATGTGACAGCTGTCATAGCCAAAATTCACCTCAGAGTAATACATATGAAGTTGTCTGCAATAACGACATTTTCAACCGGTATACCTATTATATTTTTTCCAATTATTTTTAATTTCATTCTTACTACTTTAAATTGTATTCATATAAAATATTTTAAAGCTTCCATAAATGAATGTTAAATAGCAAATCACATGTATTTTTTTCAAGTAGATTTTGATATTTTCAGCTGTGATGCCAAATATGCGGTAGTTGGCATTTTATCTATGTAAAGCATATTATTGTAAACATATGGTGACATATATACCACAGCATAAATATACCGCCTAAATAAAGATATTGGTCATTCCCTATTGATCGCTTGAACCAACCTCATGTGTTTCATTTCTCCGACTGTTTGTTAAATTGAGTGTTCGTTATACGCATTACATGGCGAGTCCGGCAACTTGTCGTAAATCTTGTGGTAAAGTGCAAAAATAAAAGTGAAATTCTTAAAAAATTAGCTATAATGGGAGGCGGTGATTCTGAACGAGTGGAAAACAAGCCTGTGGACTCAACGGAAAATGTTAACAACAATTTTCTGATGAATGAACCGTAAAATGTAACAAGCAACGAAATAATAATTTTACTATCAATGCTAGTGATCCTAAAAGCATTGAGTATCTCATTCTATGTGTACGTGTTGTAAATGGAGTGTTATTGAATCGCTTGGCTGTTGCAAATCTAGTAAGGATGATAGTAATGATTCTGAAATCCTAGACAACTTCAATCTGGATGACATCAAAGATTTTTTCGCTTCAATTCATACCTCTGACGGGGCAGATCTGGGCAATTTATCTCTTCCAACCAATATCAATTCCACTTTTTCGTTTAACGAAATAACCATTGAGCAATTTAATTTTGCCTTTGCGCAAATCAAGAGAAATGCTGTCGGTGCCGACGGTATTCCACTTAAATTTCTTAAATTGATCATTCACTCAATCGCTCATCATATTGTTTTCGACTACGTTTGCAGCTCATCATACGGTCGGCCCAATTTTTGATGACCCTGTCCAATATCTGCGGCGTTATCCCAGCAATGGCGTCTCTAATATTGGCCTCAAGAGCTTCTAAAATGGCTGGCTTTTTGGTATAGACCAACGACTTGAGGTACCCCCAAAGAAAGAAGTCGAGAGGAGTCAAATTGCATGATCGCGGCGGCCAATTGACAAAATTGGGGAGATAGTCTCTTTACGCGAGATAGTCCACTCACCGAATTTCTCTTCCAGCAAATTCATTGTTTCGTTGCTTGTGTGGCACGTAGCGCCATCTTGTTGGAACCACATCTCGCTGATATCGACGTTGTCAAGTTCTGGCCACAGAAAATCGGTTAACATCGTTCGGTATCGCTCTCCATTTACGGTTACGCTGGCTCCTTCCTCATTTCGAAAGAAATAGGGCCCGATGATGGCACCATGCCATAAACCGCACAAAACTGTCAATCTTTGTGAGTGCATTTGTTTCTCTTCGAATATTTCTGGCTGATGGTTGCTCCAGTAACGGCAATTTTGCTTGTTTACATACCCACTTAGCCAGAAATGTGCCTCATCGAAGAAGATGATGGTTTGGACGTAAAACACGGACAACTGAGCTGGAATTTCCGTAGTATTTTTTAATAATTTCCAAACGATCAGGAAGCGTGAAACGATGCATGGTGAAATATTATATACTGAATATTTTGATAGCATGAAGTAAATAATTTATTTGACAGGAGCTGAGTAATCCCTATTGAAAAATGTATCATCCCTATTGGGTCACCCTTTAGAAGCGGAATACGATAAGTACAATTCGTTTTTTTTTTTTTTTTTTTTTTTTTTCTCACATGTGAGGGAATATAGATTCGTAACAAAAATAATGTAGGTCAAAATCGTATAGGTCAAGAAATATAAGAAACTATTTATGCCCATTATTATATTCAGCACATACTTGACACAGAAATAAAGAAACGTAATACACGGAAACACAATACGCGAAAGTAACTCAAAAGAAATTACCATATTCATCGCAAATATAGTCGATCGGAAACAATATAACGGTTACAAAATCATTCGCTCTGATCGCAAATCGAAGTCTGGTGATCGATATAAGGGTGGTGGAGTTGCGATTTATGTTTTGAAGAATCTCAAAACGAAAATGATTTTAAATTCGTCTAGGGATAATGCTCAAATCGAAAATGTTGAATTCCTTTTTGTTGAAATTTTTACTCGTAATTCTTAAATTGTTTTTGGTGTTGTTTACCGTGCACCGCGATGCAATGCCGAAAACACGCGCAAACTCTTTGAATTGATTGACGCAACTTTTCACACGAACAAAACGTGATCATCTGTGGCGATTTCAATAATAATTTTATAAATAAATTGAATCTAGCTCCAGTTCTAAATACAAACTTCGCGTTAAATTTTGATTTATTTGCCCTACGCATTGCTGGCCAGGAAAAATGCCTGTCTAAGATTGATTTAATTTTCACGAATAACCTCGCGCGCGTCAAATTTTTCGGGCATTTTCCATCGGGAATCTCATTTCATGATCTGCTATTGTGCTCATACAATATCAGGACTGATAAAATCGATAAAAATATTATCATCAGTGGTCGTAATTACAAAGATCTCAATGCAAACGAGTTGGATGGTGGCAATGAGACCTTGGATTGGAATCCTGAGCGTCATCAAAATGTTGATGATATAGTCTCAGCATTGAATGATAATATTCTAAATCCACTTGATCGCTTCGCCCCTATCAAATCGCGTCGCGTTCGACATGCTCCCAAGCACTGGTTTAATAATGACATTAAACAGGCCTTGGATGAAAGAAAAGCTGCTTATGTGAGTTGCAAAAAAAGCAACTCCCATGATGTAGCTACTCATCAACAGTTACTTGACATTCATAAGGAAAAATCCAGGAGGGTCAAGTCGCTGATTAACATTAGCAAAAAGAAGTCAACGGTCGAGAGTTTCATTAACGCCGACTCTGTTCGTTCGAAATGGAGTGTTATTGAATCGCTTGGCTGTTGCAAATCTAGTAAGGATGATAGTAATGATTCTGAAATCCTAGAAAACTTCAATCTGGATGACATCAAAGATTTTTTCGCTTCAATTCACGCCTCTGACGGGGCAGATCTGGGCAATTTATCTTTTCCAACCAATATCAATTCCACTTTTTCGTTTAACGAAATAACCATTGAGCAATTTAATTTTGCCTTTGCGCAAATCAAGAGCAATGCTGTCGGTGCCGACGGTATTCCACTTAAATTTCTTAAATTGATCATTCCCTCAATCGCTCATCATATTGTTTTCGTTTTCAATTTTTGCATTTCAAATAACGTTTATCCAGCTGATTGGAATAAAATCATAATTAAACCTCTCAATAAAGTCCCAATTCCCCAGCTCATTTCTGAATACCGACCAATCAGCATTATCTCAGTCATCCCTAAGATTTTCGCTATTCTCTTGAATAGTCAGATCACTGGCTATCTGGAATCAAATGCTATTCTTCACGAACGGCAATCTGGTTTCCGAAGAAATCATAGTTGTACCACCTCACTTTTGAACATATCAGAGAGTATCAGATCTTCGTTAAATCGTAAGAAATTAGTAATTTTTGTATCACTAGATAGAAAAAGCGCGTTTCCCTCAGTTCCACATGATGCACTTTTGAAAGTTTGTGAATCGTATGGTTTTTCTAACAGCACTCTCGCATTAGTCAAATCAATTTATAGTAATTCGTTTCGTTTAAAATCGAAGTGAATGAAGCCGATTTTGATGTTTTGTCTGCTCCGGATGCCTGGCCAGAGAATGTTTTCGTCCGAGAGTTTCTGCAAAACAAAAATTTAGGTGATTTTTTTCCGAACTTGAATTCGAACAACAGACGCAACTCAACCTCAACGGATTTAATGGAAACAAACGAATCACAATTACCGGCCAGCACCGCAATGACCTCGTCGCAATCACAATCGAACAAAACACCGAACAAAACGCCCAACAAAACACCGATAGAAACACCGACAATTTCACCGATAAATCGCATCATTATCTAAGTGATCATTCGTCTGCAGTCAATTCGAATGAAACAAATCTGAATGCGCATATACAAAATACTTCGCCTACCAATTTTCCAGGCCACATTAATATTAATCATCTGGACTTATTGGAAATCAATATCTACTCCTCGAATATGCGTGGTATGAGAACGAAATCAAAGGAAGTGTATCGCAACTCATCTTTGTCAGAATATGATATCTTCACATTGACTGAAACCTGGTTAACTGATGGAATCGCTTCATCAGAATATTTTGATACATCATTTAACGTTTTTCGTAAAGATAGGGATCAAACTGATTCAATTTTTGAACGTGGAGGAGGAGTTCTGGTAGCTGTCCGATCTAATTTCATCTGTTTAGAAATATCTATTTTCAACACATCATCGATTGAATGCATTTTTGTTAAATTAACGTTGAATAAGCATACAAATGTATTTATTTTTAATTCGTATATTCCACCAATGTCGTCAAAAGAAACTTATCAATCTCATCTTAATGCCATAAAATCAATACATTCATCATGCCGTCCATCGGATATTTTTATATTGACTGGTGATTTCAATATGCCAAATGTGTCGTGGATCGCGGATGATGATTCTAATATTCTCCTGCCAGAGCAAATAGAACCTTCACATGCAGCTGAATTTATTGGTACAATAAGTGAGCTTGGATTGTTTCAAGTCAATAATATTCGTAATTCAATGGGTAGACTATTGGATCTTGTATTTACGAACGACCACGAAAATCTAACAATTTTTAGACCGCCTCCGTTAGTCAAATTAGAGGATCTGAATCCACCGATTTTGCTCACATTTGAATGGCATTTCAATGTTGCTTCATCTGAGCCAAATACCGACACATTTAACTATAAAAGAGGAGACTATTTTGGCTTGAATCAGTATTTGTCATCTTTATGCTTGGAAAATCAACTTATTAGTCGTCATCTATCTCTGGACGATAAGGTGACTGTGCTTGTTAATTCATTAACGACAGCAATAGAGCGGTTTATACCAAAGAATACCATTAAACGTAATGTAAAGTGTCCATGGAGCAATGCTCAACTACGCAACCTAAAAATCAAGAGAAATAAGGAATGGAAGAATTTCAAAATCTCGGGTGACAGACGTTCGTTTGATGCAGCATTCGCTGCGTTTGATTCATTGAATACAAAACTCTACGATGACTACATCAATAATATGGCTTCTACTGTTCGATCAGACTCAAAATCATTCTGGTGTATTATTAATTCCAGGAGGAAAACTGATAATATACCGAAAATTCTTCATTATGGTGATACATCAACGACTAATATTCAAGTTCAAGCTGATCTTTTTGCAAAATTTTTCAACAAAAATTTTGAATTTAATAGGAATGGCTTACAACCCAATCGAGTTACCACCATTGGAGGAACTAATGATTTATTCCTGTTGGAAGAAGCATTTGTATTCGACGAGCTTATGAAAATTGATATATCGAAAGGAACGGGACCTGATAGTTTTCATCCATTATTGCTGAAAAACTGTGCAGCCTTTTTGTGCACTCCACTTCACATCATATTCAACGAATCACTAACTCTCGGATTGTTTCCTTCTCAGTGGAAGAGTTATAGCGTGAATCCAATCTTTAAAAAGGGATCTAGATCAAATGTTGAAAACTATCGCTGTATAGCTAAACTACCAACTATAGCTAAATTCTTTGAGAAACTCGTGAATATTAAACTGACTGATATGGTTGCAAATAGAATATCACCGAAACAACATGGATTCTATAAAAGGCGTTCAACAGTGACCAATCTTATGGATTTTACTCACTTTGTGTTTAAAAATCGACGACAAGTAGATGTGCTGTACACAGATTTTGCAAAGGCCTTTGATAAAGTCAATCATGATATATTGATTTCAAAGTTAAACAGATATAATATACCTAGTAACCTCATCTATTGGATCAAATCATATCTTCGCGACCGTCGTCAATTTGTATACTACAATGGTAGAAGTTCCGGGGAATTCATAGTAAACTCGGGTGTGCCTCAGGGAAGTCACTTGGGACCTACACTTTTTTTACTATTTATCAACGACATAGTTGAGGAATTGGGTATTGATGTGTTTATATCTTTGTTTGCTGATGATCTTAAAATTGCAGCTGCAATCAATTCCGCTATGGACACATTGAAGCTTCAACGTGCTATCGATAAATTGAGGCAATGGTGTATCGCAAACGATTTACACCTAAACTTAAACAAGTGTTCAGTGATGTCAATTACCAACAAACAACAATCGAACATCTTTATTGGAAATTACCATTATGGGGATCACGTGTTTGAGAGAGTTAAAGAGCAAAAGGACCTTGGTGTGATTGTGGATTCGAAACTGAATTTTAATAACCACATAAATATGATCGTGTCTAAAGCAAAATCTACACTTGGATTTATCAAACGCTTTTGCTTTGACATAAGAAATCTCAATACTCTCAAGACTTTATATAACACTCTAATTCAATCATTGCTTGAATACTGTTGTGTCGTATGGTTACCATATCATTCGATATCGATAGACTTAATTGAATCGGTGCAAAAGCAATTTACAATATTTGCATTGAGAGAATATCCATCTGCCGAAAACAACTATCATATTTCTTCATATGAATGTAGACTGGAAAATTTGAAAATGATGAAACTTGAAAGGAGGCGTATCAATGCAGCTTTGCTGTTTTTCTACGACGTATTGAACGACATTATCCCATGCTCACAGATAAAAAACGATATTGCGCTTCATTCAAACCCATTCAATCTTCGTGAATCGTCGGTGGAAACTTTTAGAATAATAGATCTATTACTTATTAATGAACATACGGCACCAATAAATCAGATGTGTAAACTTGCAAACTTCATTGATGAACTGTTTAAAGAACCTGCTTCTCGTGCAAATTTTAAATCTCAATTAGTTGCCTGTGATAAATTGAATCTTAGGTTGAAACAACAACAAATCCAATGATTGTAATTAAACCATTTCTTTTTAAATTTCATTAGCATTGTTAATATTGTGATATTGTGATTATGTGATATTTTTAGCATAGTTATCGAATGTAATATTTATACAAATTGTATTTATAATCATCCAACCTTGCAATGTTTGAATGGATTTTTCTAAAAGAAAAGATACAGGTTTTAATGGTGGTGAGATCCGATATAATCGATTAATGACCCTTACCTTTTCCCCTGTCAGATATGTTTACTTAAAAATGAATAAAAACAGCCAGTCTTTGGCGGTGTATTGTTAATTAAATTAATATCAGTCAAAAAGTTAAAGTCGGTGACCAAGAGTCTGTTTTTGTTCCAAATAATAATGGAGTTCTTCAAGGTAGTAATTTCGGCCAAACTTTCTTTTCCTTATATTTCAATGATACTCTTAACGTGCTCGAACACATGACTGGCCATTTGTTCGCGGATGACGCTCAAGCACTCCTAGAAGTCGATTTTGATCAAATTAATAATGGCATTGATAAAGTGAACTCCGATCTTGCAAAATTAAATGATTTTATAAAACGTCGCGGTATGAAGTTGAACGGATCAAAATCTAAAGTAATGATTATCGGTTCTAAGCATCAAACGGGTCGGTTGAATTTCGATATGATCAATGACGTGAAAATAGGTGATGAAATACTCGAATTTTGCAAGTCAATAAAGAGCCTTGGTGCGATTTTTGACGAAAACTTTAATTTTCAAGAGCATGACAGGTGTAAATTGCAAAAGGTGTATGGCGTCTTAAATCGCATACGTCACTCGAAGCATTTTATACCCAATTATATCAAACGTGACATGGCAATCGCGTTAATTGATCCAATCATGGACTATGGTGATGTCATAACGTATGGCTGGGGTGCTCATAGCACTCAAAACCAAGTCCATCGTGATCTTGTAGCTGATAATGACAAAATCAGATACATTTTCGGATTAAAGCGTAATGACCATGTCACTGATACCGGCAGCGTCTAAATGAATTGACTCCAGAGAGCAGGGCAAAGTTGCACTCAGCAGTCTTGATATTTAAACAGCTGTCAAAGCAGTCTCCTGCCAGACCCAGCTGTAGAGTAGTGGTTAGCGTGCCGGCTTTGCAAGCATGGGGACGTGGGTTCGAATCTCCTAGTGGCCGTTTGATTTTCTATCAATTTCATCATTGCTAACAACAGTGATATATTGATGGGAAACAAACTAACACATAAAATAGTGATGTTCGACTCACGGAGTGTTTCGGAGGACACTTTAAGCCGTCGTTCCCGTGTGTGTGCACAAAGAGGATTTTGAATTAGCACAGACACACGTAAATTGACTACCTTAACGCTAAGGTTGTGTTATTGGGTATTTCAATATTCAATACACCACCGCAAAAAAGGTAGTAGCCATTCATGGGCCCGAGCATTCGAATGCGGTGCAGTCATGCCCTGCAAGCCCCTCACCAATGTATTCGAATAATAGTTCTCATGCTGGTGGTATTCATGGAATACGAAAAAGACTGAACACACCTAACGGTACACAATTCGGTCTATAAATACTGAATGATGATGATGAAGCAGCCTCCTGTATACTTGAATCACATGTTTGTTCGGAACGGTGAAACATCGCGATACCCTGGTAACCTTCGCGTTAATTTTAATCCACGTACCGCCTTTGACGATCGTGCCTTTAGTTACTCCGCAATTAAATTCTGGAATAGCATACCGGTTGAAATTAGAAAATCTGAATCGTTGACTTTGTTTAAATTAAATCTTAAGCATTATTTACGCGCCGAACAATAAATGCTCTATTAAATTTATTTGATCGTGAATACTCGGAGCAATGTGATTATATTTTCTCAACCAATTAGATTAAAATTTTCATCATTAACATCATCATCATTCATCATCATCATCATTCACATGCTTTTTCTTATGTTTTTGCTTTCGCTTTCTCATAATAATGTTAACGTAAATTTCACTTCAAAAATTTATTGTATTTCCTCTGTCTCTCCAGAGACAGGCCGGTTTTGCCATGGTTTTCCGGACCCAATTTGATAGAAGAGCTTCTCTCTAATATCACCCCACCCCCTGACTGTATTCTTTTTTTCAAGACGTACCATGGGCGGATTTATGTCGTATTGGGTCTCTGACCAGCATGTTCACAGTTCGCTGTGAACACATGTTGTCATAAATTTAGGCTTCGTAATAAATAAATAAATAAATTAATAATAAATATGTGGATTCTGATTTGTTTGCAGGTTTGATGTTGCTGGTGTAGTGACTGAAAACTGATTTTGCCCACTTCACAGGCTGTAATGTGTTTGTGCGTATCCGATGTGCGCGTGATTCTGTTGAAATTAGTTTTAGCGTTCATAAAGGCGATTTTGTTGATTTCGTTATTGATTTTTTCCATTACGTCTGCGTTGTACGCTTCATTCAATTCGAAGTTGGTTTAAATCGTATTGTTGTGCCTTTTGATCGCATATCCGAATTCAAAGATTACTTTTTCCATAGCTGATGTTGACTGCGTTACCGGTTTTGATTGTCTCTCTACTTCATGAGGACTTTTAAGTGCGCTCGTAATGATTTCATGTATATTTTTTAGTTGATCCATTGCTTCCCAATCATCAAGTCGATTATTGATGTCGAAGATTTGTTTCTGTATTTCAGTGTCGAAAGTAACATTTGTTTCATGCATGGCTTCGCAACTATCAATTTTTTTGTTTATTCTCACTAAAGAGTAGATTAGCAAAGTATGTTCTGCGCCACGAATTAAATTGATATCAATTTAATTCGCGCTTTATATCGCGTTTTCCGCGGATTCCAAGAAATCAATCGCGGACCGAAGTATGTTCTGAGCCACGAATTAGATTGATATCAATTTATAATCGAATATCGAATGCAGCCTGACCATTTACAACTCTTAAAAAAATTCATTCTCAGTAAACCCGAAGGAAAAGCACTTGAATGTGTCGACCCGAATCATGATGTCGACGGTATAATTGCTGATTTGAAGGCTAATATAAAGCCAGACAGTTCAAAGGTTATAGAGGGAAGACTCATGACTCTGAACATAAATAAATTGACAGCACAAGATTTCGCGGAGAGAGCTGAGCAATTTCGCGGAGAGGGCTGAGGCCCTACAACGATCTCTCATCATAGAGGGAATTTCAAGAGAAAAAGCAAAAGAAATGGTGGTTGACAAAACCATTAATATGTGTCGACAGTCAGCAAAATCAGAATTGGTCAAATCAGTAATTGCCTCATCATCATTCAATGACCCTAAAGATGTCATCGCTAAATTGATCACGGGACAATCCCTCACGAAAATGAGAAACAAATTTTGTCATTAAGAGCGCAAAATTCAAATCGTAATTCTCGTAATTATCGTGGCGAAAATTATAGATACAATGACAATCGTCGCAACTCAAACCGTGGCAATTATAATGACAATCATAATGGCAACAATAATAGCAATAGAAATCGCTCTAACAATTGGAAACCACGCAGCTGCGGATACAACCGTCAAAACAATCAGCGTCGAAATAACTATTCGGTCAACGTGGCGGAAAACTACGTGGGCCCGTCACAAGACGGGCATCAAACGAACCGAAACAATCAGACATTCTCGATTCATTACGAATAAATATGGAAGCTCATATTTATTCATTCAACCTAAATTACACCGATTATGTCAAAATAAGCTGCAACGTTTCAAACCATGATTTAACCTACTTTTGTGATTCTCAAGCAGACGTTTCTGTTATCAAAATCGGTTTCGCAAAAATAGATGATGAATTTAACACTTCAAATATAATAAAAATTAAAGGAATTACTGATAACATAGTCGAATCTTTCGGTACACTTTCGATGGAATTTTTCTTCAATAATATCATGATTTCGCATGAATTTTACCAGATGACTTCAACATCCCATCCGACGGCATTATCGGTGAGGATTTTATTGAGAAAAATAGATTTTGAATAATTTTAAAAATTGAACGCACTCTCTGTAAATCCTTCAACACACACATTCATACATTCACAAAATGTCACTTTCTTTTTAGTTAGTTCTTGATGAAGTACTCACTCTGTTTTCAGTAGTTAATAAGAAGACACATTAAAACATTTTATATTACTTGTGCATTATTCCATATTTTCAATAGGTTATGGGCCCAGATCGACATTTTAAGTAAATATAAATTAATTTGCGAATAGTTTTGTTTTGTGAACAAAAAGAGCTACGAAAAGAACATTATTATTGGCGATTTGCAATCCAGCGACAAAGTTGTTTGTGGTACAGTCATAAATCAACGATCTAGCGGTACAATACAACATAGTTAAAGTTAACTGCGTGTGTGCAAACCGATTGTGAAATTCAAGTCAAGCGTCGAAAAACGTTTTGGTGTTTCAATTGATGTTACACAATTTGGGATTTTGCGGATAATTGGACAATTGCACTGAATTACGCAACATCAAACGGGATTTTGAAATTCGGAAGTAAAACTGCATCGGAGTTTTTAAGGTGAATTTTTGCAAAAGAATCGTCGAATATTTTGTTCGTTGATGTTTTAGAAACAAATCATCATGGGAGGCAGAGACATAATTTCAATAGAGAAATTTCGAAATGCTTCACAGTGGACGGTATGGAGTTTTCAAGTAAAAGTAATTTTGACGGATATTTGCGGATATTTATGGCGTTGTAGACGGCACGGTTAAAATGCCAACAGTGAATACAGAAACAAATTACGCGACAAAATTACCAACTTGGAAAAAGAACGATGCCAAAGCACAGAAAATCATTGTAACTTCGATTCGCCAAAAAGTAATGATTCATATTTTGAATTGCACAACCGCTGAACAAATGTGGCAAAAAGAAAAGTTGATTTATGAGCAGGACAACACTGCATCCAAGCATTTGTTGCACCAACAATTTTCTTCGCATGGAAAGTGTGCAGAAGACGACATTGCTAAGCATATTTCAAAATTAGAGGCAATTGCACAGAAACTGAAAAACATGAAGGTTGATATCAGTGATGACATGCTAATTACAAAAATCATGTTGACTTTACCGGTTGAATATCGCCATTTTGTCAGTGCTTGGGAATCATCGGCTGAGGATCAGCGTACACTCAAAAATGTGACAAATCGATTGTTAATCGAAGAGAATCGCTGGGGAATAAGCAAGATGAATTTGGTTAAACCCGAATCAAATGAAGCATTTTTGACAAAGCAATTCGGCGGTAGTGGCGGCGCATCGAAGACAACGGGCCAAAAGTTCAAAAAGAAAGGCAAGAAGAAGGGAAATTGTTTTTCATGTGGATCATCTGAGCATTGGAAAAATCAATGCCCATTAAAGACGGATGCAGAGTCTAATGATGCGAAATCAAATGCGAAAGGCAAAGCATTTTTGGGCTTAGTTTCGAATAACGAATCAAATGATCGGGCGTTGGTGAACAATGCATTGAGTGAGCTCGACAAACGAGATGCATGGTATTATGATTGGGGTGCTTCTAGTCACATGTGTAAAGAGCGATCCTGGTTTGTGAACTTTATCAACTTGGAAAATGGACCGGATATCACATTGGCAAACGGTGATGTAATGCGCGCTACGGGCAAAGATGACACCAACATATTGTCATTCGATGGAAATAAGTGGATAGAAAAGACCATCAAAGGAGTACTTTATTCACCGAAATTGTTTGCGAATTTATTTTCATCAACAAAGGCCATGGACAACGGGCATGAATTTCGTTCGAACAAGATCAAATGCGAACTATTGGACGAGGGCATCACAGTTTTAGTGGGAGTCAGAGATCACTTTATCGAATGTTGATTAAGGTAAATAAACCAGCGCATACTAATGATAAATCTTTTGCAAATCTTGCAGTCAAAGAAAGTTCATTGAGAGTTTGGCATGAGCGTCTTGGCCACCAACATTTGGCGCATGTACGTAGATTTTCGATTAACAACAAAATCAAGTTTACCGATGAGAACTTCGACTGCGATGGTTGTGCATATGGAAAACTACATCGATTAAGTTTTGAGTCACGCAACGAAAAATCAACTGCTTGTGGTGAAATCATTCACGTCAACGTATGCGGCCCAATGGAAGTAAACACAATACAAGGCAACCGGTGCTTCGTATTATTCAAGGATTCGCATTATCGTTTTGTGTTTTTCCTGAAAAACAAATCGAAAGTAGTAGAAAAAATGAATTACGTTATCAATGTGACTGAAAAGCAGTTTGGTCATCCGATCAAAGCAATTCAAACGGACAATGGCACCGAATTCATAAACGAAGAGACAAACAATTTACTTCAATCACGTGGAATTCGACATCGTCGTTCTGTTGCATACACAATTGAACAGAATGGTTGCATTGAAAGAAGAAATCGAACGATAATGGAATCAGCAAGATCGATGCTTCATTCAAAGAAATTGGATTTGAGTTTGTGGGCAGAAGCTGTAAACACAGCCGTGTTCATTTTAAATCGAACGGGAACTAGCACCGTGAAAGAGAAAACACCATACAAATTGTGGCACGGTGAACCAGCAAAAATGGATCATTTTAGAATTTTTGGCTCAGAAGTTTATGTTCACATCCCGAAGCAGCGGCGTCGCAAACTTGATGCAAAGTCCAAAAAGTGCATTTTCGTCGGATACGAGAATGTTATGAAAGGGTTCAGAGTTATGGATGAATCCAAATACATTTAGGTTGTTCGTGATGTTAAATATTTGTCCGAAGTGCCATCACCAGTCAACTACATCAATTTGGATGAGGATGGCGTTATCAGCAAGAGTTCAACCAAACCAGATGAAAATTTACGAGAAAACGATAGCAACAACGATGAGATTGAAGAAGATGCACCGGTCAAACCAGCAAAAATCACTAATCGACGAACAACGGCATTGACTGACATTTCATCGAGCAACGTTTTGAATTCGAGATTGAGAAGTCAAAGTCAAGACACTCGAAGCAATGCTATGATGGCATTGTTAGCATCAGCAGAAATAAATTGCGACGAACCAAGTACTTATGAAGAGGCAATGAAATCATCGGATCAACCAGTCGTCTCTGGCTGATCGCGATGAATGACGAAATTGCATCGCTTGAACGAAACGTTACATGGATTTTAGTGGAGAAACCAAAAAGCAAAAAAATTGTAGACAGCAAATGGGTGTACAAAGTGAAGCGAAACACAGACGATTCAATTAATCGATTCAGAGCTCGCGTTGTGGTACGAGGATTTACGCAAGAATATGGGGTTGATTATTTGGAGACGTTTAGCCCGGTAATTCGTTTTGCTTCGGTACGGGTCATATTGGCGATTGCGGCAAAATTGAAACTCACTTTAAATCAATTTGATGTCAAAACAGCATTTTTATACGATGATCTTCAAGAGCATATTTATGCCAAACAGCCAAGCGGTTTTGATGACGGTTCGGGGCGTGTTTTCAACTCAAGAAAAGCCTATACGGTTTGAAACAATCATCGAAGTGTTGGAACGATAAATTTACAAATTTCATCGAAAAGTTTGGATTTGCGGCGTGTAAATCGGATGCTTGTGTTTTCGTAAGCAACGAAAACGATAACATCATCATTTTGGCGATCTATGTGGATGACGGGCTAATCGCTGGTTCGAATCAGAAGGTAATTGATTCAATAATTGAGCATTTGCGAGACGCATTCGAAGTGAAAGCAATGAAAGTTGAATGCTTTCTGGATTTTGAAATTCATCAAAAGGAGAACGGGTCGATTTTTATCAATCAGGCGGCTTATGCTCGAAAAGTTCAACGAAACTTTGAAATGGAAGAATGCAATGCATTGGCTATACCGTATGATCCAAATCAAGTTTTGGAAAATTTGAGGAGGCTGAGCAAAGTACATATCCATATCGACAACTTATTGGCAGTCTTATGTACCTGTTAGTTGGCACTCGACCGGACATAAGCTTCGCTGTTGGTTACGCCAGCAGATTCATGGAGAGACCAACAAAAGTTCACGTTGAAGCAGCCAAACGAATTTTACGATACATCAAAGGTACAGAAAATTGAGTATATATTATTTGCTAGGTAAATATAAAAAATGTGCTGAATTAAATTTGAAAATGATAGGTTTTTTTTCATTCAGATTTAGATTATTTTTTTTGGATTCAAGATTATAAAAATAAAATTTCAAGTAGTTTATGAATAATTTGTAAAATAGAAAATCGTCTCATTGTATTTTTAATTTTTTTCAAGTTACATTGAAATGAAACTTGAATACAGAATACGAAAAACTGAAACTTGAAAAATATTCATGTGTTCTTCTCGGATGTTTCATTCTTGTGAATTTTTTTTTTCAGTTGTGATATTGAAAAGTTTTATTCTCAGTTTCAGTAATGCGTGTATTTTTTCTACGCTTCAGGCTTCCATGTTGGAAAGATTTGAGTCGTTATTTTTCTCAGGCATTCACATGTCATTCACAATTCGCACAAAAACCAATAATATCAAATTGCACATTTTCTCTAAACCTAAACAAAATGTATCGGCATCACCAGCACGATGTGAATGCTACAGAATATTACACATTGAAAATTTTTCCGGTTCCTGTGTCATACCTGCTCAGAAAATATGGTATACTTATACCTAACACATTGGCACATAATCCTTACGTTGTGATAAGTGTTCTGAACACGAATGCGAATATGCAAACTACAAAAAGCACAATTTCTGATGCGATACCACTCTCTCATTTCAATATTTACAAAATTGAGAAAGGAAAAAAACAGGGAAATGGGGAACAACGTAACAATAAGCTGATACAACGTTTCTCTAAAAACATTCCGTCTCACATTCGTAACGACATGCTGGGTCTATGCCTCAAATATTCCGACGTTTTCGTATTACCTGACGACCCAATGACTGTTAACAACTTCTATCAACAAAAACTCCGAACTAAATATAACAAACCATTTTACGTAAGAAACTATAGACTATCAAAAGCACAGAAAGACGAAATAGACCGTCAGGTATCAAAATTATTGGCCAACGAACTTATCGAGCCAAGTACATCTTTTTTTAATTCTCCTTATTTCTCGTACCTAAAAAGAGTATTGATGGAACCAAGAAATGGCGAATGTGTGTAGACTACCGTATGCTCAATAAACAACTTATCGCCTATAAATTTCCTTTACCGCGTATTGATGAAATTCTGGACAGTCTTGGTCGAGCGAAATACTTTTCAGTCCTCGATTTATATTCGGGATTTTGGCAAATTCCAATCGAACCAGAATCTAGGGAAATGACAGCATTCTCCACGGATAGGCGTGCATACCAATGGAAAGTATTGCCTTTCGGAATCAATGTTGCACCAAATTCTTTCTCACGAATTATGTCAATCGCTTTCTCGGGCTTACCTCCCGAAAACGCATTTATATATTGGGAGAACAAATTGAAAACCACGCATTTTTTTCAAAATTTCGATCTTTAGTATGGAAAAATGGTTACAAATTGATTATTCAAAGTATTGTCCATCGCTAGCCACAACTTTTTCCCATCTTTCTGGCAAATTACGGATTCCGCGTCGAAAGAAATCTGTGCTTTTTTCGGCTATCCATGAATCGACCCATTTTTTGCATTCCTCGTAAGAATGGAAATGCTGTTCAGCCAGGCCATGTGTCATTGATCGGAAGAGGTGGTAATCGGAAGGGGCAATGTCTGGGCTATACGGCGGGTGGGGTAGGACTTCCCATCGAAGCGTTTCCAAGTAGGTTTTAACGACCTGAGCAACATGTGGCCGAGCGTTGTCATGTTGCAAAATAACTTTATCGTGTCTTGCGACCGTTTCCGACCGTTTTTCCTTCAGTGCTCGGCTCAAACGCATCAATTGAGTTCGGTACAATGCTCCTGTGATGGTTTCGTTTGGTTTCAACAATTCATAATAGATCACGCCGAGCTGATCCCACCAAATACACAGCATTAGCTTCGAGCCATGAATGTTCGGCTTTGGCGTCGATGTTGATGCGTGGCCGGGGTAACCATACGATTTTTTTCGCTTCGGATTATCGTAATGAATCCACTTTTCATCACCAGTCACAATACGATGCAAAAAACCCTTCCGTTTTTGCCTTTGAAGCAGCTGTTCACAAGTGAAAAAACGGCGTTCGATGTCTCTCGGCTTCAATTCGTATGGCACCCAATTTCCTTGCTTTTGAACCATTCCCATGGCTTTTAAACGATAGGAGATGGATTGTTGTGTCACTCCCAATGATTTTGCAAGTTTTTCTTGCGTTTGACACGAGTCTTCATCGAGTAATGCTTCCAACTCCTCGTCTTCAAACTTTTTCACTTGGCCTGGACGCTCTTTGTCTTCCACATCAAAATCACCACTTTTGAACCGCGCAAACCACTCCTGGCACGTTCTAATCGACGGAGCATATTCTGGATATGCTTCGCATAACAAACGATGACTCTCGGAAGCATTTTTCTTCAGATTAAACCAATAAAGTCAAACTTCCCGCAAATGCTGTTTTGTAGGCACGTAGCTCGACATTTTCAACGCAATAATAAACTTGTGTATTCAACTGAATGATAAGTTTGACAGATCGTTTTCAATGTATTTTTTTATCCTCTTTAAGATACAATAGCTGTCAAAGTCAAAATAATGACATCTATGATAGATATGAAGTTAGTAACGAATGCGCGATTTTCAATTTGTTCTCCCAATATATGGATGATTTAATAGTAATAGGCTGTTCAGTGGAACACCATTTATCAAATCTAGAAAACGTTTTCAAAATTTGCAGAAAATATAATCTAAAACTGAACCCTGAAAAATTCGAATTTTTCCGACCAGAAGTATCATTTCTGCACGGAACACGGTATCAAACCAGACAATAAAAAGCTAGAAGCTATCGAAAGATATCCTGTCCCCAAGGACAAAGAGACTACCAAACGGTTTACCGCGTTCGCAAATTATTATCGACGATTCATACCTAATTTCGCGGACATCGTTAGACCACTCAATCGGTTAACGCGGAAAAAGTCTACATTTGTATGGACGAAGGAATGCGATTTAGCCTTCACAAAAGTTAGAAATATTCTAAAGTCACCTCGCGTATTCCGATTTCTCAAAAGAATTTTTGGTAGCTGTTGATGCGAGTACTTTTGCGTCGTTTCACGTTGCTCTAATGGCACTGTGGCGACATGACCAGTTTTTCCAGAAAAACAGGCGACCATTTGTTTGGCAACGCTTCGACTTCGAATTACTTTTGTTGGTTTGTCTTCAAATTGAAACATCCATACGGTCGACTGTTGCTTAGTTTTGGGCTCATATGCATAGATCCATGATTCATCACCTGTCACGACGTTGTTCACAGAATTTGACGTAACTCGGTGGAATTTATCGAGCATTTCCTTGCACCATTTGACTCGAGCCTTTTTTTCATGATCTTTCAATTTATGCGGGATCCATCGTGAACAAACCTTTCTTACGCCTATTTTTTCGTGCAAAATAATTTGTATGCTTCTCATACCAATGCCAAGGCATGCTGCAATTTCACGATAAGTCACATGACGATCTTGCATTATCAGTTTCTGCACAGCAACGATGTTTTTTTGAATAACAGCCGATTTTGGCCACGCTTGAATTCATTGAGCCACCGATATACAGTGGCACGGTGTGGGGTTTTATTGCCAAATATCGGAGCAAGTTTGTCGGCGCACTTTTGTTGAGATAATCCAAATTGAAAATCCTAAAAAATGAAAGCACGAAAATTTTCAGGAATTAATTCCATTTTTTGGCCGAGGAAAAATTTTCGGATTGTTGTAAACAAGACAAATTGCGTCTTAAGCACAAAACAGTGTGGAGACGTTTTACTTATAAAATGTCAAACTTAACGATGACAATGTTAGATTAGCGTCTGGCAATACGAGAGTTGCCCATTCACATTCGTTTGTGTGCACACCATGTATATACTACAGTATAAATATGCCGCCTAAATAAATATATTGGTCATTCCATATTGATCGCTTGAACCAACCTCATGTGTTTCATTTCTCCGACTGTTTGTTAAATTGAGTGTTCGTTATACGCATTACACAGCACCTAAAATTTCAGGTTTTTCTTCTTGTAGCTTAATGTAGCATTGCATTGTATTTTCAATTGTTCAGATTTTTTTTCAGATTCTTCTTTTTGTTTTTTAGGGATACTAGTCACGATTCGCGATTCATTACTGTTTCGCGGTTGATGACTACAGTTCATATGTAGTTCCGCAGAATTCGGGGGATCCGCGATCCGCGATTTAAGTCACGAATTAAATTGACATCAATTTAATTCGTGTTTTGAAACATACTTACATATGAGTCGACCGGAATAAAAGTGAGAATACACCGGCTCTAGATCAGTACTGCGACTAGATAATCAAAAACGCTGAAGTGAACCATGAATATTGTTGAGTGGCAGCAGCGGTCCATAATTTTCGCTATCAATGTTTATTTTTAGTGTAAAATGAACATTGATAGCGAAAATTAAGAACCGCTGCTGCCACTCAACAATATTCATGGTTCACTTCAGCGTTTTTGATTATCTAGTCGCAGTACTGATCTAGAGCCGGTGTATTCTCACTTTTATTCCGGTCGACTCATATATTCGCGATCCGCGATTGATATTCGCGATCCGCGGACAGCCGAGATTCAAAGCGCGAATTGTTGAAATAAAACGCCGAAGATTGTAATTTTGTGTTCGTTTTATTTGCGTATTATGAAAAGTGACTGTTTACAATGCTCTGCATGAACCGTACTGTATGATGTTCTAATTAGGAATGAAAAAACTGTGCAAAAATGAAATGTGTATGTGTGCGTGACTTGACAACCACGAGAGTGCGTTCAATCTAATGTTAAAATTTAATAACCAAATATAAAACTTTTTAACACTCCCACTATTTATATTTACTTTACTTTAATTTTGCCTTAACATTTACATTCAATGTTATCAAAAACAAAAAAAACTTGCATACATACCAAAAACTACGTTAACTGAGCTATCACTACTAAAGTTTGCCAATTTAAAATTACTTTAGAGATCATAAACATTTGAGCCTAAAATTTTAAATCACATCTTTTTGTTTATATGCTTGTGATGCCCAATTTTTCGCGCAAACGTTGAAATTGTACTTTTGGTATTGCTTTGGTAAAAATATCCGCCAACTGATTTTCACTTCGAACATCCTTCAGTGTAAGTGCACCTTCTTTGTATTTCTCTCTTATGTAATGGTGCTTCACCTCGATATGCTTGCTTCTTTTGTGAAACTCCGCATTTTTCGCCAAACGAATCGCCGATTGATTGTCAATGCATAGCTCCGGCACTTTGAATCGATTTTGCGTTAGTTCACTTATCAAACGCTGCAACCAAATTAATTCCCGAGTTGCATTAGATGCCGCGACATATTCCGATTCCATTGTTGACAGAACCACCGACTTTTGACGTTCTGATCCCCAACTTATTGTGCCATTGCCGACCATAAAAGCGTAACCCGATGTCGATTTGCGTGTCACGACGTCACCAGCGTAATCTGCGTCGCTGTAGCCGATGATTCGATCTACTATCTCGTTTCCGTACATTATGCCATGACTTGCAGTACCCCTGATGTATTTCAATATGCGTTTTGCTGCTGTAACGTGGGCCTTCGTTGGATTTTCTAAATAACGACTAACATTTCCGACCGCAAATGCTATGTCAGGGCGTGTGGCCACAGCCAAATACATCAAGCTTCCGACCAATTGTCTGTAAGGAAACTCAACCTTGTTAGAACCATCAAAATTTTCAAATACCTGATTCGGGTCACTCGGTATTGCTACCGCATTGCATTCGCTCATCGAAAACTTGCTCAACACCTTTTGTGCATATGCTGACTGGTGCACAAAAATTGAACCATCGCCCATTTGCTCGATTTCGATGCCCAAGAAACATCCCAGTTTCATTGTTTTGACTTCAAACTGTTTTTGCAAATGCGTAATCACCGAATCAATCTGTGTTTCGTTGTTTCCAATTATCAAGCCATCATCAACGTAAATGGCCAATATGATGACATCGCCGTTCTTTTCGCTAATGAAAACACATGGGTCGGATTCACTGACTTTGAATCCAAATTCCTCGATAAAAGACTTGAATTTGATGTTCCAACATCGAGACGCCTGTTTCAAGCCATAAATGCTCCGCTTCAATTTGCAAACTCGGTTTGATTTGTCATCGTAACCAATTGGTTGCCGCATAAATACCTCTTCTTCGAGTTCGCCGTACAAAAAAGCTGTCTTACATCGAATTGCTTCACTTTGAACTGATATTGAGCTGCGATCGCCAGAATAGTGCGTATAGATGTGAAACGTACCACTGGACTAAACGTTTCCTCGTAGTCAATGCCATGCTGTTGATTGAAGCCTCGTGCGACCAGTCTCGCCTTGTACCGTTCTATCAAACCATTTGGATTTTGTTTGATCTTAAAAACCCACTTGCAGTCAATTATTTTCTTGCCTTCAGGTTTTTCCACCAATTGCCATGTTTGATTATTTATTAGCGATTCAAATTCATCATTCATCGCCCGCTTCCATTCATTGCGTTCATCCGATTTCATCGCCTCTTCAAAACTTTTTGGCTCACTATTTATATCAACTGCCGCCATGAATGCCATCATTGCCGCCGAATCACCCGAACGTGTTCGCTTGTCTAGAATTTTATTTTCATCCATGTCAGCCAAAATTGTCGGTCTACGAACAGTGATTTTTCCCGCCGGTCTTTCAGTCGATGTTTCATCTTGCTGTTGTTCTGCCCCCTGCTGATCTTGTTGATCTGTTTGATCTGTTTGCTCTTGTTGTTGCTGTTGATTTTCGTCTGCCGCCCCGTCTGAAGTTGAACCACTTGTGAATTCAATCGTCGCAAAATCACTCTCGCCCTTTTCAGTTGAATTTGAAATCGAAAGTTCATTTGACAAGAACTTCACATCGCGAGCCAATTCTTGGGTTTTGCATCTAATTTACGTCGATTCGCCTTGGGTATGTGTACATAAACCTCTGTTCCAAAAACTCGAAACTGTTCAATGTCCACCGATCGTTGATACCAAACTTCGAATGGTGATTTGTACTGCACTGTGCTCGTGCTCGTTCGATTCAAGACGTACACCGCTGAATTTACAGTCTCAGCCCACAATTTTTGATCAAGACCCTTCGCATGGATCATTGCTCTTGCCGCTTCCACAATTGTTCGCATTTCTCGATCTGCTGAGCCATTTTGCTCTGGTGTGTGCGCAACTGTTCGATCATGTTCAATTCCATTTTCGCTCAAATAATCGTCGACTTCTTGATTGAAAAATTCTCTGCCATTGTCGGTTCTCAGCAATTTTACCTGATGATCACTCTGTTTCTCCGCCCATTTTATGAAAACTTTGAGCTTCTCAAAAACCTCCGACTTTTGTTTGAGAAAATAGACTTTTCGAAAATGTGAGTAATCATCTTTAAGTAAAAAGAAATACCTGGCACCACCAAGCGCAGCAACTGGAAACTTTCCGCACAGATCTGCATGAATGATCTGCCCACATGCATTTGATTTTTCTTGCCGCAATCCGAAGCTTAATCGATGTAACTTGCCATATGCACATCCATCGCAATCAAACGCCTCATCGATGAAATCAATATTTCGCTTCCGCAAATATTCTCGAACATGAGCAACATGTTGATGACTCAGCCGTTCATGCCACATTTGCAACGTGTGTTTTTTGATTGCAATATTCGCCATCGATTTTTGATCTGCTTCAATTACCTTGAACATCATGGTGTATAAGTTTCCTTGACGCGCTCCCACTGCTACGATATCGTCTCCATCGTAAATGTTGACCACATTTTTGTCCGATTTTAGCTTGTGACCATTGTCGAGTACCTTTGTTTGTGAAAACAAATTTGCATGCAGCTTTGGTACGTACACCACATTTGCCAACGACTTTTTGATCCAATCTTTACCGTTAAACGATAAAATGTCGATGTTTCCACGTCCCAAGCCATGCATCACATCTCCGTTGCCAATTGTAATCAGTAGTGTAACTTACTGTGTTTCAGGCCAAGGGTAGGTCATGGTTTTCGGCAGTGGCTCACTATTGTCGTAGGTCATGGTTTTCGTCGAGCGGCAGTGGCTCACGATTGTCGTAGGTCAGGGTTTTCATCGAGCGGCTCGCATTAAAATGATTGATTTATTGATTTTAGGGAATGAACAGAAATTGTGGTAGGTCATGGTTTTCGTCGAGCCGCTCGCATTAATATGATTGATTTATTGATTTTAGGGAATGTTTATTTCGAGCAAAATTGAGAATGTTGTTTATATTATCGAATTTCGCATTTTCATATTCTGCGAATATTAATTGATTTTGTCGCGATTTTGTTTATTTAAATAATATTATGATTATTTCGGAGCGGATTATTTCCGAGACATCAACAATAACCCAATATAGTTGCTCAAATCAGCTGAGCATGCATTTTTTTTTTTCTCCAGCTGGCGACTAATATTGCGAGCAAATTTGAGAATTTTATCGAATTTCGCATTAAACATTGGACATTTATTGATTTTGTCGCGATTTCGTTTATTCAATTAATATTATCATTATTTCGGATAGTGGCGTGCACATTTTGAGAATTGAGAATTTTCTTCCGAGACACAGTGAATCACCCAATTTTATTGCTTGATATCATTGGAGGAGGAATTCTAAAATTCTGCAATTCTGCAATTTTGCAATTATTTCGGAGCGGATTATTTCCGAGACATCACTCAAATCAACTGAGCATGCATTTTTTCTTCAGCTGGCGACTAATATTTAGGGAATGTTTATAGCGAGCAAAATTGAGAATGTTGTTTATATTATCGAATTTCGCATTTTCATATTCTGCAAATATTAATTGATTTTGTCGCCGAGACACCGTGAATCACCCAATTTTATTGCTTGATATGATTGGAGGAGGAGGAGGAGAGGAAGGGGGTAATTCATTTATTTATTTTATTGAACACCGCCAAAGACTGGCTGTATGAATTTGCAGGTAAAAGAGTACAGGGGAGTCCCTGCCTCATCAAAAAACCCGACCTTTTGGATTGTATAATTACAATAATGATATGGCATAGGCATAGTTTGAATGATAAATGTAGGTGTTCAGAAGTGGATAAAATTTATAGGATTATCACAATTAAAATTTAAAAAAGATAAATAATAAATCTACAAACAATCAGTGGTTAAGCTCATGGACAGCAAAAGTCTTCATCCGATTTACATGGGATTTATACGATATAAATTGAAGAAAAGTTTTACATCGGAATAACATCTCTCAAGAAATCATACTAGATATTCTGAGAAAGTTAAAATTATCACAAAACTATGCACAACATAAATATGTAAATATAAAATTTGGAAATTGCAGAATAGAAGAATCACAGCCATAGGGTTGAAATTTGTTGATCACAGGATTCGTTGTCAATGGGGACTTTTTGCTTTATCGCACTTTCCATTGTCAGGGTGTGACTTTAATCTTCGTCTCGGGTTCCGTTTTGCGATTTGACATGAAATACGGATAAATAATTAGTGAAGGCAGTATCAAAGCGTTCTCGCGAGAACATATACAAAAAAAAAAAATTAAATGTACCTGGATGGAATGTTGACTGCACGGCCAGGTAATCATTTCAGGGCACAGAATGAAAATATGTATATGTGTATACAATATATGCAATGCGCAGAGAAATGTCATCAGTTTGTTGAGAGAAAGCATACCGAGAATCGATCGAAATGAAGGTCGGTTCCAAACGTTTTCAATTGTCAATCACAATCACATCGAAATTAGTGAATTTTTAGATGAAGCCATTCAACCATTCAGTAGGCGAATTACACAGATACTTGATTCAAATACCATCGTAAAGGTTGGAGCATGATTTTTGTGCCAATTTTGAAAAAGTTATCACAACCGAAGAAGATGAATCGATAGAAACTCAGCAATTTTATTTACACACAAGAGCTGAAATTGTTGATTTCGATTGTGACTTGAAGGAATTCTATGATGAATATGTGGTCGCGATGGGGCTCGGAAGGATTGACGATGTCGAGCTTCGTGGGGGTGGATTGAAACTAGCAGAAATCAAGGAGCTGAACTTTCAAGATAGTCAAGACGACCCCTTTTGGTGGATCAACATACATCGATCTACCGGATTTCTTGCAAAAAAAAGGGATTATTGTCAACGCTCAAAACCTTGATGACACATGTTCCATGTATGCGGTATTGTCAGCTCTGTATCCAAGATTTCGACCCGTGCGGCTTACAAAATCAGTGAAATCCAATCATATTCATTTACTCTTGCTCACGCAAACATACGATGTTGATGATGATATCGATAGGATCGAAGATGATGATGATGATAGTCACTTGAATGGTGCATACGTTGAATTTTATCGTAAAATGCATTGTTGTTTGATTAAGAATATGAGTGCGCTATTGACTCATCAAATTTCTTCAGAGAAAAGAAGGAAGTTATTTTGTGATCGCTGTTTGAATCATTTCACAAGAGTTGATGAACTGGAATCGCATAAAATAGATTGTTTCAAACAAAACGAATATGTTGATGTTGAATCAAAAATAAAAAAAAACCTGACAACCAATTTTGTTGGAGCGAAGGAACAACAGCTTATCAACAACATGAAGTGTTCAACGATGGATACTATTTCAAGTGTGCATACAATGACTCGAAATCCTTCTTTCGAAGTGCTCGTGGATCAGACTGCATCGAATGGTTTGTGAAACAATTGGTTGATATTGCCAACGAAGTGGAGATGATTCTGAGTAATAAAATGCCATTGCAAATGGGTTACACCTGTTTTTCCCGAATTTTTTTTTTCCCGAATACGAATTTTCCCGAAAATGAACACCAAATTTTTCCGAAAAAATAAAACCGAAAGTATTTTTTCCCGAAAAATTATTTTCCGAAAACTTTTTTCCCGAAAATGTTATTTTCCGAAAAAAAAAACGAATTGAATTTTCCCGAAAGTGGAATTTCCCGAAAAATATAGTCTCTGGAAACAAAATGCAGATAATTTATTTTCCGCTAAAACCAACATTCCCAATATGATTTGAAGAAAAAAGCTATTTTTACTTTTCCGCACACACCACTGTGTGTGGTAAAAGTATTGCGATCGGTCCAAAAAATTCAAAACGCTCGGAATAAGTTTTCTATGCGTTTTGAACCTAGAAAAAACGATTGCAACCATTTTCGGAGCAATTTTTTTTCCGTGTGTGGTACGTTGTCCGTTGTCCGTTGTACGTTGTACGCAAAAATTTGTTAACACGATAACTCAAAAAATTGATTTTAGAATTGAACAAAAATTTACACACACATTTGCCTTCGTCAGGAATAGAAACCTATCAATTTTCAGCCTAATCGGATATTTTTTTCGAGTAGCTCTAGTGGAGTGGAATAAAAAAATGGGCTGTTTTTCAATATAATATTAATTACGAACAATTTGTTTGGGGACTATGACTATTTGGCATTGTATCATTATGAAACTTTTGGAATATTATTTTTTTATGTAAGAAATGAGTCATGCAAAATTTCAAGTCATTCCAATGAGATTCAGGACTGCCGCCCCTGTAAAATTTTCGATTTTCGGGGTCAATATTCAAATCAATAAATTGAATGAAGTATTTGCGATTTTCTAATCTGTGTTTTTTCATCAGTTTGAATGCTCATGCTGTTACCGAAAGTTATACTGTTATACATAACATAAATGTAGAACCATATCTATCGTTGGCATGAATTGAAAGTTCACATCAGAGTGAACTAATTTGTAATTGTTATTACCAATTCAAAAATAGAGAACGTTTAAGTAGGAATTAGGAACTGAGATGTTTATTTGTTTTTATATTAAAATTGAAATTTAAATCACATGATGTGTAATGACTCGAAATTCGATCTCATCGTAATGACATCAAATTTTCTGTGATTTATTCTCAAAGATGATTCGATTAGAAATAAACATAAATCTAATACAAATGCGTAGCAATCAATGTAAAATGCGTAAGCCCGAACAATTTCGGGAAATGTGCGGAAAAGTTAGTTTTACGTACGTAAGACCATTTATTATAGACATATTTCGATTTTGCAACTGTATTCGCATGCGGCAACACTTGTGCTATAAAGTGTTTTTAATTGTAGGAATATATTACACCATTTTATCATTGTTAGTAACGAATTGAATGGTGTTGTGATATATTTTGTAAAACTCTGTTTTGACTGGAAAATATCGATATATTTGCGTAATCATCGAATAGGTAAGTAATTATTGTTGCTCATTAAGTCACAATCCCGATTTTAAATTGTAAGTTGTCTGTAAACTAATTTGTGCTAATTTATTGTGTTGTTTCTGTTTCAAAGCCACGTGTTCGACAATGAGTCTGTCACAAGCACGTGTAGAGTTCGAAAGTTCGTTACATGACGAATATTGCTCAAAGCAAACTGAAAAAGCGGAACTATCTCTCCTCTTGAACGATGGACAAGATGATTTATTTGGGAATGTTGATCTTTCTGGGATAGAAAATCAGCAAGTTCCGAATACAGTTGTCAATTATGTTGAATGGAATGAACAGGCAAAACAGAAGAATGATGCGGCTGGTGTAACGGACATTCGTCAAAATGAGAAACATTCGAATCAATTGAAGTGGTCCATTGTACTGAAAGAGAGAATTAAAAATATTTTCCGCTCGAAACCCTTCAGCCGTAAATATTTAGAGGAACATTTTTTCACTTTTGATATAACATACAGTATGAGATATAAAATATGTCTCTTTTTTTGGGGGAATGGTGCCAAAATAGATGTAATGTTTACACTGAGCTCTATTTTTGCGCCTGCTCAGAATTTAAAAACTCAAGCACAAAAACAAAAATAACTCAAGCCACAGAAAGTGCGAAGATTTGTTCAAAACATACGAAAAAGAACGAAACAACCCTGCATACAGTCAAAATTATTATTATTATAATATGAATGTGAGCCGAATGTTGTATATCGATGGGGTTTCTCGCTTTCACGGAAAGCGTCAATGAATTTATAAATAATTGATATTTTTTGAAAAACACAAAATCTTTGTTTGATTTCTTTTCCCTAAATTTAAAAAACTAAACAAGAAAGACAAAGGACTCATGCATTAACACATCACTCAATAAGTCTTTGATCTGACACATAGATGGCGCCACTAGTACCGAATTGCCCACATCAGCTGACAGCTAAAACCTTAAGATGACGTTTGTCAAAATTTGAGCCAAATCGACCGATTAGTTTGCGAGTTACAGTCATTTGGGTGAAGCTACTTTTGTCATTTAAAAAAAAATGGATTCAAAGCAATTTCGTGTGTTGATTTATCATTGCTATTTGATGGGAAAAAATACCGCCACAGCCAAAACTTGGCTTGATGAGTGTTACCCGGACTCTGCACCGTCGAAAGGAAGCGTGGTATATTGGTTTAATGAACTCAAATGCGGTCGTACAAGCACCGATGACGCTGCACGCTCTGGACGCCCAAATGAGGCTGTCACCGACGAAAACATCAAAAAAGTCCACAAAATCGTGTTTTCCAATCGCAAAGTGAAAATGCAGGAGATAGCTGACACTTTAAAGTTGTCGGTTGGAAGTGTTTGCACCATTTTGCATGAGCATTTGGGCTTCAAGAAGCTTCATTCGAAGTGGGTACCGCGATTGCTCTCACCGGACCAAAAACAACATCGTATCGATGATTCAAAGTCGTGGAAAACGATGGAAAAAATACACGATTTTCACTTCGAATTGCTTCCGCACCCACCATATTCGCCAGATCTGGCCCCCAGCGACTACTGGCTCTTTTCAGATCTCAAAAAGATGCTCCAGGGCAAGAGATTTCGCTCTGATGAGGAGGTGATCGCCGAAACTGAGGCCTATTTTGAGGGACTTCCGAAATCGTTCTATAAAAGAGGCATCGAAAAGTTGGAGGATCGTTGGAATCAATGTATAACCCTCGAAGGAAACTATGTTGATGAATAAAGTGGAATTTTGCCAAAAAAATGTTTTTTTGTATGTCAGATCAAAGACTTATTGAGTGATGTGTTATATGGTTGCAGACATCCCAAAGAACTCTTCAATTAGAAATCTGAATCGACCTTCTTAAATTCAGTGGTTGAACTTGAAACATCATATAGACATAAATAATAAAAATAAAAAAGAAATATTTGGTAGTTTTTTGTTAGTTGAGGATACATTAATATAAAAATCGGAATTTTCTTCGTTTTGACCAATTTAATTCATAATTCGATGAGAATTTGAAATTTATTTGACATTGCCTTTCATTGGAATGTTCACCGCGTGATATTGGTTCTGTGCTAAACACAATTCGAACGAAAGGTACACACATAACGGTTTATAGAACGTAATATTTAAAGAAGAAAGACGAAGGCTTAATACATGAGATGTTCGTAGACAAAGATTTGATAATTTTTGTTGATTTGCTCTTAATGCGGTTTGAAAACGGACATTTGTTTCTCTGATAGAATGCATATCGAACCGACCGTTGGTGTGAGTGACACTTCAAATCACGAATCACTCAAACAAATAAACAAACGGCTGCAGCTACGAAGCGTACACTCATCATTTAGCCGGTGTTTGTCGAAGCAACGAATCGATATATAATTCATAGCTGTTGTTGCAATAATAAATAATAGAATATTTCCAATTTTTCAACATAATTTGCTAAATTGGCCAAGTTAAGTGAAATTTCAAGGGCATATGTACGGTGTTGGTATGTATTTAAAAGACAGAATTTTATTTCAGTGGTTGAACTGTAAACATCGGCTGATGAGCGTAATGAATTTAAATCATCATCATCATCATCATCATTCAGTATTTATAGACCGAATTGTGTACCGTTAGGTGTGTTCAGTCTTTTTTTTTTCGTATTCCATGAATACCACCAGCATGAGAACTATTATTCGAATACATTGGTGAGGGGCTTGCAGGGCACGACTGCACCGCATTCGAATGCTCGAGCCCATGAATGGCTACTACCTTTTTTGCGGTGGTGTATTGAATATTGAAATTCCCAATAACACAACCTTAGCGTTAAGGTAGTCAATTTACGTGTGTCTGTTCTAACTCAAAATCCTCTTTGTGCACACACACGGGACCGACGTCTCAAAGTTTCCTCCGAAACACTCCGTGAGACGAAAATCACTGTTTTATGTGTTATTTTGTCTCCCATCAATATATCACTGTTATTAGTAATGATGAAATTGATAGAAAATCAAACGGCCACTAGGAGACTCGAACCCACGTCCCCATGCTTGCAAAGCCGGCACGCTAACCACTACTCTACAGCTGGGTCTGTAGGCTTCAGGCGAAGGCCCTTGATTTTTTTCCCTTTATTTATCAATTGATCGAACGCGATAAATTGTCTATTGGAAAACTTTAATGACACATTAGACTCCTTTGAAATTTTATACAACTGTTGACGGGAACATACTTTGTTTGGATATGAGTTTAATCTCTTTTCAATTTTTAAGTCGACTGGTGAAGATGGCAGGGCGAAAGCGCAAAGCTCACGAAAGTTTCCAACATGAAGGATTTTCTTACCATGTCAACAAAGTCGCCAAAGGAATCGAATATTATACTTGTTCAAAGTGGGCTATTTTTCTTTCTTTAAATTTATTTCCATATTGAAACTTGGTATTTAAATAAACTTAAATGCTTCTATAGAATGAAAAATTGTAACTGTCGGGCCAGATTGATTCGAAACATAGATGAAAATGGAAAAACAGTCCGCTGCACGGTGAAGAACACTCACAACCATCTCATCGACCCACGTGACGCAGTTGTTTCCAGAACTGAGGCGAAAATTCGAGAATTAGCGCGAACGACAGGTATGGCAACACGCGCAATCATTGCTGATGCTCAAGCCGGACTTGATGAGTATGCTCTGGGTGCAATGAAAAGTTACAAGGGTTTGGGTGAAATGGCGCGAAATGAAAGAGAGAAAATTGTACAGAGCAATCGTAGCACGGACCATCAACCAACACCTCGCAAAGTACAAGATTTGGTATTGCCAGATAATTTGCTCGCTCCAAATGGCCAGAATTTTTTGATGTATGATTCAGGAACTGGATCAGCGATGCGCATTATTATGTTCTCCACTGAAAGAAGCCTGGATTTTCTCACAACTTGCACACAATTGTACATGGATGGTACATTCGACTCTTGCCCTGCACTTTTCAAGCAAATATATGTTATTCACGGTAGGTATTTCTGTCTTATTGTTGATATTGATAATTTTTTTTTTAATGGATTGCAAATATTTTTTATTTTTATCATTTATCATAGGAAAACGCAATGGCTGGAATGTACCGTTAGTGTTTGTGCTATGTACGCACAAAATTACGGCCACTTACTCCATAATTCTCAACAAGTTGAAGGAACATCGACCAGAACTGAATCCCGACCAGATAACAACAGATTTTGAGCTCGCGGCCCTAAAAGCGTTGAAGCAGGTATTTCCAGGTGCAAAGCAGCAAGGTTGCCATTTCCATCTTTCGAAAAATGTTGTTTTCAACTTAGGACAACATAACTTGAAACAACGCTACGAGAATGACTCGAAATTTGCACACGAAGTCAGAAAGATTGTGGCTTTGGCGTTTGTGCCACCCAATGAATTAATTAATGTATTGGAACTATTTATCAACACAAGCGAGACACTCAACAACCAGGAGCAAGCAAAAGATGCATTCATGCCTTCGTTATTGATTATTTTAACGATCACTACATAGGAAGAGTCAGAAAAGATGGCAGTAGAGGGAAGCCACAATTTCCGATCGAACTATGGAATGTGTATGAGAGTACAAAGAACGGTATGGGAACTTCCATATATATACATATTTCGTTTTAAATTTCGCAAAATGTCAAATATGATGAATCGTTTGAATTCTTTCTTACATGCATTTCAGATCTTGCTCGCACCAATAATGTGTCGGAAGGATGGAACAATGCATTCCAGACAATATCTGGTTGCCATCATCCCACAGTCCCCAAGTTCATTGAAAACATTTACAAGGAACAAAGCATCTCATATGGTAAGATGACCAGGTGTGAGGCCAATGCTTCTCCACCGAGACGCAAATACCGCACTCGAAATGATGCTTTGAAATTGGCCATTGAATCATTAGATGCAGCAATGGTGGAAGGAGAAATAAATGATAATGATAATGGAAAAGCTAACGATTCAGCTGATTCCGATTCAGACAGTGAAAATGAAATGGTCAATCAACGTTTACTTGCCAGCCAACGCCGCAGCAATCCATTTTTGGCTCTCCTGAATACTGTTGCCCATAACACTCGTTTGTGAGCCCGCGATAATTAATTTTCAACAGCTTCAAATGTTGCACTTGAAGCCGAATATCACACTGCTAAAATTTTGATTGTAGAATTTTTTTAAAGTGACAAAGTGCTATTAATCAATATGAATTTAACCATATAATTTTTTATTTTGAAAAATAATAATTCTATATTATACTTTCGCCAAAATGTTTGAACAGAAATATTTGTTTTACTATGTTGGGCCGGGGAATTTTCAATTGACCTGTTATTATGAGAACATTAATTTTCGTATTGTTTCCAAAAAAATATATTGGAAAAAAGATTGAATTTTCAATTTTTGAGATAATATTTCGGTAAATTGTCAAATTTGCCATTTCGGGATTTTTTTTTCGGAATCTTAATTTTTCGGGAAATTACAGATTCGGATTTTTATTTTCGGGAAATAAAAATTCGGGAAAAAAAATAGGGAAAAAAAGTTTTTGTTCATTTTCGGGAAAATATGTTTCGGGAAAAAAAATCGGGAAAAAGAGGTGCCACCTTGCAAATGTCGTTGGAAGATGAAGTACTCTTCATATTGTCTAATGAAATGTCACATTTGCGGACAGCCATGCGAGGAAGATGACATTCGAGTTTGTGATCATACCCATTTGACTGGAGAATATCGTGGATCTACACATAATAAATGCAATTTGCTGTATCGAGAACCGTGTTTCATCTCAATTGTGTTTCACAACCTATCGAACTATGATGCACATTTTCTCATCAAAGAAGTTGCAAAAGGAATTCCTGGCCCCATTTCAATCATTCCATGCAACGTAGAATAATACATCTCTTTCACCAAGACAGTGCCAAGTATTCATAGTAATGAGTACGGAAATTTCATTAAACTGCGTTTCATCGACTCATTTCAATTTATGTCATAATCATTAGACTTTGTATCTTCATTACTTCCAGGCGAAAAGAAACAGAATCTGCGATTTGAATTCAAGAATTTGAATGAGGAGCAGCTTAAAATGTGAGAAAGTAAAGGGGTCTTTTGCTACGACTACATAGACTCATGAAAGAAACTACAAGAAAACTCGTTGCTGGCAAAAGATACATTCTACAGCACCTTGACAGAAAGCCATATTTCGGATGAAGATTATGAATTTGCAACTAAAGTTTGGAATGAATTCAATATCGATTCTTTGGGTGACTTTTCTGATTTGTACATGAAAACTGAGCTTCGACAACTACAAACTCGACCCAGCACATTATTACACAACACCGGGACTGCCTTTCGATGCAATGTTAAAATATACAAAAGTCAAGATTGAAGTTCTAACAGACATTGATAAGCTTATGTTCATCGAGAGAGGTATTAGAGGTGGTATCAGTCAGTGCATCAAGCGGTATTCGAAGGCCAACAACAAATACATGCAAGAATACGATCCAAACGTTGAATCGAAATATCTAATGTATCTGGATGCCAATAACCTTTACGGTTATTCGATGATGGAACATTTACCTATCGATGGTTTCAAATGGTGTCAAGAAGAATTCCCTGTGAACCGAATTCTGAACATTCAAGATAACTCATCGACTGGCTACATTTTCGAGGTAGATCTTGATTATCCGCAGCACTTACATGACATCCATTTTGTGCAGAAAGCAGAATATGATGAAGATGTAGAGATGCTCTACACATACACGGATTCACTCATCATTGGTGTCCAGACTGAATGGTTTTATTCAGATATGTTAGAAAATCTAAATATTTTTGACACGGGTGATTATACAGAACAGAACCAATTCAATATACCGCGAGTTATTAAGAAAACCCCCTGGGATCTTCAAAGATGAATTGAGTGGGGGAAATTTCAATGAAATTCGTTGGTCTGCCAAGCAAGATGTATTGCGTGCGATCGGAAAGGATTGAGAAAAATGAAAAAATAAAAAAAAAGCACACAAGGCGTTAAAAAGTATGTTTTAATTAAATTGCTAACATTCAATGATTACATGAGATGCATCGAGGAAAACTGCGTCATCATCAAAGATCAAAATTCATTTCGTTTGAAGAAAGACACTGTATTCAGTGTGAAACAGACAATGAAAGACATATTCCGAGTGACAATATAGACACCTTACTATGGGGTCATTACAAGGTTCCACAGTTATGAAAAAAAAAATTCAAAAAAGGAAATAGTCGGCTTGGAAAATGACTCGATGCCAGGCTTCTATTATACTGGACATTCGGATAGTGTGGTGTGCGCGTGTTGTAAAGTTAAACTACATATGTGGAAGGCTGGTGATGACTCATTTCTTGATCATTACAAATATTCACCAAAATGTAGTTTTTCTAATCGATCCACAAAGAAGCTTCAACTTACCGCTTGACGATGGACAAAAGCTAGCAAATTAACTTTCAACCTTATCGAAATTAGTTTTTGAAGGATATTATGAACCAGATAAATAAATCTAATTAAATTCAGAACTACTTCCATTTATCGTCTTCTTTTGTATCGTTCTCAATAAAAAAAAAAAATTCTATTGGGAGTACAAATTGAAAACCGCGCATTTTTTTCAAAATTTCGATCTTTATTATGGAAAAATGGTTACAAATTGATTATTCAAAGTATTGTCCATCGCTAGCCACAACTTTTTCCCATCTTTCTGGCAAATTACGGATTCCGCGTCGAAAGAAATCTGTGCTTTTTTCGGCTATCCATGAATCGACCCATTTTTTGCATTCCTCGTAAGAATGGAAATGCTGTTCAGCCAGGCCATGTGTCATTGATCGGAAGAGGTGGTAATCGGAAGGGGCAATGTCTGGGCTATACGGCGGGTGGGGTAGGACTTCCCATCGAAGCGTTTCCAAGTAGGTTTTAACGACCTGAGCAACATGTGGCCGAGCGTTGTCATGTTGCAAAATAACTTTATCGTATCTTGCGACCGTTTCCGACCGTTTTTCCTTCAGTGCTCGGCTCAAACGCATCAATTGAGTTCGGTACAATGCTCCTGTGATGGTTTCGTTTGGTTTCAACAACTCATAATAGATCACGCCGAGCTGATCCCACCAAATACACAGCATTAGCTTCGAGCCATGAATGTTCGGCTTTGGCGTCGATGTTGATGCGTGGCCGGGGTAACCATACGATTTTTTTCGCTTCGGATTATCGTAATGAATCCACTTTTCATCACCAGTCACAATACGATGCAAAAAACCCTTCCGTTTTTGCCTTTGAAGCAGCTGTTCACAAGTGAAAAAACGGCGTTCGATGTCTCTCGGCTTCAATTCGTATGGCACCCAATTTCCTTGCTTTTGAACCATTCCCATGGCTTTTAAACGATAGGAGATGGATTTTTGTGTCACTCCCAATGATTTTGCAAGTTTTTCTTGCGTTTGACACGAGTCTTCATCGAGTAATGCTTCCAACTCCTCGTCTTCAAACTTTTTCACTTGGCCTGGACGCTCTTTGTCTTCCACATCAAAATCACCACTTTTGAACCGCGCAAACCACTCCTGGCACGTTCTAATCGACGGAGCATATTCTGGATATGCTTCGCATAACAAACGATGACTCTCGGAAGCATTTTTCTTCAGATTAAACCAATAAAGTAAAACTTCCCGCAAATGCTGTTTTGTAGGCACGTAGCTCGACATTTTCAACGCAATAATAAACTTGTGTATTCAACTGAATGATAAGTTTGACAGATCGTTTTCAATGTATTTTTTTATCCTCTTTAAGATACAATAGCTGTCAAAGTCAAAATAATGACATCTATGATAGATATGAAGTTAGTAACGAATGCGCGGTTTTCAATTTGTACTACTAATATAAAAAAATAAAATGAACAAAAACCCCCATATTGAGTCCAATGTATAAAATACACGTGTTTTTATTCAAAAGAAAATATAATAATTATTTTGTTTAGAACAAATTTAAAAATCTGGAAGACTCAACTAGTTGGCGTCACAGAAATCCAATTTGAGTCGATTATGATTGTCGGAGGCCTTTTTGTTAAATAAAAAAAACCAATGCTTCAGATTCTGATTTATTTCAACGATAGCAGCATCATTCAGAAGTGTTGTTATACACAACAATTTCGAACGCCTCTTTGCCGAACACTTCATACAACATATTCTTGACTTTGTGCCATTTGAGTTTGTCCAAACCGCAACCAATTTGTGGAATGGCTAATTTGGTGACACGATTCGCAAGCTAAATTAGGATCCAATATTTTAATTCACGGTTATTTTATTATTGAAAATCGAAAAGAAAATGGTTATTTCTAACCATATGAACTTTCATTGCATCAAGTAAGTGATAGAAAAAAATCTGAATAATTTGGTTTCCTGTAAGATTCACTTTTTGTCACCAAATAGTAAATAAATCGTGATTTATCCCCTAAAACCGCCAATCCACCTGCTTTAATTCCTTGACTTTTGAGCTCTGTAACTCGCCCATACTTTTTCTTGAACTCAACGGCAATGCCTGCACCCATTTTCAAATCAGCCGCTACACAATGTGCCATCGAATAATTTTCGGGTGCGGTAAATAAATCGCCATTTATTTCATATAATTTAAACTCCGACATATTCTCTTTCCTAATACTTCGACGACTGCATCGATAATGTTCATGCTTTAAAACACTTGTAGCGCAAGTGCAGAGTGCACGCCGTACGTATGAAGATACGTTCGGAATAAACGATGCGGTAACGTATCGAAACGCTTGACGCATGACAAGCGTCATTAATTGTAAGAGGTCTCAATAAAAATTCAATAATTATTATTAAACATTGACTCAACTCACGTGTCTGTAGTCCTTCATACACTCATACATTTAACTATTACAAATTCGTTGCATATTCACTCCTCTTGCAGACTATTTTTTGATATCACTTTCTCATTTTCGTTGACTTCGCATCCGATGAACTAAGTAATAATTAGCTAAAACACTAAAATTCCCGTAAAAAAAGTCGTAATAAAATGTTGTAACAAACAATTCTTTAAATATACGCAAAAAAGGAGAGTGAAGTGATGATTTTTTAGGCGTATATTTTTTGGTTACTCAAAAATACAAATAACAAGAATAGTCACGCACAAAAAGCCATCACGTCATCTTCATTTCGTTGTTTTCATAAGTAAGGCATATAAGGGTAAATTTGTAAAATAGTATGTACCCGATTGAAAACTTTTCGTTAGAATTCAGTAGAATTCAGTATGATTCAAGTAGAACTCAGAAGACTTCAGTAGAAATCCAGTAGAATTCAGTCATAAGATTCAGCACTTTTCAGTAGACTTCAGTATATTTCAGTTAACCTCAGTAGGCTTCAGTAAACTTCAGAAAAATTAAATAATTTTCACATCGGTTTCAGTTCATTAAGAAGTCAATGAGGAGTTCAAGCTATGCTCTTCTCAATTGCGTCCTGCAGTGAGTGCAACAAGTTTTAATTGAATCTTTGTTTGGCCGCTGTTTCAGTTGCTCGAATTATCAAACATATATTTAGAGAGGACAAAGAGGATAATTCATTATTGGAAGAGTTTGGTCATTGCAATCAATACTTTTCCACTGCCGTCGGGGTGTTATGACTATTCTATTTGAATATCGAGCAAATGAAGCCGGGTCAAGTGGTATTTTTGTTGTTGTTTGTACATATATATTCCATGCTTATCTCACTGGAGACTGTGTTTGAGTGAATGGCTTGATCAGCCGGTATGCATTAAAGGCGTTGAATTGACATTCAACGCCAACCGTCTTCGACGGTAATGCAAGTCAAACCGTTGCGGTTTGGACAAACTCAAATGGCACAAAGTCAAGAATATGTTGTATGAAGTGTTCGGCAAAGAGGCGTTCGAAATTGTTGTGTATAACAACACTTCTGAATGATGCTGCTATCGTTGAAATAAATCAGAATCTGGAGCAATGGTTTTTTTTATTTAACAAAAAGGCCTCCGACAATCATAATCGACTCAAATTGGATTTCTGTGACGCCAACTAGTTGAGTCTTCCAGATTTTTAAATTTGTTCTAAACAAAATAATTATTATATTTTCTTTTGAATAAAAACACGTGTATTTTATACATTGGACTCAATATGGGGGTTTTTGTTCATTTTATTTTTTTATAGAATTTTTTTTTTTTATTGAGAACGATACAAAAGAAGACGATAAATGGAAGTAGTTCTGAATTTAATTAGATTTATTTATCTGGTTCATAATATCCTTCAAAAACTAATTTCGATAAGGTTGAAAGTTAATTTGCTAGCTTTTGTCCATCGTCAAGCGGTAAGTTGAAGCTTCTTTGTGGATCGATTAGAAAAACTACATTTTGGTGAATATTTGTAATGATCAAGAAATGAGTCATCACCAGCCTTCCACATATGTAGTTTAACTTTACAACACGCGCACACCACACTATCCGAATGTCCAGTATAATAGAAGCCTGGCATCGAGTCATTTTCCAAGCCGACTATTTCCTTTTTTGAATTTTTTTTTTCATAACTGTGGAACCTTGTAATGACCCCATAGTAAGGTGTCTATATTGTCACTCGGAATATGTCTTTCATTGTCTGTTTCACACTGAATACAGTGTCTTTCTTCAAACGAAATGAATTTTGATCTTTGATGATGACGCAGTTTTCCTCGATGCATCTCATGTAATCATTGAATGTTAGCAATTTAATTAAAACATACTTTTTAACGCCTTGTGTGCTTTTTTTTTATTTTTTCATTTTTCTCAATCCTTTCCGATCGCACGCAATACATCTTGCTTGGCAGACCAACGAATTTCATTGAAATTTCCCCCACTCAATTCATCTTTGAAGATCCCAGGGGGTTTTCTTAATAACTCGCGGTATATTGAATTGGTTCTGTTCTGTATAATCACCCGTGTCAAAAATATTTAGATTTTCTAACATATCTGAATAAAACCATTCAGTCTGGACACCAATGATGAGTGAATCCGTGTATGTGTAGAGCATCTCTACATCTTCATCATATTCTGCTTTCTGCACAAAATGGATGTCATGTAAGTGCTGCGGATAATCAAGATCTACCTCGAAAATGTAGCCAGTCGATGAGTTATCTTGAATGTTCAGAATTCGGTTCACAGGGAATTCTTCTTGACACCATTTGAAACCATCGATAGGTAAATGTTCCATCATCGAATAACCGTAAAGGTTATTGGCATCCAGATACATTAGATATTTCGATTCAACGTTTGGATCGTATTCTTGCATGTATTTGTTGTTGGCCTTCGAATACCGCTTGATGCATTGACTGATACCACCTCTAATACCTCTCTCGATGAACATAAGCTTATCAATGTCTGTTAGAACTTCAATCTTGACTTTTGTATATTTTAACATTGCATCGAAAGGCAGTCTCGGTGTTGTGTAATAATGTGCTGGGTCGAGTTTGTAGTTGTCGAAGCTCAGTTTTCATGTACAAATCAGAAAAGTCACCCAAAGAATCGATATTGAATTCATTCCAAACTTTAGTTGCAAATTCATAATCTTCATCCGAAATATGGCTTTCTGTCAAGGTGCTGTAGAATGTATCTTTTGCCAGCAACGAGTTTTCTTGTAGTTTCTTTCATGAGTCTATGTAGTCGTAGCAAAAGACCCCTTTTTTTTCTCACATTTTAAGCTGCTCCTCATTCAAATTCTTGAATTCAAATCGCAGATTCTGTTTCTTTTCGCCTGGAAGTAATGAAGATACAAAGTCTAATGATTATGACATAAATTGAAATGAGTCGATGAAACGCAGTTTAATGAAATTTCCGTACTCATTACTATGAATACTTGGCACTGTCTTGGTGAAAGAGATGTATTATTCTACGTTGCGTGGAATGATTGAAATGGGGCCAGGAATTCCTTTTGCAACTTCTTTGATGAGAAAATGTGCATCATAGTTCGATAGGTTGTGAAACACAATTGAGATGAAACACGGTTCGCGATACAGCAAATTGCATTTATTATGTGTAGATCCACGATATTCTCCAGTCAAATGGGTATGATCACGAACTCGAATGTCATCTTCCTCGCATGGCTGTCCGCAAATGTGACATTTCATTTGACAATATGAAGAGTACTTCATCTTCCAACGACATTTGCAATGGCATTTTATTACTCAGAATCATCTCCACTTCGTTGGCAATATCAACCAATTGTTTCACAAACCATTCGATGCAGTCTGATCCACGAGCACTTCGAAAGAAGGATTTCGAGTCATTGTATGCACACTTGAAATAGTATCCATCGTTGAACACTTCATGTTGTTGATAAGCTGTTGTTCCTTCGCTCCAACAAAATTGGTTGTCAGGTTTTTTTTTATTTTTGATTCAACATCAACATATTCGTTTTGTTTGAAACAATCTATTTTATGCGATTCCAGTTCATCAACTCTTGTGAAATGATTCAAACAGCGATCACAAAATAACTTCCTTCTTTTCTCTGAAGAAATTTGATGAGTCAATAGCGCACTCATATTCTTAATCAAACAACAATGCATTTTACGATAAAATTCAACGTATGCACCATTCAAGTGACTATCATCATCATCATCTTCGATCCTATCGATATCATCATCAACATCATATGTTTGCGTGAGCAAGAGTAAATGAATATGATTGGATTTCACTGATTTTGTAAGCCGCACGGGTCGAAATCTTGGATACAGAGCTGACAATACCGCAAACATGGAACATGTGTCATCAAGGTTTTGAGCGTTGATAATAACCCCTATTTTTTTGCAAGAAATCCGGTAGATCGATGTATGTTGATCCACCAAAAGGGGTCGTCTTGACTATCTTGAAAGTTCAGCTCCTTGATTTCTGCTAGTTTCAATCCACCCCCACGAAGCTCGACATCGTCAATCCTTCCGAGCCCCATCGCGACCACATATTCATCATAGAATTCCTTCAAGTCACAATCGAAATCAACAATTTCAGCTCTTGTGTGCAAATATAATTGCTGAGTTTCTATCGATTCATCTTCTTCGGTTGTGATAACTTTTTCAAAATTGGCACAAAAATCATGCTCCAACCTTTACGATGGTATTTGAATCAAGTATCTGTGTAATTCGCCTACTGAATGGCTGAAAGGCTTCATCTAAAAATTCACTAATTTCGATGTGATTGTGATTGACAATTGAAAACTTTTGGAACCGACCTTCATTTTGATCGATTCTCGGTATGCTTTCTCTCAACAAACTGATGACATTTCTCTGCGCATTGCATATATTGTATATACATATACATATTTTCATTCTGTGCCCTGAAATGATTACCTGGCCGTGCAGTCAACATTCCATCCAGGTACATTCAATTTTTTTTTTTTGTATATGTTCTCGCGAGAACGCTTTGATACTGCCTTCACTAATTATTTATCCGTATTTCATGTCAAATCGCAAAACGGAACCCGAGACGAAGATTAAAGTCACACCCTGACAATGGAAAGTGCGATAAAGCAAAAAGTCCCCATTGACAACGAATCCTGTGATCAACAAATTTCAACCCTATGGCTGTGATTCTTCTATTCTGCAATTTCCAAATTTTATATTTACATATTTATGTTGTGCATAGTTTTGTGATAATTTTAACTTTCTCAGAATATCTAGTATGATTTCTTGAGAGATGTTATTCCGATGTAAAACTTTTCTTCAATTTATATCGTATAAATCCCATGTAAATCGGATGAAAAAAATGCATGCTCATCTGATTTGAGCACCTATATTGGATGATTGTTGATGTCTCGGAAATAATCCGCTCCGAAATAATCATAATATTATTTAAATAAACAAAATCGCGACAAAATCAATTAATATTCGCAGAATATGAAAATGCGAAATTCGATAATATAAACAACATTCTCAATTTTGCTCGAAATAAGCATTCCCTAAAATCAATAAATCAATCATATTAATGTGAGCGGCTCGACGAAAACCATGACCTACCACAATTCCTGTTCATTCCCTAAAATCAATAAATCAATCATTTTAATGCGAGCCGCTCGATGAAAACCCTGACCTACGACAATCGTGAGCCACTGCCGCTCGACGAAAACCATGACCTACGACAATAGTGAGCCACTGCCGAAAACCATGACCTACCCTTGGCCTGAAACACAGTTAGTTACACTACTGTAATCGGATCCGGTGAACTGAATTCGACGTAATCACGAAACCAAGCTAATTGATTGCTCATGTGGTTGGTAGCTCCAGAATCAAAATACCAAGTTTCACCTTTTGCTGCATTCGTTGCCACACTAAGAAACGCTTTATCTTGCTTGCTGCCTTTATTTTCAGGTTTGCCTGGCCTTGGTTTGCCATCTCCCGATGATTTATCCGCATCACAGTCTCGTTTCCAGTGTGAGCTGGAACCGCATTTGAAACACTTGCCTTTTTGCCTTTGATTCCTCTTATTGCCCGATGACGATTTCTTTGAAAAGAATGCCTCGCTCGTATCGCTGTCGGATTTCAATCGAATTTCTTCCATAATCAATCGACTTGTCAAATTATCTAACGTTCGCATATCCTCTGATACTGAATCCCATGCACTTCGAAAGTGTTTGTAATCCGCTAGCAATGTGTCGCATAGTTTCGTAATAACCATGTCATTGTCGATTGTGATATTTAGCTCCCGCATTTGATGCACTAAACTTTCCATCTTTGACACATGCGTTGCCATATCATCCGCTGGATCCTTTTGAAATGAAAAAAATTGCTGTTGCAGATGTTGCTTTCCCACGGTGTTTCGTTGCTGAAAAACCGAATGCAATTTTTGCCACATTTCTTGTGCCGATTTGCAGGTTAGGACATGTAAAACCATCTTTTGACCAAGTGACGTGACGATGATTTTCTGAGCCTTTGAATCTTTCTTTTTCCAAGCCAGAATCGCCCTCTCTGCCTCATCCTTCACAGTTACCGTCGCATTCGCCGCCGCAGCATCTGGCTTCTTTTCATCACCCGAAACCACATCGAAAATCTCACTAGCATTTAAAACGACTTGCACTTGAAATTTCCACACTGCAAATTGCGATGTCTCCTGCAATTTTTCAATTCGAACTGTTTCGGTTTCCATTCAGCAAATTTCCAAACGAAAAAAAACGATAAAATAATTGCTGTCCGAACGATTATCCGCCAAAATTCTTAAAACGTTTCCAAACGATGCTCGCCGCTTTCAATGTGTCACACATTCACCGCTATACCATTTGAACACAGCACAAACAAGTTCGTTCCTGTCACACGATGCTTACTTTGATGCCGCTATGTTTTGTGCTTGAATTTCGCAATCGTCGCCGAAATTACATCAATGTCCAGAAAATTACTTTTGATTTAATTTTCACTTTTGCAATTTCAATTATTTTATTCTTCACAAAATTCTGCGTTGAACTTGGCCTAATAACCTGTTGAAATAAAACGCCGAAGATTGTAATTTTGTGTTCGTTTTATTTGCGTATTATGAAAAGTGACTGTTTACAATGCTCTGCATGAACCGTACTGTATGATGTTCTAATTAGGAATGAAAAAACTGTGCAAAAATGAAATGTGTATGTGTGCGTGACTTGACAACCACGAGAGTGCGTTCAATCTAATGTTAAAATTTAATAACCAAATATAAAACTTTTTAACACGAATTAAATTGATATCAATTTAATTCGTGTTTTGAAACATACTTTGTTAATTCACTAAGCCGAATTGATTGCTGCCTTAGAAAGAGCCAACATCGATGTTCCGCCTTCAGCCACACGATGCTGCTGTAGTGCCAAGTGAAAATGTGTATGATGCTGAAATTCCTGCTGCCAATGTAACTAATGCCCCTCCGAATACATCTGATGCCCACAAAAACCCTACGAATACGGATATTGAGCAAAAATCGTGTTACTTCGGCAACAAAAGGAATTATTACTGCTGCAGAATGAAGTTGATAACCTACAAAAAAGCACGCGGTCCAACCTAACCTCACAACGCTTCGATATCAGTCACATCGAGTCAATGATTAGTCCCTTCAATGCTGATGACATATAATATAATAGACGCGTTCGGCCTAGTGAAAATGTGAGACGCTATGTCATCGAAATGCAGGAAATTGCTATGCGAGCGAATATACCCTAATCAGAACTTGTGGATATCATTATCGATGGGTTGGGTGACGCAAGTGCAAATGTGGCCATTCTCTATGCTGCTTCAAATATTCGAGATCTCAAACGATTATTAGAACGCTTTGAACGAAAACGTGTCCGAACTTCCTCTAGACCTGCTGTTGCTGCTCGAACTTCTGCTACTGTTGCCCCAACTCGTGTCCAAACAACTTCTGCCGGTGCTCCTTCGGAAAGATCTTCGTCAACCGCTGCCTCTTCCACTGATGTCCGCTGTTTTAATTGCTCTCACTTCGGCCATTATCAGAGCCAGTGCCCGAAGCCAAAACGACCTGATGGCTCCTGCTTCCGGTGTGGGTTAACCACACATGTGTACCGAGATTGTCCCAGCCGTCCTTCGAGATCTACTGCTGCTGCTGTTTCTAGTGAACAGAACGATGGAAACGAGTCTGATGTCAATGCCGAAACCGCTTTGCTCGCCCAGAAGTTAGCTTCTTTACAGATGGTAAGTGTTGCCTTTGGAAAAAATGGAAATTGGAGCTTTATGCCTTCACATGTGCGTTCTCTCTTTGATTCCGGTAGCCCTAGAAGCTTTATTTATGAAACACTGGTGCCTTCAATCAATCCAAAGCGGACTTACTTCTCTGGATATTGTGATTTGGTTGGAAACCCCCTTATGTCCTTGGGCCGAATCCGATGCCTTATTAAATTTAATAATACAGTGGACGCTCAGAATTCTCAAGTAGTTTGTCCTTGGTTCACTTTACTTTTCCGAATTCTTGACTTTTCTGGACGGTTTTCAAAATAAACTTTTTTCTAAAGAAAAACACCTACAGTACCGCTCATAAGAATGGAAACCCTGAATAAAAATCAATTTTCAAAGTTTTGAGAATATTCAATGTACTGTAATCTATATTTTTGTATTCAAAAAGTGTAAATATATTTTTTTTTTAGTTGATTCGTATAAATTTTTTGGAAAGTTCATCACATTTTGGTATATTTTAAAGTCATGTCAGAATTCAAGTCATTTCAGAATTTTTTCATTGAAATAACCACCTTTTGCTTTGATGACGGCTGCACATATTTTTGGCATTCTTTCAACCAGTTTTCGGAGAATTTGTTCATCCAAGTTGTACCACACCTCTTTCAAGCCATCCCACATATCATTTTTGCTACTTATTGTCCTATTTCTAACTTGACGGTCGAGTTCGTCCCAAAGCAATTCTATCGGATTCATATCCGAAGACTGTGGAGCACAATTTCGATGTGTGTTTTGGGTCGTTGTCTTGCTGAAATACCAACCTATAGCCATTCAAACCGATTCCAGACGGGATAGCACTGCGTTGGAGAATTCGATGGTAGTCTTCTTTCTTCATAATTCCATCGATTTTGACCAGCTCCCCAACTCCATCGTAACTAAAACAACCCCAAACTACTACAGAACCACCGCCATGCTTAACTGTTGGTGCAATACACTTGGAATTGAATGCTTCATTGACTTCTCTACGAACAAACAGCCGCCGATGTGATCCAAAAAGTTCAAATTTTGATTCGTCTGTCCAAAGTACGGATTGCCAATCATCGATCGTCCAGTCTTTGTGTTGTTTGGCGAATAAAAGTCGCTTTTGTTTGTTTGCCGGTCTCAGAAGTGGTTTCTTGACCGCGACCCGCCCATACATGCCTTTTTCTACCAATCGTTTAACCGTTGAAACTGAAATTGGTGCCAGCAATTGTTCGTTGATTTTTGCTCTGATTTTGGGTGCTGTTTCGAATCGATTTGCTCTGCTAATCGTCAAAATTCTTTCATCCACTCGTTGTGATGTCTTACGAGGGCGACCACATCTTTTTTTATAAGTTTTCACACCGGTTTCACGTTTTCGCTTCAATGTTTTGGAAATGGTACCTTTCGAAACATTCATTATTTTGGCGATTTCATTATAACTTTTGCCTACTTTGTGCAAAATAATTATATTTGAACGCTGTTCTGAGGATAATTCCTTTTTTTTAGCCATTTATACTCAAAAATACTGAAGAAATATCGAGAATGTACTGAGAAAATAGTACGATTGTCACGCAATGACGATACAAACCAATATATCACAACAAGTGTCAAATGAACAGATTTACCGTTACATATTCTATTGCATGCTATCATTTTAATGAAGAGAATCATCTCACAGACAAAGACAAAGATCATAGAATACAAACACATGCACTTATATTCGTTTTTGTATGCAAAGAACGTCTCTTTGAATTGTGCACGTGTAAACGTAGAAAAACATCTTCAAAGAAAAACCTAACAAATGTCGCCAAAATGTAATTATATTTATCGATATTGATAAGAATCAATGAGAAAACATTACAAATACAATTATTGAATCCAAAAATAATAGATATGATACTTTGAATACGTCATACATGGCGCCAAATACGAAAAATCGTTTTTTTTGTGAGGGTTTCCATACTTATGAGCGGTACTGTATATAATACAATGTCATACATTTTCATCATCTATTAATCGAAATTTCGAAGCATCATAGTCAATTCAATGAAATTTGTGTGTGAAAAATATTTTAGAATTATTTATTTATTTTTATTCTTTTCAAATTCTTCATGTTAGTTCATATAAATACCTAGATAAATACGAAAGCTTAATATTATTCATTTGATTGCGTAAAAGAGGTTGTGAGTTTGGTTTGTTTTGGAGGTTTCAATATTTGTTTCTTCACGATATCTGATCGAATTTGAAGAAGATTTGACATGTGTTTTGCAGTTAAATCCGCGTTTTGCTCGCTCCACTTGATCAACATATTCGCCGCATTGATTGCATCAGAATATGAAATAGCAACAGAATTCTGAACAACATTGTTATCTTCTTCGCTATCACTTTCATCCACATCAGTTTCATCAAACACATCAGAATTCCAATTTTCAATTTCATCAATGGATAAAACAGCATTTGGAGTGAGTTTTGATAACAGCTGCACTCTTTCCTCGATTTCATTACGGTAAGCATCGATTTCATTTTGCTGTGCCAAATTCTCTAATGGAATGTTATCCTCTTCGTCAAATTCACCATCATCCCAATTCAAAATTTTTGACCACGACTTTTCAATAATGCTTATTGGCAACACATCCCATGCAGACTTCAAAAGCAAAATAGTATTTTTGAGATCAAGGCTTTGAAGAGCATCGTGAACTGATACATCATCTTCTGCAATGATGCTGGAAATCAACATGTTTCGATACTTTAATTTGACGATTTTGATCGGGTTTTGGTCCATGGGCTGAATTATTGCTGTAACATTTGGCGGGAGCATCATCGCCTGGATATATCCATCCTCAGAGCGGAGCGATTCGATTGGAGAATGGGCGCTACAATTGTCCAATAACAAAAGTGCCTTTGGAGGAATGTTGTGATTAGTGCTGAATTGTTTACCTATCAATCAACAAATAATTTATGCTTAAAAAGCGGTAAAATAATGTTTATACATATGCACTCAAAGCAATCGATCAATTGTTCAAAATAATTTATATGAATATACAGCGTTCTCACTTCTTTGACGAATGAATTGTGGAACCAATTAACGAAAATTCGTGACGTCATCCATGCCTTTGCCGAGTGATCATAAACCAACTGCTTTTGAAAACCTTTGAAACAACGCGGTTCTTTGGACTTTCCAATAACAAACGGAGTAACTTTATTCGATCCATCTGCATTTGAACATAACATGAATGACACTCGTTCTATGCGTATTTTTCGGCCGGGTGCTGTTTTCTCACATGCTGTAACATACGTTGCATTGGGCAACAATCGATAAAAAAGACCTGATTCATCGGCATTATAAAGTTGAGCAGTGGTTATTCCCATTTCACTCATTTTTTCACGTAACTTTTTGATGAATGGAGTAATCGTTGAGGTATCGCTGAGTAAATTTCACCGCAAATTCTCTTGAATCGGATGCCATGTCTATGTTTGAATTTGGTGAACCATCCATCGCTGGCATTAAAATCTCTGCTCGGTTTATCTGGGTACAATTGCGCAAAGAATTTCAGAGCCATTGCTTTCAATTCAACACCATTAATTGGAACATGCTTGTTGCGCTGATCTTCAAACCATTTGTATAATTTTGATTCCATTTCTTTGTATTCTGGCTTGTGTATTGTTTTTTTCTTTGCTTCATGCATCGAAAATTTCTTGTTTTTAAAGTCAACCTATTTTGTTTTGGTGTTGACATTTTTACATAAATGAACCGAAATGAATATTTTAATAAGTCACAATCGATGCGCAAAGCATAACTAATTTGAAATTTGCTCTTTGTCCCTCAACACGTTACAAAACTAACAATCTTTGACATGCACGCACTCGCTTGCATATTGTCTTTGGCTACTACGACCGCAAACGACATCATGATTGTTGGAAACAGATATTTGATATAGAGTACGTTGAGAAATGTATCATTGATGTAAAATTAGAATAGTAATTGAAGTAGACTATGAATCAGAAGGATATAAAAAGAGTTGTCAATTAAATAAAATCTATCATTCTCAAACTAAAGTCCAAACTGTTTACAATTAGCAACATATGGTAGCAAACGCGTAGAAAAGATTGAAAATGGAATCTAAAGTGCAAATTCAAAAGCTGAATAATGAAAATTACTCGGTTTGGAGCTACAAATTGAAACTTCTTCTCATAAAAGAGAAAGTATGGGACACGATAAATGAAGTAACTCCAACTACAGTATCAGATGAATGGACATTGAGAGATCAAACTGCTCAGGCGATTATCGGGTTAAATGTTGAAGACAATCAACTTCTTCACATACGCAATACCGATTCTGCTAAAAGTGCCTGGAACAATTTAAAAGACATACATGAGCATGACTCCGTGACGAACATAGTGACATTAATAAGAAAAATGTATGCGACGAAAATGTGTGAAGGCGAGGAATTGCAAGCTCATTTGGACAAATTGTTGGATTTATTTAAAAAAATCGAATCAATGAAAGAAACGATTTCAGACACAATGCGAATTGGCATCATTCTCAGTAGTCTACCTGAATCATGGAATAACATGGTGACAAGTTTAAGTGCTTCGAATTCAAACAAAGGTGACTTGAAATTGAAAACTGTTTTGTCAAGTCTACAAGATGAAGAAATTCGTCGCAAAATGAATCCTGAACAATCAGATGAAAAAGTGCTCAAGATAAATCATAATTTCCGAGCGAAGAACAATTTTAATGCAAAAAGTGAATATTCACACAGAAGTAATAATACATATTCGAATAATGATCAAAACAGAAAAGTGTTCTGCTATTTTTGCAAAAAACCCAATCACACGATGAAGGTATGCCGAAAATTAATTGCACACAATGCTAAAAATAACAGTTCGAATTTGATAAAAGAAGAAAATGACGAGTATGATGCACATTTATTGTCGATCGATATTGAAAGTGGTGAGAAATTGTACAACTACAAACGAAACAATATTGAGTGGATTTTGGACTCTGGCGCCACATCACACACCGGAAGTGATTTGAACCTATTCAGAGAGATTTTCCCTTGCATCGGAAAAACCGTGAAATTGGCAAATGGAAATAAAGTGAACATAGAAGGCATAGGCAAATGTGAAATCCAATTGACAAATGGAGAAAAGGCAACTTTGACCAACGTCATATTTGTACCTGAAATAAAGGGAAACTTTCTATCGATTCGTGCATTGGCAAAACGTGGATACAAAGTGAATTTCTATGATGAAAAAGCAGATGTTGTCATGAATAACAAATTGATTATGCAAGCTACAATCAAGAATGATTTATTCAAATTCAGTGAAAAAGTGTATAATGTGAGTGAGATTCAAAATAAATCCGCCTGCATTCACGAACTTCATCGCATTTTCGGACACAGAAATAAAGAGTCGATAAAGAGAATGCTGAATAAAAACATGATAAATGGAATTCAACTGAAGAAGTGTAACAATTGTGAGAATGTTTGTCAAGTGTGTATTGAGTCGAAAATGACAAGAAATTCATTCAAAGAGGAAAGAAAAAGAGTCACAAAGAGCATTCTTGAGGTAATACACACTGACATTTGCGGTCCGATGAGGACAATGACCAATCAAAAGAAGAGATACATTCTCACATTCACGGATGATTATTCACGTTTCACCAAAATTTACTTATTGAATGAAAAATCTGAGACAAATGAGAAGATAATTGAATTCGTCGAACTTATGAAGAATCAATTTGGTCAGAAGCCAAGACGATTCAACTCAGATCGTGGTGGTGAATACACAAGCAATAAATTATTGAGATATTTGCAATATGAGGGTATAGAATCACAATTCACAGCACCATATACACCTCAACAGTATGGAGTGGCTGAAAGAAAGAACAGATCATTGGTAGAAATGGTACGCTGCATGCTGAATGAATCGAAATTACCTCGATATTTCTGGGGTGAGGCAGTTCACACTGCTAATTATATACTAAATCGCTTGGAAACTTCTATCACGAAGAAAACACCATATGAATTATTTTACAACAAAAAACCACAGATGAACATGTTGCAACGATTTGGTTCAAAATGTTATGTGAGAATTCCGAGTGAAAAGAGATCGAAACTCGAAAATACGGCAAAAGAAATGATTTTAATTGGTTTCGATGAAAATAATTCAGCGATTTATAAGTGTTTTGATCCGGAATCGAAGAAAGTGGTGTACAGCAGAGATGTGATATTCAGAAATGAATCAGAAATTTCAACTCAAAATGAATTCACACTGAAAGAAACATCAAAAGAAAATGTGAAAAATCAAACGGATGATTCTATCTCGAGTGATATACCTGATACTGATGATCCGAATAGTATGAGTTCATCAGGTGAATCATCAAGTAACATATCATCAAGCAGCAATTCAAGTGAATCATCGAGTTCATCTGGAACGGATACACCAGCACCAAAACATCGAGGATCAACAAGAAAGAATTTTAGTGTACCACCGGATCGCTATGGGTACAAATGTATTCCCCCAAGATACATGAATTGGTATAAAAATGGAAATGAAAAATTAAACGCAATATTTGAACCATCGAACATCGAAGAAGCGCAAGAATCTGAACAAAAAAGTGAGTGGATTGATGCTATGAATAAAGAATATAATTCATAAATGTCAAATGAGACATGGACACTATGTGATTTACCAAAAAATAGGAAAGCTATTGCGTGTAAATGGTTATTCAAAATAAAAACGAATCAGAATAGTGAAATTGAAAAATATAGAGCAAGGCTTGTTGCTAAGGGCTATGCACAAAAATATGGATTGGATTATGATGAAGTTTTCGTTCCGGTTGTGAAACAAACAACGTTCAGAATTCTTTTATCAATCGCATCGAAATTGAAACTGAAAGTGAAACAATATGATATTGAAACGGCATTTTTGCATGGAGTAGTGAAAGAAACAATTTATATACAACAGCCACCAGGCTATGAAGTCGGAGGACAAGAGAACAAAGTTTGTCTATTGCAGAAAAGCTTGTGTGGATTGAAACAAGCACCTCGCTGTTGGAACGATGCAATAAATGAATCGCTGATGGTTTTCGGATTCAAAAGGTGTTCAACAGATGAGTGCTTGTATTTCAAAAGGTATTCACAGAAAGACTGGTGCATAGTACTGATTTACGTTGATGATATTTTGATCATTGCGACAAACGAGAAAATATTTCAACAAACTGAAAGAGATATTTCGAGTACATTCAAAACTTCTTGGAGAAATTGGATACTTTCTTGGTTTGGAAGTTCAAAATGTCAATGGTATATATTCGATAAACCAACAAAAATTCATCAAAAAGGTGATTAAAAACTATGGATTTGAAGATGCCAAAATTGCGAATATTCCGATGGATTCAGCATATGAAAAGAATCAACAAGATCAAAAATTATTGTCATCAAATCAAAAATATCAATCTCTGATCGGATCATTGCTATACATTGCATTAAATTCACGACCAGATATCTCATCAAGTATAGCATTACTGGCACAAAAAACATCGAATCCGAGCGAATATGACTGGGAACAATTGAAACAAGTTGTGCGATATTTGAAGGGGAGTATTGACGAAAAACTACACCTCGCTTCACATGAATCATTCAAATCAGAAGAATGCAACGAATTGAAAGGTTACGCTGATGCTTCATGGGGTAAATGTAGAACTGACGGCAAATCGCAAACCGGCTACGTTTTCAAATTGAATGGTGGAGTTGTGAGCTGGTTATCTTCAAAACAAAAAACAACGGCAATATCTTCAACTGAAGCAGAGCTGGTTGCTTTATCTGAAGCAACGAAAGAACTTGTTTGGATTAATGACTTAATTCTCGAAATTGATCAAAAATTGAAATTGCCTATTGTTATGTATGAAGATAATACTAGTGTCATAAAAATGATTCATGGAACACCAAGATCGAATAGAACCAAGCATATAAATGTAAGGTATCACTTCATCAGGGATTACATTAAGAATGAAACTGTTGTATGTGAATATTGCCAAACTGAAAATATGATTGCTGATCTCTTAACGAAACCGTTGAATAGAATTAAACTTGAGAAATTTAAAGTTGATTTGGGAATATGTAACTGAAAATGTTAATGAAAATTGATACATTGTAAAATCTTAATTTCTGAACTATTGAATCTCATGAAATATCAATTAAGGAGAGGATGTTGGAAACAGATAATTGATATAGAGTATGCGTTGAGAAATGTATCATTGATGTAAAATTAGAATAGTAATTGAAGTAGACTATGAATCAGAAGGATATAAAAAGAGTTGTCAATTAAATAAAATCTATCATTCTCAAACTAAAGTCCAAACTGTTTACAATTAGCAACAATGATTATTTTCTTTCTTCAATGTTTACATTTACAAATCATACCGATTCTCTCAATCCGTTGAAATGCTAATCCATTCAATTTGTTTAATTTACTTACCGAGAATTTGATACCAAAACAAAGTGACAGCAAAAACTGTTTATTCGAGCTAAAAAATATATGGTTTGGTGGAATTTAATTTATAGGAATTTCATTATTTACATTGCAATCAATAAATTGAAGACAGACAGATGATTTAAAAAAAAAATTGAGAACATATTCAGAAAAGTAAAGTCAAATCTTGAGATTTTAGAAAGTTGTATGCAAGACAAAATTCACTTGAGTTTTCTGGACAATTGAATTGTCTGAAACTTGAGAATTCTGAGCGTCCACTATATGTCAGTTCAACACAATTTCATTATATTGAGAAAAAGTAACTTTTTGTGCCCAATGATTATTGGCCGGGACCTTCTGCCCAAATTTAACATTCACTTATGTTCTGTAAAAACCAGATATTCCAGAGAGAGACTTTTAATAATAATTTGAATAAAGATTTGAAACCAGTTGAAACACATGTGATTGCTGCACTTCAGTCCCTTGACCTTTTGAAGAGTGGTTCAAGTACGCAAGTTGTTAGGAAACATATCCCTATCTCAGCCAATATCACTGACTGTACTTCGGTTGTAAATGTATCTGCTTCGAATATTGTAAATGTATCTGCTTTGTGCTATTGAATTTGGTTCTTCTGATCTGTCCCTCGATATCAATCCGTCTCTAACTCATGAGCAAACCAAGAGTATTTCATCAATTGTGCAAACTGACTACTTGAAGTCCTCGGTCAGAGAAACCAAAGATTCTTTCCATTCAGTAAAAATTATTTTTAACTCATGATACACCTATTTCCTGCCGACCTAGACGACTTTCGCACAAAGAACGAACTGAAGTCAGAGAAATTGTTGATGACTTGTTACCAAGAAACATAATACGTCCTAGTAATTCTCCTTATGCTTCTGCAATTGTGTTGGTCCGAAAGGGCAATAAGCTTCGTAAGTGTGTGGATTATCGGCCACTAAATAAAATCACTGTACGTGATAATTACTCGCTTCCGTTAATTGAAGATTGTATCGAACATCTGGGTGGGAAAAACTTTTTCACATTACTTGACCTTAAGAATGGCTTCCATCAATTGAAGATGCATGGAGATTCGATTAAATATACTGCATTTGTTACGCCTGGTGGACAGTATGCATATAATTATATGCCTTTCGGACTTAGGAATGCTCCTGCCGAATTCCAGCGATATATTAATGGCATGTTGAGAGAATTTATTGATGCTAGCGAAATTGTCGTGTACTTAGATGATATTCTGATAGCTTCACGAACTTGGAGTGAACACTTGGGCACTATTTCTCGGGTTTTGAAAAAACTTAGTATTTTTGGCTTAGAATTACAATTAAAGGAGTGTAAATTCGCTTATTCCGAACTCGATTATTTGGATTTCCGGGCTAACCCTGATGGAATAAGACCCAGTGATAGTCACATTGAAACCATTAAAAATTACCCTATGCCATCCAATTTAAAACATGTGCACTCTTGTATGGGACTTTCTTCCTACTTCCGCCGTTTCATGCCTTCCTTTTCTACTTTGGCTCGGCCACATACGAATCTCCTAGGCAAGAATGTTCCGTTTAACTTTGATAAAACATGTGTAGAAACCTTCCAAACCCACCGAAAAAAACTTATGGAATCACCAATTTTGGCCATTTACGACCCTAAACGAGAAATTGAATTGCATTGTGACGCAAGTTTGTATGGATTTGGAGTACTTCGTCAGAAACAGAATGGTGGGAAATTTCACCCGATCGCCTATTTTTCAAAAACAACTTCTGAATCTCGGCTACAAAGCTACGAATTAGAAACTTTGGCCATTGTTTATGCACTTGAGCGCTTCCGAACTTATGCTGAGGATATATACCTTTCAAAATAGTTACTGATTGCGATTCTCTCGCCCGTACCCTTCAGAACCGTTCTGTTTCGGCTAAAATAGCTCGTTGGTCTTTATTACTTGAGAATTATGACTATACAGTTCAACACAGGGCTGGCACTTCCATAGGACATGTTGATGCCTTAAGTCGTATGACCGCTGTCGTGTATAGTGAAGCCGATATTGATTTTCAATTGTAATTAACACAAAATCGTGACCCTGAGGTTGAGTCTATCAAATCAAAATTGGAACTTGGGCCCTATGCTGATTATGTATTGCAAGATGGACTGGTTTTCCCAACAAATTCTGCCAATCGACTTCAGCTTTATGTCCTCACAGAAAAGATAAATAATGTGATTTGTAATATTCATGAGATAATTGGACATTTGAGTGTGGACAAGAGTTGCCAACAAATCAAGAAGCATTATTGGTTTCCACAAATGAAGACTCGTGTTGAAAATTTCAAACGAAATTGTCTGAAGTGTATAATGTATTCAGCACCTGCCCGAAAGAATCTTCAGAACTTGCACAATATTCCAAAGGTGCCTGTTCCGTTCGATACTTTACACATTGATTTCCTCAGCCCTCTGCGTTCCCTTCAGTCCAAAAAGAAGCATATTCTTGTTGTCATTGATGCCTTTACGAAACTTACGAAATTGTATCCTACGACTTCCACCAGCACTAGAGAAGTATGTAATGCCCTGAGTCAGTATTTTCCATATTATAGTCGTCCTAAACGGATTATTAGTGACCGCGGTACTTTCTTTACTTCTGATGAATTCAAGAGATATTTAGCTGAACGTAGTATTGTTCATGTGTTAAATGCGACCGCCTTGTCACAAGCTAATGGCCAGGTGGAAAGAGTAAATCGTGTCCTTCGGCATATACTGAGTAAATTGTCAAATCCTCTGAATCATGCCGATTGGATTATGCTGTTGATTGAAGTTGAGTACGCTCTTAATAATACAGTTCATACTTCCACCCGATGCACACCTTCTGTCTCTCTCTCTTCGGTGATGAGCAACGCGGATCAATAATAGACTAATTGACTGAGTACATTCATGAAAAGAATGAAAATTTTGAACGGGATTTCGAGGGAATTAGACATGAAGCTTCCGAAAATATAGTCAAATCTCAAGCAGCCAATTTGAAATAGTTCCTTAAAATGGCATGTCCCTGCTTCCGAATCCGAAGTTGGAGATTATGTTGTCATACGTAACGTGGATACTTCAGTTGGGACAAACAAAAAACTAATCCCTGTCTTCAGGGGAGTTGCTTTTAGGGTTTTTAGAGTTGCCTTATGTTGTTGCTAAGTGTCTTCCGAATGATCGTTATATGGTCCGTGATATTGATGGCTGTCAGATTACACAGATGCCCTACAATGGTGTTTTAGAGGCCAATAAATTGCGTAAATGGGTTGCCCCTCAGGATGACTCAAATGTGAGCTCTTCTTCGGTTCCAAAGGCTACACTTATTAAATTACAGATTGAACCAGCCTAGAATAACTTTGTATATTTCAATTGTGGTCAATTTAAATTGTCAGATGGTCGATCTGTAATCATCTTTTGTTTGATATTTTACTTTGACTTTGACACTGGCCATCTGCCAGTGTCGGTAATGACTTTTCTCGAGACGTCCCTATGTAGTAGTGATTATATGTATATGTTATTTCGGGGCGCTCTCATGTATAAGTAGCGATTCGAGACCTTCTTATGTGTTAGTATATGCATGTACACGTTTCATCGAGACGTTCTCATGTATGAGTAGCGTCGGTTTTAGCAAGCATGATGATTCAGCACTAATGACTCTCTCTCTTACGATTGAACCATCGACCGAACAACATCGTAATTTAAAATAGAAAATATAATTTTGTTAAATAAAATCGACTTTCGAGATTTTATTTCAAATACTTCGGCCCCGATTACAACATTTATTATTATTTAAAAAAACATTTTTCTCTATCTTCACTAAATAAAGTATACAAACAGACGAGCGAAGAAAATATTTCTTGTTCATAATCTTAAATACACTACTACCACAACTAATTATGCACGTTATGAGAAACGCAAGCGATATTCGTGCGATCGCATCAGACAAATCTACTGTGAAGCGATATACGACAATTATGTGTGACACGTCCGCATTTGAATCGCTTGCATTTCTTATATCTGGATATAATATCCCGTACATCTATCTTGCGGCTGATAAAATCGATATTCCAAACACTGTGATAAACTATTATGGTATACCATCGCTCACTAATCGAAAAACTGAAACAATTTGGCCTAAATGTTGATCTGATAAAATGGATTTGGTCCTCCTTAAGAGACAGAAGAGACTGTGGACGGCCTGACTTTTTCCATCATGTTCATCAACGATATGCCATCAAAATTAAACGACCTGGTTTTGGTCAGCGCTACTTGAATTGGAATGATAACAGCAATCTCTACCCAACATACAAAACAAGATGCGATTTGATAGCAATCGAATCTCTTCACCGCCGTAGAATTAATATGAACATTTTCTTCCTCTAAAATCTCATAAATGGATTCACAGACGCTCTATGTAACGAATTAAAAACAAAAAATAGCACAAATCCACAAATTCGAATTATTCGATATTTAGAATTCGGCCGTGAACGAATCGATTCGAATTATCGGAATCGTACTGTATACAGAGTTGAATTTTTCACACGGAGAGGGCGCGCACACAGCTGTTAATGCACACACATACAATGTGCGATGCACATCAATAGGGTTTTGCTGTGTGCGCGCACTTAAATGTGGCGGTAAACGTCAACTGTCAACTGTCATTTAAGAAATACATTTATATGTATATGTGCGCGAGTTAACACATGTCGGTAACCATAATCCAAATTTGCCGTTTATTTGATTCTTTATAGTCTTAACTGAATTTAATGAATTTCACTTTTCAAATTGTCAATACAGCAGAAATATAGTTAGAACCAAAGTCGAGTACATATCCGACTACACACATTCCATTGTAAACCGATCCTTCTAGTTTTATACATTTAAGACATTGTAAACTACACACATTCCATTGTAAACCGATCCTTCTATTTTTATGTATATAAGACCTTGTAAACGTGGGAACACGGTTCAGTCTTGACCATAGATTATAGCAAGCACATAGTGTTCGTAATTGTGTCCATCATCTGTTCCATACATAAGTTGTCAAATAAAAGTGCAAGTGCATAGCACTCGAAGTATTTCCGCATTTTAATTTCCAACTACTAAAGAAGGTGTCCTCGCTAATCGAAACACAACGACGAACAAACAGCATAGCGAATAAAAGGTAACATTATTAAAGCCAGTGTTTATCAATTGTTCCCTATCGCGACAGTGAGTTCGTTAACTGGGGGCTCAACTGGGAAAGCGTTAAAAAAATTTTTAATCATAACTACATAGTAGTGTTTTAAATTGCGAACGCTATAAATCCCAAAAAAAAAACAAAAAGTGTTTGATTAATAGATCAAGTAAAATTGTGAGAATCGAACGACTCTACGGAGAATAAAATAAATAACACGAACTAAATATAAGGTGTACGAGTGATAAACCAAAAGTGAGAAACTCATACGACTCGTAATCAAGGATAAAAAATAGTGAGCTTTTTTATGAACAAACGTATACGCAGAACTCTGTCAGATCCGTTTAGCACAGACAACGGGTTATCGATATTATTTCAGAATCTAAATTTACAACGCGAAACTGATTCACAACAAATCAATATGGAAGCAATAATCAAACGATTGGAAGCACAAATGGCGGCATTGGTGGCTACCAATACCGATTTAACGAGGAAATTGAATCAATTAGAGACGGTTCAGGCAACATTCCAAGCTCAACAACCAACTAACGTAACGGTCACCGAATACACCGATGTTGAAACGACATACACAAATGGTGCAGACATACAACTCGACGCTTTTAAAGTGATTCATGAATTTAATGGTGATAGAAAAGTTTATCGATCATGGAGAACCCAAGTCTCGAAATTAATGGGACAAATCTCGGAATTTAGAACACACCCAAAATATGCAGCGGCACTTTCGATCATTCGTGCTAAAATCACCGGAACTGCGTCTGACATCCTAATAAATAACAACACTGCACATGATATTAACGCAATAATCGATCGACTGGATTTTTCGTACGCTGACCAACGCCCGTTGTATGTAATTGAAGCTGAGATGACAACCATAAAACAGAATTCGAAATCATTGCAGGAATTTTATGATTCCATCAACCAGGCTCTGAATATGGTTTTAACTAAAATTGCAATGACATACAAGGAAGCAAGTGAACAAAAATCATTGATTGCTGAAACACAAAGCAAGGCTATTCGCACCTTTATAACTGGCTTGAACAGTCCATTGATCCGCACAACGTTATATGGTAACATGCCAAATTCACTATCTCAGGCATTTGCTGTCGCACAAACCATCCAGTACGACAACCAACATTTACAATTGGAATTTAAAATGCATGAACAGCAAAGGAATACCAAAAGGTTTGCTGAACCAAGACCAATATCAAATCCCAATTTCCGCTATCAATCGCAACAACCAAATCAGACCCAAAAACCAAACTTTTCGGCAACACCACGTCAACAAAACGCGACACCAATGGAAATCGACGGCTCTGGACAAAATGTCCAAAAAACCCAACATCAATCAAATGATTTTCAACAAATGAAGAGGCACCGTGAACCATCGTTCCAAAACGCGAACAAACAATCACCATCGTTTCAACACGTAAAAAAACAACAACGAGTGAATCATATGGAGGAAAACGAGGAGATTCAATCCATCCATGGCGATTCATTAGATAACAACTACGATGCGGAGGCTGAAGACTGCCGATCAACCACCTCAGAACAAGGAAGTGTTTTTTTAGAAGAGTGAAGAATCTGCCATGTATCATCAGGACCGTGAGTTCAAACTTAAGGGAAGTAAAAATTTTGGTAGATTCTGGTTCAACCAATAACTATATTAAAACAGATTTACTAATCGGAAATAAAGTCAGATTGAACAAAAACACTATTGTAAAGACACTTCATGGCTTTTCTACAATAGAATACAAACAAGAAATACGTTTGCTTAACCAAAATTTAGAATTTTTCGAAATAGACAAACTAAAAGACTTTGATATGATTTTGGGCGAAAAGAGTTTAAGAGAAATGAAAGCACAAATAAATTTGTTTGAATATAAGTTGAATTATTCTATTCCCAAAAGAGAACGAAAGATAAGTTTACAGAGATTAAATTTCACAAATGACAGCCCTAAATATGCACACAGAGTCAATGAATTGATGGAAAGAAATGAAAGGGTACACCCAACTTTGCCTTTTACAACGACAATAGAAGCCACAATTAGAACAAAGAGTAGTGATCCTGTCTGGGTTAAACAATATCCATACCCTGTGTCAGATCACGGGTTTGTCACAAGTGAAATTGAACGACTACTTGAAAACGGCATTATTCAAAAATCATTTAGCCCATACAATTCACCTATTTGGACAGTACCAAAAAAGGGTACCGATGAAAATGATAAACCGAAACGGCGAATGGTGATTGACTAAAGGGTGATTTTTTAGCTGGTTTCTTTTTGACGTTTAATTTTTTGACAGATGTCAAATTCCAACTGACGTCTGTCACAGTCAAAAATGCTCAGTATGCTTTGCAATTTCAAGATGGAAAGACTTACAAACGAGCAACGCTTGCAAATCGGGTCCATCCATGGACGAACTGCGCCGTAAGTTCGGCGAACAGTTCATCTCTCGTTTCGGCCCCGTTCATTGGCCGGCCAGATCGTGCGATTTAACGCCCCTGGATTATTTTTTGTGGGGCTACGTTAAGTCTCTCGTCTATGCGGACAAGCCAGCAACGATTGCCGACTTGGAGGACAACATCGAACGCGTTATTGGCGATATGTTGGATTCCGGCCGATATGTTGGAGAGAGTGTGCCAAAATTGGACTTCCCGTATGGACCATTTGCGCCGTAGCCGCGGCCAACATTTGCATGAAATTATTTTCAAAAAGTAAATGGCAAGAACCAATTTATCGATTTCAATAAAGATTTGATTCACTTTTCGAAATTTTTTGCGTTTTTTTCGATTTTCAAAAAGAAACCACTTAAAAAATCACCCTTTATTCAAAACTAAACTCTCAAACGATCACAGATCGCTACCCAATCCCTGACATAAATTTAACTTTACAGAATCTTGGAAATGCAAGAATATTTTCAACAATCGACTTAGAATCAGGCTTTCACCAAATAAATATAAAAAATTCAGACAGAGAAAAAACCGCCTTTTCAATAAACGGTGCGAAATACGAATTCGTTCGGATGCCATTCGGGTTGAAAAATGCACCGAGCATTTTTCAACGTTGTGTTGATGATATTTTGAGATCATACATCGGGAAATTTGCATATGTATATATAGACGACGTGCTGATTTTCTCAAATTCTGAGGAAGAACATATTGAACATATCACTACCATAATAAATGCACTCCACGACGCCAACATGAAAATTTCAAGAGAAAAATCTCATTTCTTCAGCACTTCAATAGAATTTCTCGGCCACATTATTAAAAACGGTAGAATTACAGTGGATCCACAAAAAACCGAAACCATCCAAAATTACCCAATCCCAAAGACATTGAAGGAATCAAGATCATTTCTTGGTTTGACCGGTTATTATCGTAAATTTATCAGAGATTATGCGAAAACAGTAAAACCATTGACCATCCATTTACGTGGAGAAAATGGTCAAGTCGGAAAAAATCACAGTGCTAAAATTGCCATCGTATTGGACGAAGCTGCCATTGAATCATTTGAAACAATCAAACAAAAACTCTGTGAACAGGTCGAATTTTACCAACCAAATTTTGAAAAATCGTTTGAGCTTACCACCGATGCTAGTAACTTTGCAATCGGAGCTGTTCTATCACAGGAAAAACATCCAATAACGTTTATCTCTAGAACACTAAGCAAAACGGAACAAAATTACGCGACCAACGAAAAAGAGTTACTGGCCATAGTTTGGGCTTTGCAAAAACTGCGAAATCTCCTTTACGGAATAGCCAACTTGACCATATACACAGATCACCAATCGCTCAAATTTTCAATCTCTGAAAAGAATCCCAACAGCAAATTAAAGCGATGGAAAAATTTGATTGAAGAATTTGGCGCTAAAATTGAATACAAACCAGGTAGTGAAAATGTGGTAGCCGATGCTTTATCACGGATCGACATTCCGATGGACAAAATAAATACGTTTTCTCTCGAATCTTCAGAACACTCAATACAAAGCTCACCCATTGAACCAATACCAAGAACACCTAAACCGGTGAACAACTTTCGAAATCAACTCCATATCTGACATTCCGACACGGACGAATCAATCGGTTCAACTATTTTCCCCAATTATCATGTTCATAAGTTAAAATACACTTCAATTGAAAATCTTCTCTCACATTTAACACATACAATATCCACAAGGAACATAAACGCCATTCACACCACTGAAGAAATATTCTTCGAAATCAAGGACAGAATAAGGGATAGATTCCCAACAACAAAATTTGTATACAGTCCAACAAAAATAATGAATGTAACCGATCGAAACGAACAGATAACCATTATCGAGACCACTCACAAACGAGCACACAGAAACTACAAAAACAACATATTAGAAATTTCAGAAACACATTTTTGGCCGCAAATCAGTAAAGATTGCAAACAATACGCCAGTAAATGCGAAATTTGCCTAACCGAAAAATACGAACGTCAACCAAAAAAGGAAACATTGAAACCAACACCGATTCCTTCGAAACCGGGTCTCTCAATCCACATGGACATTTTTCATTTGGATAGTAGACTGTTCATTTCCACATCCGACCGCTTCTCAAAATACTTCTATTTAAGAGAAATTCCCAACAAAAGAAACATGTCATTGGTCATTGAAGAAATTCTATCCCAAATCTATCCAAACTGTACTGAAATCATGACAGATAATGACGCTGTTTTCACATCTCAAACAGTCCGAACCTTACTTAGACAAAGGGGCATCAATTATCTCACAACTCCAATAAGCCATTCCACCACCAATGGCCAAGTCGAACGAATCCATTCCACAATCTTGGAAATAGCAAACTCTCTTGCTAAGGAAAACACATCCGAAACGATCGATGAAATTTTCAATGCAGTAAATCAATACAACAACACAATTCATTCGGTTACTAAGTTCAAACCAAGTGAAGTTTTCTTCAATAAAAACAATGTAGATTTCAACATGGTAAAAAATAACATACAGTTGAACCAAGATCGAACTTTGAAACATCATAACAAAAAAAGAGTCCACAAAGCATTTATACCGGGCGATGTCGTTTTCATGAAATCTGACCGACGACGTAAAGACAAAAAAGCATACATAAAATATACCGTGAAAGAAGACAAAAAAGAAACAATTGTGACAACGACCGGCAAAATAATTCATAAAGACAACCTGAGAAATGTGTCGATCTAGCAAGGCTCGGGTTTCAACGGTTTGGTATCAATCAATTTTGCCAATCGTACGGAAGTTCCGTATATAAAACGACACAATAATTCAAATAATTTCATTCACACTTCAAGTTTCAAACCATAAACATACATACAGTAACTACCGTCACTGAAATTTTGTTCACTCTAACTAAAAGTATCCTTTGTATCAATAATGGGCTGGTTTACATCTTCCGAGGAAATCATTGAGGAAAAGACGGTTGATACGAACGGTAATGTGAATAATAATATCATTATCCAAGAAGCGAAAGACACACACATCCAGGCGGCTCTATCCGAAAAATTACTCTTCGGCACACACATCCTGATCGCCTTGGAGGTAGTAAAATTGACGATCTGTATTTACAACATGTGGAAACGCCAAATCAAGAAGAAATACAACCAAAACGGTGGAACTGTCTAGATAAATCGAATTGCAAAAATGGGGACATTTTTCTTTACGGGGGGGAGAGTTAACACATGTCGGTAACCATAATCCAAATTTGCCGTTTATTTGATTCTTTATAGTCTTAACTGAATTTAATGAATTTCACTTTTCAAATTGTCAATACAGCAGAAATATAGTTAGAACCAAAGTCGAGTACATATCCGACTACACACATTCCATTGTAAACCGATCCTTCTATTTTTATGTATATAAGACCTTGTAAACGTGGGAACACGGTTCAGTCTTGACCATAGATTATAGCAAGCACATAGTGTTCGTAATTGTGTCCATCATCTGTTCCATACATAAGTTGTCAAATAAAAGTGCAAGTGCATAGCACTCGAAGTATTTCCGCATTTTAATTTCCAACTACTAAAGAAGGTGTTCTCGCTAATCGAAACACAACGACGAACAAACAGCATAGCGAATAAAAGGTAACATTATTAAAGCCAGTGTTTATCAATTGTTCCCTATCGCGACAGTGAGTTCGTTAACTCGCGCACACAGCAAAACCCTATTGATGTGCATCGCACATTGTATGTGCGTGCACTGAGAGCTTTGTGCACGCCCCCTCTGTGTGAAAAATTCAACTCTGACTGTATACCAATTCTCAATTATGGGTGATAGACGCAAACTACACAGACATGTACACTTCGCTTCGGCTTTGCGTGCGTGTGTAAGTAAGAAGAGTTATATGAATTCATTCACATTATTAGGTAATCAAACCAAAATTATTAGCAACTAAAATTCAAATTTCGTTCTTTTTTGTTGCTTGTTCTGGTGAAGAAGCATTTTTGTATAGAAATGTCAACAATAACAAACGGAACCAATGAAATAAAATGAAATTTGACAGCCTCGGAAAGAAAGCATATCCTATAAATTTGGTGAAGAAAACTAAAATACAAAAATATTATTCAAGAGGCACTAACGAAAAATCGTCGAGAGTAAAAGCCAAACAAAATAAATGGTCTTACGTACGTAAAACTAACTTTTCCGCACAGTTCCCGAAATTGTTCGGGCTTACGCATTTTTCACTGATTGCTACTCATTTGTATTGGATGTATCTTATTTCTTATCGAATCATCATGCAACTTTGAGAATAAATCACAGAAAATTTGAAGTCATTACGATGAGATCGAATTTCGAGTCATTATACATCATGTGATTTAAATTTAAATTTTAATACAAAAACAAATAAACATCTCAGTTCCTAATTCTTACTTCAACATTCTCTATTTTTGAATTGGTAATAACAATTACGAATTAGTTCACTCTGATGTGAACTTTCAATTCATGCCAACGATAGATATGGTTCTACATTTATGTTATGTAAAACAGTATAACTTTCGGTAACAGCATGATGTAGTGCACCGACACAAATGTAATAGAGGTAAGTAATTAAGAATATGAATAAAGAGAGAGGGTCAGTTCGCTTTTAGATACCACTCTGACTACACACGTATCGTTATCACTTAGAGCTCATCGTAATATAGAATATTCTATAAACTGATATATTTATCTTGTATATGGCGAGTCCGGAGCCTAAGAATCCACAATCCTTTGGAAAATTAAACTAATAATCAATTTAAAATTCATCGAGATAATTAATCCTTATAAAATACACAAACATAAGTGAAAACAAAAGAGAAAATAGTCACTCAATTTCATAAATCACATGTTGGACAGCATTGATATCCGCGTGTACAAGCCGAGTGGGAAAAAAAGGTGGAAATGAATCAAAAATTATCGGCATCATCGACCATTGCCTTCAATTAAAACAACAACAACAACAACAAACATTTATAGACCGTTATTGACTTTCTTTGGTCTGTTCTACGAAACAAAAAGCCTCATACACTCCCAACAATACCTCTCCACAAACTCCGATCGAGAGCCAAGTTTTGAGTTTCATCACACCATTCATATCCTCTCGTATTCAAATCATATTGAACCGAATCTAAATAACGTCTACGTGGTCGACCCCTACCTCTCAACCCATCAGCTTCGACGAACAGAATCCGTTTCGGTAATCGCTCCTCTCCCATGCGTTTTACATGACCAAACCATCTCAGTCTGGATTTTCTTGCTTCCTCTCCTACCGAATCGACGTTTAAATCCCCCCGAATCGTGTCATTTCCGATTCTGTTTTCCCACTGATCGCGGCGCGAGACTCCCGAAACCATTCTCAACACTTTCATATCAGACACTTCCAAATCATGAATCAAATTCTCAGAATCAACCCAGCTCTCGCTACCATATAGAATAGTTGGTCTGAAGATTGACCCGTGAATCAACATCTTTGTTTCTGTACTCAATTCACGTTTATTGAAAACGTGTGATCTAAGTTGGGCTACTACTTTATTCCCATTAACCCTACGCTGTTCAAACTCTTTATTAAACTTACCATCTTCCGAGAAGATGCAACCCAAATATTTGAATTGGGACACTTGTTCCAACAAGCTGCCATTCAATGTGCAATGAATTGGCTTTCGAGTTTTGCCCACATGCATAACTTGAGTTTTTGTGCCGCTAATGGTCATTCCGAAGTTCGTACGAGCCTCTTCCAAATCTTTGATACTATTTTGCAGCTCCCATTCAGAGTTGCCAAACAGTACCAAATCGTCTGCGTAAGCGAGTGCAGAGATAATATTGCCCCCCAAATCTACTCTACCCCTTAAATTGGCTGATTTGATCAGCTTGTCCATAAAAATAATGAATAGAAGAGGTGAAATTGTACATCCCTGTCGCAGACCATTACGTACTTCAAACCATTCACTCAAATCTCCATCCACTCTTACTGCTGCTTTACTGTTTGCGTACAAACTTTGAATCGCGTTGATTCACACCATACTCGGCCAAGACTGACCACAACTTAGATCTGGGAATGCAGTCGTATGCTTTCTGCAAATCCACGAAACAGAAGTACAGTTCCCTATTTCTTTCAAGGAATTTCTCCATTAGTTGTATCATGCAAAAAATTTGATCTTGACAGCCGCGCATTGGGCGGAAACCCGATTGATTTTCATCCAAGAGCGATTCGACAATAGCTCTTGTTCTCTTTTCCAAAATTGCACTATATACTTTACCGACAACGCTCAGTAGAGAAATTCCTCGATAGTTGTTGCAGTCTCTATTACTGCCTTTCTTATGAATTGGCGAAATGACTGCGCCACCCCATTCTTCAGGGACAACAGAGGAACTCCAAGCTAAATTAAAGATGCGATGCAACCAGCGAACACCAACCAAACCACTACTAATCAGATATTCATTCCGAATCTCATCCACACCCGCAGCCTTACCCCAACTCAACTTATTAATTTCAATCTGAATTTCATCCATGCTAATCTCTTTCAAACTCTCTTCACTCACATTTACATTCACATTTTCATTCACCAAATCGGCATTTTCTGCATTTAGCAATTCATCAAAATATTCCTTCCATCGTTTCAACACATTCTTTCTACCCATCACTACATTTCCAGACTTGTCCAAAACAGCTCCAGGAGCATGTTTCTTGCCCCCATTCCTAATGTTCTTAACCCTTGACGAGAATACCTTATTCCTCTGTTGTCCAGCAACTTCTAGATCCTGACCAAATTTCACCCATTCTCTCTCTTTTGCTCCTTTCACCATCATTTTCACTACACGATTTTGTTCTCTATACGACTCCAGATTTTCATCAGTTCGGTTCTGCAACCAGCAAAATTCTCTTTTCTTTCACAGCAATTCTAATATCTTCATTCCACCATTCAGTCTTCTTTCTCCCATTCTTGACTACAAACATGCCACAACACTCTTTTGCTACTTCTACAAATACTTCCTTGAACAAATTCCATCCATACTCAATATCAGACGCTTCGTTCACTTCGACTTGCGCAAATTTTTCCCCTAATTTTGCTAAAAACTCTCTCGCTACATTCACATCACGCAATCTTTCCACTTTCACTCTTTTTGTTGACTTCTGATAGCTTTTTAAGCCGCTCTTGCTAATGCATAGTTTGCTGGCTACCAGTAGTGATCAGAGTCCAAACCAAAACTTCTATACACTCTCGTATTTAAAACTGTTTTGCGCAAGCTTGCCTCAACGATAATGTAATCGAAAAGAGATTTTTGATTCTGACCAGGATTTTCCCACGAATACATGTGAATTTTCTTGTGCTTGAATAATGAATTAGTTATAACTAAATCCGAACTCTGGCACAAATCGAGTAATCTCTTCCCATTACCATTCGCGGCAGACTCTTCACCAAATTTTCCCAGTACAGCGGAAAAATTTGGATCATTTCTACCCACTCTCGCATTAAAATCGCCTAATAGAATCACTCTTTCACTGCCCTTTCTATCGACTACGTCATTCAGATCGATGTAGAAATCGTTCAAACGGTCCGGGTCTGCCCCTTCACATGGCGAATAAACACTCACAAATCTATATATTGCCCCCCCAATTTTAATCGAGATCCACATTAATCTTTCATTGACGAATCTATGACTGACTACCAAAGACTCTAAATTTTTGTGAATCAAAAAACCTACGCCCCAATTAGCTCTTCCTCTAGAAACACCCGACAGAAATACGCGATAATTCCCTAACGTATCCTCAAACTGTCCTTTAATACGAACATCACTCAAAGCTAAAACATCTAAACCAAAAACATTCGCTCTCTCAACTAATTCGAAGTTCTTCGACTCAAAACCTCCTCTCAAATTCAAGGTTCCTATATTCAAAACCGTTTTCAACTGTGGAGCTCCGGTCAGGTGCCGGGTAGGGCGAGCTCCGTGGCCTCCCCTCGTCCGAGGCACAATGTTTCGATTTCGAGCTAAATGAATTTTAAGGTGAGGGGCGTGCTAAGCCACACTGCACCCGAAAAAAAAAACACATCGATTTTGCCGAAAGAGACATGTCCGCGGAATTTCCATGCTACCGAAATCGGAAATAGTACAAATTTGCGAAATTAAACTTTGCCAAATGTATGAAATTGGAACGAACTCACCAAATTACGTGTACATTCGTCAAATAACAAAGCCTTACTAACCGAACATTTACCGTTATATTGACATTAATAGTAGAGAATATGCGCGGAGACAACATGAAACCAATTGTAAATTTACTAATGAAATATTAACTTGAAATTGATGTGTTATTGTCTTTCGACGATAATACTCAAATGCAAAGAGTGAAAAGCAAACAAGTAGGTTTGTTTGGCTTACACGCTGAGTGTTTTTTTGTTTGGCTTTTACTCTCGACGATTTTTCGTTAGTGTCTCATGTATAATATTTTTGTATTATCGTTTTCTTCAGCAAATTCATAGGATATGCTTTCCTTCCGAGGCTGTCATTTGAAGTTTCGATGCATATACATTTTATTCAACTATATAATAATGTAAATGGTAATAAATAATGCCGCAAAATAATTTTCTTAAACGAAAAAATCCTATTACAATTATCTTCGAACATTCTCTCAGCTGTGTGGATACGTTATATTGTAACGCAGTTGTTTTACACAAATAACGCAACGCGTCGAATTTGCAGCAATTCTGTTGCAGAGTTCTGTTTGTGCAGCAGGGCTCTGCTGTTGATATGCCCTGAAGAAAACTTACCATCAGATAAGATGGGACAAATATTGAAACTGGAACTATTTGTATTAGGGTTGATGACTTGAATATTGTTCGAAATATTCGAAGTCCGTAGTAGAATGAATATTGTAGAAAAAATGATTGAAATAATGCGTGTGTTCTTGTCTGCTGCTATAATTCTAATTATCTTTTTATTACAAAAGTCAGTTATCAGTGACTTCATGCTTGCTATCATTAATGCCAATACGAAAATAGCAAAAAAACCTGCATGTCAATCAAATAAACAAATTCAAATCGAACATTTCCGTTCCGGGGCATGGCAAATTCGTTTTTTATGATTACACTCAGCTTCAATTATATCAACAAAGTTAAATTTCAGTTCAAAATAAGCAATGACTCTCATTAAAAATACACAATTCAGAATGATTTAAGAGGTAAATGCTAGGTGAATATAACTCCAAATTTGAAATGAGAAAAACAAAAAGATCGAAATGGAATAAATTGAGATTGAAACCCACATTAATGGATTGACTTGAATGGATGTAAGTATATGAAAAAGTGTGAGGCTATCCCGAGCGATGTCCGTGTTCTTCCTGTTGTCAGTCCATCTGGAACGAAAGAAAGTTACTAAAATGTAATTAGGGTGGCTTTTCACAAAAAATCCATTGGCTATACAAAACGGCTCAAGAAACGATTCGTAATTTCAGTGTGAAATGTTTGGCAAGTCGTTGACCAGAACCAATCATAGTTTTGCGATCGGTCGTTAGAGCATGGTGTTTCGGATTTTAACCGTGGCGACGTGAATTATGTTGTCAATTCCCAGATGCAGATCAACAGGCCATTGATTGATGAGAAAACGTAGTACATGTTTGATTATGAGTAGATCGTTTTCTTTGATATTCGGTTGTTTCGTCTTCCATTTTGTGCGGATCTGCCAGACAGAACGTCGTAGTTGTTTTTATGTACTGAAACGTAAATGATTATCTTTGATACTGGCCGATACACAAATTTACGCCGGTATTTTTGAATACAAATGATGACAGCGCACAGAAATATGGCGAATTATAAGGCAAATTCAATTTGCCAAGCAATTTCCATTACCGATACCTATGATTTGTATTTTCACAGTACATGCAATGCGGTACAACATAGCCTAACAATTTCTATCTTTATTCTCGTTTAAGATCAACCTGTGGTAAGATGCATAAAAGAATTAACTTATAAAAGCGAATCGATTGATAGAATTTGATGTATTATGAAAGTCAGCAGAAGATGTAAGATCCTTCCTCATCTCCTTTTTCCTCATTCAGTAATAATATTTACAATCATTTATTTCAGGATCAATGTGTAAGCCGCTTATACAGATATGGACAAATGAAACCCTGCAATCGCTTGACTGAAGCTGGTGTGACGGAGGAACAAATTCATGACCGCCAAGTAACCAAAATCACAACATCGAAGCAAATTATAGACAGCGAGGCAGTAACAGTTGATTTAGATCCGAAGGAATTGGCAAAATAGTACTAAATCTCAGATGTTGAAAGTGATTTGCCTTGTTCAACCTTTCCGGATGATACATTGTTGAAAAATGTTGGGACCAAATTTCCTTCAATGTTGTGAATAGTGTGAAGCGACAGTTGTTCTCCGTGACATCAACGTGTAAACTCGCTACAACTTCTGAATCGTCTATTTGAAACGCAATACGAAACATCCAACAAAATAATGAATCATATTTCCAGTTGAAAAATGAGCTAGCGGAAGCTAGCAAAACTTTGATGATCATTTGACATTTAATATTTAATATTTATTATTTAAATTATATACTATTTTCTGTATTATCAAATAAAAATGTCAAAACAACAAACTCTTTAACAAACTAATAAAAGTAACTACGATTGACACAAGTTGACGACAGTTAACGACAATCAACTTCACTTATCGAAGTTGATTATTGAAGTAATATCAGAAAATGAGTTGCAATTATTTTTATCTATTAGAACCAAATATATTCGAAAATGAAACAGATTTGAGTTTTTCTTTCATATATTTATTGTGTTTAAAATACAGGGTGGGCCATCTAACGTTCGCATTTTGAACTACTGTTTATTTAGAGAATGGCAGCTCAAATGTCATTCAATTTGTGTTCATAATTTAGCTAAAGGTTTGACATCTACGAAATCTGCGCTATACGCTTGAACAAAATTGGGAAATATTGAAAACTTACTTCCAAAGTGGAGAGTCTTCAACCCACACTGTAAGAAATTTAAAAAAAAAAAAATTCAAAAAAAAGATTGGCCCTCAACTCAATTTGTGGATCAATTTGTGAAGCGAGCTCGTAAAACTGGATCGTTGGTGGACAAAACAATCCGTTCACGTTTTCGTACAGTGCGCACAGCCGAAAACATTACTGCTGTAGCCGAAAATGTCCGTGAACATCCATCAACTTCAACTCGTCATCGTTCTCAAGAATTGAACATTTCACGCACCTCCCTGAGGAGAATTTTGCATAAAGACCTCGGTATGAAGGCTTACACAGTTCAATTAGTCCAAGAACTTAAGCCTCATGACCATCCGTTGCGTTTTCGGTTCGCCCAGTGGGCAGAAGATCGTTTGGCTGAAGATGAGCATTTCCACCGAATAATCGTCTTTTCAGATGAAGCCCATTTTCACCTCGAAGGCTATGTCAATAAGCAAAATTGTCGCATCTGGGGGTCGGAAAATCTACACGTCACCATTGAGAAGTCAATGCACCCACAAAGAGTTACGGTTTGGTGTGGGTTTTGGTCCGGCAGCATCATTGGGCCATTTTTCTTCGAAAATGAGCAAGGAGCCGCCGTTACGGTCAATGGCGAGCATTACCGTGCCATGCTCAACGAATTTTTGTTTCCAAAAGTTGAAGAGTATGACATGGACGACATTTGGTTCCAACAGGATGGCGCAACAAGCCACACAGCCAACATAACAGTCGAACTTTTGGGCACCGTTTTCGAAAATCGAATAATCAGCCGAAATTCTGAAGTCAATTGGCCGCCTCGGAGCTGCGATTTGAGTCCGTTGGACTATTTTTTGAGGGGAGCTGTCAAGGACAAGTGTTACGCTAATCATCCAGAGACGATTGATGCCTTGAAACACGAAATCGAAGTTGCCATTAATGAAATTCGAGCCGAAACAATCGAAAAAGTGCTTGAAAATTGGGTTGACCGAATGACGTACTGTAAAGCCAGTCGTGGCAGTCATATGAACGATATCGTTTTTCATTCATAAATAACAAAGTTCAAGCTTTCCAATAAAAAAAAGTTTGGAAGAATAACCATTAGTTTTTTTTATAGCCGATTCAAAATGCAAATTGTTGCATTTTATATAGCCCACCAATTATTATTACTAAAAACTATTTTGCTCGGGTTCTTCTGTGTTTTTTATTGTTTATTTAGAAATGCTTGAAATCGCTATTCCGACCGTTCTATTTGCTAGTTTCCGAGAGTTTCATATAAAGCTCCCATGTAGAGGACAAAACGGACCCAAAACACATACGTTCATGGAAAATGACATGGCAAATCTCGGAAGTACCTATTCCACAGAATCGACCTGGTCCGAGCTGGTTGATTTTGGTCCAAAGTGTTCTCGAATAAACATTACCATTGGGAAGTTTGTTTATCTTTTCGATCAGACCAATAGAAATACCCGAAAAATCCATGCACAATTGGTCTGCCTAACCATAACGTATCCAATGGCCCAAAAATGCATTTTTATTACTTTTCCATCTCACATAAACGTTGCTTCTTACAGAACAATTTATTTAGATGGGATTTTAATAAAATTTCATTAAGATCATCTTAATAATTAGTAAGATTGAAATGAATAATTTATTAAGATCAATCTCACTTATTATTAAGATGAACTGAATAACGTTAGTAAGTTGGCATCTTAATAAATATTTATTATAATAAATTTTTATTAAGATGCATCTAAATAAATATATATTAATTGATAAATTATTAATTAATAATTATTTAGATTTTACTTAATAAATTTTTATCATCCTGCCACCTATAACGTAGTTGCAACCAATATAACAGTTCGGTAGATAAGTCTTTGTCCTAACTAAGAAAAAAACATGTTTTTGGCGAAATGCATTTTTATTATTCAACATAGTTGCCTTCGTGGGCGATACAGCGATTATAGCGATCTTCCAACTTTTCGATACCATTTTTATAGTACTCTTTCGGTTTTGCCTCAAAATAGGCCTCCGTTTCGGCAATCACTTCATCATCGGTCTTAAATTTCTTGCCAGCGAGCATTCTCTTGAGGTCTGCGAACAGGAAATAGTCGGTGGGGGCCAAATCTGGAGAATACGGAGGGTGGGGAAGCAATTCAAAGCCCAATTCATGTATTTTTGCCATCGTTTTCAGTGATCAACACGTTGTTGTTTTTGGTCGATTGTGAGCTCGCGCGGCACCCACTTTGCACAGAGCTTTCGCATGCCCAAATATTCGTGAATCATATGATGTACACGTTCCTTTGATATCTTCAGAGTGTCAGCTATCTCGCTCAACTTCACTTTACGGTCATTCAAAATTATTTTGAGCATATTTTTGACATTTTCTGGTGTAACCACCTCTTTTGGGCGTCCACTGCGTTGTGGATCGTCTATGTCTGCACGACCACGTTTAAATTCACGAAACCAATATTTTATACTTGATTCTGCTGGTGCAGAGTCCGAATAACATTTATCAAGCCATTGTTTGGTTTGCACAGTATTTTTCCCCATCAAAAAGCAGTGATGAATCAACACACGAAATCCGTTTTTATCCATGTTTTTTTCAATAACAAAAGTGGCTTCACTCAAAACGCAATAACTCACGAACTAATCGTCCGATTGCTGTCAAATTTTGACACGAATCGTTTGAAGGTTGGTACTAACTGAAAACCATATGATTTAATACTACTAACGCCATCTATATGTCAGGACAGAGACTTATCTACCGATCTGTTAAGTTGCTTTTCTCATTTTATTGTGATTTAAGTGCATTACACTAGTGGTATCGCAAGTTCACCATACACCTAGGATCTGTACAGCTTCCCTATCAGATAGATTGGTTTTCTTATCAGATTTTGGATCTGTGACAACAATATTAAATTTACACTGTTTCTTGTGTGTCGTGCCTTTTCTGTCTTTGTATTCATCTATTGTAAAACCAACATCCATACCAATGATGTAATTTTTCATGATATATTGATCTGAACTTTCTCCGGAGTCTCCAGTGGAACTTAAAAATGCCTATTCTTTGATTTCAACACCTTTAAGCAAAAGCTGGGAGATGTTCGTACTAGAGGCTTTCAGAGCCGCCTTGCACTCATTTCGATCTGTCTGAACTCAATTTATCTTTGGACTCATTCGAGAGCCGAAGAATGGTCAATTTATGAAGGTTTTCTGTCGAACCGTCAGAGATTCGGAGGCATAAATCTTGCATATTTCGATTTTGCTTTCACTGATTTAAATCTCGAATTCCGCTGTTCCGCCTGATCGTTGGTTCGAAATCTTCTTATCAAACAACAACAACAACAATCAGATAAATGATAAATAAATATATGATGAAACCGACAGAAATTCACTTATTGCACTTCAATTGGTTGCTTAGTTTTGAAGTGGCCAAAGAGCCGCAAATCATTATCAATATATTCATAAAAAACCTCAAATTTCCTCACAATTGTGCGTAAGTCACACTCTGTTCAGTGTGCAGAAGAAAATTCAAAATTTAAGAGGCGACTAATGAATGAAAGATTGAAGCTCAATTTGTTATTGACTTCAAAATTCCTCACAATTGTGCGTAAGTCACACTCTGTTCAGTGTGCAGAAGAAAATTCAAAATTTAAGAGGCGACTAATGAATGAAAGATTGAAGCTCAATTTGTTATTGACTTCAAAATAAGAGTGTAATCTCTTTAAATTTATTGCAACAACTGTTCTTATTTAAGTAATAAACCATGTTGTGTCTAGTCTGTAATCGAGAATTGTAATGAACGAACTTGAACCACATAAAACAATCGATTAGAAGTCATGTTGCTTCTGAATAGAATGCTAGGCAGTTTTGGGCAAATTGTTTGATTCGGAATGCGCAGTGTGCTCCACTTTCTCGGTGCAATAATTATTTTGGGGTTATCTGCTAAACTTCAAGGTTTTACTAATATCATTGCAAATTAATTTTTCAATAAATAATATCATTCTGTATTCCTTGATTCTTCTTTGCATTTTATTTTATTCTTCATTTTGTATTCATCTCTGAACATATGAATATATGTATTTACAATCTATATTTGGCTTATTTCTCGTATTTGTGTTTCGATATATCAAATTATTTCGAAGATTTTTTGACGCTATCTTTGAAATATTTGCAAACCCATAGATATTAGAAATTGACTGAAATATATGGAGGTAGAAAGTTAAACGAATTGATGACCTGTATCACCAACCGATATGATTTGATTTTTTTCATTTCAAGTCTCCTCTATTTCTTCGTAAATCATTTTGGGCCAAATTCGAGAAAAATTGCTCAAGTAAAACTTTCCCTGGAGTACGAGTTTTAATGAAATTATTATTAATTGTGAGGGCCACATGAATGAAATAGACACTTTTTGCGCTGAGATGAAAATAAACTTTATAATTGAATCATTATCAAAGCCGCATTCAGTCATGAGTGGTAGTATAGAACACACTTGCAAGTGGGAAAGATATTGCAACCATTTTCATCCTGGAATTTCTATATTTTCATTTATTTGAAACTTAACAACCAAGCTATAACCCCCTAGTTTACACTGTTTATATTTATATAACGATATTATTTAGGTATTCTCTCTCAGATGGCTTAAATAAGGTAACGTCAAAACATGAACAAAAATTTACAGCCCTCAAAACCTGTGAAGAGACTAGCCGTTTATCCACCGGACAGAAGACATCAGGCAGGTTTAATTAGAATACTTAATTATCACAACAAATTTGCTCTTAAATGAAAAATCTTTGGGATTACAGGACCGAATAACCGAAACAATTTATCCCCTATAAACAAAAAATCATAATTTTGATTAATTTGAAGTCTATTTCCTATTGAAGACCAATGACTATATAATGAACGATTTAATTACATTTAGAGATATGGTTTTTTAATTCATGTAAGCCCAGTACAGCCCAGGGCTCTTCTGTATTTTCAAAAAGAACTAAACACGAATAGATTTCTTCTCAGATTTTGGTACCATATACTGCTTCTACGTAACTATGGCGAATGACGCGTTTTTGTGAATAGCATAGTCATTAGTTATGCTTGGAGACAAAAAAAAGAAGCAAACTTTACTGATAAGCTGCCCTCAGCTTCGTACTTTTTCGGATCCTGATTTCAACTGTGTTACAATAATCACAATCCCTTTTTATTCGATCTTATTTTCTCGCTCTCTATTGGTTTTTTCTGTACGATTTTTTTCATTCAAGCCAATTCAGATGAAACAGTGCAATACTGTAAAAAATATAGGAAAAAGAAATCCCGTGTGTAAATATTCAGGCATCTATGAAGGCGATAAGTTGTAGTCGAAAATGGATTATTACAATTGCATTAAACTGAAAAATGTTATTTACTAGAACCGACTTGAATAAAATCAATGCAAATAAAATTATTTCATTTCGGCTATAAAATGATGAGTTTCATGATTTTTTTTAGACTTCTTTGCATACGGGATGTCGAATACATTTTGTGCGATAAACTTTTCAAGAGTCGCTCAATTTGAACGAGAGTTCGAACAGCGTTTTGAATGTGCAATCATATTAGTTATTGATCATAATTGGGTTTGCCGAAATCATTTTATTGTGACTTTAAACAATTCTTTAAGTTCAGTGTTTGTTTGTGTATTTTCACCACATTTTCAACAAATACAATCGAAAAATGTCTGAAAATATATCATTGAATAATAGTGATGGTGCAAGTTCTCATCGAGAATATGAAATAAACGCCAACAATAATAACAGTGAATTTGAAGATACCAATACAGAAAGTGATACAAAATCTGTGTAAGCATAATTTCTCTATATACATATTATTTTTATCTAATTACTTAAAATATTTGTACACAGCCAAACTGACAGCTATTCGAATACGACAAGCAGTGATGTTATTACCGATCAGACAGATGAACATGTTATTTGTTCTGAGAAAGAGATCATCGAATATAATGTTGTCAATAATATTGATGTTGATCATGATGCTACTGGAAACAATATTAGGAAATCGAAATCATTCCTGAGATACTGTTGTGAGTTTACCAGATCATATCAATATCATTTTAGTTTCATTCAATCAATGGATAAAGCAAAGGGAGGGGAAAATGTTTGTTAAACACAACAGATTATAATAAAGTAACGAGGAAATCTAACACTGGAATTAAAATTGATACGAACAGACCGATTACTCTTGACTAATCTCTTAATTGTGCAATAAAATCTTGCTCAAACATTCTAATATTTTTTTTCTGTTTCAATCTTCTATCTGATTTGATTTTCAAGGCAATCTAATTATATTATTGATTGGTCTAGTATTGTTTACATGGGGCCTCATTACCATAGCTGTCCCGATTTATGATTTTGTATTGACCGAAAGACTTAAAATGGAGCCGGGGTTTCCACCATTTGATCAGTAATTTCTTTTATTTATACATAAAAACTGTAATTATTACGTTATATTTCGCCCAAAATATATAGGTGGGTTAACCCATCGCCTGAAGTTCGCTTGAGCGTTTATATTTTCTCAGTTGAAAATCCTGATGCCTTTTTAAACCGCACTGATGCGAAATTACGTCTTGTAGAAATTGGACCGATTATATATCGAGAGTATTTACATCATCAGAATATTATTTTTCACGAAAATTCTACATTGTCATATACAGCTAATCGTCATATAGAATTTCTAAAAGATCAAAATGAACCCGAAATTTTGAATCGCACTATTTTAGTGCCAAATTTTATACTTTTGGTAATTAATTTAAATCTTGCACCTATCAATTCCTTATTCTACTTTTTCTAACTATATAATCTTATATGTATTTAACGAAAAAACATCACAGATTTAGTATGAAGAAGTCCCCTTCATATTACAGGTTTGGAGTGAAGTTGGTTTTTATCATTTGTATTATTATATACACATACAAACCAACTTCACTTCATAGGTACATTTCTCTGTGAGGGTCTTTCCTGTATTAAGAATTTTGATTTTAATATTTGATTGCAGGCGACTGCGGCATCTGTAAATGATGATTATTTTGCAAAACTCATATTTGGGTGTATGCCAGGATCGAAAGACACACTGTTTCTAAATATGACAATCCATGACTTTCTGTGGAACTATAAAAGTGTTTTAATACAGAATTTTCAAGATTATATGCCTTTTTTAGTGCCAACAAATAATAGCGGTTGCTTATATCAGGTATAATTTAATGGATGAGAACGGTTAAAAGACCATAATAACAACACATATATGTGAAAAAAAAAAATAGAAAACATTATTATATACAAATAAAGGTGCACTTAAATGTTTTTTTGATGTTGAAGTTGTTTCTTTTGAAACCAATTATCTTTGTTGTTTCAATTTCAAAAAAAAATATTTTGGTGATTCACTCTGTATATGTTTTGTTTTATTTTTCACTTTGAAAAACTAAATTAAATGTAATGTGTGGGAAATTCACATAATAATTCTCACCTCTTCATTTATGTAACTTATAACATATTATTTAATTATTGCAATGAGTCATCACCTTATAATAGCTACACATTTCTCAATATTTGTTAGATTTATGAAGACTTTAATGATCGATACAATGTAAGAACAATTTTTTTTATCATACAAATATATAATACATAAAAGCTAATGTAATATCTTTTTATATTTATCTTAAAGGTAAGAATAGGGCCTGGCTACAATCAAAACCATTTTTTCGAAATAACATCGGTGAATGGAGATTTGGTTGTTCCTGGTTTTCAAGGTGGGTGCAATGCATCGATTATAGGATCAACAGAAGGCGCACTCTACAAAGTAAATACGTTTTTAACATATGTTTAATATGAACATAACTTTAATTTTTACTTTTGCTTAACAAGACTCACCTGACAATGGATTCAGTATTGTGGTATTGGCGCAAATCATTATGTCGACAAGTAATAAATTTTTTTTTGATAACACGCAACCAATTAGAATGGCAAGATTTTCGAAATTCTTGAAAAATAAACTCAGTGCATAAGAAAATCAATTAAAATTAAAATATTCAGACGGACGCATTGGTACACAGATAGAAAGAAATTCGGATTGTGTACAGTGTATGTGATGCAACAACAACAACAACAACAACAACAACAACAACAACAACAACAACAACAACAACAACAACAACAACAACAACAACAACAACAACAACAACAACAACAACAACAACAACAACAACAACAACAACAACAACAACAACAACAACAACAACAACAACAACAACAACAACAACAACAACAACAACAACAACAACAACAACAACAACAACAACAACAACAACAACAACAACAACAACAACAACAACAACAACAACAACAACAACAACAACAACAACAACAACAACAACAACAACAACAACAACAACAACAACAACAACAACAACAACAACAACAACAACAACAACAACAACAACAACAACAACAACAACAACAACAACAACAACAACAACAACAACAACAACAACAACAACAACAACAACAACAACAACAACAACAACAACAACAACAACAACAACAACAACAACAACAACAACAACAACAACAACAACAACAACAACAACAACAACAACAACAACAACAACAACAACAACAACAACAACAACAACAACAACAACAACAACAACAACAACAACAACAACAACAACAACAACAACAACAACAACAACAACAACAACAACAACAACAACAACAACAACAACAACAACAACAACAACAACAACAACAACAACAACAACAACAACAACAACAACAACAACAACAACAACAACAACAACAACAACAACAACAACAACAACAACAACAACAACAACAACAACAACAACAACAACAACAACAACAACAACAACAACAACAACAACAACAACAACAACAACAACAACAACAACAACAACAACAACAACAACAACAACAACAACAACAACAACAACAACAACAACAACAACAACAACAACAACAACAACAACAACAACAACAACAACAACAACAACAACAACAACAACAACAACAACAACAACAACAACAACAACAACAACAACAACAACAACAACAACAACAACAACAACAACAACAACAACAACAACAACAACAACAACAACAACAACAACAACAACAACAACAATTTTTTGCCCGCATGCATAACTTGAGTTTTGGTGCCGCTAATGGTCATTCCGAAGTTCGTACGAGCCTCTTCCAAATCTTTGATACTATTTTGCAGCTCCCATTCAGAGTTGCCAAACAGTACCAAATCGTCTGCGTAAGCGAGTGCAGAGATAATATTGCCCCCCAAAGCTACTCTACCCCTTAAATTGGCTGATTTGATCAGCTTGTCCATAAAAATAATGAATAGAAGAGGTGAAATTGTACATCCCTGTCGCAGACCATTACGTACTTCAAACCATTCACTCAAATCTCCATCCACTCTTACTGATGCTTTACTGTTTGCGTACAAACTTTGAATCGCGTTGATTCACACCATACTCGGCCAAGACTGACCACAACTTAGATCTGGGAATGCAGTCGTATGCTTTCTGCAAATCCACGAAACAGAAGTACAGTTCCCTATTTCTTTCAAGGAATTTCTCCATTAGTTGTATCATGCAAAAAATTTGATCTTGACAGCCGCGCATTGGGCGGAAACCCGATTGATTTTCATCCAAGAGCGATTCGACAATAGCTCTTGTTCTCTTTTCCAAAATTGCACTATATACTTTACCGACAACGCTCAGTAGAGAAATTCCTCGATAGTTGTTGCAGTCTCTATTACTGCCTTTCTTATGAAGTGGCGAAATGACTACGCCATCCCACTCTTCAGGGACAACAGAGGAACTCCAAGCTGAATTAAAGATACGATGAAACCAGCGAACACCTACCAAACCACTACTAATCAGATAATTATTCCGAATCTCATTCACACCAGCAGCCTTACCCCAACTCAACTTATTAATTGTTATCTGAATTTCATCCATGCAAACTCGTTTCACTCACATTTACATTCACATTCTTTTTTTTTAACAATACACCGCCAAAGACTGGCTGTTTTTATTCATTATTGATTAATTACATATCTGACAGGGAAAAGGTAAGGGTCATTAATCGATTATATCGGATCTCACCACCATTAAAAACTGTATCTTTTCTTTTAGAAAAATCCATTCAAACATTGCAAGGTTGGATGATTATAAATACAATTTGTATAAATATTACATTCGATAACTATGCTAAAAATATCACATAATCACAATATCACAATATTAACAATGCTAATGAAATTTAAAAAGAAATCGTTTAATTACAATCATTGGATTTGTTGTTGTTTCAACCTGAGATTCAATTTATCACAGGCAACTAATTGAGATTTAAAATTTGCACGAGAAGCAGGTTCTTTAAACAGTTCATCAATGAAGTTTGCAAGTTTACACATCTGATTTATTGGTGCCGTATGTTCATTAATAAGTAATAGATCTATTATTCTAAAAGTTTCCACCGACGATTCACGAAGATTGAATGGGTTTGAATGAAGCGCAATATCGTTTTTTATCTGTGAGCATGGGATAATGTCGTTATACGTCGTAGAAAAACAGCAAAGCTGCATTGATACGCCTCCTTTCAAGTTTCATCATTTTCAAATTTTCCAGTCTACATTCATATGAAGAAATATGATAGTTGTTTTCGGCAGATGGATATTCTCTCAATGCAAATATTGTAAATTGCTTTTGCACCGATTCAATTAAGTCTATCGATATCGAATGATATGGTAACCATACGACACAACAGTATTCAAGCAATGATTGAATTAGAGTGTTATATAAAGTCTTGAGAGTATTGAGATTTCTTATGTCAAAGCAAAAGCGTTTGATAAATCCAAGTGTAGATTTTGCTTTAGACACGATCATATTTATGTGGTTATTAAAATTCAGTTTCGAATCCACAATCACACCAAGGTCCTTTTGCTCTTTAACTCTCTCAAACACGTGATCCCCATAATGGTAACTTCCAATAAAGATGTTCGATTGTTGTTTGTTGGTAATTGACATCACTGAACACTTGTTTAAGTTTAGGTGTAAATCGTTTGCGATACACCATTGCCTCAATTTATCGATAGCACGTTGAAGCTTCAATGTGTCCATAGCGGAATTGATTGCAGCTGCAATTTTAAGATCATCAGCAAACAAAGATATAAACACATCAATACCCAATTCCTCAACTATGTCGTTGATAAATAGTAAAAAAAGTGTAGGTCCCAAGTGACTTCCCTGAGGCACACCCGAGTTTACTATGAATTCCCCGGAACTTCTACCATTGTAGTATACAAATTGACGACGGTCGCGAAGATATGATTTGATCCAATAGATGAGGTTACTAGGTATATTATATCTGTTTAACTTTGAAATCAATATATCATGATTGACTTTATCAAAGGCCTTTGCAAAATCTGTGTACAGCACATCTACTTGTCGTCGATTTTTAAACACGAAGTGAGTAAAATCCATAAGATTGGTCACTGTTGAACGCCTTTTATAGAATCCATGTTGTTTCGGTGATATTCTATTTGCAACCATATCAGTCAGTTTAATATTCGCGAGTTTCTCAAAGAATTTAGCTATAGTTGGTAGTTTAGCTATACAGCGATAGTTTTCAACATTTGATCTAGATCCCTTTTTAAAGATTGGATTCACGCTATAACTCTTCCACTGAGAAGGAAACAATCCGAGAGTTAGTGATTCGTTGAATATGATGTGAAGTGGAGTGCACAAAAAGGCTGCACAGTTTTTCAGCAATAATGGATGAAAACCATCAGGTCCCGTTCCTTTCGATATATCAATTTTCATAAGCTCGTCGAATACAAATGCTTCTTCCAACAGGAATAAATCATTAGTTCCTCCAATGGTGGTAACTCGATTGGGTTGTAAGCCATTCCTATTAAATTCAAAATTTTTGTTGAAAAATTTTGCAAAAAGATCAGCTTGAACTTGAATATTAGTCGTTGATGTATCACCATAATGAAGAATTTTCGGTATATTATCAGTTTTCCTCCTGGAATTAATAATACGCCAGAATGATTTTGAGTCTGATCGAACAGTTCTCATTCAACATATCGGCATTTTCGACATTCAGCAATTCATCAAAATATTCTTTCCATCGTACAGACCCAGCTGTAGAGCAGGCAAAATTTGGATCATTTCTACTCTCGCATTAAAATCGCCTGAAAGAATCACTCTCTCAATGCCATTTTTATCAGTTAAAACAGCTCGAATCTGCCGCTTCAAATGGCGAATAAACACAACAAATCTTTAGATTATCACAACCCACCCTTCCTTTGATCAAAATCGGTATGACGAAACTACGGCCAACTACCGAGTATTTTGACATTTTGTGAATCAAAAACCCCACGCTTCTCAGTGCACACACGGAAATATCAATTTCTTCTATGCATAAAAATGCAATATCTTGTGTCCTTGTGACTAATTTATTTTTGAACTGTTTGAAATAGTTACTATTTTCAGCTATTCCACTACTAAATAATTCAATTGCTGTTTTTTCAGAGCAACCAAATAATAATAAAATATACTTTTATAATGAGTGCTAAGAACCCAGCTGTAGAGTAGTGGTAAGCGTGCCGGCTTTGCAAGCATGGGGACGTGGGTTCGAGTCTCACTAGCGGCCGTTTGATTTTCTATCAATTTCATCATTGCTTATAACAGTGATATATTGATGGGAGACAAACTAACACATAAAACAGTGATGTTCGACTCACGGAGTGTTTCGGAGGACACTTTAAGCCGTCGGTCCCGTGTGTGTGCACAAAGAGGATTTTGAGTTAGCACAGACACACGTAAATTGACTACCTTAACGCTAAGGTTATGTTATTGTGTATTTCAATATTCAATACACCACCGCAAAAAAAAGGTAGTAGCCATTCATGGGCTCCAGCATTCGAATGCGGTGCAGTCGTGCCCTGCAAGCCTTTCACCAATGTATTCGAAAAATAGTTCTCATGCTGGTGGTATTCATGGAATACGAAAAAAAAGACTGAAAACACCTAACGGTACACAATTCGGTCTATAAATACTGAATAATGAATGAATGAATGAATCGTTTCAACACATTCTTTCTGCCCATCACTACATTGCCCGAATTGTCCAAAACGGCTCCAGGAGCATGTTTCTTGCCCCCATTCCTAATGTTATTAGCCCTTGACCAGAATACCTTATTCCTATGTTGTCCAGCAACCTCTAGATCCTGATCAAACTTCACCCATTCTCTCTTTTTGCTCCTTTCACCATCATTTTCACCACACGCTTCGATAAAACCAAACAGAATTTTTTTTGCATGGTTTCGACATTTCATAGAAAATCTGATTTTTTTTCTTTCTGTGTAGCACCATCTTCTAATAATCTATTGACTCACAATATTAAATTAATAAAACGTGGAAGAAAACATTTCAATGAAACATATAACGTTGTCACAAAATATCCGTGCGGTTATTTTGGTTTTCATAATGATGGCGTAGCTAGTATCATTTCCAGATGTATCATACTATTAGCAAATACTTCATGTTATACAACAATTGTACAATTTGGCTTTGTAGTAAACTGGGACATTGCAATATTATTCCAATTAAACAATTAAAAGGAATTCACTCCTTTTCAAAGTTGAACTAGCAAGAAGTACGAAAGTCCGTAATTTTTGCAGACTGAGAGTCAAAAATTCGTCTCCAGTTGGCGCAAGCCGAAAAAAAATTCGATCAGAAAACAAGATTAGAAAAAATATATATCGAATAAATTTGAAGTTTGAGTTTGAATAAACAAGTGAGATTTCTTCGAAAACACCATCTATTTCAACTTAATTTTTTTTTTTCGAATTTTCAAGCTCGAACACACAACCGGATTTCATTTTGAAAAAATGGTTGGAATAACCAGAGGTTATTTATTGAACCAACACAAATTTGTGATTTAAAGAAATCCGAAAATCGAACCATCTAATTCAAGATATGAGGGGTTCAGGGAAAAAATGTTACTTCAGATCTTACCTCCTGCTCTTACTTGTGAGACGGCCCCTAAGTAAGAACAGGAGATAAGATCTGAAGTAAAATTTTTACTCTAAGCCCCTCATATAATCCCTGCCGATAAGTACTGTTTTAAGGCTCAGCTAGATGCGGAACGTGAAAACGATGCATAGTTCAGTGCCGATCGGCAGAAAAAATGTAAAACTATTATTACATTCTTTAATATAATTTTGCAAATAGGTGCCACTGTATTTTGAAAAGAAAGTGCAAAAGGGACCATTTGAAGCCTATAAGTATATTTTGCGCCCAAATGTCTACGATAGGATAGAAAACACAACGAAAGACTGCTATAAGGGTTTCCATCAAGTTCTACCTGATGGACTCAGTGACGTTTCAAAATGTTTTTATAATATGCCATTCGCTGCATCGGTATGCCATTCCTACGGTCTATGCAATTAGCGGTGATACTTTAATTTTCTGGTATTTTGACATTATCATTATTAATAGAATCCTCATTTTTATGGTCACTATCCCAATTCACTGACGAAGAAATTAGACGGCCTCAAGCCAATAAAAGATAAGCACCAAAGCTTCATAATTATCGAACCGACGATGGGTGTACCAATTGACCAAAGTGCACGTTCTCAAAGCAATGTCATCATTCCAGATTTAGAAGGCTTCAGCGAAGAAATAAAACGATTCAGTAATATGGCGCTACCAACCTTTTGGGTAGAATATGTATGTACTATTTCCTTTACTTGATGACCTTATTAGAATTTAAACTTAACGAGACTGGAAGACATTTGAGCTTCATTAATATTAACCTATATTCCCTAGGGGTTAGACTCAGATTCTAGTATACTCGTGCAAAAATATAGTGACAGAGTTAGTGGAATTGCAGACATTTATTCCATATTTTATTTATTTATTTTGTCGCGCAGATCTGCGCCCAAAGCAGGCTGAACAAATTTGTACAATTTGTTATCAATTATAACAAAATCATATTTTGTAAATGTAGATTATTGCCATGTAAAATACATTTTTTTTCTTGTAATCTACATAATTTGTAGACTATTAGATTTTTGTTAAAAAAATGTATAAGAATCATAAAAAGTGAAAAAATACTAGAAAATATGTAAGATTTCTCTGATAATTAGACTGCGGATCCGTCCGGGAAAATTCGGGAATTTTCAAAAAATCCGGAATTTTTCACTTCTGTCCCGAATCCCGAAATTTTTACATTATTGGGTGAATTTTCCCGAAAATTAATTTCATTCTGCAATTCTCATATTTTTGTATCCAAAAAATACTTGTAAAATGAACGACATTTTACATGTAAGCGAATGAATGTATTTGTGTATATAATCGTTGACAAAATACGTGACTAACTCGCTATTGAATCGCTTTATCAAATAAGAAATATACAATTCATTTTGGTTTTTGGTGAATCGGCAGTTATCAATAATTCTTTGAATTCAGCTGCCTTGATTTTACAGTAGTTTTAACTCAAAACGATATATAGACATAAAGATAGTCTAGAAAGCAAAAATCACTTGGCACTGTTAAACATTACGCATTTGCTCGTGATCAACTCACATGTTCTGTCGTTGTAATTCAATTGCAATATATCATTTCATTAATTAGAATTGATGCGTTAATTTCTTTCAATTGTTGTGAACGAATTCCAATTTTTGTAGGTACTTCAAGTAAAAAAATCCCGATTTTCCCGAATTTTGTTCAGATTTTTCAGATAAAAAATCCCGATTTTTCAGCTTTGAAAAACATCCCGATTTTCCCGAAATTTTAAACAGAAATTCCCGAATTCAGGAAAAAAACCGATCCGCAGTCTACTGATAATTCTTATTGAGAATGGATAATGATTGTATTTTTTTTGGAAATTCGACATAATGAATCTTTTGAATAGCAGCACATTTCATTCATTGACTTCTCCATCTTCATCATTATCACTTTCGCCAATCGGGTCATCGTTTGCTCGCAAAGTTAAATATATATTCGCCAATTTCTTGGATGTTTCAGTTGAAAGTCGGTTGTGAATATACAGATTTACAGTTGATAACATATTTATGAAATAGAACATAACATATTGATCATTTTCAAATATGTTTCAAAACATAACATAACATATTTTTTTTGAAATTTATTTTTCGAAACATAACATAACATAACATAATTGAAAATTATTAATATGTTAACATAACATAACATATAATGTTAATAATATGTTTGGCGTTATGTTAATAATATGTTGAAATAATTTTGGAAATATGTTACAATATTTTTGGATAATATGTTTGCGGTACACATCATTCTACCGAACAAAATAGCCAATAAATTCTGCCGAAAATATATTATGTTGATAATATGTTGAAATATTTTCGAGAATATGTTAAAATATGTTTGAAAATATGTTGCAATTATTTTGATAATATGTTATTAAAACAACGCAAACATATTATACAAAAATATTGTAACATTAACTAATAAATTTGCAAACGTTTTCGAGACACTAACGTCTCATCTTCAGGCACAACAAAAACTGAAAAAATATTGTCAACTCATTTGAAACGCTGAAAATACACATTTGCAATGTCTACTTGATTTAAATTGAAAATTCGCAAAAGGCTGTATTTTACTCAATGGTGGTGTGTGAGCGAGCATATGCATTATTCGAATTTTAATTTGAAAATCGCGTCGGATGTTAACGGTTTTAAATGGTTATAGAGTCCGGAAGAAATGAAATCTGTTTGTTTGTTCATTGATATTTCTTTCGTGCGGTGTATGTATATGTTTTCATACGCGTTTAATAAACGTTTGTTTTGGACGTGTTTCAAGAGTCGAAAGCCAGCAAAAGGGTGTTTTGAATCGATCATATGGTCGGCTGGTGTTGACAAATGCCGTCTTTTTTGATGGTACGGTCTGTAATGCTCGCAAAAACGATGCTTCAATGCTCTTACCGTTTGACCAACATACACTTCAGAACAATCCTGGCATAGCGCGCAATAAATGCCAGATTTATCCAAGACGTGTGTTTTGTCTTTGATCGTTCCAAGCAGGTTTTTCAATTTGTTACCGGCGCTTTTGGTTGATGTTTTAACGTTATATTCGCCGAAAATCCTTCCGATTTTATTAGAAAGATTACCAGCGAAAGTAACGCTTGTATACCAAAAATCGTCATCATCATGAATAGGACTCAACGATGTTATGTTTGAAATGTCCCGTTTGTTGGTGTGTTTCTTGACGAGACTTTTAACGATTTTTTTTAAAACACAATCATTCTCGCGTTCCGAAGTGAATTGAATGATTCCCGGCATTATTCCATTCAAAAAAGAAAGAAAATTATCTATTTTGTCTTTATGGATGATAACAAAAGTATCGTCAACATATCTCACCCAAATCGGTGGAAAATCAAGGTAAGACTCTTTTGCTTTTCTTTCAAACTCAGACATGAAACAGTTCGCAGCGAAAGATGATAACGGATTACCCATAGCCAAACCCTCTTTTTGTTCATACATTACGTTGTCAAATTGTATGTACGTTTTTGATAGACAAGCGTGCACCAAATGCATGTACTCACTCACAACGTCACAGTCTAAATTCAATGTTTCTAACCAATTCAAAATGGATTTTTCTGCCTCTTTAATCGGAATGCTACCGTACATGTTATCGATAATAATTTTCTTTCTTTTTTGAATGGAATAATGCCGGGAATCATTCAATTCACTTCGGAACGCGAGAATGATTGTGTTTTGAATTTCTTGGATTTGACAGTCACCAGAACAACGGATGACACACTTAAATTCAAAATTTTCCGTAAAGAAACTAACACAGACAGATGTATAACATCCACATCTTATCATTCAACAAGCGTCAAATTTTCGGCATTGAACTCATTTTGTTACCGCGCTGTAAACATTCCCATGGATGAAGATAATTTCCAATCGGAAATTGACAAAATCCACAAAATAGCGCGAGTGAATGGTTACAATGATAAAATCGTTAAAAGTCTCATCAAGAAACACATCAACAAACGGGACATTTCAAACATAACATCGTTGAGTCCTATTCATGATGATGACGATTTTTGGTATACAAGCGTTACTTTCGCTGGTAATCTTTCTAATAAAATCGGAAGGATTTTCGGCGAATATAACGTTAAAACATCAACCAAAAGCGCCGGTAACAAATTGAAAAACCTGCTTGGAACGATCAAAGACAAAACACACGTCTTGGATAAATCTGGCATTTATTGCGCGCTATGCCAGGATTGTTCTGAAGTGTATGTTGGTCAAACGGTAAGAGCATTGAAGCATCGTTTTTGCGAGCATTACAGACCGTACCATCAAAAAAGACGGCATTTGTCAACACCAGCCGACCATATGATCGATTCAAAACACTCTTTTGCTGGCTTTCGACTCTTGAAACACGTCCAAAACAAACGTTTATTAAACGCGTATGAAAACATATACATACACCGCACGAAAGAAATATCAATGAACAAACAAACAGATTTCATTTCTTCCGGACTCTATGACCATTTAAAACCGTTAACATCCGACGCGATTTTCAAATTAAAATTCGAATAATGCATATGCTCGCTCACACACCACCATTGAGTAAAATACAGCCTTTTGCGAATTTTCAATTTAAATCAAGTAGACATTGCAAATGTGTATTTTCAGCGTTTCAAATGAGTTGACAATATTTTTTCAGTTTTTGTTGTGCCTGAAGATGAGACGTTAGTGTCTCGAAAACGTTTGCAAATAAAATTTGTATTTTATGTCAGAATAAGAAGTTTTTCAATGTGATTCATATTATATTGTAACATATTTCCAAAAATATTTCAACATATTATTAAAATGCTATGTTATGTTAACATATTAATAATTTTCAATTATGTTATGTTGCATCTTAATAATTTTATATTCGTTATGTTATGTTATTAACATAACGAGATCGACAAACTGTATGTGAATATCCGAGTGGACGTAAGCCCAATTCGAGAACAGTCGCTCAAGCTGCGCTGTAGATGCCGCGATATTCAAGAATTTGGTTGCGAAATCGCCAAGTTCCATGTGGCCTTGTTGACTTGCGAAATGCCAACATGATTTTGGTGACTTGATCTTCTTTTGGAATAAGACAGCAAACTTCCTCTCGTTGGCAGTAAATAAACGCACTGATTCTAAGGCATCTCCGTTCATATGTTCCAAGACATAATCATTTACGTCACTTTTTTTGGCAACCATTGTGACACTATTAACATTATTTTTTGTGCAGTGCTCCTGAACATACAGTGACAGGCAAACTTGATTAAGCAATGTGAACCGGCCATAACTCTGACAAATTTTGACGTACCGCTCAAATGTTTGTCAATTTATTTACTACTCGTCAGTACAATTTTCACCATGTCGCAATACACACCAATAGAACGTTCTAATATCGTAGAACTATACATTGAAAATCAGATGTCAGTTGTCTTGACTCAACGTAAATTTCGTGCAAAATTGTCTCGAAAAAAAGCACCTAATGCGAACACAATTCGAGCATTATATGCAAAGTTCAAGTCAAGTGGTGTTCTTAGCAATGTGTCGCGTGGAACCATACAGCGCAGAGCCCGATCAAACACAAACATCACCATCGAACAAGACCTTTTAGAGGAAGATCCAAATCTGTCGACTGAACGCGGTGCTCAGGCTTTGGGCATCAGTCAAAGTTCAATTCGGCGCATTTTGCGCATCGATTTGATGTTTTTCCCCTACAAGATCAAAATGGTGCAGCAATTGAACCCGGAAGACTACCCCAGACGATTGGAATACGGTAAAACGATGCGAAATTTGGAGAGAAGTGAAGATGATTCTTGGAACAAAATCATCATGAGCGACGAAGCACATTTTGACTTGAATGGCAATGTAAACAAACAAAATTTTCGTTTCTCGGGCGACAAAAATCCAGAATAATATCGCGAAAATCCTCTCCATGACAATTGAGTGACAGTTTGGGCCGGAATATGCTCGGATTGCATCATTGGGCCGTTCTTTTTCGAATATGATGATGGCGAAGCAATTTCGGTGAATAGTGACCGTTATCGAGCAATGGTGAACACTTTTTGCGTGAAGGGGTCGAGAATAATGGCCTGGAAGACCACTACTTTCAACAGGATGGTGCTACGGCTTATACAGCTCGTCAAACCATCGATTTTTTGAACGAAATGTTCCCAGGTCGTTTAGTTTCATTCAAGGGTGATTTTGACTGACCGCCGCGTTCACCTGATTTGACTGCTCCGGACTTTTTTCTGTGGGGATTTTTGAAGAGGAAGGTGTATGCTGACCGACCGAAGACTCTCCGAGCATTAAAACGTAATATTGAACCTGAAATCGCTGCCATATCGACTGAAACATTGCAAAAAGTAATGGAAAATGCCAAAAAAACGAGCTCAACTTTGCATCAAGGAAAAAGGCCACCATTTACGAGATATCATACTTCACTCATAGTGTAATCAAATTCTATTGACCAGTATTAAACAATGAAATCGGCCGAACTTAAATTGTTTGCGTATTTTTTGATTTACAAACGAAAAACATTGCTTAATCGAGTTTTCCTGTCACTGTATTTGCTCAATTCACCTGATTTGTTAGCGAGTAAATCCAACCATTTTTTCGTTCATCACTTTTTTACCAGAAGTTATTTAGTTCAGTCACAGGATCTTACATCTTATTTTCCTCTTCATTTGCATGGGTAAAATGAGTGATTTCAATACTCATGTACCTTAAAACAACTACAGACGTGTTTTTAAACGTTTAAAACCGTAGTTTTAATTTGATTTAATAGATTTTTGAATAATCTACAAAATATAGTGTAGAAAATGTAGATTATATGTACATATATTACTTAAATTACAGTTTTTCCTAAAACTGTGTATATTTTCCAACTCAGTTGTCAATTAAATTAAACATTCCACTCATGCGATTTGACGATATATTTTGCGCATAACTTGTGCGATGGTTCTTCTCTCTAATCATTATTGTACCATTACTTCTCAATAGACGTACTGACTCAATCATATCAACACGATCCAACAAAAGAGGAGCGTCTATAATTCCATTTGACAAATCATAGAAGAAGAACAGTCTAGTATTAATTCTTCTAAGTTCCAATTAATCCATCGATATCATTTGACATCTTATGTTATAATTGGGTATTGGAATATTTGTTTATCCCAATTGAGCTAGCGTAAAGAACATCTTAAATTTATCGTACATTTCCTCTGAATTCTTTAAATTCTTTGACCAATGTGTTTGATAATAAGGCCGCCATACCACACAAGCATATTCAAGAATTGGTCTGACATGTGCACAAAATAAACTCTTAAGTAAAGTGTGCGCCATTTGCTACTTTTTTTTCTATTTGAAAAAACAACACGCTTTTCATGAGGTGAAATCGAATTTTTTTAATGATAAATGAATATTGGTTTATGCCATTTATGTATGAAAAATAACATCGGTCATGTGACCACCGGCTTCGTTCACAGGCTTCGTTCACAGGCCAACATCCGACCATCAAAATTTTCAATGACTTCAAAAAAGAATGGTAAAAAAAAAAACAGTCACTTTTTTGGGATGGAGAGTTTGTTCATGACATTCGTGTGGATTTTCAGACCCCCATAATCTAAAATTTTGCTTATTTACGTACCCATTGAGGTGAAAATGAACTTGTGCGAAGTTTGCGAAAAGAATTTTTAAATTGCATACTTTTGACAGTTCATATATGCATACCACATGACTTTTAACTCACATGGTAGCATATAACGTTCAAAGCGTTCAATGTTGGGAAAAATTTTCGGATTCTTTTCGACCATAAACGTTTGGAATTTTGTGCGGAAGAAACATATGGGAAATCCATTGGATATATTCAAAGTATTTCCGAACTGTCAAATCAACGTTTGGAAGGTGGAATAAAAACGCCACCTTTTCATATGAAAAATATTTGGAAATCCGTTTTTTTCTCCCTATATATTTGGAATATTTACCAAAACATATCGAAATATCTCCTCAATTGCTCCAAATGTTTTGCCCGCAAGGAAACTCATAGGTAAAAAAAGTTATAGATGGCGCACCCTTATTATACGGTTTATAAAAATATGCATAGTTTCTTTTAAAAATCCAAGATTAGCATATGCTTTGGCCATTACCGAATCAATATGTGCATTGAGATCCAATTTTGTGTCTAATACAATTCGAAGATCTCTGATTTGATCAACTCATTCAATTATTTAATTTCCTATGTAATATTTTGCAATGAAAGGGCGATATTTTCTATAATATGGCATTATCAAGCGGACGATGCTTTGTATCTTCACCTATGTAAAGGGGTAGTGAATGTCGTTGGACCGCGTCATCTCTACCTAAACGATTGTACTAAAATCTTCAACATTTCACACCTTCCCCGCCTTCCCCTTCTTCAAACAGCGAGTGTGACAGGCTCCGCATCTTTGCTGTCATTGTTTGAAGAAGGGGAAAAAGTGTTTACCATCCATAGACGAATGGTACAGAGGGCGCTGCTGTCAAGCTAAGTGTCAAAACGCAATTTTGCATCGTCCGCTTGGGCATTATTTTGGATTTATTTACGTTCAATGCCAGCTCATTTTCATTACACAACTCATGTAGTCGGTTTATACTCTCCTGGAATCTAATTGAATCATTCGAATTGTTCACTATTTCATAAGATTTTGAGTCATCAGCGAAAAGTAAAATATTCACTGTATTCATTTTATCGATGAGATCGTTAATAAACATAATAAACACAGGATGTTTCTGACTGGCTAACTACACACACATAAATACAACGATAAAATGCCATTGTTTTGCACCAATTCGGTGCAAAATATCGGACACACCGATATAGAATAAAACTACATTGATTTATTCTGGTTCGGTGCAAACGTCAAAACTTTTGTACCGAAAGCAAGTTTGACGTTTAAACCGAACTGGAATAAATCAATGCAAGATTATTCCAGTATGGTGTAATGTCAAACTTAATGCATTCGCGCCTGTCATAGCTCCTGAGTGTTGACGTTTGCACCGAACCGGAATAAATCAATGTAGTTTTATTCCATATCGGTGTGTCCGATATTTTGCACCGTATTGGTGCAAAACAATGGCATATTATCGTTGTATTTATGTGTGTGTATGATTACTGGGAAGAAAATTGATGCCTATAGCCAACTGCGCCTTAAGTCAAGAACGTCCCAAATTAATCAACTGACTGACTTGTGGGTAAAAATGTTTATTTTCCATTAAAAAATAATATATAATTTCATTTATTTCACTAAAGTTAGCTACTTACGAAAGCGAGGTTTCAAGTTTGAAAAAATTTCAAAGACAATTCGACCCGTTTACATTTGAAAAAATGCGTTATTTATTTTTAATTGAACATTTAGACACCCTAAGAAGTTTGATGTAATGAATACCGACGAATTTCTGAAAATTTTTAAAATTCTCTTAGTTTTTCTACATTTTCAAAGACATTTCATTTCGTTGAAGAGGTATTTATGCCAGATGTCTAGAAAAATCAAATAATATTTAATTTGTACAGCTTGGATCGGTGTTATAGGCAAAATACCAGAAAAGATACCTTTGGCTAGCCACATTTGGCCAAATATCTCAATAACGAGTCCTACATTTTTGTATTTTTACTTTTCCGCACTTACTACACACTATGTGTGGTAAATGTATTGCGATCGGTCCAAAAAAATGAGATTAGAATTGATCAAAAATTTACACACGCATTAGGAATAGAAACCTATTAATTTTCAGCCTAATCGGATAATTTTATCGGGTAGCTCTAGTGGATGTAATTGAGAAAAATTTGTATTTAGACATAGTCCCCGTCTAGTTCGCATTGTATAATAATGAAACTTTCAGAATATTATTTTTTATGAAAAAAATGAGTCATGCAAAATTTCAAGTCATTCCAATGAGATTCAGGACTACCTCTCCTGTAAATTTTTTGATTTTCGGTCTCTTCTCGGGGTCGAAACGAAAAATTTGTATGGTGACTATCTCAAGTTCACATTGTATCGAATTGAAACTTTGGATAAATTATTTTATGAAAAAAATAATTCATACAACATTTCAAAACATTCCGATTAGATTTACGGGGTCTTTTCGGGGCCAAAACTGAAAATTTGTATGGCGACTATCTTAAGTTCACATTGTTTCCAATTGGAACTTTCAGAATAATATTCTTCTATGAAAAAAATAAGTCATACAAAATTTTCAATTTTCGGGTTAAATATTCAAATCATTAAATTGGATGAAGTATTAGTGATATTCTAATCTGTGTTTTTTCATCAGATTGAATGCTCATTAACTTTTTAACGAAAGTTATACTGTTATACATAACATAAATGTAGAACCATATCTATCGTTGGCATAAATTGAAAGTTCACATCAGAGTGAACTAATTCGTAATTGTTATTACCAATTCAAAAATAGAGAACGTTGAAGTAAAAATTAGGAACTGAGATGATTATTCGTTTTTTTATTAAAATTGAAATTTAAATCACATGATGTGTAATGGCTCGAAATTCGATCTCATCCAAGCGGACCGTGCTTGTATGGGATTGGAGAGCCAATTGACCGCGTCAATTGACCGCGCCATCTTATTTTACATCGGTGAACACAATTTAGATCCATTGTAATACGAACAAAGTTTTTATTGACACAAATAATAAAAACAAATGAGTCATTGAAACGATTGAAATATCACATCAATACTACTGCCCAATAGATGGCGCTGGGGAATAGATATGATTAAAATGTCTCAAATAGCACGGTCCCCTTGATCTCATCGTAATGATACGAAATTTTTTGTGATTTATTCTCAAAGTTGCATGATGATTCGATAAGAAATCAACATAAATCCAATACAAATGCGTAGCAATCAATGAAAAACCCGTAAACCCGAACAATTTCGGGAAATGTGCGGAAAAGTTAGTTTTACGTACGTAAGCCCATTTATTTTGCAAAGAAGGCCCCAAACAAGACAAAAAAAATTGCAGTACATGTCATATTATATGATCAATATCTTGGAATAATCTGTTTCACAAGATATAGCAGTTTGAATGAAAAACTATCCTCATATGACTTTGCAATCTAATTAAAAAAAAAAAACAATCTAAAATTCAAATAAATCATTTTTAATTCCAAAATAAATAACAGGGATCATCCGTGGTTTCACTAAGGGAAAAATGTGCCTTAGAACCATTACAAACTTATAAAATTAACAAAAACATTTTCTCAAATAAAACTTATTATAAACAATCATACGAATAAGAAAAGCCAATCATAAAATCGGAAGCAGTGTAGAAGGAACGAAAAGAGTACCCAAAATAAGCGTTCACAAAACCAAAACTATTGATATCAAATGAACAACCTCTTGCCGATGAATGCTCGTTCCGCAATTATATATGTTATTAAATGAATAAATAAATTGTTAGTAAATAAATTATTTGTATGTGCCGCAATTTCACGCATATTGTCTAAGCTGCTTCAGATTTGGGTATATTCTGCATTTGTTTACAAAAAAAAACAAAACAAAAATAGCTTTTGATAGAATGTGCGGCACAAAATTTGATATCAATAGTTTTGTGTTTTGCATATGACCTGGCCATTTTGGAAAATTCATTCCCAATATTAATATTAATAGATTAACCTGGAAATGGGTTTTAGTGTATCTTAAGGATGGAACAGGCCTGTTCCCGGAGGGAGTCTGATCAATCTTTAGAATCCACTAAGACCTACTTCCAGATGAATCTATTAATAATAAGATTGAATTATAATCACTGAATAAGTTTGGATGAGAAATTATAATTCCTGCAAAACATATAATAAGTTATTAGATATTATTTGATTTTATTCCTCCCGGCCATAGTTTTGTATTCGCTCAACAAGAACTCAACCTAGACAAGAGGTTTTTTATTTGATATAAATACATATCTGTATTACCTCCTGCAGGAGGACTAGAATCTTTTGCGAAGAATAAGCAAGAAGAGTAATAAAATACTAGCCAAATCAAAAATTGTGTTCCCTACCCCTTAGGGAAATTAAACAATTACACCTTTTAAAAACAATAAATGTCAATCTTATCTTCAAACAGCACCAAAAAGAGCTCACACCAAGTATAGAAAATCTATTATACTTCACATTATATGTATTACCTGTGCTTCAGTATGTAAACAAGTTATGTAAAAATATTCTGAAACAGAAAAATGAAGCAATCACACTTTGTTTTGTCCCTAGGTATGTTATAACTGCATTTTTGCTCATCAGTGGTTTTTGCTGTTTAACCATCGGTGTGCTGCGCTGCATGGCTATAAATACACAACAATTGGATTTCCAACGGCGAGATAGTCGATCTTTAAAATTCGAAACAAATTGCAAATTACATGAGAATGACATGGCTTGGAATTTGAAGTAATTTGGGTTTCCGATCAACATTTCCACATATTTGGAAACATTACAATTTAATTTTGGTATTTGTTATGACATTATGTAAACGACATTTTTTTAAGCAAATAAAATAATATGGAGTTTAAAAATGTTTATTTTATTTAATACATTGATCGAAAGAGAAACAAAACGAATTCGAATCGCTTTTTAGTACAATAAAAATATCATTACAGATTGTTTTTCTATCTAATATTATTAATAATTTAAATTCATGAATTATACATTGAATATTTATTATAACTATGCTACCCATTTCGATATACCAAATTTAAGTTAATAAGAATATTTTCGGCATTAATTTTCATTTCTTTTATAACTTTTTTTTTCATATCTCTTTTCGATTGCTTAGCTGCGCAGAATTCATTTCTGAGGTGAATTTTCATATCAAAATATCAATTGCCATTTATATACATGTAGAGTTGGGAATTTTATTGTTAATATACGTACATAAATCTGGCAACACAGTAAAACAATCAGATTATATGTGCGCTATATCAACTGCTTGTATTTCGCACGCACATTCGTGTAGAAATAGATCTATTGGTTTAGGAACGAACGCCAACATCGTAAATGTCAAAATTGTATGCAAATGTGCGTGCATTTCAGAAAACGAATAGTTCAGTTTGTCAATTTTTGTTATGTCATCCCTGCATACTTTCAAGCACTATGTACTAGATTACGTTTGACACACCAAAAATTTCACATCACAAAAATAATTCTTTAAATTCGATCGAAGCATACAAGTGATCGATCGAATTCATCTTTTTCGGTACCAATTGAGAGGCCAAAAACGAATTTTTGATTTATTGCAGGATTGCCAATTTGTTGATTTTCAGAATTCGACTCACGGAAACGTTGGCTGAAAATCTTTTGTCGATGATTTGCAGCCAAAATCGGTGATAAAATATGATTCAAATTATTGATACGCTTTTCGAAACGTTCACGATCACGACCCATCTGCTCCCATTTTCCTTTTCGTGCTTCAGAGTATGCAAATTTCCAAGCTCGTATTTCATGAACCTTTGGACACAAATTGAATGTCACCTGCAAAAAAAAAATAAAACTTTAGTAAGCTCATTAGGTAGAAGTATTCAGCTATAGACCCTCCTAGCACCTGGCCCATTGATTTACATTTTTATATTTTGATTGGAGAATCAATATTATTTTGGAAATATCATTCGGAAACTGTGAATCTTTGAATGGCCGATTTAAAAACTCTTTAGGTTCCTAATCGTTGCTTAATTAAATCGTACTTTATTCTAAATGCAGAAGAAGGCCTACTTGTAGAACAATACAGACATTATTTTCAAATAACAACGAATATAACTGCCAATTGGTCACGCAAAGCCGTCAAATAAATGTACCTATGAGTCAACAATTTGAAATCAAGCTCACTCCCCACAAAAATTGATATTAAACCGCCGAGAATGTTTTACCGGAATGTAACTCAATTTGACAGTGTATATGTATTATGACCGATGTCACTAGTGTACCACGATGTAAACGTTTAAATGATGTTTGGAATCAAATGTCCAAAAAAGATGTAGTGATAACCTTTTATTTTTTAAATATTTATGTTTGTTAAATCCAATACAATATTTTCTAACCTTTTTTTCTTCGAAACCAGAATCAGGCTGATTGCTATCACGATTACGGAGAAAGCTTCTTTTTGAAGCTCCGGAGTAGCCTGAATAGTCACTCTCATCGCCACTTTCTGCAAATGATATAGAATTAGGAATATTCAATTGCACATTACCCAGCTTTATTGAGAAATTTAATTGCAAAAATTAACGTTTACCATCATCACCGTTTTCGCTGTCGTCGGTTGAGTCCGTGAAATCTTCATCGGTGGTATCATATTGATTACTAACGTCCTCCGAATCATCTTCAAAAAGAATGAAGTCGTCACTACATTCAGATACCTGGCGTTGCCGTTTGTATATTTCTTTGCCTAATTCGACCTGCTTTGTGAATATTTCATCAATATTTTTGACCGATTTTGGGATGTCATCCTCAAATACAATGAAACTGTCATCACTTTCTGTTTCCGATGTACGTCGAACAGACACGGGGCGTTCTTTCAATTGTTTTATCTGTGGCAATTGTTTCTGCATGCAACGAAATGGTAAAGTGTATTGCTTCTGTTTCGAATTAGGTGAATCGAGGGGGAAGAACCTAGTGAATATGCAGTTTGAAGGTATTACTTCCGGCGATGGGATCGGTTCTTCGATGCATTTTTCTGAATTGATCATTGAGTTAGTAGATGATGTTAGTAGTGCACTCTTTGGTGATAGATCGTCAAAATCAATAATCTCTACATTTGCATTTGGTCCCTCGTCCTCATCTGGATCACATAAATATGAATCATGGTGATCTCTAACGATGGAACAATCATCAATGTCCTCGTGAATATTCATTTCGACCTCATGACGTGTTTTCTCATGCCGATTTTTCTGATTATTAGCTCCTCGATGTCGATTGACTGATTTTTGTTTTTGAAATCTTCGCTTACGTTGAAAAGACTTATTATTTGGTTTTTCATTTTTCGGGCAATTTATTGGCAATTTTTCATCATTATATTGCACATGCTCTATGTTATCTTCGATCCTTTTTACTTCCAATGCTGCTTTCCCAATTATTCTACGTTCGAGCAATTTTTCTGGGGAATCTGATACCAATTTATTGTTACAGTCATAGAATTCATTTTCTTTGAGAGATGATTGAACCATTGGATCTGGAAGCTCATCTCTAATTAAGTTCAACTGTACTTTCGTGCTATCGGCAACAAAATCAATTGTATCTTCACCACCTTCAATATAATCATCACAGTCGAAATATGTGTCTTGCATAGAACGTGTATAAATATTCTGATTTTGACATCTAAAGCAAATGCTATCGCTACTTTGATTTTCACAATATATTGACGTTGATTTGTGGGCTTTGTTCTTTGGCGAGCTATCGTCCTCATTCCAAAACATGTGTTTTGTGGTCGATTGCATGGTCGACGATTTTGCATTATCAGTACCCACAATCATGATCGTTGTCTCAATTATTGGTTTTATCAAATAACTGAACAAGCTTTTGATTGCATTAACCACGGTATTTCCTTCAGTTGTCGATTCCAGTCTTCGGCTATCTTTATACAGTTTGTTATTGCTTTCATTCACATTGCACGAATTGCTGATAAATATTTGTTGTTGTCGGTCAATCAACAGTTCGGACGCATTTCGACTTGTGATATTTGCATTTGTGAAAAATGTATTTTTCGGATTATTGACTGGTGGTAAGAACTGCATATTAGTGGCTGTAACAACCGAATGACTGTTCATTAAAATTTGAGCACCGCCTCCACTAGAAATTTTGTATAATGAACTCGTATTTGCAAAATCTGTTCGGTGATCGTATACACGATGGAGACTCTTCTGCGAAGGTAATATAATCGCTTTATGCCTTTTATCGTTTGTGAATCCATACGGTGATGCATTCGATGACATTATTCGTGTGTTCTCCATTTTAAATGACTGTCTGTATATGTGTCGTATTTTCGTACTTTCGCACAACTTATTCGCGATTTTGAGTAAATACTTTGATCGCTTTTTTGCTTATGGAACGTGTAGTTTAGATTTATATTAAAATATGTTGTGCTTTGTTATGTTTTCGCATAAGTCTCATTTGTGTGTGTGTGTGTGTTTGTGTGTGTGTGTGTGTGTGTGTGTGTGTGTGTCTGTGTGTCTCTCTGTGTGTGTATTAATGTTTAGGTGAATGTATTTAATTTATCTGCTTCATTTTAATCATGAATTGTTGCATTCTTCAAACATGGTTATCTACAAAGGAATGTCCCACAGAAAAAAGCGTTTTCAAATGTTGTTTGATTGTTTGTTTTTCACCAATTTTCCTTAAATTCCCGTTGAAGCGAATTTCACAATAAAATCAATTATTTCAATGTTTTTCTTTTCTATCAAACTTATTTTTTGAGTTTCTATTCACCAATATTTCCTTCAGTCTGTCCACATATTATTGTATACATACACACTCACATGTCCGTTATGACATTTCACGTAGCCATATTTACATTATTTTCCACATCAATCACATTATTTGTTCCACATTGTATTTCCATATAATGATTTCAACATAATTTGTAGGGCTTGCATGGAAATACCGTCCCCAGCATACAAATCGTTTGAAGAATACTTTGGTTGCAAATTCTGTGCTAGGTTTTGTCCTTGACGTACACAATTTTTGTATAATTTTCGACGACGTGGATTTTGATTAAACATTATATTTTCACATAGATACCACTCAAATTGTTTAATTTTGTTATTCGAATACAACCGATTTACTGTCTTATTTTCATAAATTTTCCATCCAGGATTCAATTTGACAATTTCATAAAGTGCAATTCCTTTGTTATTTGAAACGCTTAAATTATTTGAATTTAATTTCGTTACTTCCTTTGTCTCCATAATTTTTTATGACTTTGGTAAATAATACGAATACAATGTGTTGTTTAATGCTTGGCCATTTTGGACGTAGTGAACTGTATGTTAGCTTGTCTTTACAATTCGGGGGGAAACATGAATCATGACATTTAATCGTGAAATATAGTGCTATTGCAAATGCAAATGTATGAGTACTTAATATACGAAGATCTTATATATGAACGTGATGGACACAATTTGAAGGACAGACGATTGTATGTATGCGTGTAAACACATTAGTAAATTAGTTAACGACTTGAAGTTCAGATGTAGCTGCTGAATAGCAAATGTGCAACTAATATTAACTAATGTTTTACAGAGAATTTTTTTTGCATGGAGTCCTCTATGGTTTTATAGGGGGCTACGATGTAAATATGTTCGAATATTGCTTTTCTCCTCATTGATAAATAAACTCTCTTAAAACATAACTGAATCGGTCAACTTTGACTCATAATTATTTACTATTGCATCAGCCAAACATTGATTGACATATTTTCCGCTAGTGTCATTTTGGGCGCCATTTAAAATAATCAGTCAGAACACAATTCAAATACTTTTCAGTTTTAAAAGTACAATTTCATTCAATTTATTTTATTTCATTGTATTCTTTTTCTCACATATTATTGGATCGTTGGAATCTTTTATTTTTTGAAAAACTTTAATCGCTATTCTCCTTGTTTGTACTTTATTTTTGTTTAAAAAATGCATGAACGTAGCGATTTGTTTTCTTATTTTTTCTTTGAAACACGACCATTTTTTACTTTTCTGATTGATTCTTTAGCGGAAGATTTTTTAGAAGAAGATTTTTTTGGCTGTTTCGTGGGAATTACATATTCGTCAGATTCATCAATTCCTCCATACTTCTCAAGTAAATGATCGAAAAAATTGTTGGCAGACGCCTCACGGTCCGATCGTCTCTTCAAAATCTGCTGCTCCAAACTATCGCCATTTTTATTCTTTTTGGCCATTTCTTTTTTAATCGCTTCAGCTTCAAGTGCCTCTTTAGCATATTTTTTGTGTCGTCGGTTGCGTTTTGCTTTTGGCTCTTCAGTAAAATTTTTGTATTCAGGAACTTCCCCCTTCGCAATCCATCCTAAATTAATACAAAAATTCCTTACTTTATTACGCAACACGATGTGAAACATTTGAATACCTTTAACTAGCTCAATAATCCGTGGCTCATCTTCAACTGTCATGAATGGGACACTATTCATCATAAAATTTATGCAACCTTCCCCGCCTAGATAGGCTTTTCGAATGTCACGCTCTTCAGTCTCAGAACCTTTTCAATATTGACGATAATTTCAAGACCGCGACTATATGCAGATTTAAATTGTGCATATAGCCACACCGGATGTGTTCAGATTCTTTTCATTTTTCAGAAAGCGTCTGCATTTGGGCAGTAGGGCTATATGCAGATACATTTTGGTGTCCTTGGAAAAACATTTTTGCGCGCGACACAAAGCAATTATAAATGCTCAAAATGTATGTCAGTCTCAGTATAAAGTAAATGTTGCTTACACAGCTCGAACATATCTCTCTTTGAAATCTTGAAGCGTTTGGAATTAGCTTACGATGTTCGACTTTCTTTGCCATGATTTCTTATTTGAATAAATGTCGTGTGTTGAAATGTCTTTTGTGTTTTACCCAAAATGAATAAAAGAGTCACGAACAAATAATTTCTTGTTTCGATAAAGGCTTACCAAATAATTAAAACGAAATTAAAATCTTTTCATTCTTCGTCTTGGTATAATGCTCTCGTTCTATGACCGATATATTCGACCTGTGAAAGCAACATTTAGGTTATGCTGAGACTGACGCATTTATAATACATTTTTAAGCATTTATAACAAACATAAAAATGTTTCTGCATGTAGCCTTACTGCCCAAATGCAGACGCTATCCAAAAATTGAAGAGAATCTGCATGCAGCCGGTGAAGCTATATGCAGATAAACTTAAAATTAGTATCTGCATAAAGCCACACCGGATATATGCAGAATTTGAATCAGCAAATTGCCGCGGCCATTATATCAATGAAAAAAGTAACAATAGAATATGTTATAGGAGATTTGTACTTTTCGATGTAACCACTCTTACCAATGTAGCTTTGATGGAAATTCTCGATATCATTTGTTGTGATTGGTTTGAAAAATTCCCGCCATAGTTTAACCCAGTTGAGCTCTGATTCGGAATCATCGTCAATAATACCCTGTTCGTCATAGAATGCTTTCTTGCTTGGGTCAGTTAGCACTGCGTTGATTTTAGTTAGTACTTTGAATTTCTCAGTAGCTTCATTTTTTTCTGCCTCAACAACACGGTCAGGATGAACTTGGAGTGACAGTCGGTAATAAGCTTTTTTAACTGTGAATGTAATGTGTCAAAAAAATTATATTCTCCCCCCATATCTATATGAATATAGTTTTTGAACGTAAGTGCTGCAGATTATTGATTCTCAATTAAACCTTAGGAACCAACTCTCATCAAATCAACTATGAAATAATCTATTTATTCAATAACCACATTTTTACCATCTCTTTCGAGTGAATCTTTTGTGAGATTCATAAGCTTGTATATATCTCTAGTTCCGAAATATTTTTCGCACAATTCCAATGTTGTAGGCATTTTATATTAGTTTGATTTATAGAAAAACGAAACAAAATGTTGATGTCTTATTCGCTTGTGGACGAGACAGCAAACAATTTGACAGAACATACACTAGACTACAAACATTCCTTCAGCCGCACAATTTTCGCGCCAGTATCATTTGACATTTAGTGCTTGTGAAGATGCATTCATTTGATTTGTGAACAGTGGCGGCATCTCTCACATTGAATAGCATGTACCATATACTGAGATAGAAAGAAAGACTGTTGGAGTTGTAAGAAACATAGATAGATTCTTAAATTAAGAAATTATAAATTATGTGTTGACTACAATAATAAGAAAACAGAGAGCGAACAATAAATTGGTTATAATGTGATGCAAGGATTTCATTATATATTCAACAACAATAATAATAAAGCGCTGAAATATCTACGCATGAGAAGAACAAGATGAATGCGCTTGAGCCCATAAAAGACGTAGTTTCGTGCGTGTAACACTTTACTGATCAGTAGTTGTCATGTTATTCAGACATTAATATTTCGAACGGAATACACATTTCAATCAGTCATTTTTTCGCATTAAAAAATATTTTACCTTTTGGACAGGAAAAATTAAACCGAAAAAAAATAATTTAGATTCAAGAGATCAAAAAGAATTGAAAACATATACCTAACAAGAAGATTCCTGATTTCAAAATGTCTTCCTGTCAAATTGTTGTCAGTAACGAACATAAATGTATTTTTGTGACGATATTTTATCTGTACATGAGCGGCTGACGAATGAACATTGAAAATGGTTTTATACAAAACACCTATATCATGAACTTGCAATTCAGCAGTGCATTCATATTCAGTAGAAATGTTAGAGACGTTTACTTAGCATGCTAGCGTATCGTTCCTTTTGTATGAATGATTACAATGCAATGGAAAGAAGAAAAGAGAGGCGAAGACAAGATAAAAGAAAACGAGATCGGACAAAACGAACTTAAAGCGCATAAATGAGTATGTGGATAAAACAAGGAATACTGCAAAAACATTGAAAAATAGGAACACATTTTCAAACTGAAAAGAAAAAAGAACCAAACATCATTACTTTTAAAAAAAATTGAATTAATTTTGAACTCAAGTGAAAGATATCACAAAATTTCTGTACGTGCGCCAGTGATAAAACCCAAACTTAAATGTAAATAGTACATTTTTATATTAGAAATAAAAAAGTGTGTGTTGAATGAATAGAAGAAATTTTGCCAGTGTGTGTGCATGAAAATATATAATGCCTCGGTGTTTTCATGATTTTATGCCATTTAAATACATCAACTTTGTGTATTTTGTACATGATATTATTTCTATTGTGTTCGCCTAAAACAGTTTGTATCTCAACATCGCTATCTTTGCATTTCATTTTAAGTTTTTACATAGTAATTCTATACGTGCGCAAGAGATGGTAAATGTCAATATGTCTGCTCCCTGTTGTAGCTTGTTCACTAGTTTTTGGGTACATTCATATAGCTAAACATTCGAATTCATTTTTTTTTTTTTTTTGTCTTGAAATCAAAGTGTTTAAGTAGATCTGAAATAAAAAAATATCGATTGGAGTGACTTAGCTTGGTGGATTATTTGTATACTTCTTTCGCGAAAACGATCTCATCTACAGTGCGATCATTGTCATATCATATCATACCATTTCTTGAACATAAAGAACAAGTGAAGCATAATTTGATCAGAAGCAAGGCAAACTGAGTTTTCTAGAAGTGTAAATTGAATATTTCAAAATGAAATTGGTGCTGTACAATTTAAACGCGATTCACAGTTGAACATTTTTTTCTTCTTCAATTTTTCATTACTTAATACGTAATTCGAACACCTTGCGTCGGTACACTTAATAGCTTGCATGCGTATTGTACAATAATGCATTATGTGTAAGCCAAACTGACGAACAAATAAAGATATATTTAAGCAGATCCACCAACCCCATGGGCTTTCTATTTTTTTTTTTTTTTGATGTAGGTACACTTAGAAACTAGGAATCAAGCTTTCTTGAAACTATTGATATTATGCAATTAAATGCAGTCGAAGCAAATGAGTGCACCTATTTAAACAGAGTGTTAAGTGTAAAAGAATTCCATCAAACAAAGTAAATTGGCTGCTGTGCCCTGAAATTAGTTTATTTAATTGAATATTTTAACCTATTCTGGGTTAAGAAATATTTTTAGCGTTTTTACAAAATGAACATGATAGCGGATGTAAAAAAAAATCATTTTCAGTACGAACATTCGAATCCGAGTGCTGACGTTGAGGTGTTACGCTGACTACAAAACATATGTAATTTTGAATTGCATTGGCCACCATTGGTTTCAAATAACATGAACAGTCATTTGAATGCAAATGTCCAATTAATGCAAAATACCAATGAATGAAGGCAATCGACCAGGTTTTCGGATGTATATTTATATAAAAGTTGCAAAAATGTGAATAAAAAATTAGAAAAAAGGGAAGAAAAGATGTATTAAATTCAGTATGAGCTTAAAGCTGGACCGCTAAGCAAATACGAGACTTATTTCCGATATCAGCTTTAAATTCTTGTCCCAATTAAGGAAAATGTCCAGAACAGCTACTGAAACAGGTCATGTGAAAAGTATAAAAAGTAAATTTGAGAATCTTAACTGCTTGGATCCATTGGATATATCAGCAACTGTGCCAAATAAATATCGAAAGCCATCATCCAAATTCCTGTTCAAGCGATCATCAACAGCAATAGATCTCCCGGTCCGTAGAATTGCCGCAAACAATAACAATAACACGGAAACAGAATGCATCAAAACACCATCAACTAATAATGGTACTAAATCTCATTTGCGACGACACAATGAGGTGAATCAAACAAATTCCGTGGATTCATTCATTTTGAAAAAGCGAAATGTAGATATGAATAGTGAAGATACTTCGAAACCAGTGAAAGAGATGAAAGAAAATGTTGACACGCGCCTCACTCGACACACTAATGATCCGGTGAAACGTAGTAGCATAAAACGAAGCCCAGCTTTTCGGGTTGGGGACAAGAGCAGCAGCAGCAGCATAAGTTGTAATGATAAATCAAACAATTCAACAAAACTGACGACCATTGTCTCGGAAGAATTGGCCGACAAATTTGGAAAGTTTTTAAAACGATGTGAAACTTATTCAGAAGATGAACTGCAAGAATCTGGTTTAACCAATACTGATACATTGAATGAATTTTTAAGACAACCATTACCAACTGGGCCTCCCCCAAAAAAACCTCCGCGGACTTTCATCGATTCTCCGAAACAATTTCAAGAAAAAATTGACGATATTTCAATAAATGTTGAAAAAAATGATGCTTCGATGGCTGCAGCTGATTTTGCACATAAGATGAAGCAAAAATTTGATCATATGGAGAATGAACTAGCATTGAAATTTAATAACAGTTCTGAGAAATCGAAAAGCAGTAGCCTTTTGAAATGCATTCCATGTTCATCGACTAAAATATACGATGCAATGATCACAGGGCATAGTTCATTTGTTAGGCCTTTTGTAGCATTCAAACAAAACTCCCCGATAGAAGATATATTTTCGATTAAAAAGACTGCAACAACACCAACACTAACATCTTTGGCGTCATCCTCGTCAAAAAATCGTCAAACATCTTCTCATTCACACTCTGAACATATTTACATGGAACCATTCGCACATTTGAAATCTACTACCAAATCCATAAATGCCTCAAACAATGTTCAAAGTAAATATTATAACAGTAGCAGCAATTTCTGTGCACTATCGCCTTCGTCAAATCATTTAAACGCAGAAACAAAGCTATTATCTTCCACATCGAATGGAACATTTAACGGTCAGGATAGCTTAGTTTTAAGCTCAAAATCGTGCACTTCGTGTTCAGCCGATAATCATTCTAATGTGGACCTTCATGACATTCACTACATGGTAAGTTATTGGTTTCAATTTTAGCTCAATACATACTTGTGTCACTTGCATCTGGTTGTGGTTTAATATTTTAATTGCACATCAATTTTCCGCACGAATTGAATCATCCCAAATATACGATATATTTTAGCAACTAACAAAATATGTTGAACAGGTAGATTGCATCATATGAAAATGAACACACATTTCTCATTTTCATTATCATTTTTCTCCCAATATTACACAATGGATGTTTTTTATTTTCTTTTGTTTACAGAAGATTTACATATCTTTCGATGAGATGGAGAGGCGGGTATTTTAAATTTACATACTCGCCTCTCCATCTCACGAATAGATATATGATTGCTGAATAATCTACAATTAGACTTACCACATATTTATTCAAACTTATTCATACCAAATAATAAAATATTCAACTTTTCCAAACTTTTTAGTGTGCTAACATAGAAAATAAAGTAATGAGCTCTGATTCGGATTCCAATTCAAACGAAAATTATCAAAACCCCTACGACGAGGTAATTTTTTATGTTTACATCTTTATACTATTTATTTTGTAAGATGCTGACCAGGTGTGTAGATTTCCTCCACAAATTTCAAGCATGATTCGTTAGAGAATCCCATAAGAAAACGGGATCAAAACTTCTTTCGCCCATAAATTGTAGAACATTTTCTAGGGGGTCGAAAGCGGTACCCAAAAAGATGGTCAATGCAGTATAGGTTAGGTTGGTAGACCAGACTTTTCCAAAAACAGTCTTGATTACAATCATTATCCCAGATCCTGGATTTGTATGGACAATTCTAGGGTGCACACACAAAAGTATTGGTGTGTATTAACACCGTGTGTTGGGATGATCGGAACGCTTACTCCAATATATATTCTCTTCACTCTCACTCTGGTGTTGGACACGTGCCTTTCACTCAACACGCGGTGCAAGATATTTATAATATCTTTTTACATAGTCATCATTCAATCAAAAATTAAAATGCATAATAAAACAATACACGCAGTCCATTGAATGTCAAATATCTGAAAAATGTTAACTAATTCAGGTAATGAATATGTCAGTGAAGGAAAATATCTTTTATGAATTTCTATATTATATAAATCTAAATTGATTATGAGATGCTACTTACATATTTTTAGATGATCATTAAATTCAAATGTTGTGGCTTGTGGCTTCAATTTCGTTTAAAAATTTATTGATTTAGACAAGTGGTTTAAAAAGTCGGACCAATAGAATTTCTCTAATATCCAATAAAACTTAACTCCAGCCTCAAAACTTCAGTTTTCAAGCCGCAGATTGAGTGAAAGCTGGCATAGAATGTAAACAAACCTGTAAAATGGAATAGATTCGATTTTGGATTTATTTTATTTTTATCCGGAAACTTTACACTTTTTCCGGGTTTTTATATTTTTAATTGACATAAGAGTATAGAATGTGTCTTGTTGAAAAAGCTTGAAGACTTCTTTAATTTGAAGTGAATAAAATCACAATGATTTAACATCAACAGTTTAAGTTTGCATACATTCCTTTGAAAATATCAAATAACGTTTCTTTTTTCAAAAAAAATGGAGTGTTTGTCGTTTTTCTATGGATATTTCGAAATATTTAAATTTGTTCCAGAATTAATTTGGTTTTATCGAGCGACCTGTGCAAAATTGAAGTAAATATATTTTTAAAAGTCAAATGAAGCGTATTTTCTTGGCACTGCAAGAATTGTGAAACTTGAGGCTTGAACTATTATCAATTCAATGGGTTAGAATGAAAAAGAAAATTTTATTTGAATTTAAAAGTGAAAATTACATGAAAATTCAGGTTTTTTTTCAGGGTAAATCAATTTTACAACAAATTTGCATTGGTGATGTTTCATAATGTAATAAGATTTGTTATTTGGAAAAAAAAAATAATTGATGAATTTTAAGGTTGTTTTTTGTGTTGCAATGCATCACTAGTAAAAAAAAACAAATTTGATGATTCAATTAAAAATATATATATGTATATATATTTGCTTCCTTTATTTGCTGTGAGGAAGTCGCAGTATCATTCTCACCAATTCATATATATTGAGAAAAAGATTCGAGGCTTCAGTGAAACTTGATTGTGTGTGCAAAAAGAGAGTAAAATTAAGTTGGTTTTGACTGCGTAATCTTTTTTATCCAATCGTTGTATTTTTGGGTCTTCTAACGAATTAGGCTTTTAATCTGTGGGAAAAATACAAGAGGAAGTAATAAATAATTTCATCTAATAAAGACAAGTTCGTGCCTTTATAAATAAAAAAGCATTGCAATGTTTTCGACCTTTTCTTTTTCGTTATTAGCGAAAAAAAATATGACCTTTGCGTTGCTTGTTATGCCCTGAGCGCGCTTCTCGGAAAATCTACGCACCGGGGAGTCCCGCGGGGACCTTTAATTTGTACACAAAAGTTAATATCTGTAAAAATGTCAAACAATTTACACTACGACTGTTTAATTAAAAAATATGTTGCAAATATTGGTCAAAGTTCTTATTTACATTCCAGATATGATAGTTAACTATTTACTAATACTTATGTGCACAGTGACCATAACTAATACTTAAGAAACCAGTTTGAACCATGTGCGGTCTAAGTCCATAGCACAGACCAGATTTAACATTTGAACAGCATCAGTGTAAAGGAGAAGTCATTTGAACAGATATTGTTTACTCAACACTGTGTATTATAAACAGAGCACGAAATTATAGCATGAGTGTGTGCAACATAGATTTTGATTCACGTTTGGACTTCATTATTAACAAATTCCATCAAGATAAATATGAAAATAAAAGTGAAACATAATCTATGTTTCACATTTATTATCAATCTATCCATGTTTCATTACTATTTTAAACGTGTTCTATGTTTCACTATTATTTTGATCCAACTTTATGTTTTACTTTTATTTTGTGTGAAGTCAGACATTTGGAGGTCAGATTTATTCTTACCGATTCATTTGTTGCTGTTGCAAGCGAGATTCGTATATTGTCATAATTTTTTTCTAAATTTTCAAATTATTCAGATAAATATTTTAGTGAACGTGGCTTTTGGTCAACATGAAACAAAGGATGAAACGGGGATTTCGTCAAATTCACTTCAATCTTCGTCATGTAAATCTCATACATCGATCCCAAATAATGACCATCTGAAACAGCAAAGGATAACAGCAAGATTATCTCGAACGTTAACAGAAAAACGAAAAGATTATGTTCGACGAGTATCAGAAGTTAAACAAATACCTGACAATATTTTATCGAATGATTCATTGCATCAAACATTCAAGCCGTCGGTTTTCCGAACATTTTCGATTGACAACACAGATGATGAAACAAGTAAAGACGATTCTGCCAACAAACCACATCGCATTCCACTCAAATGTGTTGCTCTTAATGATCTACAAAAGTTAGATAAAAATTACAACATTTCAGGCGAACAGAAAACAGATAATCAATGCATTAATAAATTTGATATTAAAAGTGGAATCGATGAAGTGGATAATACAGTTCCTAGTGAAAAAGGTTCGTGCGATGGAAATATCGATAGCACACCAAAATTGTTCCAAGTGTGTCTCCTGATTGGGTTCAATAATAGCACTCAGAAAGCATATATCAAATCAAAGTCTCCACCTAATGAAGAAGTACCACCAAATATTGAGCAGCTAGTCTTCCCTAGCTCGAATTTAATCAATCAAACAAATAAAAATCAAGATTATAGCCTCATATTGACTGATGATAATGGATCACATGTGTACGGTTACTGTCGTCGAATTCTGCCAGAAAGTTGCGAAATTTGTTTACCTTTGGCATACTGCATTATAAGCGAGGTCAAAGCACCTGGCTTTTATTTTAAAATATTGAAAGAGATCGAGACAAGACACGGGCAAGCTGCATTTCAAACCAATTTCCTCTTACAAAGTCTCCAGACTCGTCCGATTCCTGCACCAGGAAAGTTTTTACATCTCAAAATTCCGTTGTCGCCGAAACCCAAAACCATATATACAACAACTAGTAGTAAACATAAAGTAATACCAAAGCGACTGAGTTTAGAAGTCAATCCAAAGTGGCTTACCGAATCTTCAGCACAAGTAGCTTCCGACACAGCTTCTTCCAAAAAAGAAAAATCCATTGCTAAACTTTGCATGGTGAAAGATTTCGAGGGGAGGAAGCAAATGAATAACGGCGCCCCCTTCGATCTCTCTCTAATAAATCGAAGTCTCCTCAATGGAAACAGCGGGAAATTCGAGGAAATTGTCATACGTCGTCCAAACGATTTAAGATTGGAAAGTACTGAGCTTTGTGATTTGTATCAGACACTAGGAACAGATTTACTGATTACTGTATTCAGCTCATTGCTTCTTGAGCGCAAAGTCATATTATATACGGAAAATATCTGTATTTTATCATCTTGTGTACTTGGACTTCAAACGCTGCTTTATCCTTTTCAGTGGCAGCACACAATCATAACAATTTTGCCCTCATCTTTAACAGAAATATGTCAGGCGCCTATTCCCGTTTTGGCGGGTTTACTTGAACCAATCCATTTCGAAATTGAAGATGGAATTGTTATAAATCTGAACAATCGAACACTCGTTCAAAAATGTGGAGATGAAGCTTCGATTTTACCAAAGAACTTATACCATTCCTTGAAGGTATCACTCGAAATGGTCGATTTACTAGATCAAGATAAAATGCTGTCAAGTGTTTTGATTGCGGAAGCATTCTTGAGATGTTTTGTCGAGCTATTTGTTGGTTACAAGCATAAGCATTTCGATGTAAGTATTCTTCATTTAATTATTAATTGTAAATTTCTTTTGCTTGCTTCATCCATATATTGCTTGAATGTTCAATCTTTCAATCTTTTTTTCTCTATTTATAGAAAAAACTGTTCATTGAATCTCATTCGTCTCAGTCGTATCGCCTCTTCCTAGAATGGTTTATTGAAACAGCCATGTTCCGGCACTTTATACATCAAAAATTTGCACAACAGAGCACGCTAAATTCTTCCAATGCAACATGGAAGTCTGACGCAAAGTTTTATTATTTATTTGATTCAAGAATATTAAAAAGTGAAAATGGATCGAATTCCACGCAACAAAATATGGAAACAATAATGAAAAACTGTAAAGTAATCAACAAAAAAAATAAAACATTCAGGGATCGTTTTAAAGATTTCATTAGCAGCAGTGGCAGCAATAACAACTCCAACACCAGCAGCAACTGTACCAACAATATTGATAATTGATGCTTGAAAACCATTTTCATGTGCAGAAACCAGAGCTTAAAAGTTGCTTACTCAGTTCACTCAGTTCCACACACTACTATATTCTATTCCAATTCACTTTTTTAAGCGCTGGCTATCCACAATTTAGGCCACGTCCAGGAACTCACCATGCAAATGAATCAGCAACACTACATTTTCAAATATGTTGTGCGTTATTGAAGTGCTTTATTGAATGAAAATATTATGAAAAGAATCCTTTAAAGGAAGATTTGCTTCAAATTGAAGTTAAAGCTAATAAATATATTGAGATTGAACGATTTTATATAAGAACATAGAATTTAAACTATAGCTCTTACCTTTTTCGTTAAAAAAAGTCATTTTTAATTTATTATATCTAGTTAATTATTTGGTTAACCTATGAGTTAAGTCATTTGTTATGTAACGAAAGGATAGAATAATCATAATTAATATATTATTGTAATATATCTGTCAATGAGATTCAGAGGATTATATGCGTCATAAGAAGCCTCTGGTACATAGGCTCCTCTGAATCTTATCGATCGATCTATGGATGATAAAAGGGATATTGATCACTTTTCGAACACCAGCCAAATAATCTTACTATTTCCATGACTATAAGTGCGGATCGTTTTCCAAAAATTACAAAATTAAATTCCACAGTTACAGTTATAGTTTTGCGTTTTGGGATATCGTAATAAATTTTGTATATGATGATAATTATTATGATGAATTTCGTTATTAGGATTGGATACTAAGGATTTTATTGTGATAAGTTAATAAAATCATAATAATGTTATCAGAACTACATCATTATAATTATCATGATTTATCATATTAATTTATCAGGTTCAATCATGATAATTATTAAGATTTCAATCAAAATAATTATTATGGTTCGTACAACATATTTATTAGGATTTATCATGATAATTATTACGATTCAACCTGAAAATTATTAAAATAAATTATGAAAATTATTAAAATAAATTATGAAAATTATTAAAATAAATTATGAAAATTATTAAAATAAATTATGAAAATTATTAAAATAAATTATGAAAATTATTAAAATAAATTATGAAAATTATTAAAATAAATTATGAAAATTATTATGATGCGATCTTTATAATTATTACGATCTAAATCGAAAAACAAGCAGCTTATTTTCTGTTCTTTGTGTTTCTGATGAGTTTTGTGGTAAAACTGCTTGTTTTTCGATTTCGATCGTAATAATTATAAAGATCGCATCATAATAGTTTTTATGATTTATTTTAATAATTTTCAGGTTGAATCGTAATAATTATCATGATATAATATGTTGTACGAACCATAATAATTATTTTGATCGAAATCTTAATAATTATCATGATTGAACCTGATAAATTAATATGATAAATCATGATAATTATTATGATGTAACTCTGACAACATTATTACGATTTTATTATGATAAGTTAATAAAATCATGATAATGTTATTAGCATCCAATTCTAATAACGGTATTTTTCAAAATGCTTATTATTATTAATTTATCATAATAATTTTTTATTACGTGCAAAACTATAGTTACAGTTGGAACTTTTAAACAGAAACTAATAATATACTCGTGTAGAGATCCCCATCCATTTAGAAAATCTGTAACTATAGTTACTAGTAATCTTATTAGTCCCAGGAAGTAATAAGCAATAATAAATTACGATGTTATTGGACAATGATATAATAAAATATATATATACTGAGAATTCCCAACTTCTAGATCTCAGTGTAAATCGACACCTATACACAACACGCTGAAAAACCCGCCAATTATAAACACTTAAAATTGATTTCCCGATTCTTAAAAAACGGAAATTTGTTTGAACATCGAGTGTTACATTAGTTGAGTTTGTTTCCGGAACCTAAACTAATCAAAATTGGTGTATCAATATTCCCTTAGGAGCCATATGTTACATCGTTAAGTAATGATCTTCTTAGTAGATACATTTTTTATTTGAATGTTATTCATGAATAATTAGAAGTAGAAGACCCAGTAAAGTTTCTATAATTGTAGTATAGCTTCGATCTGAATCAGCCCTGCGTAAATGTTGTTGTTGCGATTTTTCCCGAAGATTACTAAAGCCAATAAAGCATTTGTAAGGGCTGCTTCGTTCGTATGAGGTACTAAAATGATAGAAAAATGTCATGAATTTTAATCATATCTTTTATTTATACCAGCCCCCTCGGCGCACTTCGCGCGCCTCGACGTCCAGATTACTTTTTTTTTTGGTTTTTTTTAAGATTTCGTGTTCAATCCATGGCCTATGTAGGCAACATCAAAATTACATCATTTTCAAAAATAACACCACGAATACTGGATTCAGTTTTAATGTCACATTGCCTGTGAATTTTTTTTATTTAATCAATTCTTTTGAAATGGTAATCACATAGATTTCAATTATTTTTCTTTACTTTTTTCTTGGGAATTTTCTCGATTTTATTTTCATTTTTACCGATCCGTTTTTTGCCTCTTGGACTGGTAGTAGTAATGTTCAGCAAATCTTCCATCGAATTTGTAATTTGGAAAACTGAAGCATCGGCAATTTCGTCTGTTTTGTCTTCGTCATTTGTAGTTGCTTCAGTTTGTTCAATGTTTTCTTTCGGCTAATCCACTGGGATGTCGATTTCATCAGCGCTTTCAAAAATGTCTTCTTCGCTATTTCTTTCCAATTTAATTCGTTTTGACGACGTTCCAACAAAGTCAAACTCATTTCGTTGGCGTTTTAACGGTTGTTGTAAACCATCAGAAAGTTTGATAGTGACAAATTTTTTGTACACTGTAATGTGGCAGCCTCGATTCCATTGAATTTTTTTTACGCTCTTATTTTTTCGGTTCATATTCGTAACCAATTCCTCAACGGCTGATATAGCTCCATTCCAGTACGCTTCGTCTTCCTCTTCCGCAATTGGCCAAATCATGTTCTCTATTTTTATATAATTTGTAATTATTGCGAGGTAACTGTGAGGCTTACTAATGTGAAATGGAGAGCAAAAAATTTTATAAATCAATATGTCAGTCAAAGTGTACTGCCATTCGCAATGTAAATCATATGTATATGTAGTAAATTTATTGATAGGAAATGAGTTGATTGAATTTGATGTTCTATCAATCATAGGTGTCTATTCTTTCAATCGGTTTGAGTGTCTTTTGTCACGGTTTTTTTATCTGTATTCATCCTGTGTGTTGGGAATATTTAAGGATTTTCATTTTTTGAACTGAAATTAGTTATGTATCAATTCGATGTAAATATCAAAAATCTGAGTTTTAGTCATTTCTTTTTATGTGATCCATTTATTTTTCTCATTGAGTTCAACAAATTAATTTAATTTTCGATTTTTATTGCTAATGAATTCTGCATATGCCTCTTGGACTTCCTTGTTTTTCTTCTTTTCTGCTAAACGATTCGAACGCCTTGGGTGTTCATTTTTTTCTTTCTTGATTCTCTCTTCCAATTCAATATCCCATTTGATGTCATTTGCTTGTGCTTCTCTTTCATTTTGATCATCAATCACCCAGTCTTTAAATGCCATGTTGCTGTTTTTTGCAGGAAATTTGGATTCTTTTAAAATATTTAGTATTGATATTGATGTGTATGTGTGTTTTACCTTTTTCAAGATGCGTTTTAAATTCTTCGTTGTTTTTTTAATGCTTTTTCTGGTGGATCCTCGTGAACTCGTTTAAGTGAAAGTCGATTTAGCTGTTCAACGATATCACTGTTTACGTCGTGTTTCTCAATTTCGTTTTTAGGTTGCGTTTGTTTTTGTTTTTCAATCAATATTTTGGTGCGTTCAGCCGGTTTCAATGTAACTTTTTCTCTACCCAATATTTTGTTGTATATTTTGATTGTAATTTTTTTTTCTTTTTTTTGTGAAACTCTCTTCCTTTTTTTATTTTTTTTCAATCCGTTTGGCGTAAAGAATAGATTGTATTGATTTGTTGTCTTTGATCTTTTTCGTGATTGCAAATCAATCGTGATGAGTCGTTTATACGGCATTTTGAGATCTGACGTGCCTTTATGAGTGATGAGTGAATGGATACTATGATGCTTTGTCCGAATGGTGTAAAAAAAATATGTTGTTGTCTTTGTTTTTTTTTGTGATTGTAAATCAAGTGAGATGAATCGTTGACACGCCATTTTATGATTTGACGTACTTCTATGATAAAAATCTTGACCTATGTCAATAAATATTAATGTTTTATTTTCTTTTTGTTATTGTAAATATTGGTCTTTCGATTTATTTTGAATAAAATATGTGTATGTGATTTATAGTTGATAATATGAGAAGATATGAATGTATGATGTGTTTATTTTAGTATTCTTTTGTAAACAATATTTTTTGTATTAAAATTCATATCTTTCGTTAAAATGTGCAAATTTTTCGGTGAAGTTATGCGAGACATTGCCACATACAGTTGTCCATGCGAAAACACTTCTTCTTGTAGATCTAGCCCAATGAAATTAAACGATTGTCCTTGAGATTTATTAATTGTAAGCGCAAATGCAACTTTTACAGGAAATTGCAGTCTTTTAAATGGAATAACGCTATCGTTTTCAATTAATGGTATGCGTGGGATGATCACCTCTTCACCTGCGTATTTTCCCGTGGCTATTTTGGCTTTTATTATTCTGTTGTGCAATTGTGTCACAACCAAACGTGTACCATTGCATAGGCGGGGTGGGTCTAAATTGCGTAGCATCATAATTGGAACGCCAACCTTTAATTCCAATTCATATAGCGGCATGCCAGAAGGGTTTTGTGAATTTAGAAACTCTTGCGGGTACAATACACTATCGTTTTCTCTTTCAACAGTATCGATCGCTAAATATGTGGTAGCTTCTCCATTGATTTGCTGTATAATTTTATGGTTGATTTTGTCAACGATTTCGTTAGTTATTGCAAGTATTGCTCTCTCTGAAATCCAATTACGATTTGGTAAATTTTTGTTAATATTGGGATAAATACTTTCAATCAGTTTTCCTTGGGTTTGATGCAGTGTACCAAATTTTTCCTTTAGTGTAATATGCTCTCGATTGCATGTTTTATTTGTCTTTCCATTCCCAATATCCAGTAAGTAGTTCGCGAATTCGATCATCTGATTAGATTGCAGTCGCATATTTTTCATTAAGTGAAAAGATTTAATATGTTTCCATAGAAAAGACGATTTAACACATGCATTGATTTCGTCAGTCATCGTTCCTCGTTTGATTACAGGCAACGTTTGTCTGAAATCACCCGCAATAACAACCAATAATCCACCCATAATTTCATCACTTTCTCTTAAATCTTGTAGAGTTCGATGTACTGCTTCGAATCCTTTTCTATGTGCCATTCCAATTTCATCCCAAATCAGAATATCTGCTTCCTGTAACAGCTCAGCTCGCATGCATCTTTTTGAGATATTGCACATAACTGCTTCTGCATTTATTTCATTAGGTATTTGTAGCATTGAGTGTGCCGTTTTTCCTCCATCTAATAACGTTGCAGCGATGCCTGAAAAAATAATGATTAAATATGTGAATTGTATAGAGATAGATATATTTTATTTTTTACATATATTATAATTTCAATTTACCAGACGAAGCTACAGCAAGTCCAATTAATCCGTCAGCTCTGATTTTGGCCAATATTAAATTTAGAAGGAAAGTTTTTCCTGTACCTCCAGGAGCATCGATGAATAGTATTCCTCCTCTTCCAGATTTTATTTTGTTGAGAACTTCCACGTAGATTTTACGTTGATCTTTGTTGAGTAATGGTACATTTCTTTTTACGTGATCACTCAATTGCGTTATGTTGTAACTTATTTCTCATCTCATCACTTCATTTCTTCTTTATATTTTTCCCATAGCGATTGTGGGTCGGAAAGTTGGCAACATGAAATCATAATTGCAAAGCAAGCACGTATTTTTTCGGGTGAATCAGTTTCTACAGCTTCTTTCAAAGTTTCATCCCATTGTTCATCTGTTTCCAAAAATCCATATTTTATGCATGCTTCTTGGAATGACTCACAAATTATTCCATCAACTGTTTTCAATTGCTCAAATGATGTTGAGCCTCGTATTTTGTGTAATAATATTCGAAGGCAAAAGCATTCCATATTACGTAGGTGTACTGTGTACACTCGTCCGATAGTATCGGACATTCTTATTCCTGGAAATCCATCGACCAAAGTTCCATTTATTCTCCGGTTGAATCTTTTTTGTTTATCGTCAAATGTAAAATATTTCGGTACTTCATTATACAGCAATGTTTTTGCAAAATCATCACGTCTACAAAGTTCAAAAAAGGCTGTCAACGTAGTGTTTGGTGGATTGAGTATTCGATTTTGTATGTTATTTTCAGTGAAATAAACACGTTGTCCATTTGGAAGATGTACATGCAACCTAAAATACGCCAAGCAGCTTCATTTGAGCTGATATATCTGCCGCTTTGGTATTCATTTATTTCATCAATTTCTCGTTCGTTTGATTCTAGATTGAATACACCATGATCACTGCCCTTGCATAAGTATTTAAAAAGGTATTTGATTGATTTTACGGAATTACAGAATTCGACGTTTATATGAGAATCAAACATTCGGCAAAGTAATGGATTGTATGGTACCACCCAAGAATTGTCGACCACAACTCGCACTCTCTTTCCATTCATCATTGCGATTTTTTCATAACTTTCACCTCCATCTGAAGGGCTGCGTCTTCTATAAATAGGATATCCATCGGAAGACGTTTGTGTTTCTTTTGTGAAGCTTTTGGGAAAATTTTTTGAGCATTGGCCATTTTTCATACACGGACATTTTGTATTTATACGACCGCAAGGTCCATGCATCATACTTTTTGTGATTGTTTCAAATAATTTCGGATCATTTGTCTTGTTTGGCAACTCTGCACTAATTACTTGATCGATGTTGTTCATATCAAATGGTTCCTCCAGCCAAATTAAAATGTGAGCGTGCGGCAAGCCACGCTTTTGCCATTCAATTGAATAAAGGTGATACTTGACATTGCCGAAAATTTTTCCCTTTAGTATGGCATCCATAAGCTTCTTTAGTTTTTGATTGAAAATACGTGCAATTAAATCATGCCGATCTTTGCTTTCTTGACCTTCGAATAAATTATCTTTCATTTCTTTGCAATTGGGATTAAATGTGAATGTAACAAAGAGTGTTGGTTTTCCTCCATGTCGAACATAAGTGAGCGCATCCTGGGCGTACTCATGTAAGTGTCGCGGTCCTCCAATGAACGAAGATGGAAGAATTATGGCCTGGCCGATGTTATTCGCATTATCATTTGTGTTCACCGAATCTTTGAGATGGATGTATTGTTCAGCTCTCATTTTTGTTTGATTAAAGCGAATGAATTGTAGTCTCTCCGTTTCGATCTTTGCATACATATCAGTCAAGTATTGATGAAATAATTGCTTGAATTGAATTAAATGATTTCCAGGTCTAACCATTATTTTGTAAGCGTAGTATGCATTTGCTGATACATTTTTATTCAATTCCATTTTTGTGGCTGGATTGATTTGCTTATGATTAATACAATAGCCTGACTCTCCTCTTGGAAACAAAAGGGGGTACTGGAGAGCATCATATGCAATGTGTGTTTCGGAAATATTTTGCAATCCATTTGTGCGTTTTTTTAACAAAATATCTCTCCGTTCGAATTCATTGCCGTTTATGATAATTGCTACTTCATTTACACTTGGTGCGTTGAACACACGGGGATGTTCCCCAGTTGGGCGCTTATTAGCTTTAATTACTACTTTCAAGTCATCATTTACATCACTTTCCATTGCTGTTTTGAAAGTTTTAATGTAATTATTATGCAGATGTAACATTCGCTGTAGTTCTCGTAATAAATTCAAATCAGTATCTGGGACTATTTCTTTACGTTTTTTCACTTCTTCGTCCTCACTTCCCATGAAATATATTTCAAGAAAATTAGCATCATTATCTTCACTTTTTAAGCCACCCACACGATGGTACACTTGCCCATTAACTGTGAATGTAAATATATCTGGTTTTACGTTGCTTCCTGATGTTTGAAACAATGTCATATTGAAGCATGCGTTGTATTTACGTAAAAACGGTAAAAATTTCTTTGAATTTTTGTGTGTATTATTAATTAAACTGCGTAAAGGCTCGGGCAAGATTTGATCTTGTGGTAATGCAACCCTACCAGATGAACAGCAAATATTCTTCGATTCATTTTTAAAACGCACAGCCTTACAGTGCTCACAAACAACATCCATTTTGCCAATGTTGATTTTATTAAAATTCTCGTAAACAACTTGTGAATTGTAATTGTAAGCCAAATTGTTTAAGCGTTCAAAGTTATTGCCACTCAAAGATAATAAATTTACTTCACTAACCACTTGTGACACACTGATATTAAGCTCATTATTTTTTGAATTTCGCACGGCTTTCCAATCGTATTTCTTATTTTCCCTTCTTTTTCTAAAAGTTTTTCTCACAACTTTCGGCCTAATTTACAAAATATGAACAAATTTGAAAAAAAATTGAAAAATTCGTTTTATTTTAAAACATATTTCAAATCAATATTTAACCATAAGCAACTTACATTTTGATCAAAAACAAAAAAGCGGAAGATGTGGTAATAAAATAATAGATGTTGGTATTAATTAGATCGAAAAATGAAACAAATCGTTCTTTAAGTCTGTTGGATTGCTTGATATGAATGACTTGTAAATAGTGAAAATGGTCACTGAGATTAGATACAGAAATGGAAAATAATTTTGACTATAGATTTTGCGGCTCAGGATGGCCAATGACGGTACTTGTATTCATCTTTGTTTCAAAACCTTTCATATGATGCCCATATTGTTAAAATGGTGTTAAAAAGGTGTTAACACGACCCTGATGTACCAAAATGACCAAAGATGTTGTTTTTGTTCATCTCTGTTCCAAGACGTTTCATTTGATACCCATATTGCAAAAGTGGTGTTAAAAAGACCGTGATGGCCCAGGATGGCCAAAGATGGAATTCTTGGTCATCTCTGTTCCAAGACCTTCCATTTGATACCCATATTGTTAGAATTGGTGCTAAAAAGAGCCCATGTTGTAAAAGTGGTATTAACACGACCATGATGGCCCCGAAAACCTCACGGTGACCGAGATCTCGGTCGAAAACATAAGTATGCAAATTTTGGTGAAGATCGGTTGAAAAATGTGGGAGGAGTTGTGGAAAAACTTTTTTTATTTTACTTTTATAATATAGATTCAAATGGGTTTGAAATATAACCACGCGAGTGACGCAAGAGCCCCCAATGAAAATGTTAATAGCCTATATACAATATGTACAGCACATTTTCACTATGAGGAGCAGGAAGGCTCGATGAAAGTGGGGTATCCTTGGGAAGCCCTTGGGACATCAAAGAAATCATGCAGGTTTGTATATAAGGACCAAAATTCAGTTTTCTCCTTCCTTCGGTTCCCGAAATTCGGAGTAGGTGTTCTTGTCAAAATGCTTCTACTGAAATCTTGATCATCATTTTTGATCTGATGGGTTACATGGCCTGGGTCGGTCTACGGAAGCCAAAAAAAGCTTTTGTTTAAACGGTCGATTTTTGGCCCTATGTGCTCTCGAACAAAGAACATTATTTATTCATTTATTTGAAAGTACACAATAATTTACAATAAAATGTACAATAATTTACATTAAAATGTACAAAAATTTAGATTTGAATGAAATGCAATCCAATGTACTCCCAACCTTAGATTAACATTAAAGAGGATCAGGAATATGTTTTGGAAAGTTCAAGTTTAATTAACTTAAATACATTCATTAATTACAAAGTCATTTGAAGCGATTTTACTTGCGAGCGGAGTGAATTGAGAGATATTGATTGTTGAATGTTAGCATCAATATCGTTGCATATTCTGCACATTCGATTCAGAGGCTCATTATATGCGTAGCTCGTACGGTGTGAAGAAATTCCAAAAATTTGATTGCTACGAAGATTCCTGTTTGGCTGGGTAAAAGTGATTTTGCTTCGGAGCTCTGGAGCGTCATGAATCTATTTATGAGATCGTAGAGGAAGAAAATGTTCATGTTAATTCTACGGCGTTGAAGAGATTCGATTGCTATCAAATCTCATGTTGGGCAGGGATTGCTGTTATCGTCCCAATCCAAGTAGCGACGAGCAAAACGAGTGATTTTTTTTTTTTTGAATAGTCTCGATTCTGTCGATATGCACTAGATAGTGCGGTTGACTAGGCAAGCATACTGGAGATGGGATCGGAAAAGCGCGCAATAAAGGCTCTTGAGTGCATATGGATCATACATATTGGAACAGAAGCGGCGCAAAAATCCAAGACTGGCATTAGATTTGGCAATGTTGGTATCTAGTAAATGCTAGTTTTATGTCAAGATGGACGCTGAGATCTTTGAATTTAGTTTGAACAATGATATAATTAGCTTAGAGCGGCTGTCGTTTTCGATGAACTGAAATGAATTTATTTATTTATTTGTAACGAAGCCTAAATTTATGGTGCGTCTTTTGCAAACCGACAATTACATTCTGGGTGGGATAATATTCATGAAGAGACTTTGAATATCGGAATTGAAGCCGGACAACCATGGCAAAACTCTTCTCTAAAGGGGAAAATCATGAACTTAAAAAGTAATTAATTGAAACTTAAGAACTATTTGGTAACAGACAGCAAAATAATCAATACCAATCATATTAAATCGCGGCGGAAATTGTTACGGTAGTTTAAACAATGATACTTTTTGTTCTGAATTTTACTGATTTGAACGAAGAAAGTGTTTTAAGTTGAGTTTAAACGAGTTTATAGATTCCGTATTACGAATTTCACGTGGTATAGTATTCCAGCATTTGATCACGGAAAAACTGAATACTCTATCGTCGAAGGAAGTATGTGGATGAAATTGAACACGAAGATCGCCATTACGTATAAACGTGTGATTCAAGTATCGAAGAGAATTATTCGACAGTTGCTTATGGATCAATATAGCTGAGTGAAGCTTGGCTCTACTCTCAGGTGTGAGGAAATTTAGACGCTCACGATATTCAGTAATGTGCTCATTGCGTTTCAACCCGTAAATGTATCTCATCTTGTCGTTATCAGCGACGAGAGTTCGACCATTCTGATTGGCAGTGCCTCGTGCACCCCAGCCATATGTATGTGACCTCATCACCGTAATCGATGATAGGATCAATGAGAGCAGTAGCAATTTCACGTTTAACGTAATTAGGAATGAAATTTTTAGTATGACGAATGCGATTCAGAACTCCGTACACTTTTTGCAACTTCATCCTATCGTGTTCTTGAAAGTCGAAGTTTTCATCAAATATGACGCCAAGATTCTTAATTGATTTGCAGAATTCAAGTTTTACACCCTCAATTGAATACGAGGAATACGGTCCATTAACCGTTTGGCCCAGTGGAAGGAACTCTTTGTGGATAATGCCGTTGGAATCGTAAAAACAAATGAGCATCGACTTGATTTTTGACTTCTCCAAACGCGATTTTTTGCGTGGTGGATCGTCTGGGGCCTTCCATTCGGCACTTTGACGCTTGGTTTCGAGTTCATATTGGAAACACCACGTTTCATCACCAGTTACAATGTTGAAAAGGAAGTTCTCGTCTTTTCTCGCCTCTTTAATGATGTCTTTCGAATGTTAAATTCTGTCTCAAGTAGAGTAAAGTCCTAACTTTAGTTAACATAAATTCACCAGCAATTTGGCTTTACTACAAAAAATCTAATACGTCTTTTATTCACACTCGTACATTACTGAGCTGTCCATGCATTAGTGTGCAAAAACAGTGTACTTATTACTCACATGAATGAATAAACTTATAGCTATAGCTGTCAAGGTTTTTTCTTTCATGTGATTATTTAGTAAATATTTTATGCACACTAATGCATTGACAGCTCAGTAATGTACGAGTGTGAATAAAAGAAGAGATAGATTTTTTGTAGTGTTGGTTTTATTCAGAATTGAATTTTGATACTCAGCTCGACAGCAGTGCCATCTGCACCATTAAATCAGAATAAACATAAAAATACAAAAAAATCAGAGATCGTTTCATACCATTCACTATAGTAACACAGTTTGTAGTATACTGGCAGTCATATAAAGTGCATGAGTTTCTCATCTAATGGTTATCCACAGAGAACATGGATTTCTCTTTCACAATCATGCACATTATGTGGAAAAAGCGTTTAGTACAATCGTTTAGGTAGAGATGGCGCGGTCCATCGGCATTCACTAACATTTAACATGGGAGACCATATAAAGTATCGTTCGCTTGGATTTTACCAAACTTAGTTTCTCTGCCATCTGATAGTTCAAACTGGTTGTTCAATGCTGGTGAATTCATGTTAAAACGCAAATTTAAGTCAAACTCTATGTGATTATTCAAGCAAAATTTACCAATAATCAGTTGTTTACCAACGCATGACTCGAAATCACAATTTTTTTTTATCTCTGTGCACGTTGTCAGTGAGTGACTTGTTCAAGATGACTTGCAGTGGAGAGGCAAGCGAACGGGCGCATTCCTTCAATATAATCAGGTGGACGCCATCTGGACCTGGGGCCTTGTCTGCGTCAATGTTTAGCAGAGCATCATAAACCTCATCGATAGAGATATTGAAACGTTAAGAGTATAGCTGCTAGTCGGTGAAAAAGTGATCGATTACTCTACAGTGGTGCTTCCCTTTTGTGAACTATCACCATTAAACTGCTGGCCAATCCAATCTCTCATTAGCTAAGCTTCGACAACAATATCGTATGGCATCTGAGTTATTTGACAGTTTTCGATATCAGCAACCACATATCGATCGTGAGGCAATATTTTCTTTACCACGTATGGGCCCCGAAAATTTGGCAAAAGTTTTTTATTTGTCCCCGCAGATGTATCAATATGACGTATGACAACATAGTCCCCAACTTTAAATTTCTTTGCTGGTTTGCTATGTCGAAGGAAATATTCCTCATTATATACCTGGGATTGGGAAATAGCAAGTCCAGCTTCAGTGCGAATTTGTTGCAAATCAACGACTCCCTCAGCAGCAAACTTTTCATTTGAATGCTCGGTTAGCCCATGAAGGACCCTTCCGCGCTGCTCAATACCAAATAAGAGCTTACTTGGAGTCTGTTTAATAGATCGATGCACAGTGTTATTGAGAGCATATTGAACATGGGAAAGCATTTGTGCCCAATCAGAATGTTCGATTGGCTCCGTTACTTTGCCCAAAACACTTTTCAATACTCGGTTCACCCGTTCCACCTGCCCATTAGCCTGTGGTGAAGCAACAGCGACTTTCACATGAATAATATTTCTATTATTTACAAAGCTATCGAATTCGTGAGAAGTGAAAGCGGTACCACGGTCAGAGACAATACGTCGGAGACGCGTATAATAATCAAAGTATTCGCTCAAAGCATTGCACACTTCCCGAGTACTCGTCGAATTTACTGCATATAACCGAACAAATTTGGTAAATGCATCAACCCCCACCAGAACATGCTTTTTCTTGGATTTGATTGATGGCAATGGCCCGAAATGGTCAATATGGATCGTATCAAATGGTAGAATTCCCTTTGGAATACTATACAGATTACACTCACTGTTACATTTCGGCGGTGCATAAATGATGCAAGGCAAGCAATTTCGACCTTTTCACGCATATTTGGAAACCAATAATTCTTTTTTATTTGCTCACAGGTTTTATCTGTGGCCAAATAACCGATCTTCTCATGAATCATTCGTATGACGTTAATTTTCATTTCTAACGGAATATACAGTTGAAACCGACCACCAGGATCACGTCGGAACACCATACCATCAATCAGTTCACACCATTCACACTCCCATTCGTTAATTCGGCCTTCAATTCATTAATTTCCGACCCTGAGTCAATTGAATTCGAAAATCCAACTCATGGGCATTGACAATGGCAACAGTATTACACCGGCTGAGTGCATCAACATGCAACATTGAAGTTCCCTTACGATGACCTATTGTATAATCATATTCCTGAAATGCCATGGTCTAGCGCGCAACCTGTTTATGCATATGAAAATTACTCAACGTGTTCTTTACGGCTTCACAATCAGTGACAATTTTGAATGGGATTCCATCCAAATAAGTACTGAATCGTTCAATAGCATACACAATAGCTAGAATTTCAAGCACATAACTGTGCAAATCCGGCTCTCTACCACTAGTGGTTCTAGAGAAATATGCAACTGGATGAAATTTGTCATCATTTTGCATCAGTGTGCAGTTCGGTTTCACGAGATGGATTGTAAATAGCCAGCACAGGGGATGAAATCAAAAGCTGTTTCAGCTGACAAAACACCTTCACACATTTTTCATCGAAATCAAAAGTGACACCCTTCTTCAACAAATTTTGCATTGGCTTGGCAATAGCCGAGTACAACGGTACTAATCGACGGAAATACGAAAACAGTCCCAGACATGATTGTAATTCATGCACATTGGTTGGCATAGGATATTTCTCAATGGCTGTAATATGCGCATTACTTGGCTGAACAGCGTCTCTCGTTACCTTATATCCGAGAAAATCAACTTCCGAACATGCTCTGAAGCACTTCTTTTGCTTTACTCTTAGTCACTTCTCAGCCATTTGTCGCAACACCCGTGCAATTAATTTCTTGCGTGATTCAAAGTCATTACTTGCCAAGATAATATCGTCAATATAAATCACAATTTCATTGGCATCAAGCATATCACGGAAGACATCAGTAATGAACCGCATAAAATTAGCAGGAGCGTTTTTCAATCCAAAAGGTATTTTCACATATTCGAAATGGCCATCAGGTGTTACGAAAGCAGTATATTTAATAGAATCTGGATGCATAGACCTGGTAGAAACCCTGGTCCAAATCGAAAGCTGAAAAATATCTCTTCCCATCCAAATATTCCATACAATTATCGATTAAAGGCTAAGGAAAATTGTCACGATGGGTTAGATTGTTCAACGGTCGATAATCCACACACATTCGCTTCGTATCATCTTTCTTTTTAACTAGCACAATCGCACATGCGTACGGCGATCGGCTCGGCCGAATAATTCCCCCTTTAAGCAGTTCATTCAATTTATCGCGCACAATGACTCGATCAGCGAAGGACAGCGGACGCGGAGAACAATGTACCGGTGTCTCACTGCTTAACTGAATCTTCATTTCGTATTCATGTGGCTGGCACTTCAAGTCAACTGGTTTCAAATAATTATCATCAATCACACGCATCAATTCATTAATTTCACCAGGTTGTAATTCCTGATTTACCTTAAAACCCTTTTCATATAGTATGCCATCAAATCATCACATTCAATTGAAAAGACCCGCTTGGTCGTCGTTCGTATAACTTTCAATTCGCCGCGATCATCATCGACGAAATCAGTCGAACAAACGTCATCATCAACACACACATTAGCTAAATCATTTCCGAAATTCAAATTTACCCCCCCAGAGACACAATTTACATCAGTTTGGCCATCAGTCAAAATAGTGCTAGATACAGTACAATCAGTTTTATTTTCAGGTGATCGAACACAAGGAATATTAATATCTTTTATCAATTTCTCTAATTTTTTATTGAAATTATTCTGAATAGGCTTTGATAGAGCTGCACATTTAATTTATGTTAATTTAATATTGAATGCATTCAGAAAATTGCGGCCCAAAATTAAAGGCATTTGGCCAAGCCTTGGCATTTGATCGGCAGGAATGACATAGAAGAGAATTGGTTTGACAATGTTTCGAAACTTAACTAAGCAAACAATTTTTTCGTAAATTTTAATATTTTCATTCCCGATACCGCAATATTCTGTCTTCACTGGTGCATTCGAATACTTCTTTGGAACTGCCGAATTACGAATCCATGTCTGACCGCTACCAGTATCAAAAAGAGAAAAACATTCCCTAAATTCGTTGCACTCACTTGAAAATGGAGGAATAGCAACACTTACCATATTCATGGCACCAAAAGTCTCGATAACATTTGCCACTATTGCCTCTTCCAATCGTCGAAATCAATCGAAATATTTTTTGCTTTTCCGTTTATCGATACTTTGTAGAACTTGTCGTATCGTTTCACAATTTCGAATGGCCCTTCATATGGTTGCTGAAGCGGTGCACGAACAGTGTCATTTCTGACAAAAACTTGATTGCATTTGCTGAGCTCTTTTTGTATGAATGGCTTATCTTTGATGTGATGCGCAGTTTGTGTTGGTCGAATGTTGCTCATGATTTGTCGAAATTGTTGAATGAATTCGGTTTCGTTGTTGGCTGGCTTTTTGTCGACGAAAAATTCAGATGGCAAACGCAATGTCTTTCCGTGCACAAGCTCCGCCGGTGTCGATTGGATATCTTCTTTGAAAACCGAACGAATTCCGAGCATGATGAGTGGCAATTCGATTGACCAATTTGTACTGTATTTACATTTGATCGACGCTTTGAGCACACGATGAAGTCTTTCTACCATTCCATTCGCTTGTGGATGATAGGCTGTAGTTCGAATGTGCTTACATCCGAGTCGCTGATTGAGCTGCTGCATGAGTTCGCTTTCGAACTGTCGACCTTGATCGGTTGAGATGATGAGAGGCGTGCCGAAACGAGAAATCCAATTGCTGATGATTGCTGTTGCAACTGATTCCGCGGTGATGCTTTTTGTCGGAATCGCTTCTGGCCATCTGGTGAATCTGTCGACGATAGTGACGAGATAGCGATTTTCGTTGGATGGCGGAAGCGGACCGACGATGTCCACGTTGATATGGTCGAAACGCGATTCGGTGATTGGATACTTTGCTATCGGTGCCTTGTTGTGTCGATGTACTTTTGATTTTTGGCAATCTATGCATTGCTTTGACCATGTTGCAATTTCTTTTTTCATACCGGGCCATACGAACTTTTCGCATAGCATTTTTGTTGTCGCTCGAATGCCTGGATGTGCTAATCGATGAATACTGTCGAAAACGTTCTTGCGAAACTGCTTAACGATGAATGGTCTCGCCGTGTTGTTGTGAAGATGACAGTACAGCTGCTGTGTTGAATCTGCGATGGGCATTTTTGTGAGTGAAATGCTGAAATTCGACTTGCCTTCGATGATGTTTTGGATTTCCTTGTCGTTTTGTTGAGCTTCGGACAATTTGTTGTTGTCGATCGGTGAGTACTGAATCGCTTCGATGCGTGAAAGAAAATCTGAAATGACATTCTCTTCTCCTTTCACGTGACGGATATCGGTCGAAAATTGGCTGATGTAATTGAGTTGGCGCTGATGTCTTGGATCCATTTTGTCCGTCCTTCGATTTTGTTTTCGAAATATTTTACGCCTTTGAACAATGCCAAAAGTTCGCGTGAGTACGCGCTCCATACCTGCTGTGATGGTGTCAGTTTTTTTGAGAAAAAACCGAGTGGTTGAAGCTGATTATCGACGATTTGATGAAGTACGGCTCCGATGGCTTTGTCAGATGCGTCAACTGATAGCGCCAACGGTGCGTTTTCGACTGGATGTGACAAAAGCGTTGCGTCGATGAGTTTTTGTTTGAATTCGATGAATGCTGCTCTCGTTTCTGGTGTCCAGTTGACTGGTCGTCGATCATTTTTTACATTTCCTTGAATCAGTGATTGCAATTTGTCCTGTATACTCGCTGCTCCCTCGATGAAACGACGATAGAAGTTGATCATGGCCAAAAAACGCCGCAAATCTTTGGCTATTTTTGGCTCTTCGAATGATTTGATGACTTCGACTTTTTCTGGAAGTGGTGCGATGCCTTTTGATGAGATTTCGTAGCCCAAAAATGTTGCCTTTGGCCGGCCGAAAATGCATTTGTGGATGACGGTCATGCCAGCTTGCTTCAAACGATCGAACACGATTCTTATGTGTTCTTCGTGTTGCTTTTCGTTGTCGTGGCCGGCGTTGCGCAAACCGAATGGCATGTATACGTATTCAAAGAGGCCGAATGGTGTGATCACTGCAGTTTTGGAAATATCGTTTGGATTAACCGGAATTTGGTGATAAGCTTTCTCCAAATCGATTATTGAGAATATTTTCTTACCAGCCAAATGGTTGTTGAACGATTGAATGTTTGAGATTGGGTATCGATCTGGCTGTGTGATGGCATTAAGCCGTTTGAAATCGCCGCACGGTCGACATTTGTCTGTGCCTTTTTTTCGTACCATATGCAACGGAGATGCCCATGGGCTGTTCGATGGTCGACAAATTCCTTTGGAAATCAAATATTCGAATTCCTGTTTTGCCGCTTTCAACTTTTCCGGTGTGAGTGGCCGAGCTTTTGCATACACTGGCGGTCCGCTGGTTACGATATGATGATATGTGTCGGTCGATGGGATTGGCTTATTTTCTGGAATGGTCAAAATTTCGCTGAATTCGGTCAGTAAATGCGCGTATTTGTGTGTATCATCTACGCGTGTAATGCCGAAAATCGTTGCCGTTTGGATTTTACCTTGAGTTTTCAGATTTGTGGTGCTGTCGATGAGTGATTTATTCGCCAAATCCACCATCAAACCGAAATGTTTGATAAAATCTGCTCCAATGATTGCTGTTGGGATGTCGGTGATGAAAAAAGTCCATTCGAATACTCGGCGCAGACCCAAATTGACCTTGATCGATGTTTTGCCATACGTTTTAATCGGTGTTTTATTCGCTGCTGTCAGCGAACTTGTTGTTGGATTCGTAGTTTTTTTAATTTCTTTGGTTGCTGGGATCAATGATACGTCCGCACCAGTGTCGATGAGGAAAGTCAATTGATTCGAAATATCTTTAACGAAGAGACGGTTTGTTATCATTTCGACGCCGAGTTCGCCGATCTCTCCGTTGACTCGGGCCGTTAGTTTCCCGAGTTGCTTTGATTTTGCGGTTGCTGGTTGAAATTACATGGCTGCTTGCACTTGCGTGCGCCAGCACCAAATTTGTAATGCCACCAGCAAGTGTCGTATTTTCGTTCGTTTGTTGCTTCGGTTCCAGTGGATGGTGTTTGTGATCGAGCGTTGTTGCCTCGATTGACACTGCACGAGCGATTGCGATTGTTTTGCATTAAAGCAATTTGTCGTGTCAAATCTTCGATTTGATGCTGCATGCGTGCCAATGGATCCGATTGTTCGTTGACTCTGGGCTGTGCGATTGGTCGTGACTGAACGGCATGAATTTGCATGCTTGCTGGCCGTGTTGCTTCCATAATTCGATCGGCCATTGTCGAAGCTGTGGCCAAAGTCATTTGGTCGTCGGCTGAAATGATCGCACGCACCTGTTCTGGCAAATTTCGAAGCCACAATTGCTTCAGGAGCTCTTCGGTGACGGGTGTATCGGCGGCTCTGGAACGCATTTCAGCCAAAAGCTGTGATGGCTTGCGATCACCCAAAGCCAAATCGCCCATTAGCTTTGCCAATTTAGTCGATGTGCTGTCTGCGAATTCTTTGATAATTCGATTTTTCAACGTATTGTACATTTGTCCGACCAGCGGTGGAGTTGTACGCAAATCAGCCAGTTTGTACATCACACGCGTGGGTAGCTGGCCGATGATGGTGTTGTATTTTTTCCGATCGGCCGATATACCAGCCGCTTCCAACGCCGATTCTACCTGCCAGAACCACAAATCTGTGTGTTCCTAAACGAAATCGGGTAATTTGACTTTCGAATTATCGTTCACCGCCGCTACGTTTCGTATTTGTGCTTGCTGACCATTTGGCAAACCGTTTTGTTGCTGTGGTGGTGGTATCGGTATGCCAATCAAGTTGCCGTTGCCGTCGCCAAGCGCATTTATGGGTTGATCGTTTTCAGTCATGATTTTGTTTGTGTTTCAAACAAACAACAAAAAAAAATTGAGTGAAAAATTCCACAAATCGAAAAATGTTTATCGAAAAGTTACTTTTGTTTATTTTTCCGGAACGAAAATAATCGCATTAATTGTTTTCGTCGCGACACACAATGGTTGCACTGTTCACTTTGTAACAAGTCGTCGCTTGCTGTGTGTTGATGATGCAAGAATGCTTACGCGATGGCGAAATTCGATACGTTTACCGTTCTGGAATGTTCGATGATGAAAAATATGTGCCTGAGATTTTCGTTTTGCGAATGAGTTTGTTGCACTTTTTTTCCTAATTTTTCGTTCAAATGTTAATATGCGAATGTAATTTTTGCAAGACTTTCGATGTGTGTACTACGATTCGTCGTTTCGTTCGTTTTCACATACCGTACGATGCACAATTCAACGCAAAAAAAAAATTTCTTTAACCGAGAATTCAAACTGTACGTGTGTGTGCGCGCTGCGATCACTTGGCAAGCACACTGCGTTTGGCTTGTGTTTTTTTTGTTTGAGTTTTTCGTGATGACGAAATTCACCGGTTCTTTGCAAAATAATTGTTTGTCGTCGCACTGTTCGATTCGGATGCACTAAAAATGATGTTTTTGGTGATATTTCACTGTCTTTTTGTCCTTTTTAGCGCACTTTTCTACGAATTTCAGTTTTTTTCGACACTTTTTTTTAATGCTCACTTTTTTCAATGTTTTTCGTTTGTCGAAAGTCACTTGTTGTGGTCGTAGTTGCCGTTGTTTGTACGGTGTTCGCGACCGTGTTGACTTTTTTTACTTTTTTTATTTTTATCGGAGGTCACCAGTTTGTGGTCTTAGTGTACGATGGACCAGCAAGGAAAAGAATAAAGAACAACAATTTTATTCGTTTAAATATTTTTAATAAAAAGTAGCAAGAGAATGTTCGCAAAGTATTAGTAATAATAATGATTTTATTTTATTCGAAATAATGTTTTTTTTTTTTTTTTTTTTTTTTTTTTAACAATACACCGCCAAAGACTGGCTGTTTTTATTCATTATTGATTAATTACATATCTGACAGGGAAAAGGTAAGGGTCATTAATCGATTATATCGGATCTCACCACCATTAAAACCTGTATCTTTTCTTTTAGAAAAATCCATTCAAACATTGCAAGGTTGGATGATTATAAATACAATTTGTATAAATATTACATTCGATAACTATGCTAAAAATATCACATAATCACAATATCACAATATTAACAATGCTAATGAAATTTAAAAAGAAATGGTTTAATTACAATCATTGGATTTGTTGTTGTTTCAACCTAAGATTCAATTTATCACAGGCAACTAATTGAGATTTAAAATTTGCACGAGAAGCAGGTTCTTTAAACAGTTCATCAATGAAGTTTGCAAGTTTACACATCTGATTTATTGGTGCCGTATGTTCATTGATAAGTAATAGATCTATTATTCTAAAAGTTTCCACCGACGATTCACGAAGATTGAATGGGTTTGAATGAAGCGCAATATCGTTTTTTATCTGTGAGCATGGGATAATGTCGTTCAATACGTCGTAGAAAAACAGCAAAGCTGCATTGATACGCCTCCTTTCAAGTTTCATCATTTTCAAATTTTCCAGTCTACATTCATATGAAGAAATGTGATAGTTGTTTTCGGCAGATGGATATTCTCTCAATGCAAATATTGTAAATTGCTTTTGCACCGATTCAATTAAGTCTATCGATATTGAATGATATGGTAACCATACGACACAACAGTATTCAAGCAATGATTGAATTAGAGTGTTATATAAAGTCTTGAGAGTATTGAGATTTCTTATGTCAAAGCAAAAGCGTTTGATAAATCCAAGTGTAGATTTTGCTTTAGACACGATCATATTTATGTGGTTATTAAAATTCAGTTTCGAATCCACAATCACACCAAGGTCCTTTTGCTCTTTAACTCTCTCAAACACGTGATCCCCATAATGGTAATTTCCAATAAAGATGTTCGATTGTTGTTTGTTGGTAATTGACATCACTGAACACTTGTTTAAGTTTAGGTGTAAATCGTTTGCGATACACCATTGCCTCAATTTATCGATAGCACGTTGAAGCTTCAATGTGTCCATAGCGGAATTGATTGCAGCTGCAATTTTAAGATCATCAGCGAACAAAGATATAAACACATCAATACCCAATTCCTCAACTATGTCGTTGATAAATAGTAAAAAAAGTGTAGGTCCCAAGTGACTTCCCTGAGGCACACCCGAGTTTACTATGAATTCCCCGGAACTTCTACCATTGTAGTATACAAATTGACGACGGTCGCGAAGATATGATTTGATCCAATAGATGAGGTTACTAGGTATATTATATCTGTTTAACTTTGAAATCAATATATCATGATTGACTTTATCAAAGGCCTTTGCAAAATCTGTGTACAGCACATCTACTTGTCGTCGATTTTTAAACACAAAGTGAGTAAAATCCATAAGATTGGTCACTGTTGAACGCCTTTTATAGAATCCATGTTGTTTCGGTGATATTCTATTTGCAACCATATCAGTCAGTTTAATATTCACGAGTTTCTCAAAGAATTTAGCTATAGTTGGTAGTTTAGCTATACAGCGATAGTTTTCAACATTCGATCTAGATCCATTTTTAAAGATTGGATTCACGCTATAACTCTTCCACTGAGAAGGAAACAATCCGAGAGTTAGTGATTCGTTGAATATGATGTGAAGTGGAGTGCACAAAAAGGCTGCACAGTTTTTCAGCAATAATGGATGAAAACCATCAGGTCCCGTTCCTTTCGATATATCAATTTTCATAAGCTCGTCGAATACAAATGCTTCTTCCAACAGGAATAAATCATTAGTTCCTCCAATGGTGGTAACTCGATTGGGTTGTAAGCCATTCCTATTAAATTCAAAATTTTTGTTGAAAAATTTTGCAAAAAGATCAGCTTGAACTTGAATATTAGTCGTTGATGTATCACCATAATGAAGAATTTTCGGTATATTATCAGTTTTCCTCCTGGAATTAATAATACGCCAGAATGATTTTGTGTCTGATCGAACAGTAGAAGCCATATTATTGATGTAGTCATCGTAGAGTTTTGTATTCAATGAATCAAACGCAGCGAATGCTGCATCAAACGAACGTCTGTCACCCGAGATTTTGAAATTCTTCCATTCCTTATTTCTCTTGTTTTTTAGGTTGCGTAGTTGAGCATTGCTCCATGGACACTTTACATTACGTTTAATGGTATTCTTTGGTATAAACCGCTCTATTGCTGTCGTTAATGAATTAACAAGCACAGTCACCTTATCGTCCAGAGATAGATGACGACTAATAAGTTGATTTTCCAAGCATAAAGATGACAAATACTGATTCAAGCCAAAATAGTCTCCTCTTTTATAGTTAAATGTGTCGGTATTTGGCTCAGATGAAGCAACATTGAAATGCCATTCAAATGTGAGCAAAATCGGTGGATTCAGATCCTCTAATTTGACTAACGGAGGCGGTCTAAAAATTGTTAGATTTTCGTGGTCGTTCGTAAATACAAGATCTAATAGTCTACCCATTGAATTACGAATATTATTGACTTGAAACAATCCAAGCTCACTTATTGTACCAATAAATTCAGCTGCATGTGAAGGTTCTATTTGCTCTGGCAGGAGAATATTAGAATCATCATCCGCGATCCACGACACATTTGGCATATTGAAATCACCAGTCAATATAAAAATATCCGATGGACGGCATGATGAATGTATTGATTTTATGGCATTAAGATGAGATTGATAAGTTTCGTTTGACGACATTGGTGGAATATACGAGTTAAAAATAAATACATTTGTATGTTTATTCAACGTTAATTTAACACAAACGCATTCAATTGATGATGCGTTGAAAATAGATACTTCTGAACAGATGAAATGAGATCGGACAGCTACCAGAACTCCTCCTCCACGTTCAAAAATTGAATCAGTTTGATCCCTATCTTTACGAAAAACGTTAAATGATGTATCAAAATATTCTGATGAAGCGATTCCATCAGTTAACCAGGTTTCAGTCAATGTGAAGATATCATATTCTGACAAAGATGAGTTGCGATACACTTCCTTTGATTTCGTTCTCATACCACGCATATTCGAGGAGTAGATATTGATTTCCAATAAGTCCAGATGATTAATATTAATGTGGCCTGGAAAATTGGTAGGCGAAGTATTTTGTATATGCGCATTCAGATTTGTTTCATTCGAATTGACTGCAGACGAATGATCACTTAGATAATGATGCGATTTATCGGTGAAGTTGTCGGTGTTTCTATCGGTGTTTTGTTGGGCGTTTTGTTCGGTGTTTTGTTCGATTGTGATTTCGACGAGGTCATTGCGGTGCTGGCCGGTAATTGTGATTCGTTTGTTTCCATTAAATCCGTTGAGGTCGAGTTGCGTCTGTTGTTCGAATTCAAGTTCGGAAAAAAATCACCTAAATTTTTGTTTTGCAGAAACTCTCGGACGAAAACATTCTCTGGCCAGGCATCCGGAGCAGACAAAACATTAAAATGGGCTTCGTTGACTTCGATTTTAAACGAAACGAATTTCAACGTATTGACATCCTTGTCCTTTTTCACCAATTTGTGTACATTGCACATCGACTTGTCACTTACCAATCTATTCCGCACAATGTAATTTACGATTTCTTCTGTGGTGGTCATTGGATCAAAACCGGAAACCCAAATTGCTTTGTGGAACACCGGTTTCTCGACGCGTTTCGGTTTTGTTACGATTTTTAGGCCAGTGACAGACGATTTTGTGCCCATTTTTGGCTTTGGAGCTTCAAATTTCGAAACATTAATTTTCGGAGCAAGGAATTTCGGTGAGTCGGAACGTTGACGCTTGGCCGATTGAGGCTGTGAGCCACTGCGCAATGTGTCTGCGAATGAATTGGTCGGGGTGTGTGCCAAAGATGATTTTGAGGCATGAGCGATTGAAATGTTTCGCGAAACAGTTTTTTTCTGTACCGAATCACCTCGAGAAATTGACTTTTGGGCTAAAAATTGCATGTCTTCGTGTATTTCGTTTGTTTTCCCAGTCAATTTCGAAATCATACTTTTAATTGTGGATAATTCAGATAAAATTGACGGACCATCTGGTTTTGCTTCTGCGAACCCCATTTCAGTCAATTTGGTTTGGCGCGGTTTCAGTGTACCACTCGGTGTCGAAAATGTTTCTGGTACAATCAAATTTGACTTACTCGGTGCTGACGATTTTTCGGCGGGTTTTTTTGAGACCACTTTTGGTTCACCACTCGGTACATTCGATTCGTTTGACATTTCGCCAGTACATTTGTTACAAAATATTCTGACGTTCGGTGATTTTATTTGCTCGAGTTTCACAAAAATGCCAATACATGGAAGATGAACAACATGACCACAACCTGCACACTTCGTTGACAAATCCGATTTTATATTTGCAGGCGGACAGTCGTCACGGGAGCATAGTTTTATTTTGGTCATTGTGTTGCAATAGCGACAACAACAACAATCACTTTGTTCGTGAATGCCGTCACTGTTAACCCGATTTTATCGTTTTTGTTTGATATTTGATGTTGCACTTTATATTTTTCGAAGATAAAATCACTAGTTCTATTGTTTATATCAGTTTTTTGGTTTTTTGGTTTTTTTAACACAGATTATCTTTAAATAAAAATAAAATAAAGACGAACGAGACTAAACGAGACTAAACGTCAAACTCGTTGACTGTTATCGATATCGAGTGAATATGCAAGATGACTGTGTGCGCCGAACGTTGCTCGATGAATCTGTATGCTTGTCCGTTTGAATGTTGTCGATGACGTTTCTTCGTTGTGAGAGCAATGTGGAAACGGAGAGCAATGTGAAGTTGGTTGCCGCCAAAGTCTAATTCTTTCGCTGATTTGTCATATTGTCGTTTACTTGCTTCTTTAGCTTTTAGTAACAGCTCTTTTGCTTTAGCATGAGTCAACTGTAGTCTATATTTTGTCTCTTTTATGTAATTATCAATATTGTATATTGGATCAACGTTTCCAGTCAGTAAATCGTTTGGTAAATTTGGCATTTTATTGAAAACTTATTCAAATGGACTGAATTCCTCGTTAAAACTGCCATGTTTGGTTATGTTGTAGCAAAATACAAAATATTTGAGGTAATCCTCCCATTCGTTCTCAAAATCATTTACATAACAACGCATATATTTGTTCATCGTTCTATGGCATCGTTCCACTGTTCCCAGTGTTAGATGTCAGTACGCTGTAGAGAAACGTTGTTCTACTTTAAGCATTTTGCATAATTCCTCAGTTACTTGGTTTTTATATTCGGTACCAAGATCACTTTTCAGAATTTTCATTGTACCAAATTGTAGAATACAATTTTCGAATATTGCTGTGGCTATCGAACGTACAGTTTTGTCTTTGCTTGGCACAGCTATTAAATATTTTGATAGTTCACACATCATTGTTATTATGTATTGATTATCATGCTTAATCAAGGCATGCGATGAATAGTTCGTATTGGTAGTGGGATGTTTCGACTTTGGTTAGCTTTGGTCAGTTGATTTGATAATCCTGGTGGTATTCGGGTCAGTGTACATAGAGAAAAAAAAATTGTTAAATTGAATTCATTCTTTGGCAAATAATAAAATACTCTTAAATTTAGTAAAACTTATTAAGTTTTCGATGGTATTTTTGAGCATTTCGGCCGGAATAGAGCGAATAACATTCGTGATGTTGGCTTTCAGGGCCTGAATAGTTTGCGGATCATCTGCATAGACTTTATCCTTTGTGTACCCCCGAAGGAAATAGTCTAAAGGTGTTAGGTCGCATGATCTGGGAGGCCAATTGACATTTTCACGACGAGAAATTAAGCGACCGGGAAACATCTCACGAAAAAAGGCAAGATTGATGCGAGTTGTGTGTGGTGTGGCACCGTCCTGTTGAAACCACATGTGGGCCAGGTCTTGCGCTTCAATTTCTGGCCAAAAATAATTTTCCAATATGTCGTGGTACCGCAGTGAATTGACCGTAACCGTTTCACCATCATCTTCAAAGAAAAACGGCTCTATGATCCCGCCTACCCATAATCCACACCAAACAGTGACACGAGATGGATGCATTGGCTTCTTTACGAACAATTGCGGGTTTTCCGAGCCCCACATGCGACAATTTTGTTTGTTAACATACCCGCCGAGATGGAAATGCGTTTCGTCCGCATGCTCAAAAATACCATCGAAAACTTGGGCAAAAGGATCACCTTCCTCCAGCACAGCCGCGGTGAACATTGTGTGGATATAATATTCCATAAATAATGCTATTGTGTACCCTTTCGAACGAAATAAAGTTTGTGGAAAAATTCAATTCCGTTTGCGTTTTATTAAAAAAAAACTTCGGTCACGTAGATTTGGGACACCCTTTAGTTTGTTTTTATCTGTTTTGTCTGACTATTAAATATTAAAAAATAACTAAATTGAACGGCAAAGTGTTTGTCATACATCGGCATTCAGTGCCGTGATTATATCAAAGATTTAGTTTGTTTTTAAGAAAAAAGTGAATCGAACTTCTCTGTAACAAAGTGATTGTTGTTGTTGTTGTCGTCTGTGTTATTGCAACACAATGACAAAAATCAAACTATGCTCGCGTGACGACTGTCCACCTGCAAATTTAAAATCGGATTTGTCAACGAAATGTGCAAATTGTAATCAAATTGTTCATCTTCCATGTATTGGCATTTTTGTAAAATTCGAGCAAATAAAATCGCCGAACGTCAGAATATTTTGCAACAAATGTACTGGCGAAATGTCAAACAAATCGAATGTACCAAGTGGTGAATCAAAAGTGGTCACAAAAAAACCCGCCGAAAAATCGTCAGCACCGAGTGGTAAGTCAAATTTGATTTTACCAGAAACATTTTCGACACCGAGTGGTACACTGAAACCGCGTTAAACCAAATTGACTGAAATAGGTTTGCAGATGCAAAATCAGATGGTCCGTCAGTTTTATCTGAATTGACCACAATCAAAAGCATGATTTCGAATTTGACTGGGAAAACAAACGAAATACACGAAGACATGCAATTTTTGGCCCAAAAGTCAATTACTCGAGGTGATTCGGTACAGAAGAAAACTGTTTCACGAAACATTTCACTCGCTCATGCTTCGAAATCATCTTTTGCACACACCCCAACCAAATCATTCGCAGACACATTGTGCAATTTGAAGCTCCAAAGCCAAAAATGGGCACAAAATCGTCTGTCACTGGCCTAAAAATCGTAGCAAAACCGAAACGCGTCGAGAGACCGGTGTTCCACAAAGCAATTTGGGTTTCCGATTTTGATCCAATGACCACCACGGAAGAAATCGTAAATTACATTGTGCTGAATAGATTGGTAAATGACAAGTCAATGTGCAATGTACACAAATTGGTGAAAAAGGACACGGATGTGAACACGTTGAAATTCGTTTCGTTTGAAATCGAAGTCAATGAGAGTTTCTGCAAAACAAAACTTTAGGTGATTTTTTCTCGAACTTGAATTCGAACAACAGATGCAACTCGACCGCAACGTATTTAATGGAAACAAACGAATCACAATTACCGGCCAGCACCGCGGGGTCAATGACCTCGTCGAAATCACAATCGAACAAAACGCCCAACAAAACACCGAACAAAACACCGACAACTTCACCGATAAATCGCATCATCATCTAGGCGTTCATTCGTCTGCAATCAATTTAAATAAAACAAAACTAAATGCGTATATACAAAATACACATTCCATTCGACACATTCCAGTCGATGAGATACGATTAGCAACCAAATCGTGTCCTTTTCAAATCATTGCATTTTTTGAAACTTGGCTCCGAAAACGATATAATATGTACCGAGGAGACCGATCAGAACTTACAAGTGATAGAAGTGACGGTTGAGGTGTATTGATCGCAGTTGATTGAAAATTTGACAGCGAAGAAGTGATTTTGTGATATTTGCGTGAAAATTTCATTCAATTTGTGCAATGTCTATGTTTTTGCAGTGTACTCGGTCGGTACATGAAACTGCAAAATTCTTGGAATTTGCTGAGATCGTGAAGCTGATCCCATACAATGAAAATGACACTGTTATTGTATGCGGTGATTTCAATCAACCCGGGGTCAGATGGATCAGAGCCGATGACGTTGATTATATTTTGCCAACGAATGTGTCGTCTGAGCGTGGCATTGCTGTGTTTGGCACAATGTACGACTGTGGTTCCCACCAGTTGTCAAATATCGTTAATCTAGCCGGGAATGTCTTGGATATCGTATTCACAAACAAGTTCTACGAAATGTCTTTGATTGAATCAACAATACCATTGGTTAAATCTGACATTTGGCACAAGGCAATTGAAATCGAAATCACAATCGATGGAAACGAGCCCGAAACTATGATATCATCGGAAATTTATGCAAACAACTCGGCCGATTTTGATGCGATCAACGCATTTTTCACTGCCAATGATATTTTGGCAGGGATCAATTGAATAGATGACCTCGAGAATGCATTCCAAATTTTTGGTAATGTTCTACACGAGGCGATCGATAAATTTATGCCGAAGATCACCGTGCAAAATAGCTCTGATCCACCGTGGTATACAAAATCATTGAAGCACATGAAAAATGTCAGAAGAAAAGCATGCAAACGGGCAAGGGAAACTGGCAACTTCGACGAATACAATGCCATCACAGATTCGTTCATGCAATTGCAAAGTCAGCTATTCGAGTCGTACATCAGCCGCATACAATCTCAAATTCGATCAAACCCAAAACATTTTTGGCGTTTTGTGAATGATCGAAGAAAACGAAGTGATATTCCGGCTATTGTTGAGTACAACAATGAAACTGCGAACACAGACACATCAAAAGCGGAATTATTTGCTGATTTCTTCGAAAATCAATGCACTCAAAGCGGTAATATCAACTTGGATGAGTTGCTTGATGAGTGCATGGAAGATTCTTTTGACATTAACATCAGCGAAGTCGATATGTTAAAAGTATTACTATCGAAAAGTATTGCTATCGGATTTCACCAAAACTACTGAAAAATTGTTCACACTCGTTAACAAAGCCACTAGTAAATGGAACAATCGTCCATAACCAACATGGATTCGTGAAGAATCGGTCGACCTCAACTAATTTGCTGCAAATGGTAAATTACGCGATGGATTCGATGATCGAAAAATATCAAACTGATGTGCTGTACAGTCATTTCGAAGAGGCATTCGATCGTGTAAATCACAAGAAAATAATACAAAAGCTTGTGCACTGTTGAAGAATAAATGAATAATCAAGTATACATAGAAATCTGAATTGTCACTATAAAAGAGTTAGTATTGAAATAAACTACTTACTATAAAGTAAACCATATAATATTGTCTCTATTATTTTCCAACATAAGGTTATGGGCCTATTGTTACGTTAGTAGATATTTTAGCATTTTGAGCAATATGGATACGAAGATTTCAATGGTAAAACTCAGCAATGATAATTATTTCACGTGGAAATTTAAAATGGAAATGCTGCTGAAGAAAGAAGGAGTGTGGAAAACGCTCACTAGAACTAGGCCAACTGATGATTCTAATCATGCTACCGAGTTGGCAAAGTGGATTGAGAACGATGAAAAAGCTATGGCATTGATAGGCTTATCCGTTCAAGATAATCAACTGCAGATGATCAGGAATGCAAAATCAGCTAAAGAGAGTTGGGAGCCCTAAAGAAATTCCATGAACAGGGAACTTTGGTCAATACTACGACTTTAATGCGGAATCTTTGGGATTTTAAACTTGAAAAGAATAAGGATCCTCAACTGCACATACAGAAAATGGGAGACATTCTCCAGAGATTGGTGGACTTGGGAGAACAAGAGTTAGCTGAGAGATGGAAAATTGCACTTTTATTGAGTAGTTTGCCTGACGATTATCATGCACTGGTTACTGCGTTAGAAGCTCGCGACATAAGTAGTTTGACTTTATCATTAGTTCAAACAAAAATCATTGATGAATATATGCGCAAAACTAACAGAAATGCTGATTCCAATAATGAATTCGACCAAGTTATGAAATTTGATTCAAAAGGTACAAGAAGCAGATTTTTTGTTACTATTGCAAGATGCCGAATCATAAGATGCAACAATGTCGTAAATTAAAGGAAGCGAAGAAAAATGAGAATAAAGCTAATGCAGGAGTTGAATGAAAATTACAATACATCAGTCAAAGTTGCAAATGGAAATTATAGCAACATTCGTGGAATTGGTTCATGCAAAGTTCGATTCATGAATGCAGCTGGCAAAGTAACGAACGTAAAAATGACGAATGTTTTATATGCACCGGATTTGGAAGGAAATTTCATATCTATCAAGAAATTGTGTGATAACGGATTCAAAGTGATTTTCCATGGAATTGCAGGTGAAATTTGGCATAATGGAAAACAGATCGCAGTAGTTCCTGTTTCAAATAATATGTACAATTTAAATCTCGATAAAGTATGCAGTTTATCAAAGAAACAAGAACATTGTGTTCATCAATGGCACCGTATTCTGGGACATCGAAATGTTAATGCCATCAATTTAATGAAAAAGAAGGTTTCATCGATGGTAATTCGAGATTGCAGTTGTTTAAATATTTGTGAAGTCTGTTTGAAAGGGAAAATGAGAAAGAATTTTGCTAAACAGAGGCCAAAACAATCGAATGAAATTTCACAGTTGGTTCATACTGATCTTTGTGGACCAATGAAGACGCAAACACCGAGAGGAAAGAGGTATATCTTAACCTTCATTGACGATTTTTCGAGATTTAGCTACGTTTATCTTCTACGGGAAAAGTCAGAAGTGAAAGATAAGTTGAGAGAATTTGTTGAATTAATGAAAACCTCTAAGGGAAAGAAACCGGAGAAATTCAATTGTGATCGAGGTGGCGAATACGTAAATCATGATTTGATCAAATACTTCAATGAAAATGGTATGAAATTTCAATTGACACCTGGATATACACCACAGTTAAATGGTGTAGCGGAACGAAAGAATCGATACTTGTTAGAAATGGCGCGTTGTATGTTATTAGACCAGAAACTACCAAAAACGTTTTGGGGTGAAACAGAACAGGATAATCACAAGATCGACGAACAGAATTCCATTTGAAGTTTGGGAAAAGAAGCAAGTTTACTTACAGCATTTAAACGTATTCGGAATGGAAGCATATATCAAAATACCAGATGCCAGAAGAGGAAAACAAACAAGAGATATCACATTTATTAATAGGAGTGATGAAGTTGAAATATCTATGAACAGTGATTCATCAGTTTCAAGGGGGCGTACTGTTAATAACAATTCAAATAATGACAGTAATGGGCAAAATAACAACAATGAAAGTAGCACTAGTACTAGTAGCACCAGTACTAGTGAATCATCAACATCATCATCATCATCTAGTAATGTCATTGAAATATCTAGTAGCAGTAGCGGTAGCGAAGAAGTACCACGAAGATCTGACAGAGTGAATAAGGGAGTTCCGCCGAACCGTTACGGCTATGACGATGTGATACATGGATTGGTATAACAAAGAGCAAGTTAACGCAATTATTGTTGAACCGAAGACGTATGGAGATGTTTTATTGCATCCGGACAAAGAAAAATGGATAAAAGCTATGAAAGAAGAGATTGAGGCTTTAAAACGAAATGAAACTTGGACCTTATGGTATTTGTATTGAAGAGGGACCAGTTTGGGAATATCGAGCGTTACAAAGCAAGAGTGGTGGCTCAGGGTTATTCACAGCAACATGGAATTGATTATGATTTTGTCTTTGCACCAGTTATAAAGGGACAAACATTTCGAGTTTTGATGTCAATTGCTTCAAAAGAGAATATGATTGTAAAACATTTTGATGTAAAAACGGCATTTTTAAATGGAGTAATTGATGAAGAAATCTACATGAGGCAACCGCCTGGTTTTGAAGAAAAGGGTAAAGAAAACTACGCATGTTTGCTACAACGAAGTTTATATGGCTTGAAACAGGCCGCACGGAGTTGGAATCTGGCATTGGACGAAGCATTGAGTGTAATGGGATTCAAAAACAGCAAAGCTGATGAATGCTTATACATCAAAGAAGAAAATGGCAACAAATGCTTTCTTTTGATCTACGTAGACGACATTATAGCAGCATCAAAATCTGTTGCATTTATTGATCGAGTGAGAGATGACATCAACAAAATATTCGAAATTAGAGACCTGGGTGAAGTCAATCATTACTTGGAACTACATGTGACGAAAACCGCAGATGGAATTTATGCAATCAATCAAGAAAAATACATCAAAGAATTGGTTGTTGAGTTTGGTCTCGAAGAAGCCAAATCATCTAAAATACCGATGGATACAGGTTACTTTAAATCGAGTGACAAAGGAGAATTGCTAGCAAGTAATAAACAATATCAACAACTTATTGGCTGTTTATTTCACATTGCGTTGAACACGAGACCTGACATATCGGCAAGCTTATCCATCTTATCACAAAAGTCAAGTAAACCAACAAACAGAGATTGGAATGAGCTAAAACGCGTATTAAAGTATTTGAAGGGCACATCAAATTTGAAACTTTATTTGGCAAATCGGGAAGAAAATGATGCATTAATTGGTTTTACTGATGCAAGCTATGCAGAGGATCGAAATGATAGAAAATCAAACTCTGGTTATGCATTTAAATTGAACGGAGGTTTGGTTAGTTGGTCAAGTAAAAAGCAGAGCTGTGTATCTTTGTCATCCACAGGAGCAGAATTAGTGGCTCTTGCGGAAGCATGTAGAGAAGGCTTATGGTTGAAGCGGCTTTTAGAGAGCTTGAAAATCAAAATCAAGAAAGAAATCATCATAAATGAAGACAATACAAGCTGCATTAAAATTCTGGAGTCAGAGAAAGTGTCAAGCCGCAATAAACATATTGATGTCAAATATTTCTTTGTTAAACATTTCATAAGAAAGAAAGTATTCAAATGTATACATTGTCCAACAGAAGAAATGATCGCAGATACTTTGACAAAACCATTGCCATCAATCAAATTTGAGAAATTCAGAAATTCATTTGGATTATACATTTAAGGGAGCGTGTTGAAGAATAAATGAATAATCAAGTATACATAGAAATCTGAATTGTCACTATAAAAGAGTCAGTATTGAAATAAACTACTAACTATAAAGTAAACCGTATAATATTGTCTCTATTATTTTCCAACATGCGCTTTGGATTCGGCCGAGGAATTTTCAAATGGTTCCACGCATATTTGACATCACGGATACAGTTTGTTGGAATTGGTGAAAGGAAGTTAAGAACTTTCACAGTATCGTCAGGAGTACCAGCGGGAAGTATCTTGGGACCATGTCTCTTTATTCTTTTTATTAACGACATTGTTGAAACAGTGTCCAATGCTCTTGTTTTGTTATTTGCAGATGACTTGAAACTAATACGAAAAATTTCATCTCCCATTGATGCTGTTATTTTTCAAAATGCAATGGACCAGTTACATGAGTGGTGTGTGAGAAATCAGCTGCATCTGAATCTGCGAAAATGCTTTGTCATAACTTTTGCGAGAGGTGCAAACGTTTCGAAATACGAATACACGATCGATGATGGAAGACACACATTCGAAAGGCTAAATCTACACAGAGATTCAGGCGTGATATTCGAAAAAAGGCTAAGATTTATCAGTCACATTGATGCGATCACTGCCAGTGCACATGGAGCAATGGGCTTCATCAAACGAACACTAAAGAATAAATTTACAATTGACTCAGCGAAAATGTTGTACTGTGGACTAGTTAGGTCAAAACTTGAGTATGCTAGTATAGTTTGGCAGCCATATCACAGAATACATTCAGATAGGATTGAATCAATTCAGAAGGATTTTGTTGTATGGGCAATAAGATATATTTATCAAAGAGACGGAAATTTTGCATTGCCACCGTATCAGTTTAGATGTGATGTTTTAAATAATCAATCGCCTTTGAGGCGGCGTATAAATGCTTCAATATTTGTAATTTATGATCTACTAATGGGTAAAATTGTATCAAATGCACTTAGAGATAAAATTGTGTGTACTCGACAGCAATTTAATATTAACCAAAGAAATTCAAGAAATACTGAACTGATTAGATTAAGAGTATTCCCATCGGACTATGCCCACAACCAGCCATTCTATGTTGCATGTAGAAATTTTAATTTAGTAAGAGAGCAATTTTTGGAATCCTCATCGACACAAATTTTCAGACAAAACGTTATCAACTCAGGCAATTTAATATTTAATATTTGATAATTAGACATAATGTGCAATTTCCTTGAAAATAATAAAAATATTTTGTTGAATTTCATTGAACACAATCGGTGTCTGTCGCTCCGAAGTCGATAAGGCTGGTGACTGGACATCGATTCGGTTGGTGTTCGATGAGTGTGAAATATGTAAAATGAATTTTAATGATATCAAATTCAGTCTGTGATCAGACGGTGAATAAATAAATAATAAAAAATAATTATAAATTTCAAAGTATATTATTATTTAACTTATGCACGCTCATATTTCACACTTTCATCGTACATTTAATTTATCGATTCCAAAATCTTTAAATTCAAAATCATTAAAAATGGCCAACAGAGTGAAATTTTCCGAAAAGAAGACAATTCATAATTTGAATACAGAAGAGTGTTTGAATAGGTTTGGAAGTTTTACAATTAGAGGCGAAACTTCGTCAGCATGACAAAAGCAATCAGTCAAGTTCAAGTCAAAATTGGCAAGTCAATATGAGGTTTGCGATAATGCTTTTGGTGCAATCCTAGCGCAAAAAGACAATTTTAATTTTTTTCGAAAATCATCAAAAATTAAGTTCGCAGCGTTCAAATAATACGTATTACCGGATTGAGTTTTTTGACAAGAGAGAGTTTTATTCTTTCCTCTTACTAGCTATGACACAAGTGTGTGTGTTTGTGTGAGTGACATTTGAAACATGAGCATGTTGAGTATTCATCAGAGCATATAATCGAATACACCACACCAATAATCTGAATGTTTCGTTTATCAACTCAACACTTTCCCTGAAATGAATAATTCGATTTGAACTAAACTGATTATTCGACTCTTAACGCAAGCTTGCACCGATCCGAAAATCTAATTGCCAACTCTAATAGTTTCGGAACAATTAACTGCGATTACTGGATTGCCGCATAAAGAGAATTACAATCACTTTGGTTTTGCTTCAATTTGCATCTTTGGTACACACATCGATTTGTTATTGCTATACTTAATTTAAATCAGTTTAGGCCAATATCCCACGCAAATCGCTCATGCTTAATGGCTGGGACTGCTTTAGTGACAAAATCAGAAACATTTTGATTAGTTGCCACATATTTCAATTCTACTTCTTCAGCATTGATCTTCTCACGAATGCAATTATGTTTCACTTCAACATGCTTGGTCCTCCACCCTGATTGTCGCAGCATAAGGTAAGCGGTTCGCTCGAGTTCGTGAACAGCTCCCTTTCGAGGTTTTGAAGCCACAAGCACTCTTGCGTGGCCGACACGATCGCCATCAACTCTGCTTCAGTGAAAGATAGAACGGTCGTTTCTTGTCGTTTCGATGCCCATGACACGGCACCGCTTTGAAATGTGTAAGCGTAGCCGGTCGTTGACTTTCTCTCATCAAGGTCTTAGTCCCAGTCAGCATCAAAATAGCCATGCAATTTGGTAACATCTCTGTAATAAATAAGTTTTTTTGTAAGAGTTCCCTTCAAGTACTGAGGCATCTCTGAGGGCATGTATAAATGATACGACCGGTGTGTTCGATAGTTAGAGTGCAACTGATTTATTAGTCTCAATAGTATGTCTATGTGAGAGAGCGTGTGCACTACTGTATTTGTACTGCCACCACATCTCCCTCTTTTAAAGTTACATTTTTAAATTCATTTCATTTTATTTGTTACCATATTTTAATTCAGTAGAACCTACCACTCCGTGTGACTTTTCTTCGTTCATGCTCAGTTTGAGTGCTATTTGTATTAGTTGGACGGTTTTGGTGTTTGTTTATGTGTTTTTCGAAATACCGACGAATGTGTGAGCTGTTTCGGCGATAAATGCGACCATCCGACTGAATTTTGTATGAACGTGGTTCTTTGCAAATTTCAACAATTAATCCGAGTTGCCATTTGTTATTGTTCATGAATAATACTTTCTGTTTCACGACAAATGGTTCTCGTTCTCTTGCTGATTTGTCAAAGTTCTTCTTATAGCTAAGCCGTTTGCGGTCGTGTTGTTCTTTAAAATGCGTTTACAAATCCCAACTGCACGCTCAGCCATTCCATTTGAACTTGGATAGCGAGGGCTGCTCGTTATGATTTGTATGTCATTCGCTTCTGCGAATTAGTTGCATTCGAATGATCCCAACGGCATGTTGATGATAATTTGAGGATAGCCGAATCTTGCAAAAATTTTGAGTAGCTCTACATTTACTTCGCTTGCTGTTTTTCTTTTTAATTTGACTAACTCTATCCATTCCGAATAGTAGTCAACAGCAACGAGGTAATTTTTGGACTTAAATTCTAAAATGTCGCATCCTATCTTACTAAATGGCTGATTTGGAATTTCATGTGCAATTTATGGCTCTCGTCTGTTTTTTGGTGCATTTTCCTGGCATATTCTACATTGTGTCGTCACTTGTTCAATATCATTGTTTATGTTCGGCCAAAATACTGAATTACGCGCTCTGATTAGGGTCTTAGTCATACCAAAATGTGGTGCATGTAACTTTTTTAGAATGTCGCTTCTCGATTCTTTCGGAATGATAATACGATCTCTAAAAAATAACAAATTGTCTTCGATCATGATATCATTTTTAAGCTTGTAAAAATATCTTAGTTCCGGTTGGCATTTCGATTTGTGAGTTGGCCATCCCGATTTGCAAAATTCTTTTACTTTTCTCAAAATTTCATCTCTATCTGTCTGGTCTTGTAGTTCAGTTTCTCGTTTTTCACTAACATTTATGACTAAAACAGATTCCGTCATTGTTTTGTCTTCGTCATCGTCTGTCGAGTCTATCATATATCTTGATAAGTAATCAGCTAATGGAATATTTTTTCCGGGTGCGTGTTCGAGCGTTATGTCATAATTAAGCAATTTTAACCTCATGCTATGCAATTTGGCAGATGCGATTTTATGAAATTCTTTCTTCATTATTCCCAAGAGGGGCTTGTGATCGTTTATTATTTTAACCGAATGGCCGTACGTATAAAAATCGAATTTTGTACACGCGAATAATATCGACAGCATTTCTTTTTCGATTTGCGAATAGTTCTGTTCGGCGGCGGTCAAGCTACGCGATGCGAACGAAATCGGTTTACTGTCTTGCAACAAACAACATCCCAATCCGAATTGAGATGCGTCACACTGTATTACTATGTCTTTTGTTATATCGAATGGCACCAGAATATTCGAATTCAATATTTCATTTTTTATTTTTTCCAATACTTTATCATGCAATCCGGTCCAGTCAAATAACGCATTCTTTTTTAATAACTCGCGTAGCGGTGCTGTTTTCTCGGCTAACTCGGGAATGAATGACTGCATGTAATTGAATACACCAAGAAGTGTTTGTAAATCTTTTTTATGCTTCAGCCGTTTCAAATGCTTAATTACTTTCGGACGATTTGGATCAGGTTTTATTTCATTAAACGAAAAAATGTGTCCGAGATATTTAATCGATTTTTGCGAAGTTTGCAATTTATTCTCATTAAAACGAATATTTTTCTGTCTCGCTCTTTCGCATACCGCGATTAATGCTTCATTATGCTCTTCTTGCGTACGACCTACTATTAGAATATCATCAAAATACACGTAAACATTTTTAATATCACCGAAATTTACCATGTTAATTTTTTGGAAAACTTTCGGGCCGGTTTTTATTCCAAATGGCATGCGTTTGTATCAGTAATTGCCAAACGGCGTCGCAAATGTACATAAATTCTTTGATTCTTCTGGCAATTTCACATGCCAAAATCCATCTTTTAAGTCGACAACCGAAAAATATTTCATGTTTGCCATAATTGCTGAAAATTCATCAAAACTTGGAATGTATGCTTTTTCGTCAATTATATTTTCATTTAATTCTTTCGGATCAATGCAAATTCTCAATGATTGTGCAATGTCTTTTTATTAACTGTGACTAAATGATTGACCCACTCACTGAAATAATCTGCTTTTTCGATTATGCCATCTTTCTGTAATTCATCTAATTTTTTCTTTAATCTATCTTTCAATGCATTAGTGACTTTTCTAGGTGCATGAGCAACAGGCCTCGCATGTTCAAAAGTCCCCAATCCCCTAAATAAATCGGCATATTTGGTCAAAATATAATTTTTATCTACATTTCCAACTACCGATTCCAGTCAGAGATTATATCTAGCAACATTCGCATCAATATTTTTTTAACGAGGTGGATTGACAATCTTGAATTTCGCGCTACTTGCCAACCCGAGAATTGGTACAATGTCAAATTCGACAACAGCAAACAACAGCTCATAAGACTTACCATTGTACTTGCAATTTAATGTGCACACTCCCAATGGCTTGATGCGTTGCCCACCAAACGCTGTTAATGAAATGCTTGTGCGTCTTAGTCGGACGTTCGGATTTATTTTTCGCAACATTTGCCATGGCAATTCATCTTCGCCTGAATATTTAACTGTATCAATTGTAGAAACATCACGATTACCATCACGGCTTTTACAGACACTACGAAAATGATTCAATTTTTTGCATTGTGTACATTCTTTACCGTATGCTGGGCACTCACGTGGACGATGATAGTAGTAACAATATTTGCATTTCCGTTTGTTGTTGTTGGTATTGTAATGCGATCTATTTGATTGACTGCTGTTCGTTTGTGTGTGCTGTGTGCTGTTGTTGCTCTGCTGTGTCTCGCTTCTCGCATTCATTCTTGATTGCCCATTGTTGTTGTTATTTTTACGTCGCTCATTCCGGGAATTGTTTCGATAGTACGGTCGGCTCGATTGATTTATACGCACTTCATCGACAGTGGCTGTTTTATTGATTTTGCTTGCCTACTCTTTCGTTGTTTCGCTCGCACGACACTTTGTTACTGCTGTGTCGCATGTTAGATCTGCAGTCTCCAGTAAGCGTGTTTGCAGTTTTTGGTCGTTTATGCCCAATATGATGCGGTCTCTGAGCATTTCATCTTCGGCTTGGCCAAATTCACATGTGCGTATTAAACGTTTGATTTCCATTTAAAACACGTCAAATGATTCTCCTTCTCGCTGATTTCGCTGGTAAAACACATACCGTTCGTACACTGTATTTTTGCGAGGTGTACAGAAATTTTGAAATGCATTTAACACTGTTTGATACGTAGCTCGTTCGACTGGTGTTAGCGTTAGTGTATCGAACACTTCGACTGCATCGGATCCTATTGCATTCAAAAATGTGTTCACTTTTACCAGTTCTGTTTTTTCATCCAGGCCCTCCATGTTCAGCGCCTTCACTGTCTTGATTCTGCGTTCTTCTCTTCGGGCTGATCTTGAGTTGTACTCCTCGAAAGACACCCGTTCAGTCTGATTATTATCCCGAAGATGATTTCCAAATACTTTGATTGCTCGTCTTTCCTTCGCTTCTCAGTTATCAATGCGGTATTTTAATTCACGCTTGTGTTCCAAAATTTCATTTGCTTTGCCTACTGTAGCGACTGAGCATATTCACAGCAAATGCGATGTCTGGTCGCGTGATTTGCGCAGCAAACAACAAAGAGCCGATAGCATTCATGAATCTCCAATCAGGAAATAGCCCGGTGTTGAAAAGGAAAAATCATCGAGATAATTCGACATCGGGATGAGTGATCGTGAGTTTAAACAGCTTTCGATTCGAGCTAATAGAGTAGCTAGTTCATCGTATGTTGTGGATTGATCGCCGCTCACAATTCGGTGAAGTTGGATCCACAATCACAATAGAGGTCGGAGCACAGTCCTCTTCTGGACAAATCTTTGTAGTGCCATTAAAAAGCCTTCACTGGATTGATCTATTACGGGCTCTAGGTGGACCGCTTTGACGCACATGCAAACGAACAAGATGATGTAGCCCTTGTAAATTTTGCTTCCCCTGATTTTTGACGTACGCAAAGAGATTGGACCGCATAAATCGATACCGGTATGTAGAAAAGGCCTGGATTTGGTTACATGTACAGCTGGTAGATCGGCCATTTGTTGCGTGGCTGTTTTTCCTTTCTGGCGATGGCAAATTACACATTTAGAAATGACTTTTCGAACGGAATTTTGTCCACCTGGTATCGAATGAGGAGAAAAGGAAGGAGGTTGGTATTATTTCATCCCAATCACATTGTGAAGCCGAAATTCGTTTCATGAATAGTTTGGCCTTGACAGTAATAGGAGCAAGAATTCCCATTGGGTCGAAAAGTCTCGCAATGTTTGACAAAATGAAACGTTTTGTGAGTGCTTCATAGGCATCATACTTGAATTTGAAGTTCAATGTGTCTGATTTAGAGTTCCAAAAGATGCCCAATGTTTTGATGGTTTTATCTGGATTCATCGATAGCGGCACAGTCAATTCTCGATCTTCAGGGGGAACTGCTTCTAGTAATTCGTTAGTGTTACTTGCCCATTTTTTCACATCAAAGCCAGCTGATTTGAAAACTTGGATGACTTCACTTTGCAAACGAAGAGCTGAAGGGATGTCATGAGAACCAGAGATGACATCATCGACGTATGTATCCTTTTATATTGTTTCGGAAGCTTCCAGATAATCATCTTGATTTTCTTCAGCTAATGTTTGAACAGTTTGAATTGCTCCGCACGGTGCGTAGATTGTTCCGAATGTAAGTCGTGTCATGCCATACTCACAGATGACATCAAATGGATTTTCGCTCCACAAGATACGATGAAAGGTTATGTCGTCTTCGTGTAATCGTATTTGTTTGATATCACACAGGATATCGTCGGTACATTTGTTTGATATCACACAGGAAAACGATTTGATGGAATCGCCAGTTGAGTAGAATAGCAATCAAATCGTTCTGTACAGCAGGGCCAGGGAAAACAATGTCGTTCAATGAGTTTCCGTTGGACGATGGTTTAGAAGCGTTGTAGACTACACGAACAGGGGTTGATGTGCTTTGTTCGTTGATAACTGCATGATGCGGAAGATAAAAACAGTTAAACGAAGGTAAACCATTTTCGTCAATGAATAAACGGTCGCTTTCGGTGTCCGAGAGTTGAACCAAATGACCAGCATCCAAGTAGCTTTAGATTTGGTTTACGTAATCGCGTTTGAATTTTTCGTAACGGGCAAAGCGACGTTCAAGCTGGAGAAACTGCTTGAGAGCTGTAGCTCGAGATTCTCCCAACACTGTTTTTGAACTCATGGAATCCAAAAATTTGCGAAATGGTAATTTGACGACAAAACGACCATCAGGATCTCTCTGGGTATGTTGCTTGTAGAAATCGATGCAAAATTGTTCCTCCCTCGTGTATATGCGTTCCTCGGGTATCTCTTCAGACTCAAAGAATTTGCACAAAAGCTTATCCATTTGCAAAACATTGATTGAAACAGAATTTGAGTTTCGAGATTCTTCGCAATTACTCATTGCGCCAAACAAAATCCAACCAAGTAGAGTTTTTTGTGCTATGCACAAAAGCAGAGCTTTTATCTTATGACATCTTCAGATCTTTCCCGTATGGATTTGGCCAAAAAATCTGGACAGGAATAAATCATGTGTTCGTGAACACAAAGCACAATTGCTGATTTTAACTGGTTCCGGTGATGAAGAAGGGGTATCAACTTTGTTTGTGCGACTGTTGGCTGGAGAAGTAGCCTTTGCTTTTGTCAGGGCTAATGATTTTACTGATTTTTTCGTTTCACAATTGGATGACCTACTTAGATTTGTTGCGTTCGTTATCTCATCCATTTTTAAAAGCTTCAGTGCTCGCAAGCTTTGTTCAATGCGTTGTGTTATGTCTTCCACTGTTGGAAGCTCTTTCTTTTTAACCGCAGACTTTTCGAATTCTTTTAAGGTCTCCAGTGGAAGTTTATCGATAGCTAAGTAAGCTATGATAGAATCGACTGCTGACGGGTCGATATCGACATTCTTCAATCCTTGAATTGTTTCGTTCACAATTGTTGCAAGCTTTTTCAGTCCGCTGATTGATCCTTGCTTACTGGGCTGAAAGGTGAGTAGCTGTTGCATGGTGTCCACGAACATTGACCTCTTGTTCTCGTAGCGCTCAGCAAGCAATTCCTAATTGGCGTTGGTGACAGGTTAATGTTTAACAAGGTCAAATGCTGGACCCTCCAAAGTATGGATCAGCGCTTTAAATTGGTCTTTGAATGAATTCCACTCAATGTACTTCCCGGAAAAGGTTGGTAGTTTCAACGGGGGTAGCTTAATGGGTGGTAAAGAGGCGGTTTCTCAACAAATATGCGTTCGCGTTTGGAGGTTGGCACACTGAATTAGCAATTTCTTCCAACCGATTTAATCGTTCCTTTTGAATGTTGAGCAGTGGTAGATTTGACGGTGGCATCGATTTGAAATCTTCAGCTGAGGTGTTCATGATGTGTTGGGTCACGCGTGTTCGTTGGAAAAATAGCCGGGTTTCGGCACCAAAATAAAAAGAGTTATTGAAAGAAATGTCTGTCTTGTATGAGTTTCGAAAAAGCAACTGAAAAATATTTTATTGCTCCAACGATCACTAGATCTAATTTTTACAAAGTTTAATTTAGTTTTAAAAGGTTGCTTGAATCATAATGGACTATGGTGATGTAGTTACATATGGTTGGGGTGCTCACAGCACCCAAGATCAAACACATCGTGATCTCGTCGCCGATAATCATCATGAATGATCATATCAAGCTGTCATATTCATCTGTGTCTTTACACGTTGACTTAGCGCTGTAATTTTAAATTGAATTAAAAATATTAAATCACCGTTTTAAAAACTAAAAATTTGTGAATATCACTTTAAACTGCTATCAAACTGAAATTCACTGCTATATTTCTCCGGCATTGACATTTTGCTCGTAATTTAGTGCATTTTTGTAAGTCATTTTATTGTTGTTGTCGGCATCACTACAATGGGTGCAGAAAATCACATTTGCAATAGACAAGAGTGCACGCCGAAAAGTGTTAGTGGACCAAAAATAAACTGTGTAAAATGCCAGAAAACTTGTTTTTTACTGTGGTATGGATTCGAAAAATGTGGCAATAGTTTCGTCAAAGTGAAATTGATATCAAATTCATTCATTGCATTGAATCCAAATTCACTCTGTTTCACATGTCCAATGTGCTATGCTGTATTTTTGGATGACGCTGCGAATTCAATGACAGATAGCATAAATGTCAACAAATTGAACAGCGTTCCCCAGTCAACACCAACGATACCGAACCCAGTCGGCAATTCTGAATTGAAGAAAGAATTGACCATGATTAAAGCGGCAGTAAATAAGGTACAATCAATGATTCAAACGCAAAATATTGACATCGTTGAAATTAAATCGCATACATCATCAATTAACACTGAAATAAAAGCGATTATATCGTCAAATATGCCCAATAATCCGTCGAAAACGCCAATTTCAAATTTGAATCTGCCACAGACACCGTCATTGGCTAATATAATTCGCCAACAACAAAATGAAAATCGCCGCCTTACGACTGCCAAACGTCGCCTCCAACCGTCCATTTCACCGGCCCCCCAAAGTTAAATTTGCCACCACCCAAAATGGGTACCCGTTCCGCCGCAACTAGCTTGAAAGTTGCACCTGCACCACCACCAAAGCCAATTAAACCGAAATTTGACGGTGCAATTCATGTTTCACGCATCGAAAAGTCAGTAACTGTCGGCACAGTCACCGAATTTATTGCCGAAAATGCCAAACTCAAACCAAACGTTGACTTCAAATGCACGCTGCTCGTTAAAAAAGAACAGGATGTGAGTACTCTGTCATTCGTTTCTTTTAAAATTGACGTTAAGGGTGACAAATTTGAACGTTTAATGGATGTTGATTTCTGGCCAAGTGGATCGATGATTCGTGAATTCATCAAACAGGACCGTCCAAAATCGACTTTTGGTGATATTTTGAGCAAAGAGTCACCCAATGATATGTCATCACAATCGAGCAAACAATCCAAACCGATAGAAAAAATCGAGACAACAACAACGATCAACCAACCCGAATCCATGGATACAGATCCTGCCCAACAACCCGCCACCACCAGCAATTAATAACGAAATTCACCCGACCAAATCCTTCCGTTAACCAGCCAACCAAATACCACCTTCATCACCAAGGGAATTGTACCTGAAGCATCTAAATGCCATCAAATCGATCCATCTTAACCCATCTGACAGCATTTTCGTATTAGGTGATTTCAACATTCCCCATGTAGATTGGGTTCTACCACATGAGAACTTCGATGATGACATCAATGTCATGCTTCCAACCAACGTTTCACCGCCATTTGCTGCTGAATTTTTGAACGAAATTCTCAGCTTAGGATACAATCAGGTCAATGATATCGCCAATGACTTGGATAGATTGCTTGATTTGGCATTTACCAGCGAGTTTTTAAATGTTGAAGTGGCAAAGCCCAGACCGCTCTCAAAGATTGATTCCAGCCACCCACCGCTCCTGTTCAATTACCAATGTCAACTTGATCTACGCAAATCAATGTCAACCGCTCATCGCCCAAATTTCAACCGTGCCGATTACATCGGAATGTGCAATTTCTTCAATCATTCAAGAATTGTCGATAAATTTATGGGGAAATCGTTGGACCAAAAAGTGCAAACTTTGCATGAAGTAATCAATGAGGGGATCTCATTATATACACCATTATATACTGCTAAGCGCTACAAGAATCCATGGTGGAACAAAGAGCTTCAATCGTTGAAAAACAAAAGGAACAAAGAATGGAAACGATCTATTGCCACAGGTGACAAAACGCAATACAACTTTATCTTTGCTCAATTTGATGCATTAAACTCGTCATCGTATCAACGTTATCGAAGGAATTTGGAGTCATCGCTCAAATCTAACCCATCATCGTTTTGGAAGTTCGTCAACTCTAAACGTAACAATGATTCATTGCCAAAATTACTGCACTATGAATCGCGTTCTTCAACACTTACGATCGAACAGGCTTCAATGTTTGCTGAATTTTTCAATGACAATTTTTCAGCACGCTCAACTACAACAACATTTTCAGCTCAGCAAACTAATTTTGTCAATAATGAGATATTTTCCCTCAACGAGTTTTTCGTCTTCGACCAGTTGATGAAAATTAAGACGAACACAAGTGCGGGGCCAGATGGTATCCACCCACTGGTGTTGAAAAATTGTGCATCCATATTGTTTGAGCCACTTTCGCTCATTTTCAACGAATCTCTCGAGACAGCAAATTTTCCTGGTGTTTGGAAAAGATACTCCGTCACCCCGATCTTCAAAAGTGGTGCCAAATCAAATGTCTCAAACTACAGAGGCATAGCCAAATTGCCAACGATTGCAAAGTTTTTTGAGCACTGCGTCAATTTTCATCTGATCAACTACGTCTCACCAAGTATTTCACCACACCAACATGGCTTTATGAAAAACCGCTCAACAACAACGAATTTAATGGAGTTCCTTTATTACTCGTTTAATGGTCTAAATGCAGCTGGGTAAGTTGATGTCATCTATCTCGACTTCAGAAAGGCTTTCGACAAAGTTAATCATGACATTCTACTTCGAAGATTAGCAGCATTTCCGATCCCAGCCAATATTGTCAAATGGCTTGAATCATATCTGTCGAATCGTCAACAATATGTCAAACTTGGAGATCATGAGTCCTCGGATTTTACAATCAATTCCGGAGTACCTCAAGGAAGTCACATTGGCCCCACTTTGTTCCTGCTTTTCATCAATGATTTACCATCCTCGATCACAAATGAGGTATTCATTTCAATGTTTGCCGATGACATTAGAATAGCCAAATCAATAAATAGCCAAAATGATTCAATGGAACTGCAATCGTCAATAAATTGTCTTCGAAATTGGTGCGACTCAAACGACTTGCACCTAAACGTTAACAAATGCTCGGTACTGTCACTCCATCAAGGTAGAGTAGCGACCCAACCAACCTACTTTTATGGCGACCATCAATTCTCAAATTCAAATGAACAACGTGACCTGGCTGTCATAATTGACAGCAAGCTCAACTTTAGAGCTCACACTGACTTGATCATTTCAAAATCAAATGCTGCCTTAGGCTTCGTCAAACGTTTTTGTCACGAAATAAATGACCAAACAACGCTCAAAGCTATCTACTCCGCGTTTGTTCAAACAAAACTCGACTACTGCAGCTCATTATGGCTAACGATACCACCCACACGATCAGATACGATTGAAAGAGTTCTACGACAATTCACAATGTATGCGCTCAGAGAATACCCGAATGTGAATAATAACTACCAAATCTCATCTTATGATGAGCGATTGAAGGAATTAAATATGATTAAACTTGCTCGTCGGAGAATAAATTATGCAATATTATTTTTGTACGATTTGTTAAATGATAAGATACATTGTCCATATGTCAGAAATTTGATTACAATTAACCAGAACACCCGCAATTTTAGAAATGCTGAACGGTTTAAGATTTCAGACAGCAATTTAAGTAGAATGCCAAATGTACCAATTACTATGATGTGTAAATATGCAAACCTAGTCAAGGATGTATTTAATAATTCTTCAAATAGAAATATTTGTTAGGAAAGGTTGTTCAAGCTGGATGATACCCTGTTCAACACGTAAGAGGTTGTAAATGCTATATATAAGGCATTCAGCCAGTTTTTTTTTGGCGGTGAAAAATAAATAAATAAATAAATAACGACAAGATCAGATACATTCACGGATTAAAACGTAATGTTCATGTGACTGAATATCGTGAGCCTCTGAATGGATTGAACCCTGAGAGCAGAGCCAAACTGCATTCGGCGATCTTGATTTTCAAGCAGTTGTCAAATTGTTCACACGGGTATTTGAATCACATGTTCGTAAAAAACGTCGCGGTATCACGATGACCTTCGTGTAAATTTCAATCAGCGTACTGCATTTTGTAGAGAATAATGGAAACAATACTTATTCGTTTGAACTCTAATACGAGAATGATAATTTTATTGACAACATTTGTATAATATTTGAGTATTGCCTACTACGTTCAAATGTATACTTATATACTATTTAATTGATTATCCAACATTCCGTCCCTCAATTAAATGATTTGATACAACATAAAATTTTGTTTTTAATTTTGATTAAAATTTAATACCTAAATCATTTCTGAATTTTTGTAGTTTGATACGATTCAACGGCTTTGTTAATAAATCAGCAGTCATTTCTTCTGTTGGGCAATATTCGCAACTTATTGTTTCATTGTTAATGAAATCACGAATAAAATGATAGCGAACATTTATGTGTTTGGTTCGATTCGATTTGCTTGTGCCTCTTATCATCTTTCTAACGCTCTCGTTGTCTTCATAAATTACGATTGGTTGCTCACAATTGATATTGATCTCTTCTAGCAATGTTTTAGTCCAAATTGCTTCTTTTGTTGCCTCCGAGAGAGCAATCAATTCAGCTTCAGTCGTTGACAATGCTGTTTATTTTTGCTTAGTGCTAGACTATTATCAACATTTAGTTTGAATATGAAGCAACTTTGTGATTTACCATCTTCACGGCACTCGCCCCAGCTTGCATCAGCATAACCAGTCAAGTTGAACTTGTTGTTATTTGTTGAGTCAGTCGATGAATAGAGTTTTATTCTATCGTTCCCTTTAGGTATCGTACTACTTGCTTCAATTGATTCCAATCATATTCAGTAGGTTTTGAAGTGTTTTGCGACAATATGGCTATTGACGATGAAATGTCAGGTCTAGTATTTAGTGCAACATACCATAGCGATCCAATCAGTGATTGAAATTGTAGATTCGATGGTAACAACGGTTTATTTTGTTGATTTTTGTCGAACGAAGGATCAATAGGTATCTTTGCAATTTTGGCTTCTCCCAATCCATAGGAATTTATTATTTTGTTGATGAATTTTTGTTGATTTATTGAATATGTATTATTTTCTCTTTTTACTTCGAGTCCAAGAAAATAATTTACTTCACCGAGACATCTAGTTTTGAATACAGCTGAGATATCTTGTTGAGTTTGTTTAAAAATATTTTCACTTGTTGCGGTGATTAGGATGTCATCAACATAAATGAGTAAAATGCACCAATTATTGTTTGAATATTTTTTGAAATAGAGGCATTCATCAGTGGAACAACGTTGGAACCCAAAAATGATGGGAGATTCGTTGATAGCTTCATTCCAGCAACGTGGTGCTTGCTTTAGTCCGTATAAGCTTCGATTTAGTAAGCAAACTTTGTCTTCTTCTCCTTTCACTTTGTAGCCGTGTGGTTGTTCCATGTAGATCTCCTCCTTTATCACTCCATTAAGAAATGCAGTTTCTATGTCGTATCGCATAATTTTCAGCTTTAATTTTGATGCAATAGCCAAGAGAATTCGAAATGTAGCTTGTTTCACTACAGGAGCAAAAATTTCGTCATAGTCGATGCCAAATTTTTGTGAAAATCCTTTGGCAACAAGTCTGGCTTTGAATCCTTCGACTTCTCCATTTTGATTTGTTTTTACTTTGAAGAGCCATTTGCATTTGATTGCTTTTCTTCCTTCTGGTAGCTTGCAAAGTGTCCAAGTTTGATTGTCGATCAATGATTTGTATTCTTTGTTCATTGCCTCATTCCATTGCTCTTTGTATTCGCTGTCATATGCTTCTTGAATGGTAGTCGGTTCAATGATGGCATTGATTTGATCTATTTTATTTTTGTTTTTGTCTTTGTCTTTCTTAGTGAACCAATCCATGTATTTTGATGAAACACAATTATCATATCCGTAGCGATTTGGTGGCACACCTTTGTTAGATCTGTCGGATCTACGCGGTACAGTTTCAACAGAAGTAGATTCGGCATTTTCTTCTTCTGTTGTTTTGTTGTTGTTACTCTCTTCACTGCTACTTGTTGGTTCTTTATTTTGTTCACTATCGCTGTTGGATTTTTCTGCAGCTTGATCGTTATGTGAGTAGGGATTCAAACTTAGTTCCGTGTGATGAATATCAGCATCTTTTTGATCGATGAAAGTTACATCTCGGCTGTAAGCTATTTTATTAGTTTGAGAGTCATAACATTTGTAGATACTCGAATTGTTATCGTCGTATCCCAATAAGATCATTTGCTTTGATGAATCATCAAGTTTTCCTCTGTTGACGTTCGGTATTTTAACGTAGCATTTCGATCCGAATAATTCAATATTATTCATTTGTGGCCGTTTATTGTAGAATAACTCATACGGTGTTTTTTTAGCTGATTTAGTTTCCATGCGATTTTGTAAATAGTTGGCTGTGTTTACAGCTTCGCCTCAAAAATGTCTAGGCAGTTTCGATTCATTCAACATGCAGCGAACCATTTCGATCAATGATCTGTTTTTTCGCTCAGCGATTCCGTTCAATTGAGGTGTATATGGTGAAGTGTATTGAAATTCAATACCACTGCTATTGAGATATTCGATTAATTCGTTGTTAAGGAATTCTCCACCTCTGTCCGAGCTGAAGCGTTTTGGTTTTCTTCCGAATTGATTTTTTAACAATTGTACAAATTGAATTAATTTGCCCACTGTTGCGGACTTATGTTTGAGCAGGAATATTTTCGTGAATCTTGAGTAGTCATCAATGAATGTGAGAATATATCGGTTTTTTTGATTGGTGAGTGTGCGCATGGGACCACAGATATCGGTGTGAATAAGTTCAAGTGGCTCCTTTGTTGTTTTCTTCTTTTCTTTGCAGAACTTTTTTCTGGTCATTTTTGATTCGATGCAAATTTCGTATTGTAATTTGCAATTGTGACATGATTTCAGCTGGATTCCTTTGATCATTTTGTCATTAATCATTCGTTTAATTGACTCAATATTTCTGTGACCAAATAAGCGGTGAAAATAGTGTATGCATCCGATTTTATTTTTAATTTCTTTGATGTTGCACAAATTTTCACAGTATTTGAATAACTCATTTTTGATTTTCGCTCTGATAATGACTTTTCCATTGATTGAAATGTCAGCAAGGTCATTCATATTGAATCATATTGCTTGAAGATGTGTTCTGCTTTTCGTTGTAAGCTTTGAGCTTTCGGCAATCCTTCATAATATGATTGGTGCGTTTGCAGAAATGGCAGAAGCTCTTTTTCTTTGCGCTCGAAAGATTTTTCACTGTTGTAGAATTTTTTTGTTGAAATTTTGAGTATTTTTTCATCAGATTGATTCGGATTCATTTTGCGTCTGATTTCCTCATCTTGTAGACTCGATAGAACAGTTTTCAACTTCAGGTCTCCTTTATCGGTGTGACCAGCACTGAGAGTGGTTACTAAGTTGTTCCATGACAGTGGCAGACTGCTTAAAATGATTCCAATTCTCATCGTATCGCTAATTTTTTCGCTCATGACTTCAATTTTTTGGAATAAATCGAGGATTTTGTCGAGATGAGTTTGTAAGTCGCTTCCTTCTGGCATTTGAGTTGCGTACATTTTTCGAATCAGTGTTACAATGTTTGTAACTGAATCGTGCTCATGAATTTCCTTTAGAGTTTCCCAGGCTTCTTTTGCATTTGCGGCATTTCTAATGTGTAGTAATTGGTTATCTTCCACATTTAAACCTATTAATGCGTGTGCCAATTGATCTAGTGGTGTCCATGTTGTGACTTCAGAAGTATCGGTAGGAATATCTTCTGAAACAGCTTTCCACACTCTTTCTTTGATGAGGATTAATTTCATTTTGTAGCTCCATGCGGAGTAGTTCTCGTTATTTAATTTGTGAATTTGAACTTTAGTTTCCATTTTGAAGCTTTTGCTACCAAGTGTATAGAATAATGGAAACAATACTTATTCGTTTGAACTCTAATACGAGAATGATAATTTTATTGACAACATTTGTATAATATTTGAGTATTGCCTACTACGTTCAAATGTATACTTATATACTATTTAATTGATTATCCAACACATTTGATACCCGTGCATTCAGCTTTTCGGCAATTAATTTTTGGAATAGTATACCGGTAGATATTAGAAATTCGAAATCTTTGATATCGTTTAAAAATAGCTTGAAGCATCTGTTGCGTGCCAATCAATAAATCGTATTTATCATCTTAAATTTACTCATATCGCAAATTCTCGGATTGATGTAATGAAATTTCTTATCAATTAATTAGTTATAATTTAGTACTAGTATATTATTTTTCATTTTTCATTTTCATTTGCTTATTCATTAATGTTAACGTTATTTAACTGCAAAAATATTGATTGTATTTCCCCTTGTTCTCCAGAGCCAGGCCGGTTTTGCCATGGTTTTCCGGATCCAGTTCTGGTATAAAAGCTTCACTTTAATACTATCCCTCCCCTGATTGTACTCTCCTTGGAAAAGACGCACCATGGGCGTGATTTATGCCGTATTGGGTCTCTGACCAGCATGTTCTGAGCTTGCTTTGAACAAGTATCGGCATAAATGTAGGTTTCGTAATAAATAAATAAATAAAAAATGTAATCTTCCATTGATGTACAGTCTGATAATTTCATTTGAACTAACTGTCGAAGCAGTTTCAAATGCAGCGACTAAATTATTCGATGCTTCTTTAGCTGTTTCACGCCTGTGATGTGTGAAAATATGCATGGTTCGAGCAACAATGTTAAATGTGCTAGCGCTTGTGTATCTTTCGAAGTATCAATGCTCGATGCGCCTACATTTGTTGAACTAGGAGTTGCGCTTGGTGTCCGAAAAAGACACAACGGGCTCAATATATTTCCATAAATCTTTCATTGACGATAAATTCGACGATCAACTCACCCGCCGTGCAAGGAAAAACGTGATGTTGTGAAAAACCACAAAAATCGCATAATAATTCAAATCAGTTCTCATCTTATTTATGTGTGAAAATGCTCTGCAGGTTCTACCGGTTTGGAAACGATGTTGATTTTGGATTACGACTATTCAGCGATTCGATGATTTAATTTTTTAAAAATTTATATCGCATAGGCCCATTACCGCAGCGTTCAAATAATACGTCTTACCGAATTAAGTACTTTAACAAGAGAGAGTTTTATTCTTTCCTCTTACTAGCTATGACACAAGTGTGTGTGTTTGTGTGAGTGACATTTGACACATGAGCATGTTGAGTATTCATCAGAGCATATAATCGAATACACCACACCAATAATCTGAATGTTTCGTTTATCAACTCAACAAAAATCAAGTCTATCATGTGTTGGAAAAACTCGTCGACAATTTTAGTGAGCTCGTTATTGTAGGTGCAGAGTCCCAATGTGATGAAGAGTGCATGACAACTTTCAAGACAAAAATGATGCTAGCGAAAGAACTTACATTGAAGATAAAATTAAAAGACTCAATTGTAGCTGTAATTTTACTTTGGCGGCGTTAGCATTGTGTACAAATATTTTCGGCGATACAAAGTGAAAGATATTTATGGCGGCACTGCACATAAAGCGCTCATCGAGACGAGATAGACTGGGTATTTGAGCGCAACAACAGCGATTTATCTCAATTATGATGAAATTCAGAAATGTTCGGCAGATGTGATTAAAAATGAATCCGGTACTTTTGACGCTGATGACATTATAACAGCATTTTGAATGTGATTTCGAGCATAGATTTCATCTTTTTATTGTTGTTATTCCAGGATTTGCTTGAAGTTATTGCACCAGATGATAAATTTTTACAGGCTCGCGATGTTGGCTACAGAGCTGGAAAACCAGTAATTGATCAGATCATTTATGAAATAAAGCAATTAAATAAAGTAGACACATTTTCAACATATTTCCAACCACATATTTCCAACCACATATTTCCAACCACACGTTAATTTTACTCACACTCACTCATTTCACCCACACTTTCATAAGCCACAGTAGCAAGTGAGAGTTGTTCAATAAAAGCGAAAACGTACCTCCTTTCTGAATAAACAAAAAATGGAGTTAATTATTTAACAAAGAAAAGAGAAAAAATGGCGCCACGAAAATCAAATATATCCCGTGTGCCCCGCTTATTGAACATTCGGAAACAACTGATGAGTGAAATTTTACGCTTAACCAAGGCTATCACTGCATTCGCCAAAGATACAGCAGTTTCTTCCCAATTTAGCCGCAAGGAAGCGTTGGAACACGCATGGACCGCCTTCAAAAAGAATACCGATTCCATTGAGGCATGTGCTGATTGGGAGGGATCCGATGAGTTTATTGATGAAACCGGCACAACTCACGAGGCTTATAGCAGTAAATAGAAAAAGAGAGTTCTGAGCCACTTTGACCTCATATGACCTTTTGAGAACAAGGTCATTTTCATGTGCCTTTTGGTACCTGTGATCTTTGTTTACCTGTGAACCTTTGTTAACATGCGATCACTTGTTTACCTGTAAAACTTTGTTTACATGCGATCACGTGTTTACGTGTGATCCTTTGTTGTACATGATATTGCATAATCGATTGTTGAGAATCAATTTATTTTTTCCCACGCTGCATTTTGTCATTGATTATACATTCCTATGTAGACGTGCAAATAACAAAAATCATGTTATATACTGAAAAAAAATCTAGTGAATTTGGACAACGACCAAAATCGTGCATTATACCTGAAAAACGAAAATCTAGAGGGATGGCAGTGAAAGAAAAAGGAAAGAAATAAAAAAAAAAATAGGAAAAGTGGCATTTTTATATTGATTCGGAAGGATGCGGTAACATCTGCATTGTTTACTTTTCGGTGCAGATGGTCATTGAACAGATTAATTAATACGAAACGTTGCCTTTTGTTGGCTCACACCTGAAAAATTCTTGAGGGATGCATTTTTGAATTCATATTTCAGAGATTGGCTTGTTTTTATTTTACTCAAACATTATTACAGATTGAACATCTATTTGAAGGACTTATTTAAGTAAGTATATGTGTGTGAAGCAAACACAGGTTTAAGCATTCGCTCAGCATCATCTATCCGTTTGTGAAATCTTAATCGATCTAAGTAATACTGCTGCCAGTCTCCGATGCGGGCTGTATGATATGCATACGACCAAACGCACATTTTCAATACTTCATCGATGGGATTGAATGTAACTCTCTTATTTGTTGCGTCCATATTTATAATCCTTCGACTGTTGTGGTTAAATTTATGATTCGATTGATGGAGCTTCCTCCCGTCTGTATGTCAGCAATTAACTTGTATAAAGGTGCTGTTATCGAAATGCTGTACAATTCATCTAGGTCGGTGTCGGCGTTAGCGAGGTCTGAAGCTTGCAAATTTATCCGCCCCGAAAATTCGCCCTTCAACTCAACATATAGACGGATTGAAATATTTACTATACGATTAGACGTTGAATCGAGCAGCTGATTAACTTTTGAATAGAAATATGTGCGTGCATCCTCCATAAAATCCTCGACCTCCGTGTGATTGCGATTTACGATCAAAAATGATTCCAATCTATTTTCATAGTTGGCCGTAGAGAGGTTTTCAATTTCAATGCGACTTGACATATTTTTTTTCGATTGGTGTAAGTTGTGATGGTGGTAGTGGTGAAGTAATGCTCTGTCAACGTATTCCGTAAGACTGAAACCTTATTCGCTAGACTTGCCAGTTTTATTCGTGAAATGTATGCTGTAAGTATGAATGACTGAATGAAATAAAACACAAATGACTTGTTTACATTGGGATACTTTATTATTGTGAAAGGAAATGTTAAAGTACATCTTTTTCATCTATCCAACTATTGAAGCGACTGCTAAAACCTAACCACTTGACATAAACTTTATTATTTTTTCTTCGCAAAATTTTCTCTACCAAATATATATTCGGATATTTGACTAACTGCATTTCCTCAGCGTACACCCCTCCCTTGATCTCATTTCCCTCCCAGTCAACCAATAAATATGTTATTGGATCGGTATGCTGGATCTTTTTAATGGTGAAAATTTCAGTAGTCCAATTAGGTAGATAGCCCTTTTCAAAAACATGTTTATATTTGCTTAATCGTACGTGATCGCCAAATATATATTCGGATATTTGACTAACTGCATTTCCTCAGCGTACACCCCTCCCTTGATCTCATTTCCCTCCCAGTCAACCAATAAATATGTTATTGGATCGGTATGCTGGATCTTTTTAATGGTGAAAATTTCAGTAGTCCAATTAGGTAGATAGCCCTTTTCAAAAACATGTTTATATTTGCTTAATCGTACGTGATCGCCCACTTTAAACTTATGAATATAATTAGAAGGAATTATCCTATCATAATTGTAAACTGTGTCCAAAAGATGCTGCTCATTATCATCATTCACGTCTTTCGGTGCCATTTTTATCGTACGATGCTTGGTTGCATTGTATTCATCGACCAATTGTTGTATAATATCAACCCACTTGTAATTTCCCCGTAGACTGAATTGCTGGTAAATCTTTCTTCACACGTTCCACAATGGCCGCCTTTTTGGAGGTGAATGTGGAATAGCGATTCACTTTATATTTATCCAACAATCGAGTCATTTCCCCATTGTAGAATTCTTTGCCCATGTCAACTTGTAGATTCTTCACAGGTCGATCGATGGAATCAAGTACCGATTTCATTGCACGAGTAACTTCTACCCCCGTTTTGGTCTTAAGCGGTCGTACGTATGCTACCTTGGAAAATGTATCAATCACCGTGAGACCATACTTCATCCCACGGTCGGCTGGCATCTCGATTAAATCAGCCTGCAACGTGTCGGCAATCCCCCTCATTACGCTTCGACGGCGAGGAAAGTTTTTGCGCGCGTCCCGATGAATTTCCTTTACAACTTGCCACTTACTCATTGTAACTTTACTAATCCGTATCTCTTAAACGTCTCTCGATGAATGACACCGTCACCAAAAATAACGGCCCCTTTCTAGTGGTTTTTCACCACAATACTGCTAAATGGCGAGTATTCAATTTGATTATCGTGCACAATCACACAGTGCGCAATGGTGTTTGCGGGTAAATTTCCCCGAGCGCTGATTTCGATTCGAATATCAACCGTGCCACCGAATAATGACTCATCACTTCTAGAACAATCAAATGCGAATATGGGCCCAGTGCCAAATGCAGTGCGATTGATTGCCAATGGGTTTGCACCGCCGTTGCCATTGTAGAATGATTTCTGGATTCACAAATACGCCCAGTACAAATCATCATAGTGGCCAGGGTTGAAATCAGTGTTGAAATTTTCATATGGGTAGTAGTCAGAGTTCAAATATAGTTTAACATCGGAGATGTTGCAGTTGTCGAAAGTTGACGTATTCGCGCTCACAAGTTGCCTATTTGTTTGGAACGCCACAAAAACATAACGCGGTTTATTCATTTGAGTAGTTGATTTGACTGCCCAAATGTGTCGATTCGCCTGAGGTAGCTGAGACATCTCATAATAGTCCCACGAACGAAATGGCACTGTGAGCGTCCGCCTCTTTTCCAAATATCTCAACATGATGAGCTTCGAGCGATCGGAAAGCTGAATGTGTGGCACTTTCCATTGAATTTTGTTTACTTTCATTTCAAATACCTCAGCGGTCGCCATGTATGAGAAATAATCAGCACGATTTCGAACTAGGATAAGTTCATGTTTGCTGTTTAAAATGATTTTGCGGTAGTCCTCACAAAATCCGAGAAGCTGATTCAATGGCACTATAAATGTATATTTCTGCGTTTGTATGGGTACGTTTTCAAGTGAATTCGTTATGCCCGTTAATAACGATGACTCTCGATGTGGCGATGCAGTCAATTTTTTAATGTTGCTCGTTGTACCGACATTTTTCGTTCGATCGATTTCAACACCATTCAACTCATATCTGATCTCGCTGAACAGAAAAGATGCATAATTCCCAGTCCATTGCCCTGCAATATCTGCGAGGAGTGCCCCACCCTTACGATCTACCGAAACTTCGATGTGAATGTAACTTTCTGCCGGTAGAATGTACAGGTCCTGTGATCGTATAGCAATTCTTATTTCATCATTGTTGCGGTATGATGATGTGTATGGTGAGTAGGAGTGATACTGCATCCTCGCAATCGCGTCATCACGGAATGGTTTATCACCAACACTTAACATTTCACTTGCCGACATCTTCTTAATGCTTTTTCACTTTCAATCCAATCAACTTTAAAAATTCAAAGTTTTGTTTAGTCAATTTGTTCCTTGCGCACGGTGGAGAAAACGATGTTGCCCGTTCGAATGCACTTGAACGAATACTGTCTTTACCCGATTGGGTGTAGCTTATATGTCCGAATGGGTTTCCGACGAACGGCGAATTGTACACAATCATATTTGTCTTTATTCACTTATCGTCTCTTTTGATATGGACTCGAACTGTGATCTCTTCACCGCGAAAGTCTATTGGTCGACCGTTTTGATCGACAACATTGATTTCAATGTAGTTAATTCTTTTCGGCACCACAGGTAGGTATATTATGTTTCGCGGTTGTTCAATTATTTTATAGCCAACGTCTACTTTGTTGCTTGGGAATTCGTAAATTGAATGACCCAATTTTCCATTCACATATGGACCAGTCACAAGGTTACATTCAATTCTAATAACATTTAACTGTGTGATTTTAATTATATCGTCCGATGTAACTTCAGTTTCGTTGGGTATAATCGTTGGAGACAGACGACTAAAACGCACGTACGTTTCTTTGAATTGTTTTGCATCCATAAATCTGTAGCCGCCACTAAAACCCAAAACTTTAAAAATTGACCTGTCGAAAAAAGTCATAAGAGACACACTGCACTTTATTTTTACTTTCAATGTTGATTTAATGACTTCATATTCGAAACTGATTTGTTTCTTGTGGAACATTTCCTTTATATACGCCAACAGATCTTCGATTTCATATGATCCCTCAGGAACTTCGGCAAATTCAAACGCACCTTCTTTCGGTTTCCTGATAAAGCGTATCAGATTATTTTCGATTGTGATTTTTGGTATCGAATGATAGGTCGTGAAGTCCAGAAGACCGCACGAGTAATTGTATTTTTCATCGAGAACTATCTCGGGAAAAAATGTTGATTTCAAGCGCGATGTTTTCCCCGTGAGAGTCACTGTAAATGATGACATGATGATGGCTGAATGTATACTGGTTCCGTTTGTGATTTTGTGTTTGAATTTATGCTTTCACCATTATCCTTCCAAAAGTTATATGAGAAATTCAAACACAGCTGGCCGCATAAAAATGTATTGAAGTTCTGATATTGATTGTAATTGTAAAATATTTTTACGCTATCGCCCAAGTAATTTTTTACTTGGAGTGGTGGTGGGAGTCTTCCAAAACTGTCGAAATACCAAGCCGTGTTTCGAATTTTTACTAATGCTGTCCAATGTGTTCCAGTTGATTGAGCGACATCATGATTGAGTATCCAACATTCTACTTTATACGCTTTTTTTGGTAAAGTATCACGCATGTAGAAGCCTCGGAAATGTGGAATGTCCAATCTTCTAATGTATTTCATTAGATCGTGGTTGGTGAGCGCTCGATCCTCTGGAACTTTCAATAGTTTTTTGATTGTGGACTCAAGTATAAGCCTCGGCCTGAAGATGCACGATGTGGGCTTAAGTATAAACCTCGACCTGATGATGCACCGTGTGGTCTCAAGTATAAGCCTCGACCATTTTTCGATATACCTAGAGAGAGTCCCGCACCTATTTTCCGTTCCATTGCTTTGTTGTGTCGTATATTCTCTTCCAACTGTGATTTAGCAATTTTCATGTCTCGTATAGTTTTCACCACACCCGCAGCTGATCCAACGAGAGAACCTGCCGCACCGAGACCCGCCAATATTGGCAGAAGCGGTAATATACCGCCCGTGATATTGGGCACTTTTATGATTCTTGGCATTTTGATTCGTTTCCCCGCACCACTTTTTTGTGCCGCTCGAATAGCTGCTTTGATGGCGCACGTTGTCAGTTTTTTGCTTTTCATCTTTTTTACCGATGTCCGTGCATCTTTTATTATTGTCGCGAACGAAATCGACTTCATCATCTTCTTCTTCTTCTCCTTCTTTCGAGCAACAAAATCCGGAATACCCATTCCAATTTTCGAGAAGCCAGTTTTGGCCTTCATGATGCCCGTAACAAAGAGTGATGCTGCTCGTTCGCCAAGGCTAGCGTCTTTCGAAAATACTCGTTTAAACGCTCCTTTTGCCAACTTTTTGTCAGCTTCACGACATACCTGCGAATCCTTATGATTTTCGTATGCTATATCGTGTTCCTTACACCAGTTCGTCTAAACCGTTGACACCTTTATCACCCCGTGCTAAACCTTCGGCTAATTTTGTTCCTATAAACAATGCACGGTTAAGCTGTAACAAATGTATGATATTGTACACGATTTATTCATAAACCATACCGGGTCCACAATAGTTATATGATGGAAGATGGAATTCAATTGGAAGTTTATCTATGAGTTTATTGACAATACCGGAACCACGTTTAACAACTTTACGATTTTCACCCTTGCGTGTTTTCATGTTCGATCGATCGATCCTCTTCGCTCGACTTCAAGATCCCTATTGAAATCATTTTGATATAAATTCAGCATTTATATGGTATTTTCTATCAGTCAATATCGAGATGCGCTTCGTTAAACAGTCTCTAGAAATTCCCGTACGAAATTTGGACGACGTTTCATCGTCCGATAAGGTGGGCGGAAGACGTCATGGCGATCTTTTGCCTAATAATTTGAGATGCATAATCGCAGGGCCCAGTGGATGTGGCAAAACCAATTTGTTGCTCAGTTTGATTGAGTCCGAGAATGGGTTGAAATTTGAAAACTTGTATATATACTCGAAAACATTAGAGCAGGATAAATATAAGTATTTGCATAAGATTTTAGCTCCAATCAAAGAAATTGGCTATCATACTTTTTCATCTTCCGAAGATGTTATTGCTCCGAATGAAGTGAAACGCAATTCAGTGTTCATTTTTGATGATGTTATTTGCGATAAAAAACAAGACTGCGTTCGCAATCTATTTTGCATGGGAAGACATTATAAAACTGATGTTATTTATCTAACTCAAACATTAACGAAATTGAGCAAGCATTTGATTCGGGATAATTGTAATTTTGTCATTCTATTCAAGCAAGATGATATGAACCTGAAGCATGCCTATAATGATTTTGGTGTGAACTGCGACATGTCATTTGAAGAATTTCGAAAATTTTGTTTGGATTTTTGGCGAGAAAAATTTGGGTTCGTAGTGATCGATCTCGATAGTGAGGTGAACAACGGTCGATATAGACGAACATTCAGCGAATTTTTACAAGTGAATAAAAGTCGTGAGTAATGTTGTGGCTGCCTCAGTATACATTTCGACATTGAACCGATCGCATTCAATAAACTATACAATGGGATGTGAACGTGAGGATCGCGTTAAAAGTGAAACACAAATTAAATCAAAACTCGTTAACACGCGAAAAATTATTCAGGATAAGTTCAAAAAGGCATTTCGGGATCGAGTTAAACTTGAAAGAGAGTTAGATGAGAAATATGCACCGATAAAAAAGGCAATTGATAATGTAGCAGGGAAGATCAAGCAGCAGAAGAAAATTCCATTTGAACGATTCATTTCGCGAGCCAGATTTTCGACCACCTTCTTTTCGCGGTATAAAAACTAAAATGGATCATGGTTCTGATGCTATCACAGGTGAATCTGATGGCTACACCGAGCAATGGTCAACGTCTCCTTCTTCTGAATATCATGATGATGATGATGATGATGATGATGATGATGTTGATGATGATGATGATGAGCCCATGTCCGTTGATGATGATGATGACAAAATCGTCTATCCATCTGCGACAGTCACCGCAAATAGAAAATTATCAGATGGTGGGAGTGATAACGCCGAGGAAATCGCATATCAACATGAACCCATCCTTGCTGAATCTTCGGAACGAATCGCACCGCGTACTGTGAGACGGTTGAGTGATACCAGTGACAATGAATTCGTGTATGACGGTTCGTATGTTGACGACGAACGTTATTTTATTGCCAAGGCCTCAACTAGCGGCAAGAGACAAAGCTAGTTAAATCGATTGTTGATAAAATAAAAAAGAGACGTCTAAAGGAGCAGAAAACGACTTAAAGTATTCGAAACAGTTTTAAAACAAAGACCGGAGCTCAACCAGAGGATAATAGTGATGATGATGGTGGTGGACCAAATAATGATGGCAATGTTCCAGAAGTCATTGAAATTCATAGCAGTGACTCTGAACCACTCAAGTCAAGGGCGCGTTCAGCGTGGATTGAAAGAATGAAAGTTAAATTGAAAAACCCGAAATTCCGGGCAATCACTCGCTCTCAACATAGAAAGCTTAGATCCCGAGGAGTTTTTATTCCACTAATGCGATCAAATCAATCACCATTTCGATCCGCTAGGCGAAATATTCGGCCCGACGAGATTCCACCTGAATTAGTGGAGGAGCTGCCTAACAATAAAAAGCGTATTAAACGAGGTGCTGGCATTGAGAGCGATTATATTCCATGCAACGAAAATGTTTCCTATGAATACTACGATGACCCGAACGAATTGTGTGACCGTTTGCGCCTTTTGTATGCTTCTCGATCTGCAGGAAACACCAATCATTTACAGGAAATTAATTCAATTATTTCCGAATTACGTGAATTGGGTCACATCAGATAAATTAAAATGGTAAGTACTACTCTTTTTTTTGTGAACGATTTTTTTAACACTCGAGCTGATTGACCAACCCCTTGTCCTACTTTGCGACGAAAAAGCACATTGAGCGACCATTTCCCATTTTCTGAGCCGAGCAACCCACCTATTTTTTCTAAGCCGTCCAACTCACCAATTGAATGCACTTCGCTAAGTGCTGGTTCGGATTGTATACGATAGATGGGGTCGCACGTACCATTTTCAAAAAAAAAAAAAAAATCATAATTTCTTCATGTCCTCTTCCTCCTCTTTTTCTTCCCGCTAGCAAGCATGTGTACTGTTTACTTCAGTTCATTGTTTACAATGCAATTTTCGTATTTCTCCATCCACACTTCCATTTCACATTTATAAATGGATCGAATTCTACCTACCCTAGCATTTTGAAGCAATTTAATCCATCCCTTATGTGCATCTTCACAGATTGCACTTTGTGATATGGAATTCATGGAACTGGATCAAGTACTACTTAGCTGGTGGTTGCATCCCTATAAATAATATAATATTGTATTTGGCAATTGACTTTTATTACGTGATTTGTTTGTCTTATTTATGATTCCCGATAATTTTAGGATGTTTTCACTGTTTTCCATTTAAAACCTCAATAAATTCAACACGAAAATCTCAATTTTTTCGGCGATAGCATGACTTGTCGTCCGAAAAATTCAATGAGTTTATTTTTCGACCTAAAACAAGTCAGAAAAAAATATTAAAAATGTCCAATTTCAACGCTCATTTTTTCGAAAGACAAGGTAAGTGTATTTACATTTAATTAAATATAATAACATTGATACCAAATATTATTAATTTCCTTTCACAGTGCGCATGCAAATGGAGAGATTCCAGGAGTTTATGGAGCGTGAAAATCGTCTGATGCGTTTCATGATCAGACGCATCGGCGAAAGTGAGTCGACGAGCAGCGACGCGACGAGCATCACTAGCACCATATGCATCGCCGAATCAACCACGCTCATCAACATCTCGCGCACTGACACCGCAGCGACAGCAACAACAACCACAACAACAACAACAACAACAACAACAACAACAACAACAACAACAACAACAACAACAACAACAACAACAACAACAACAACAACAACAACAACAACAACAACAACTACAACAACAACGATCGCCATCAATTTTTGAGAGGTGGTATGCGTCGCGAGCATCATTCAATGAAGATTCGCGACCATCACCATCGGATGCACAACAAGGCGGCTATGCAATTGAGGATTCGCTGAGATCGCCGTCGCCTGATCAGCAAATCGAGGATTCGCCGAGATCGCCGTCGCCTGTTCAGCAAGACCGGGAAGAATTTGCGATTGAATTGCCTCAATCGCCGTCACCTGGACCACAACACGACGACGACGACGAAGAAGAAATTGATGATGACGCGACGACTGAGGAATTTTGGTACCCACCCGCTGCGCCAAACGTTATAGCAATCAGCGACGACAGCGATGATGGACGTGACAACGCAAACATCGAGCCAGCAGTTGCAGCGCCCAATATTGAAGTACCCGCCGAAAGTCAATATGTGTGCGCATTTTGCCTCGATCCTTCCGGCGTTTTCGATATACAACTGTCGTGCGGTCATCATTTTTGCATCGGCTGCATATATGTGAACAGGAAAATATATCGAAATCAAAATTGCCCATTGTGCCGCACTGCCCATCCAACGATTACAATTTAATTTCATTTATTGTATTTTTAAATTTATTTTTCCAATAAAGTTTTATTTCAAACTGAGCAAAAATCACGTTTTTCCTTTTTTTCTTTCTTTCCTTTTTCTTTTACTGCCATCCCTCTAGATGTACGTTATTTCAGGTATAATGCACGATTTTGGTTGTTGTCCAAATTCAATAGATTTTTTTTTCAGGTATGTTACATGATTTTTGTTATTTGCGCGTCTGCATAGGAATGTATAATCAATGACAAAATGCAGCGTGGGAAAAAAAAAATTGATTCTCACCCTTAACAACAACAATCGATTATGGAATATCGATTATTATTATTTTTTCCCAAGTATATTGCATGATTCTGGTCATTGCCCATATGCACAGGAATGTCAACTAAGCAGATGTTTTTGCATTCCTCGTGAAAAAAAAAATTTTACCTTTAGCAAGTTAGATTATACAATAACAAAAGAACATGTGCAACAAAGGATCACAGGTAAACAAGTGATCACAGGTAAACATATGATCACATGTAAACAAAGGATCACAGGTAAACAAAGGTTCACAGGCGCCAAATGACACATGAAAACGTCCCGATCTCAAAAGGTCAAATGAGGTCAAAGTGGCTCAGAACTCTCTTTTTCTATCTACTTATAGCAATGCACTGATGATTTTAAAGGATACAATGCCGAAGGAAATCGATGCATTTCAACAATCGCTTCACAGAGGTCGTCCCCAGTCTTATTCATTCATCAATAGAAAAGAAGGCGTAGACAGCGATGATGATACGGAAGATGAGGAATTTATAGAGGCAAATCCGCACTTTCAAAACGTAGAAGGTCTCCCAGTTGTGGTTAAATTGCCTCCCTTGCAAATCAAAACATTTTCAGGCGATTGAAGAGAATGGATGAAATTCAAAGCAGCTTCCGAGAGCACTTTCACGTCTATCATGAATTAAACTGCTCGATTCCGCCATCTCGGGGGATATTTAAGTGGCGAACCGTATTGTATCTTAGTGTGTTTATTGTCGCTTCGTTAAGACGCAATCAGCATTAATCATTGAGAGGAAGCGATTAAATTCTGTCGAACAATTCCTGCATTTGATACGTTTTTAGAATTCCTCGAATATCAGAATCGCTCAATATATGCGAGAGCTTTAATTGATCAGGGTTCCACCACCAACTTGATCACACAACAAGTTTTTCAAGCGTTAAATTTGCCTGAATTTCACGTTGACATCCAGTCTCTGACATAGGTGGGCATGTCTTATGCACCGTTTCTAAAAGAACCGTATTTGTAATGAAATCAATCCACCATTAAAATTACACAGAAACAGCCGCGACATGAATATTTCCAAAGATCACGATTGGGTGCGGCATTGCAGTGGCCACATCTACAAAGTTTGCAATTTGCCGATCTAGAATACCAAAAAAGAGGGCGCATTGATGTTCTCTTGGGGGCTGCAACGTTTGCAAACATTGTACGAAATGATCTAATCAGAGTAAAACCTGGACAACCAATCGCACAGAAAACGAAGCTCGGTTGGATAATCTCTGGTGAGGCTGGCGATGGCCTACTCATCGCTCAATGTGCCAATATTTGCCATTATTGTACACAAAGACCAGTTGTCAAAATTATCACAATAACTTTGGGAAACGGAAGAGATTCCAAGGAAAAAGGCGTAAAGCAATGACGATAAATTGGCTTAAGAAATTTATATTAAAACCACTGAACGTTGCGAGGACGGAAAATTCGTTGTCAGATTAACATTCAAAAGGCTCAACTTAATCTTTGAGACTCCTTCTCCATCACAAAACGTCGTTTCGATGGCATAACAAGAAGATTTAGCTCGCGCCCTGATTACCAATGCATAAAAGAGTATTTGGACTTGAGCCATATGGAGCCAATCGTAAACAATAAAATTGCTACCTTTGTGCCACATAATCCCGTGGTAAAATAATCAAGCACTACGACAAAAATTCGACCGGTCTTTTATGCTAGTTGCAAAACCAATCGTGGTTTGTCATTGAACAGTGAATTGTTGAACGGGCCGACTATTCAATCCAACTTATTTGCATTGGTAGTTCGTTGGCGAAAATTTGAATACGCAGTTACCGATGATATTGAAAAAATGTATCGACAAGTGTGGATCCACCCCGACGATAGACTGTATCAATGCATTGTGTGGCAACCATCTGGAGAAAACGAAACGAAAAGTTACTGTTTGAAAACAGTCACGTTTGGGGTGGCACCCGCTCCATTCCTGGCAATTCGGTCCCAACATCAAATAGGTGAGAACATGAAAAACCGGTACGATAAATCACAAAAAACGAGTCACGAAATTGCCGAAAAAATCCAAACCAATTTTTATGTCGATGATTTTCTCGATTCGTCAGAAAGCATAACCGACGCAAGGGAAATAATCGAGCAAATCACAAGCGAGTTAGCGGCATACGGGTTTCTATTACGTTAATGGAAATCAAACTGTGATCAAATCTTGTCCAAACTCCATGAAAGAGACAGAGAAGTTTCGTCATGCAATATATTCAAACCACTTGGTATCCAGTGGGAGTCCACCCTCGACGAATTCATGTTCATACCCACCGAAATAAAAAACACCACCGAATAGACCAAGTGCAAGATTATCTCTGAGATATGCAAAATCTTCGATCCATCAGGATGGCTCTCTCCATGTATCCAGAGTCCGGTCTTAGAAAAAGAAACGTCAAAAACGCAGATGCAGTGCCACGTACCTTCAGTGTTCGGAGCACTTAATCGTATTCTATTTGATACATTGCTGAAATTCAATTTGTGTCTTTTTTTTGACCTAAATATTATCTATTCCTACTATGCTTAACTGTATTCTATTGGATACAATAACAAATAGTAAACATGCTATAACATCATTGCAGAAAGCGAACGCAGTGATGCGGTTCGCCCAGTGAGTGTCGACCAGAGAGCACACAGAATCACAAATAACCTTTTGTAAGTGTCTACTATAAGACACACCGAATAACAATAAATAAATATTTCCCCCACGGATGTACATGGCGCTTAGAATATCGCAAGAAAACGATAGGTACGATGTTGAGAATCTTGGTCAGCATACCGGACCTTACAAAACTAGCTCAGTTGCAAAAAACATGAAACTATGCGCCAATAGGAGCTTAATCGATAGGAGCCGGCAAATCAATTTGAGTTGGCTTACTATGCCTACTACTATACCAACTAATTCACAAACACTTCAATCTTTACCTTTACAATTTCAAACACAATACACAAACATGGTAATGGAAAAACCAGCTTTTATGGCACTAATAGCAGCCAACATTCGTCGTAATTACTCAGGCGATCCGCTAGCGTTACAACCATTCTTGGCCTCAGTAGAACTTATAAAAGAAATGGCAGAAGAGAATGCCGGATTATTAATGGCCTTGAAAAATTTCGTAATATCAAAATTAGAGGGATATGCTTCAGAAATAATTCCTCAAGATCCAGCAACAATTGACAATGTTATTGACACATTAAGAGCAAAAATCAAGCCTGAAAACAGCAAAGTTATAGAGGGCAAAATGATGGCATTATGCGTGTATCGGGGTAATTTGGAAGAATATGCAAAAAAATCGGAAGAACTGGCCGATGCATTTCGTCGAGCACTAGTGTCAGACGGCATCCCTCTAGCGAAAGCAGAGGAGATGAAAATCGATAAAACGATTGAACTCTGCCGATCAAATGCCCACAATCCAATTATAAAGGCAGTGCTCGCAGCTAATAAATTTGACAACCCGAAAGAAGTCATCGCCAAGTACATTGTGGAATCGAATACCACAAGACAAGAGGCACAAGTACTTGCAATGAGAAAATATCGGGGTCGAAATCAAAATCGCCCTGGAAATGGCAATAATAATTGGCGTAGTAACAATAACAACAACCGAAACACACAGAGACAAAACAACTATCGCAACAACATCAACAGAAACGGCAATTGGCAGAACAATAACTTCAATGGTAATAATTACGGTGGCAATCGTAATCTATATATAAATCGGCTAAGGAAATCGTTAAGAACCGATTTCTCCTCTGTTTCTTAACCGATGTTCATTCTGTTCTTTTTTAACATTATCATTTTCTTGTGAGAAGCGATATTTATATAAAAATATGTACTTTTTGAAAAAAAAAAAATTGTCTCAAAATAGGAAAATTTGTTAGAAAATATCAATCTGCACCCAATACTCGCATAGTTCATTGATGTGTATGTGCAAATAACGGAACATGCTTATTGTGCACACTGCCAAAGCATTGGTGGAGATGGCAGAGTGAGACGCTAAAATATAAGACAAGCCAGTTTTTTCCAAATTTTATAACTTTAAACGCGTTTTAAGGGCATTGCCAAAAATAGAAGAATATTGATACCTCGAATAAATTTGACATTTTCTGGTACAATACTTCCCTTTCAATTTCAAAGAACTCAATTCCCAGTCATACCCGCATTTGCAATTACAATAAATAAATCGAAAGAGAAAACTTTTGAAAGGATTGGTATTCTATTGCGACGTCCAGTGTTCGCACATGAACAACCGTATGAAGCTGCCAGTAAAGTTCGATCCTTTGAACGTTTGAAATTTTATGTTGTGAATGGAAATGGTCAAGGGAATTAACTTGAAGACAACAGGGTGTTTACGAAAAAATTATCGAGAGATATTTAATTAAAATCAAACTGTTAATTTAAAGAGGCATTAGGAATATTATATCATTAAAATGAAAATCATAATTTGAAAAAAAAAAATTTTATATTTTTATAGTTTTAATAATGATTTTGTGTTTGATAATACTTAATTTTATTTTATTTATAAAAAAAGTGGCAGTTATAATCTCTAATCATGTAAGTGGTTAGTCTAAAATTCAAGGACATGAAGATGCTTATATTGGTATTAGAGCAAAAATACAAAATTTTCGATTCTAGACATGAATTCGTCTGAAATTGAACGTCTTGAAGAAATGATGGAAATGCAGGAGAAAATACTGACTATCCTGGGCAGTTTCAAGGCTAATGGTGCAACTTTCCTTGCATTTAAATGTAATAAAAATTATAAAAAATTATGTAAGAATTAAAGGTAAAATTTATTTATTATAATTGCATACCGTGAAAAATATAGTTATTTTGTGGACAATGGAATTTTTATTCAATTGATAAGTGAAAGAAATGTAAATCATGATGAAGAACGGTTTTTTGCGTCTTATTTTCAGAATTATCTTGGCAGAAAAGAATGAGCAGTCGAATTTCGACTGCAGGGCGAACCTAGTAACACTTTTTTTTTTTTTTAACTATACACCGCCAGAGACTGGCTGTTTTTATTCATTGTTAAGTAATTACATATCTGATAGGGAAAAGGTAAGGATCATTTGATAGGGAAGTAATAGAAATACCACTACAAGATGGTCCAGAATTAGACACAATGGTCATACCAGCCAGATGTGAAGTAGCACGTCAATAGAAATTAAACAATGTGACAGGGGCTATCGATTGATTGATTCACAAGATATTGAAAGTGGAGTGATGATTGCTCGTACAATTGTCAACACAGAAAAACCCATTGTCAGGATTATAAATACAACACCAAGGGTGCGAATCCTGAAAATGAAGAAGATTAAAACGGAAAGTTTAAGAGATTACGAAATTTACTCTATTGATGACATTAAAAAGAATAAGGATAGAACAAAACAAATATTGACAGAAATAGCAAAACAAACTCCAAAGGAATATCAGAGCAAAATAATGCCTTTGTGTAGTGAATCCAGCGACATTTTTGCTTTAGAATCTGATAAAATGACTGTCAACAATTTTTACACACAAAAATTAAACTTAAAGACGATTCACCAACGTACGTCAAAAATTATAGGCTACCATTCAGTCAAAGGAAGGAAATTGCACGCCAGGTCGAGCAATTAGCTCAGAACCAATCAATCGAGCCAAGCTCAGCAGAGTACAAAAGTCCAATTTTGCTCGTACCAAAAAAGGGCTCAGGCAAAGAAAAAAAATATCGACTGTGATTTGATTACCGTCTGATAAATCGTAAACTAGTAGCAGATAAATACCCACTACCAAGAGTAGAGGACGTTCTAGATAGTCTCAGAAGAGCAAAATTCTTCAGCGTTGTAGACCTATTTTCGGGTTTCCATCAAATCCCAATTTCAGAAGAATCTAGAGATTTAACAAGTTTTTCTACTCCAGACGGCAGCTTTCGTTGGAAAGTTGTGTCATTCGGCTTAAACGTCAGTCCAAACTCATTTGCAAGAATGATGGCAATTGCCTTCAGTGGTATACCTGCTGGTACCGCATTCCCCTATATTGACGACATTATAGTAATTGGGTGCTCAGGAGCACATCATATGAAAAACTTACGCACGGTATTTACTACACTACGAAAATTCAATCTCAAGATAAACCCTTACAAATGCAAGTTCTTCAAAAAAGAGGTGACATTTCTTGGTCACAAATGCATAGAAGACGGAATATTACCTGACAACAGCAAATTAAAAGAGATGCAAGACTCCCCAGAACCTAATGACAAAGATTCAGCCAAAAGGTTTGTAGCACTTGCAAATTACTACCGCAAATTTATTCCGAACTTCGCGACAACGGCACAACCAATCAACAAGAAAGGACACAACATTCCGTTGGATAGAAGAATGCAGAAACGCATTTAAAACAATCAAAAACGCATTGACCTCACCACAGATGCTTGCATATCTCGATTGCTCAAAATAATTCATCCTTACAGTAGACGCTTCAATTATTTGTTTATTTATTTATTACGGAGCCTACATTTATGCCAATACGTGTTCGCAGCAAGCTGAGAACATGCTGGTCTAAGACCCAATACGGCATAAATTCCGCCCGTGGTGCGTCTTTTGCAAAGAGAATACAGTCAGGGATGGGATGGTATAAAAGAGAAGCTTTAATACCAAAATTTGGTCCGGAAAACCATGGCAAAACCGGCCTAGCTCAGGAGAACTAGGGGAAAAACAATCAATATTTTTGCAGTTAAATTACGTTAACATCATAGAAAAAATTACAAATAAAAATGAAAAACTAGAAATAACTTAAAACTAATTGGAAAAGAAATTGCGCAACAATGTTCCGAGAAATCGCGGGTTTATATTTTGAATTATTTACTGTGTGGTACATTTTTATTTATTTATTTTATTTATTTTTTCACCGCCAAAAAGAACTGGCTGAATGCCTTATATATAGCATTTACAACCTCTTACGTGTTGAACAGGGTATCATCCAGCTTGAACAACCTTTCCATAACAGATGCTTTAGGTTATTTTTGAACGCAACAATGGACTTAAAATTTCGAATATCTACCGGTATACTATTCCAAAAATTAATCGCTGATAAACTAAAGGCGCGCGTGTCAAATGTAGTACGTGGATAAAAATGTACACGGAGGTTATCTGGATAATGCGACGACTCACCGTTCCGAACAAACATGTGATTCAGATACTCAGGAGAACGATTTGACAACTGCTTGAATATCAAGACTGCAGATTGCAGTTTAACTCTGCTCTCAGGGGTCAATCCATTCAAACGCTCACGATATTCAGTAATATGATCATTACGTTTTAATCCGTAAATGTATCGAATCTTGTCGTTATCAGCAACAAGATCACGGTGAACCTGATTTTGAGTGTTATGTGCACCCCAACCGTATGTTACTACACTGCCATAATCCATTATGGGGTCAAACAGAATAGGCCAATAAAGGAATGCGGAGCAGTACTCAGTCAAATCCAACCTGACGGCACCGATCAACCAATCAGCTTCTCGAAATAATCGAATTGGAATTACTGGCAATTTTCTATGCAATAATGCATTTCAAACCTTATGGATATGGTACCAAATTTCTCGTAAAAACCGACCACAAACCATTGATATATCTATTTAGCCTCCGTAATCCATCTCAAAGACTATTACGTATTCGTCTAGAACTGGAAGAATACACATTCGACATCGAATATATCAAAGGCAGCAGAATCGTAGTCGCCGAAGTGTTAAGCAGAATGACATCTGAGGAACAAAGTAAAAGAGTGTCATCAAAGTGTTGCACACGTCAATGTAACTACTCGTTACACAAAATTTATACAACAGAAACTCAAAGATCAGTAATGACGAATTAAGTGTGTACGAGGTGTCCAATTCACACCTCTCGAAAAAAGTCACAAAAATATTCGTTCGACATAAAGTCCAAAAAACTATTATTCTCAAACAAAAACCAACGGGACCGTACTATTTGTGACATTTTAATCACATCCATTCTTCAGCGCCATCTATTGGGCAGTGGTATTGATGTGATATTTCAATCGTTTCAATGACTCATTTGTTTTTATTTTTTGTGTCAATAAAAATTTTGTTCGTATTATAATGGATCTATATTGAGTTCACCGATGTAAAATAAGATGGCGCGGTCAATTGGCATACTCTCGAATAGCTCTCAATTTCCATATAAGCACGGTCCGCTTGCAAAAAACTATTATTCAGTATTGACCTAAGCTCAATGATTCGAGACGAGAAGTTATCATTAGAGAAACAATTCTCGCAGCTGCAAGTGAAAGCAGCCGAACATGACGTCAATCTTGTTAACCTGGCACTAAACAATGAAATATTCAATTTCTGTTCAATTGAGAAATTTAAAGAAACGGGACAAAAGGTTTTAAATAAACTACAAATCGCACTATCAAATGCAATTGAGAGAGTCGATTCAATCGAAGAAAGACAAAAAATCATTGAAAAATTCCACGGAGATCAACTAGTTGCCAACTAGTAGTTGGTTGACACTGTGGCAGAAATCGCTTATGCGCAAAAATAAGATCAACGTATTTTGGAAAGGCTTATCCAAGGATGTAGCCAGATTAATTAAAAATTGCGGAAAACGTCAACTGACGAAAATAAATATACACACCAAAACACAAATGAAAATTACACAAACACCACAAAAAGCAATTTATGTGGTTATAGTAGACAAAATTGGTCCCATGACAAAGTCAATTTACGGAAATCAATATGCTGTCACTTTGATGTGTGATCTTTCGAAACATCTCACGATCTTACCAATTCCCAGTGAAGAAGCACGTACGGTCGCAAGGGTCATTTTCGAAGAATTCATTCTATTACATATTGTTTGTCGAGTAATAGGAACAGATTTGGGCACAGAATACAAAAACAAATCTTTACTGAATTAGCTAAACTATTGAACATAACACACAACTTTTCTACTGCATATCACCACCAATCAGTTGGAACTGTAGAAAGGAACCACCGAGTGTTAAACGCTTACCTCAGATCTTATTTATTAGAAAATAAAAGCGACTGGGATGTGTATGCGAAATACTTTCAGTTCTGCTATAACGCTACACCAAATTCAGCATATGAACATAAATATACACCATTCGAATTGGCATTCGCGAGAGAAGCGAATTTTCCCATCGATAAATTCGATTCAATTAAGCCAATATACATAGATGATAGAATTAAAACACAGACTAAAAACGACCAACGCAAAAGCTCGTGAAGTACTACTTAAATACAAAGAAAAAAATGAAACAATACTATAACAAAGACTTAAACGAACTAGACTTGAAAGTTGGAGATACAATAAAAATAAAAAATAATCCTGGACATAAACTAGAAAATAGCTATTAAGGCCCATACACGGTCATAAATTTAAGTGATGAGAATGTAGACGCATTAGATATTGCAACAAATAGGGTCAAAACAGCACATAAAAACAGAGTGTTACCTTACTACATTTAGTTAAGCACAAAAACAAAAAAAAAAAAACAAATATTTTCAAAACAAGACAAAGAAAAATCAAAAAAAAATACAAGAAAAAAAAATTAAAACCCGGGCAAAAAAGCCAAATAAATTTCTCCTTAAAAATAAAACTTCAAAAAACGGTAGGGAAGTAGCTAATCCACACCTCAGCTAGTTTTAATTTTAATAACAACTTTGATTTCTAAAAAAGGGATGTGTGACGGCATGTTATTGGTATTGATATGCGGTGCACGCTTAACGCCTGACGTAAGCGTATCGTAATGATATGCTAATTAAATTAATAAATTGAAGGTCAGTTCAGTTCTTATCGGTGTCTTTCCCACACTACATGCTTTTATTTATGCACTGTAACTTACAGATTGCCATTTAGCCGTAAGTATATAACTATACTTCTCCGCATATCGGTGGAAACTTTTAGAATAATAGATCTATTACTTATTAATGAACATACGGCACCAATAAATCAGATGTGTAAACTTGCAAACTTCATTGATGAACTGTTTAAAGAACCTGCTTCTCGTGCAAATTTTAAATCTCAATTAGTTGCCTGTGATAAATTGAATCTTAGGTTGAAACAACAACAAATCCAATGATTGTAATCAAACCATTTCTTTTTAAATTTCATTAGCATTGTAAATATTGTGATATTGTGATTATGTGATATTTTTAGCATAGTTATCGAATGTAATATTTATACAAATTGTATTTATAATCATCCAACCTTGCAATGTTTGAATGGATTTTTCTAAAAGATACAGGTTTTAATGGTGGTGAGATCCGATATAATCGATTAATGACCCTTACCTTTTCCCTGTCAGATATGTAATTAATCAATAATGAATAAAAACAGCCAGTCTTTGGCGGTGTATTGTTAAAATAAAAAAATAAAATTGTTAAAAATAAATTATTATATTGGGAGTACAAATTGAAAACCGCGCATTCGTTACTAACTTCATATCTATCATAGATGTCATTATTTTGACTTTGACAGCTATTGTATCTTAAAGAGGATAAAAAAATACATTGAAAACGATCTGTCAAACTTATCATTCAGTTGAATACACAAGTTTATTATTGCGTTGAAAATGTCGAGCTACGTGCCTACAAAACAGCATTTGCGGGAAGTTTTACTTTATTGGTTTAATCTGAAGAAAAATGCTTCCGAGAGTCATCGTTTGTTATGCGAAGCATATCCAGAATATGCTCCGTCGATTAGAACGTGCCAGGAGTGGTTTGCGCGGTTCAAAAGTGGTGATTTTGATGTGGAAGACAAAGAGCGTCCAGGCCAAGTGAAAAAGTTTGAAGACGAGGATTTGGAAGCATTACTCGATGAAGACTCGTGTCAAACGCAAGAAAAACTTGCAAAATTATTGGGAGTGACACAACAATCCATCTCCTATCGTTTAAAAGCCATGGAAATGGTTCAAAAGCAAGGAAATTGGGTGCCATACGAATTGAAGCCGAGAGACATCGAACGCCGTTTTTTCACTTGTGAACAGCTGCTTCAAAGGCAAAAACGGAAGGGTTTTTTGCATCGTATTGTGACTGGTGATGAAAAGTGGATTCATTACGATAATCCGGAGCGAAAAAAATCGTATGGTTACCCCGGCCACGCATCAACATCGACGCCAAAGCCGAACATTCATGGCTCGAAGCTAATGCTGTGTATTTGGTGGGATCAGCTCGGCGTGATCTATTATGAGTTGTTGAAACCAAACGAAACCATCACAGGAGCATTGTACCGAACTCAATTGATGCGTTTGAGCCGAGCACTGAAGGAAAAACGGTCGGAAACGGTCGCAAGACACGATAAAGTTATTTTGCAACATGACAACGCTCGGCCACATGTTGCTCAGGTCGTTAAAACCTACTTGGAAATGCTTCGATGGGAAGTCCTACCCCAACCGCCGTATAGCCCAGACATTGCCCCTTCCGATTACCACCTCTTCCGAACAATGACACATGGCCTGGCTGAACAGCATTTCCATTCTTACGAGGAATGCAAAAAATGGGTCGATTCATGGATAGCCGAAAAAAGCACAGATTTCTTTCGACGCGGAATCCGTAATTTGCCAGAAAGATGGGAAAAAGTTGTGGCTAGCGATGGACAATACTTTGAATAATCAATTTGTAACCATTTTTCCATAATAAAGATCGAAATTTTGAAAAAAATGCGCGGTTTTCAATTTGTACTCCCAATAACATTACAGCTGGCATTCCCTATGTGTAGGATTCCGACAGTCATTTCACCTTCGTGAACAAGAGGTAACGAATTTTCTGCAAAGGTCCAATTATATGTATTTGTTCTGTGTTGAACAAAGATATTCTTTTGTCGAAATACAAACGTAAACGGCAACAGAGTCACATAAGTAAAATGCAATAACAATAACATTTAAATTTGCTTGCAAACTCATCGTTTGTACAAAGATGCAGTATTTTTTGTCTGTATACATGCGGTTTCTTATCACCTTATCTGCAATTACAAGGGCAGCTTTCTTTTCTCTTTATTGTCTTCTGAATTTCGAGTTTTACAGCCAATATTGAGAATTCTCTATTGATATAAGTGCACGTGGACATATTCTGTTTGGCAAATAATGTTATAGAAGAGTCAGTTAATTTTTCATCATATTAGTAAAGCTTCAAAACTGAAACAGCCCTGTGTGTTTGATGTTTGTTGTTTGTTTAATTGTATAACACTTACACAGTGTTGCTTCGCCCTGATGAGGTTCTACGACGATAGATAAATCTCATGCATTCTGACTTGCTCATTTTATTTATTTGTAAGAAAATCTATTTTTCACATTTAGTTTTGTAGACCTTTCTTCCTTTATTTTAAACGTTTCAATCTTTCAAATTATGTTAGTCACATTTTTGCTGAATATTGTACATAACACACAGTAAATAATCAAATGATGTTATTTTGAATAAACACAGGGATATATTTATAGATATTTTGCGAATACAAAAACTCATGCCTGGTTTTAGAGCTCATTTTACAGCTTATGGAATACAAGAAAAACACACATTAATAGCACTTGTTGCTGAACACAATTCTGCGATCAGAATCACAAAAATTCCAGCCGTTAAGAAGTGGTCGTCAAAAGGTTTTTGGTGACCTCTGTAGGAATTAAATCTATTCTCTCTTGTTATTCAGTATTCAATTAACCTTTGAGCCACATCATGATGGATCTAACGTTTATCCCAACAAAAATTTGTATTACATCTGTAAATTATACTATTTTAGCAAATATTTGGACTTTAAAAAAAGAATAAAGAATTTCACCATTCTTCACGGCATACATATTTGACTGCGAAATGCACTAGAAAGACAATAGTTGGATTAATTGTATGATGCACATATTTGAATTTTTGTTCTTGCACTTTTATGAAATCAGTGGATCTCTGCATGTATATTGACAAAATCATCCTTGATTGATTCACTTGACTGGGTGGATCGGCTATCATTTGTCTCTGCGGCGATCTCAATACAGCATTCCTCTTTGTTATCATTGGAATTGTGCTCAGTGTTTATTGGCAGCTCATTATTGTTCGTTCCTTTTTTGTTTTTTTTCTTATTTTTGGTGATATTCATTTTATCATTTTCACCTGAAATTGTATTTCTGTTTGAACCAATCACGGAAACAGCTGGTGATGTATCATTTAGTGTTAAATCTGTTAACTTTGCAGTGATATTGCCATTTTCCTCGCCCAGAAAATCATCGAGATCCTTTCTGTTCACACAATCGCCGGACTCATCATCCCCTTCTTTTAAAATTCGGTGGCACATCGATTTCGTCAAGTTTAACACTTGACTTGTTGTTCTAAATTATAGACATCAATGTAAGAATTGTAATTTACTTTTGAATTATGTATATTGTAATTGATTGCTTACACATTCGCATTATAAGTATCTTGTGTATTCAGTCCTTCCTTGGGAGAGTCCAGTTCTACTTTATTCTCATCAATCTTATTATCTGAATTGTCAACAGATTGCTTTTGATTTTTACGATCTAATTTTAAATAAAAAGACATGCTGTCGAAGTTGTCGAACGCAGATAATTTTACTATACGGACTATGCTCACCATTCTTCCGATTACGATTTCGGTTCCTTTGCCGAATTACTTTATTATTTCCGTATGTATTACGAGAAATAGTCCGACCTAATGAGGTTAGATGCGGAAGACCACATGCACTGCGTTGTATGCGTGGATTGGTTGATATTCGTCCACGTGAGTTAATAGGATAACGAATGATTTGTGATGTAGCATTAATAGTTGCACGGTTTAAACGTGCTTGAACACCATTTAACGTATTATTTCGATTAGGAATGCCACCACTAGCCCATGATCCTACCACAACACCTCCAACTTTTAATTGATAGCCTCCCATTAAGTGCTGTCAAATATAATTGATTATTCAAATAATTCGAAAATTAAATTGATATTTGAAGAACTGAAACATTCAACAGTCCACATCAAGGCCAATGCATTTGAAAAATATTGCATATCATATTTATAGCTTCGTAGTACTCTAAGAATAAATACTTCCATATTTGCCTATGGTGTACTTTACGAAGTCCCATAACCAAGCGAATGTGTTAGGTGGTTTTCGCGCACTTTCTCAGCTAAAAGTCGAGTACTTAATTTACATTTTCCGCTGTTTATTTGAGAGTTTCAATTCAATACTTGAATTTTTCAATTGTTGTTGCAAGTTAATATAATTTGTTAACAAAACGGATATTAGATTTTTAAGAGTGCGTGTGCATCTTGATGATGGAACCAAGTACGGCATAGCCGTAGCCAAATATGGAAGAATATATGGGTGCGTAAAAATATGAATTCCATATTTTTTTTATTGCCAATAAATAGGCTGTTCACCTCGTTCTGTTGCTGATTTTTATTGCTATATCGATGATTATTTCGTCCTGTTACGCTATGACTGAAATAGTGTTGTGCACTTTGATGTTGTACCTGATGCTGAGTGACTGAATTGTATTTCGATATTTTTGGAATGTTTGCAACCGAATGAATTGGGCTTTTGCTGAAGCTTTGTTGCTGCTGTAAGGAAGCACTTTGAATAAAACCTACTCTGTACAGCGAATCTATAATACACCGATTAAGATCAAACACGTCGAACACAAAAGAAGAACAGAAAAAATTATCATTATGCTATTTATATGTATTGTTGCAAATAGTTTACCCATATGAGCTGGTAAATAGTGTTCTACATCTTCTAAAATTGCTTTGCGAAAACGATCTACCTTAAGCACGATATCTATCTGATTGTCACATAAATCACGAAGAGCTGGAACGTATGTTGACATTTTCAATTTGAAATGAAATAATTTTCCATCAAAAAAAATCCATGGATTCGTCATCACCTAATCGCAGAAGGAGATTTAAAGAAAAAATTTGAAAAATACATTTCTAGAAATAACTTAATGATTCTTACCCATGGCAATGGAACTCCGCATGCATCATTTGCCAAACTTGCGGTTTCAACTCCTTGCATAAACAATGTAGCTAAAGCCACGCCACGTAAGTGTACACCTGGCAGCTAAAAATCACAGTTCAAATTAAAGCTTAAAGACGAGCGAACGGAAACAATTTTAATTTTATATTGATTACGAACCACGAGTTCTTGTGTAAAATCAACATTGTTTATGTCTGGAGAGAATGCCGTTACCAAAAATGCATCAAGTTCAAGGCGAGTCAAAAATGTTCGTTCTGGACTTGTGATAATATAACGTAAAACACAAGCAAGCACCAACATATGTTGTGGCACGTAGGTTCGATTTAACATTAATGGTGTATCTGAACGCATCACAGTCAAAAAGGCTTTCATACGACGTTGTTTATCTTCAAATGCCATGCCAAACCAAAGACGCTATAAATTAAATGATTATTTCAAACCTCAAACAAAAACTGAACTGCTCCTTTTTATTCAGTGTATTGTACCGATTTGCACATCGTATGTGCTCATTTTTTCTATGCTCGAGTTAAAAATATATTTTCGATTAAACAATGATGAAGAATTTTGGAAGAAATAAACACTTTGTTAAAAATTACACTTCTGTTTATCATGCAATATCTTTTTGCTCATAATGAGATCCAAAAGAGCAATTTTACGTCGGCTACAAACTCGTCATTGATCATAACGTGATTTTGATAAAAACATGTTACCAACCTGAATTGTTGGCACAGCCCATGGTAACTGCACTGCAGGTACTAAATCTGGCATTTTATATTCATTTTGGGGTGACCAAATCCATTCCGAAACATAAACTTCTGGTACAATTGCACGATTCACAGACTGCGACTTTTCTTTTGCTTGCCCAATTAAAGATTTTGAACACAAATATTTCTGGTGATATAAATTAAAAAGAATAGCATATATCATCTGACGGGCAGGGCGATAAAAGAGATGGACCGATGGAATATCGCGATATTGTTCATCTTCTAAAACCTATAAACAAACCATTCATAAAAAATGGATAGCCAAATAAATCAAACAAAACGAAGCACTTATGCTTATTACCTGCGGCAAGATAATTTCTTTTTTAGTCAAAAGTTGGTAGATGCGAGCATCCATAATACCACGTTGATGTCGGTTCAATGAAGTTTTTAGCACTTCACCTGGTAGCGCATACACGAACGTTGACGATTTTTTAATTGCGCCACCACTTCCATTAAGATTCGTGTCACTGCAGCCGCTATTTATGGCTGCTTCAGCACTTGCAGATGCTTCTGTCAGTGCTATATTATGTGCAGATTCAGTATAATCTACTAAACTACTAACGTCTTGCAACATTTTTCGAGCAATGTCATCGCCGTCACTTGTTTCAGATGCAAGTGGAGCCATAATGCTTTCGTTTATTTGTTGAATTTCAACTACCAGCTTCTGTTTGCTTGGGGAGATTTTTTTAGTCGGAAATCTTGCCGATGTTCTCTGTTTGTAAAAAATTCGTAACAATTTTATGTGACAAACAATTTAGTTATTAATTTATTTTTTCAGTAACCTCGGTTCTTGAATTACCTTATAATATTCAAAAGATTCCTTTATCTCTTTGGACCATTCCTCTAATTTCAAATGTCGAATAAATGCATAAATATCGTTTGTTGGAGAGTTGCGAATAATTTCAGCTAATTTACGAATTCGGGCTTCAAAATCCACCGCAAAATCGATATTAATCTTTTTAAAAATTGATTTAAGCATTGTTTCGTTTATGAGAACGTATCCCCCAAGAAAAACGGCCATATACGGCAAATGATCAGGTATCAAGTTCAAGTTCGATAAAAGTTTCGAGACAATGTATTCCTTTGTCTCTAATGCTCCTTTATACGACAGTCGAAGATCATGAGAACTATAATACTTAGATGCATTTGCAATCACGTAATCTTCATTCAAACCAAGAATACCATCCAGTTTATGTTGATGAAAATATTCTATGACTTCCATCGTATGGTCGTGTACAGTTTGAACCTGAAATGAAAACATTAACATATGAAGAGTGTTTGCACAAAAACGAATGCATGAGAAATTAATGAAAAATATTTAGCTATAAATTACGAACCACTATAACATTCAGGCTTCGAAGAGCATTTCTTCATAACATAGAATATAAAAGATCAATTAAAATATATTCAAGAATGAATTTAAATTACAATTTTGCAAATTCATTTTTTACTAAAATTGCAACCAACCGTAAGCAAGTTTTGAGCCCAGATGGGGGAAGCCACCATACCTTTGTTAAAATTATTGATAATAAATACGATAGTTCTGAAAAAATTGGTTACACCTAGAGGATCAAGATTCACCTTGGGAGGTGGGGTCCCAATCATCCTTATATGTTTCAACACGGATATCGTTTTTTGACGAAGTTCCGCACGTTTGACATGGGACTTTTTATTCTTCTTCAAAGTTCCATCGAAGAATGCAACCAAATCAATATGTGCTACACTGAACGCATCAACTAACAATCGAACGAATTGATATGCACGATTCCACTGACCACCACATGCCCAATCTATTCCACAAGAATAACAAAAGATAGTTAGATTTGGACAACATTCAAACAATTTCTGTTTGTATTACCCGAGTAGTAACCGCCATAGAATCGATCTAAACAGTCCTCGATGTCAAGTGCAATTCGAAATTTACATTGGTGATAGTTGTTGTTGTTGTTTTTCGAAGCTAGGAATCCAAAATAAATACAAATATCAAGATAATCAAATTTGGGAGACATTAAATCGGAGGTGACACCAGTTATTCAAATATAATGTTATTTTGAATTGTATGTATAATAAGGTATTTGAATGGGTGAGAATGAAAACCGACCTCTAACTATTGTGAGAATCAAAATGAGACTAGAAAAAAATGCAAATTGAAATGAGACCAGAAAATTTTTTTGCATACAAATTTTTATCTTCAAATTTTCCGGGGTTATTTTTACTCTCAACATTTTCTGGTCTCATTTCTACATTCATATTTTAAATGCTTTTCGATCTCATTTTTATCCTCAAAATTTTCACGATCTCATTTTTATTCTTCAAAAATTCCAGGTCACATTTTTGTTTTCAAATTTTTCTAGTCTCATTTTAATTTTCAAAATAGTTAGAGGTCGGTTTTTATTCTCACCCATTAAATTTTCATATTTTAAATTGAAAAAATGGTAGCTTTCAAAATAAAGAGCAAAACATTTTGTATCAATTGATCGCTTCAACACAACGTAGCGATTAATATTCAGACTTCCCGAAGCATAAAACACTCAAATACAAACTTGATTGTTCCTCAGTTAATTATCATGACATGCGTCAAATGCTAAATTGAATTAGCTGTCATTGTTGTGTTTGGTTAGATTTTTGTTTCAGCTTGATTTTGAGCGATCGAGATTTGTTGTGTCATTCGTAAGCAAATTTTATTGAAATGGCAAGGGAAAAGAACCTTTTATATACGTGTATTTTAACGGAGTCATTCATTCAATTTGTGTGTTAGAATTATTCGCATCATTCGATGAACGGGATTACATATTGCTGACTCAAGATCAAGTGAATTTCATCACCCGGAGATTTTCGATTGCATTGCCGAATTCAAACGAATGAGAATTCAGAAAGGATGTGAATTTAGAACAAGTAAGATGTGCTTCGATTTATATTGATAATTCTGTGTTAACGGTGCATTTTTTACATTTTGTGTAAGGATCATTCGCATCATTTGGTGAACGAAATTACATATGTTTGGCTAAGAATTGGAGATTTCGGGGACGAATTCAAACGAGGGAGATATAAGAAACAAGTGAGAGTGCATTTTTCACAAATTTATTCATTTCATTTGTGCTTTTAACAGGTGTATTCAAAAGTGTGAGCTATGCGGCAAAGAAAAAAGCCATCGAAAAATAATGCCAACAATGAAAACAACAATGATAATGATGAGGACAATGGAATCGTTACAATCAAATGTGCACTTCCTTCGATTCTTAGACCTAAATATCGAAGAAAAGTCGTCGATTATATCACCGCCAAAAGTCTGCAAGCAACGAAGATATGTTCATTAGCATCGCTTCTGCTCTTGTACAAAGTTGAGCGCGCATTTGATGAAAAAGCACGGAATTCTTCAATCAAGATGGTGAAAAAGTCATACGAGATTGTTTTTTTGCAGTTCTTAAGAAAAATATCCTCACAAACTCTATAATTCCCGAATTCCGTGATTTTGTGACAAATCTCGATGACGAACATCCTTTTGAATGGCCAAATAACAATTATTTTGGGAATGCTTTCAACGATTTGATTGACACATACAAAACGAATGTCACGATGAACTTGAATACGCATCGGAAGAAACGCGACTACAAATATCTGGAATTGAAAGTGTTCAAACACAAATTGAATACTGTTTTGGTTTAATTGTTTGATATCAAAAATGCTGTCAATTTAACAATAAATGGACGAGACGACATTCCTCGAACTATTAACGGTGCATTCAGAATATCATGTCGTGATATTCTTCTTCAAATGTTACGCGATATTAGTTGGTGGGAAATGGACAACATTTCGACATTCACGAAGATGCATTTTTTCAAATCGCTGCCAATGTGGATTGCAATGCAACGTGAAATTGATGAATTCAACATCAATCAGCGACAACGAGAAGAACATGAACAGTCAGAACGAAATGTGAGTGCAAACAGTCCACCAAAAATCAAAAATTTGGCCGTCATACCAATTTGCAATCTGAGGCGAACGCACTTTCCAATTGACAGCTACACGCTTTATACACTACTTTGTGGAACGAAGATCATCGCAAGAAATGCAAACGGAAATCAAATTACATTCAACGAGTTTATCACTGATAAAGCATGGTATTGGAATCAAATCTTCTATTTACGTAAAATCAACCACGAATTTGGCAAACGAAAGAAGCAGTTCCAATTCCGCATTCTATCTGATGGCGTGGCGGTGTCGATATTGTTCGACGTGAAAAAGTCGCAGTTCAAGCCAGTCGATATGCAGGAGATCATTCGCAAAATCAATGCTGGTGGGATCGTGAATGAAGTTGGGGTGGACCTGGGATTAAAAAAGTGCGGACAAGCGGATGTGCGCCGAAACATTGCCACCGGTAAAGAGGTGGGTAAATCTTCAACATTATTTTATTAATACTAATATTGCATATTGTTTGTTTCCATTCATAGGTCAACTTGAAGTTTAGCAGCAAACGCTTCCATTGAAATGCTAAGAAAAAAGTGCGAAACTTCAAATCGAAAAGATGGACGAAACATTTCAATATCGAAGAAAACAATCATTGGTGTAACTAATTAATAATAAATAATAAAATATTTTATTAGTTAGTAGGTCCTAGTAGCCACTTAGAAGTAATAATTATTATTTTATTAGCTGCTAACATCTACTAATTAGTAGGTCTTAGTAGATTTTTAATAGAATGTTAGTAGATTCTTCATTATTAGCGGCTGTTAGTAGCGTTTTCATTAGATTTATAGTAGAGTTTTCATTAGAATTTTCCTGGTTTCACGCGTCATAAATGTTGCGTTTTTTTTAGTTTTTGCTATAGCGAGAGCACTGGGCATGAGCATTGAGCATCATTAATTACGATTGGAATGAATATATTATTTCTTTGAATGAATTATTATTTATAATATTATTCCGATTGAATTAATGATGCTTAATGCTCATGCCCAGTGCTTTTGCATAAATAAAAAAAACGCAATATTAATGACGCGCGAAATCAAGAAAATTCTAATAAAAACTCTACTATAAATCTAATGAAAACGCTACTAACAGCCACTAATAATGAAGAATCTACTAACATTCTACTAACATTCTAATAAAAATCTACTAAGACCTACTAATAAGTAAGATGTTAGTCGTTAATAAAATAATAATTATTACTTCTTATTGGCTACCTACTAACTAATAAAATAATAAAATTGGTGAAACTACTAAAATAATAAAAAATCTACTAATTAGTGGAAAAATTAACATCTATGAAAACAATGATTGCAACGACCGCCACTTGTATCCACTGATGCCATCGCCGCTCGGGAGACATTGGTGGTATCACATTCAGCATAGGATGAAAATGGGAATGGCTGAAACGAGGAATGGAGGTGTATGCAACAGCAAAGTATACACGACTTCAAATCGACAAGGACATCGAAACAATGAGAACCGTTGATAAGGCAGTAGGTAAGATGGTAAATTATGAGCCATCAATTGTTTGTTGCATCGCAGGACCTTTACTGCCAAAGGTGATAATATACCGCAAAAACTGGCTAGTTAACCCTGTGATTGGTGAAATGTAAAATGTGTTCGATGGACGACCAATTGTATTTCCGGATGAGATGGAAGTAGACGATGATGCCGCTGAGCAACCAAACGAATCACAAGAGGAGATGGAAGTAGACGATGTTGTCGCTGAACATCCAAGTTTTCATAAAACTGTTTGGCAACGCGACATAGTCGCTGCAAAGTGCATCTCATAAAAGGTATATATTAATTATAAGTGCGGCAATGCTTTTTTTAATTACTTAATTTGTGTTTTCAAGGACACGGTGAGCTATTTGGGATTCCGATTCCGGAGACATTACAGCGACCACCGAGACCAGTAGTAAATCAGCACAAAGCACAGTTTGCTACGTCCGCTACTTCTGAATTTGTGTTGTAGAGGCTTTATGCCAGGAGTACGAAATTGGCGTGTTTTTTTGTAAGTATCCAAATGAGGTACTGTTCGATATACACTCCGTATTCTACGCGATTGATATTCAGAGGTTATAACAACTTCTCGAATCGGGAATGCAAAAAAAAACACGTTTATTGAAAACATGCTATAGAAATGAATTGGGTAACAATCAAGTTTGTGTTTGAGTGTTTTTTGCTTCGGGAAGTTTGAATACTTATCGCTACGTTGTGTGAAAACCATCAATTGATACAGAATTTTTCGCTCCTTTATTTGATGCTACCCACTTTTTTCTTTTTTCTCACCAGAAACACCCTAAATTTTATAAGATAGAAGCGACAGCTACAATGGAGACATCAATAAACATTTCATATTGAATAACCTAACCCAACTTGTTAAATGTGTCAAAAGTGTGATGAGGCACGGCCAATACCCATGTATACGTTTGCGTGTAAATAGATGAACGAATATACATACCTTTGTATAAAATATATGTAATAGATTATGAATTTGCCAAATGGTTTTTTGTTCAAAGTTGAACATTCCATCGCTATGTACTGCACTGAAGCCTAATTACCACATCTATACAGTATTGCTCAAATTTACCTGCATTTGCATACTTTGCATAATGTGCTTGTCCAATTTTCAGTAAATCCACTGGAATGGTTCCGCCTTGAATTCTCTCCAAAAATGCCTGAAGATCTGCTGTATCAATCATTTTTATTCTTCAAATTTATATCACACTGAATCACAGTCTATTAACTACAGCACGTTTCGTAGACTTTCGGCAGCAAAAAAAAACTATTGAATTATAGATCTGCTTCAATATGTGCACTTATGATCGAAATGTGAAAAAATATCCCTGACACGATTGCAAAAAACCGGAGCGAACTAACACTGACAGCGCTTTAGCGGCAATCCACAGAAAAAGATGAAATCTGTATGAATTTGTGATACTTTGATGGTTATTATCGAAAATTTATTTATAATTTTTGATCTGTTTATTTTGTTTCGTTCGTCAAGACAGATCTCGGTATGCAAATGAAAACCATATGAGATAAACCATAATGTTAAAAATTAAATAGTTTTTAACACTGAATCAATCAGTCTTCGTTTAATTATTCTTAATATGTCCTCTGTTCTTGCAAATAAATTTTCTTTTACACATAATAAATTGCTATCGAATACCGCATCAAACTAAAATGCAGCGAAAAACGAAAGAGATAGGAAGTACGACTCTTAATTTGACTCGTCTATTATGGGGGGTTGAATATTTTCTATCGAATATTTGCTTCGATTTGCTTGTCTGCTTCTTAATATGACGATGTATATCTCTTTTCTGATTAGGAACTTATACTTGTATTGCTGTCTTTCAACTACAAAGAAGCACACATATGCACAAGAATGAATCAACACAAATAAGTCCATGGAACTGCATCGAAAATGTCGATAGAAATAAATCAAGTCAACTGGGTGCAGTGGAAAAAGCGAAACAATAGATCAAAACGAATCGCGACGACTGTCAGCGAGAAAAACTCTAGTATAATTTTATGTCGTATTCATTCAACCGGCATTCGTTAATATATGACAAATTTTCAATTCACATATCGGTGAAAAGAATTGAATTTCTCGTTTTTTTATTGTTAAGATGTTTTTGTATTCGTACACTTTTCTGTTCACTTGATCTCCAAATAAATGAAGCCAACATTCTCTTTCTCTCTAAATTTATAAAATAAAATGTGTTTTTTCATACTGAAAATAAGAATTTGTTTTAAAGGGATCACAGGGAAAGATTTACGCCAATTACACCGTATTCACTCTGAACCAATTTAATCAATTTTGGAATTCATCGGGAGAACACACAATGTAACCATTTTTATAATATCAAATCAATATGCATCAGCGTTCACTGGATGTTATAAACATGTATGTGTTCTAGAATGAATCGGATGATTTCGCCGCGCGCATTTTTCTTGTTGTGTAAGAGAGTACAATAAAATAATGAAGATGATTCAAAACTTTGTCTTTTTGATTGACAATGCTCAAATTGTGAAATTCAACTCAAATCTATATATAATTCTATTTCGTTTTTCAAATGTAGAAGTCAACAATCATATTCCTAGATTACTTACTTAGCTCTTTACTTCATTTGAAAATATTTTTTTGACATTTTATTATTCGAATATAAATATTCACACAAACTCGATCAAAGTATTTGTAATGGTTACTGCAACACGATACACTCAAATTTGAAACGTCAACATTCCGGCTTCATATGTTTATAAATTCGAAACTGTCAATTGTCTTCCTGTCACAATTGTTTTGAGTTGACAAATGGGCATCTCTGAAACGTTGAAAAACTACCAAATATTCGAGTTTTGGGGAAAATATTTAATTTCATGATATAATCAATTAATACAACGAAATGTTCTCATGTTAAAAATCGAAATCAAAACTTCTAGGCTAATTTCTGTTTATTTATTTTTAGATGATTTTTTCTCGAAACGTAAAATGCAAAGGTTATTTTATATACTGAATCGCCAATATAAATCACGTCTCTTTCAACGAGCAATATGATGAGCGTATTACGGGAGCAAACCTACAAAAAAGTGAAATCAACTTCTCTACAATTTCTTGTAAACTCTGAGATGAGATTTGAAATATCCGATGAGTGACAGATTTTGCTTACAAATAAAAAGTATTGTTCGGCAATTTTTCAAAATCAAAATACACAAATGTTTTTGTTTATTATGTTTTTTCTCTGAAATGATACCAAACCAAGGCAAAATTCATCGTAATTCTAAATGGCTACTGGAAAAAGGATAACAAATACACAATTCGTTTAACTTTATATTCCTCTCTTGTTATCTCCCTCTCTACGTGTGAAAATAGCGTCATTCAATTTTTTCCTGTTTGATCTATCGTTGCTGATCTGGTTATTATCAATCTCTCTGCTCCGCTCCCTTAAATCTCGTTTTTATAGACGATCTTCATCAATACTTTGCTATTTTGAACTTCTAAAGTGAAGAGGCTTTCGTCTTTAATATTGCTCAGCACTTCATCAGTAACAAATACATGAATACCAGCCGGCCCATTGATGTATACACTAAATTTAGTTAGATCGCACAAATTCGAAGCACTGCCAGAATATTTCGATTGCAAACCTATGAAATTTATTTGAAAAAAAATGATTGAATAATAAAGCGAGAATCATTGATTAACTGATAATCCAAGACTCACTCCATCCTGAAAATAAATTGCTATCTACATTTGCTGAGGAATTGGTCAAACAGTCAGTGAATCCAGGTAGCTTAGCAATCTTCTGGATCAACTCTTTCGCAGTGTTGGCATGCAAATAAATTGCATGGTAAGAGCTGCCATCGAAACTAACATAAATAGTGAGGCGTGGAGCGATTGCTCTGAAAAATCCATATATTTCCTATTGTTGCTTCAACAACATTATATTTTATTTAAAATTGACAAAAACTCACTTTGAATGAAGTGTGTTATAAAGCCGAATACCATCGGCAAGACCGCAAATTTGAACCAGATCATCCTTGGACATGCGGAACAGATCAGCTCCAGAAAACTGAGCAAATGTTGGAACATATTGTCCGAGACGGTGCATATTCAACCATTGCGCCAGAATTAATGGCGTTGCATCTTTCGAAATATTCAAAGATGTGGGAATGAAACCACCACTTGAACTATTATATTCGTCACTATCAATAATTGCTTGTTGTGGTGTTGATGGAGACAAAATATTTTGATCTATTATCTTCACGTTTGAGTTGGTAGATGAGACGCTATTTATTCCAATTGGATTGGCACCAGCATTACTATTTCCGGTTGAAAACAAACCATCAAATTTGGTCATGTGATTTGGGGAGTTGGACATCAAGGGGGAACCAGATCCACGAATGCTAATAAAAAAAATACATCGTTCAAAGACTCATGTCAACCAGAAAAACTGAATACCAATATTTACTGTTCAGGGCTGTAGCTATTAACTGCGTTTACAAAATCATTTGGTATATCATTGAGTATGGTGCATTCGTAACTTGGCTGATACTTCTCCTTCTCAGCAGCTGGACGTTTTTGGATTTTCTCACGGTCCTGTTTGTGTTTTCGATCGGCACCCTTCAACTTGAATACTTTGATTTGACAAGCGGCCGCATGAATTGGTTTTATATTTTCAATGCTGCCATTGGTATTACCATTTATGGTGTTCTCGACGTATGTTTCGATTTGAATACGAAATGGAACACCCTTTTCCCCACCATGCTTTTTCGGTGTGAATTCTGTTGAAATGCAATTAATCTTAATATAAACACCAACCTCCTTCATTGGATCCCAAAGGACTTCGACGATATTTAATAGGTTCGAATTGTTTGGCTGTGCTACATGACATAAACCATATGATAGTGGAACATCGACCTCGATGATGCGTTCACCTGGGCGCGATGCTTGCCACAAGTGCATCTGCTCACGTTCCATATACTGAAGGCGACGCTCGTGGAAGCATATTTTAATAATACTCTGTAAATGGTACGATTTTTCTCCATTAGCTTCGTTCAGTCATTAGTAGTTTTATCATTTTACTGTATTTACTTTCAAAAATTTTCCACGATATGCAGTCAAATCTCCCAACTTTTTGAGTTTAATTTCATAACTTTGACCTTGATTCAAATAAGTAATAGTTTCTTCATTATTTTTGGTTGCAATCGATGTTGCTGCAGCTAAAACGTATTGAAATCTACAAATATAAATTAAAATTAAAATTGAAATACATCACTAGATGCTGATCAATTGATTAATCCAAGGGCCATTGAATTTGAATGCTATGGTATATGTTTTCCGCATGCTTGGCTATCACACGTGTTACAATAATTCACAACAGTTCTAACACAAATCTACCAAAATATTTCCTTGCAAAGCAATTGAGGGAATCGAGCAAAGTTCAAAATTGATTTGAAGATTAATGAAATGTGGTTTGTTTCAGTTTTTTCTGGTTAAAACAAGCACATTGTTATTGAAAAAATCTTTTAGGACATTTGCTTACACAATACATGGAACTGTCATATAAGTGAAACATATCTAATGGGAAAAACCATTTTATATCATGACAATGAGGCTCAATTAGATTTAATATTCTTGTTTTCACACAAATGTGTCGATCACTAGATATTGTGACCATATGTAATATATATCATATGACCGTAAATAAAACGGTAATTGGCGTCACAACAACAAACTATTTCAATTCGTAATTAATTTTAATTTCCTCTTTCGAAATATGGCAAGAGCTGCGCATCGTTTTGAACATTATATAAGAGTTTTCTTCTTCTGTATTTCTTTAGTCTGTCATATCTCAATTGACTCATTTGCGCGCCTTTTACAATTGCAAAAAATTCCACTGTTTATTTCATTTCATTCAATGAATAGCTCGGAATCATTCCCACTGAGTGAATTTAAGAGAAATTCATTTTATTGAACTCAAAATGTTGAATATATAAACGCGTTATACTCATTTAAACTCAATTGAATAATGACACGCGCTTATGAATGCTGGAGTATATTCGAGATTTTGCTTCTTGTTGTTGCTCAAATCTTTTCTGTTAAATGTAATTATGCGTATGTCCATATTTTCTGAATTAGAGATACTATTTGTCAATTTGGGACTCACTTGGATTCCTCAGCAGTTTTATCGTCCTTTGCCTGTCCGATGCCTGTTTCTACAAACAAAAGATGTTAATTTTCAGTATTGAGGCTAAAAACGAAATTTATTAGAATAATAAAAATTACTGGTATTATTTGAATCATTGTGATCATCATTTTGATCATTTTGAGCGTCTTGCTGTTGATTTTGAGTAACATTTTCCAAGCAATTCACTAAATCATTGGAAGTACTACTATTGCTATTGCCATTCAAATGACAGTTGATGTTATTTGCATTAGAAGCTCCAGCTACATTGACATTGACACTGGTAATGCTGTCGTTACCATTATTTGTGGCTCTTTTTTTTATGGCTACTCCGCTTGTTTCGTCAACTTGCGAAATTTCGTCCACTTGTTCCTCATTTGGTGTTGATGTCTTGACAACCTTTTTGATTTGATCGTTTGCAAAGGGTATCTCTTGTTTCAAAACAGTCAAAGACGACGACAACGATAAGAAAGAATCGCTAAAGAAATTGTAAAGATGATATTTTTCCAATGTGTATTTTGCCAATAATCTCAAAACGTTTCAAACGAAGGTATACATACTTGTTCAAATACGAATTATTTGTTAAATCGCCATTCAAATCAAAATCGATATCATCGGTCCAACCGAGACGAGCTAAGAGAACAAAAGAAAACAATTAATTAGAAAATAAGGAAACAATGATCATGATATTCTATAAAAATGACATTCGATCAACATGTGGCATAACATCTCTTTTAGTTTGTTTTTGAATTATAAACATTGGATATTCTCACTTTCTCATAGTTGCGAAATTGAATTTTCGATTTTCGGGCATGCAAGAGTAGAAGATCGTGAAAGGCGGAAAAAGAATTATGACTAAGCAACGACGATAATTGAGGACATAGGCGAATCAAACTCAAATTGTTTTCAAATGATTCGAACATGATGTTCGCGATAGTTGATTGCTTCGACTCCTCAATATTGGATATCAAATTGACACATTTGAATTGTATTCAAACCATGTATTTAAATATAGTTTATAGTTTTATAATAATATACAACATTCAATCAATCTCCCATAAAATGTATTTGATTTAAGATAATAATTGAAACCTACATTGAAAAAGATGCTACTGACAACTAGAAACCCGAAATTTGAATACCGTGGACCCCACGGCCAAAATATCGAAATTTAATATTCGCCAAAAAATAGTTGTCTTTCTGGAAGTCTGATTGCGTGTGGTAAATATGGATGGAATGATTTTGAAAAGTATATAAATACCAAAAATTTCTAGCTAAATTCTGAATTGGCCAAAACTACGCAAAACATTTGTCGTTTCAAATATTTTCAACCTATACTTGGAAATTTCAAGCAATACTAGCATCAAAACACGTTTCAATTTAAAGACTCCTCAGGCATTTGCTTATCATTTTTTTTTCATCATAAGCCAATTTGAGGTTTCCAATTATCATTACAGAGGAAAAAAATAGAGCAGGTTTATTTTAAAGACGGTTAATTGAGTTGAATTGAATTGTATAGTATGTATATGCATTTTACCGACATGCAACTTTTGACACCTTATGAAATTTATCCAACATCACATGTGAATTTACTTGGAATAAGATTGTTAATTGAATTTTTATAATAAAATATTGAAAGAGATAAAAAATGAACTGCTGGGAACCCTTTTTTTCTTTGAATTCGTACGTAACACGTTACCAATGAGTACATTTAAGCATATAGATTTACCAAGAATATTTTTTTCCGAAAGCTCATGAGATCTATCTTTACATTAATTTTGATCCTTCGATTATGATAAACTGAAAGAGATTAAATGCATTTTTGGAGGATCGCAGACTTCTCAAAAAATATAAGACAGCCTCCAAACTCACTCTCGAGATCGTGTGACATGATAGTGTCCTTTCAACTTTCAACGCTTCAACAGTGATGGATGCAAAACCAAAATTTCATTCGAAATGTTTTGGAGAGACACATCATTTGCGAGCAAAACTGTGCGATATGTTTTATAGCTGTAAAGTTATGAGCAAAAAAGTACGTACGACTGTATCGTTATAGTACGTACCATATACATAATCGAAGGAAACAAAACGCGTACAAACCATTTGAATTAGCTAAATTTCTGCCAGAATTTGCATATGGAGTATGAATATTGTCATCGTGTTTGTTGTTTATCGTCGTTGAACATATTTGATCACTCGTGCCATTAAATCCATAGCATTGTCGTTTGTTTTCAATTTGGTTCAACAAATTTGAGAAATTCTGCATCGTCCAGACTGTAATGAGCTTAATTGATTATCGTGACTAGAGATTAGCCACTTCTCAATTTCAATTGTTCTATTTGACTTTTATACATGCATATGCATGTACTTTTACATATATTTTCTTGTAATTGTTTGGTTTAAGGTTTTTATTTTAAATAAAGAAATTCCAATAAATAACCATCATTCAATGCACATGTCACTTCACTGTCAATTTGATTCTGAGAAATAGGCCATAAGGTAAAATGTTGTCTTTTTTCGTCTCAATTGATTCGAGAGAAAAACAGACAGCATTAAACAATTTGCAAGTTGGCTGAGCACGTTCGAAACGTCACCTTATTTGCAGCATAGAGATTTTTGAGGTGATTGATTTACTTGGTCGTCATGATGCGGTGATAAATAAAAGGAATCATCTGCAATCAAATTTTGAAGAGCTATTTTTTCGTCCTTTTGAAACTTTGCCATTGGCTTGGATTGAAGAAATCGTAACCCAAAAATGCAGATATCCGTTTCATTCATTAATTGATGTTAACAACAACATTCGGGAGCACAAAGAATGCTAAAAATTAGCATAATTTATTCATTGAAGGTGCTAACACTTCGCTGACCTTTTGGCTAAAAAGAAGTCATTGGATCAATATGTCTTAGCTATGGTTGCCGTTTCAAAAAGACAAGTCATTTCCTTTTGCATATTTTGAGCACCATATTTATGTCTAACACTTATTAATTTTTCGTGCGTCCGTTTGATGATAAAATAATGCATTGTATATCTTTAACTAATAACAAGTCGTTCACGAATTGTTGTAGTTGAATTTTACGTTCAATATGAACTTCATTTGATTTCGTAATTCCACAATTTTATATCGTGATTCATTAATATTTACATAAAATATTCAATATAATGATATAAACTATCACCAATTTGTCCATTGACAAAAATAGTCGAAGTAATTTACTTCAGAATGATGAATTACGAGAATTTTGGCGAGAAAATATTGCCCTTTTTGATAAATCGATCAATCATAACTGAGAGTTCGAGTGACAGATATTGAGTTCAAGCGGAGATTCATCTGATCGTCTAGTACGACAAATGACATGGACATTTATAAATTTCCATGTGTATTTTTAATCGTACTATCGATATATGCCGCTCATGGCTGACCTATTATAGACCCCATCTTTCGACGAAATTCGTTCATGTGGTTGTTTTGACAATTGTGTCGTACAACGAATATGAACCATGGTATAACATATATAACATTTCATTTGAATCTATTCGAAAATGTAGAGTGTACACTAACATTCAAAATGTTAGGCATGTTTATAATTGTATAAGCATATAATAAAACCATAGTTTTACCAACGATACGTATCTATCTAAAAAAATAGATATTAGATAGAAAGATATGTTTTTGTGTCTATAGGTAGATGCAAAGATGATCTATTTCGATGAACACAGTTTTTTTTTGTGTTTATATATATACCAGCTTAGAAATACTAAAATTTACCCATTCAATGGCCAGTGGTATGATATACTGCGCTGATTATTGTCATTATCTTAATATGAGATAGATTTTTGAGACTTGTGTCTATATCTACATCTAGATGAATCTTTTAGTCTCTAGATATAAATTCCGTCTATAAAATAAAGCTGAGCTACAGGAGTTGAAAGTACTTAAAGAAACATGTAGTCCGAAAAATGAATGGCAGTTTTGTCATTATGCAAAATTCAAAGAGAAATGGTCAGAGATGGATAAAATGATTTAAATTGGTTTGTCTTGACGTAAGATCCATCATTTTTGTCATTTAGTGAACTGTTAATTGAATGACTGAATATCGATGATGTCTCTTTGAAACCATAATCGTTATATATGTATATATGCATATCAAAACAGTATTTTATGTATCACAAGGATTTGGATGTCCAAAAATGTATTTGGTATTTCAGAACAATAATTTACAGTAGAATATTTGCAAAAAATTGTTAGTGTGTCTAAACTTTTGAACGGTAGAGTAGTACAAATTTCTGTTATCAGCATACTACCGAAAAGCAAATTGAACAGTTTTGTATTCAGTATCCGTATGCATTTTGCCTGGGCAAACGCGTGAATGTTACATTTCAAGCGCAAGTACACTTGTGAAAAATCATAGGAGCGCAACGATGAGACTACGCGCCCTGACCACACTATGCAAAATACATGGCGTAGTTAACTACTCGCCCTACCACGTTAATATGGTCGATTCGCCCCTTTGTGAAAAATAATAGGTCTACCGGTTGAAAATGTCGTTATTGCAGACAACTTTATATGTATTACTCTGAGGTGAATTTTGGCTATGACAGCTGTCACATCAGAAACTTCATGTCGTTGTCTAATTATTTCAGTCTAGGTTATTGGTCATTAGTGAAAATAATTTTGTTTTTGTGAAGCCGTAAAATGTCTACATTCATGCCATCAAAACAACATCTGCAAGAAGTTTTAATATGCTCAAATGGGATGTCCTACCCCACCCGCCGTATAGCCCAGACGTTGCTTCTTCCAATTATCATCTCTTCTTTCTGTTTCATAATGAAAAGTGAATTTAAGGTCCAAAATGTGTGAATCAATTGCTTAGGGCATTTGAATACTTCCTTAAGTCAAATCGCATCCAATATTTGAAATTTAGTATATACAAATAAGAGCGTAAAATTCATATCAAGGTCCAATAAACATAATTACATGAATAACTCCAACTGTAAACGATCTACGTTCAACTTGGATAGGTCGATTTCGTTTATTGGTATTGAATTTCAGTACTCATCGCATCAGCCAATACCATGCAATAGCTCTAGCACTCTTCTTCTTCCTTTCCTTCTGTTTTTATCACTTTGAAAGGCATTTAATTCTATGTTTTTTACCAATAATGAGTTTGATTGAAGATCTTAAAATATTATCTATTGGATATGCGCAATTCCAGTTAAACCATCATTCCAGGAACCATCAGTTATTTGTTCAAGAAATATTTATCATGATTTTTTCTTTTTTTTTGGTGAGATCGATATAATCATTCAGTTGGAAATGTCGAGATTGCAATAAGATGTCAGTCAAAAAAAAAACAATTAAATCTGGTTCTTTGAACAACGTTGGGTAAAAAAGTTCCAGGACAAAGGCTGATTAGCGAAGAGTTTTCTGAAGAAAAAATTCAATGACATACCTCCATTAACACTAACACTTTTAACACGGTTGCGTTCACAGTCTTTACTGTTGGCCACCAGGCTTGGCATCTTTGATTCAACAACACCTATGCCACTGCTACCACTACCATTTTCATTCAAATCCAATGAGTCCCAGTCCATTCGTCGTTTCTTACCTTGCGGGTGCATTTGATTAACATCAATAGTTGATCCGTGCATGACTGTTCATATTTTGTGTATTAAATGAAAATGAGAAGGAGAATGAGAATGAGAATATGAAGCAATTTCAGAAATAAATGAAGATAATATAGGATAGATGCTACATTTGGTACAAATTAATATACAAACTTAAAATGACTAGGGATATTTACGTTTTTGATAATCCGTAGACCACTGCGTAGGAGAATGTTCTGGTGATTCGGTAAAATCAATGCTCTGCAAATCGTGATTCTGAGATGTATGAAAATTATTTCGATTGATTATCTGAAACAAATAAATATCCAATGAGTTCTATACAATAACAAACCAGTGAAACATTTTATCAATTGAAAACATCGTAGAGTTTAGTGAATTTTTAACTAATTGTTTGTGCCATTTTGTTATTTTTTTTCTCGCAAAATCAATTTGTACTCTGTTTGAAATGCTATGTGATTGCATTATACGTTATAATGTATGCGATTTATTTTCATTCGACATGATTCGGTTTATTATTTTAACTCTGTTCTATTTTACGGATCACAATTCAAAAACTCTATAGGAATTGAAATTCAATTAGTTAGAGCGATCACTTTCATCAAATGATGATGAGGCATTATCTTCATATAAGATGTCTCAAATAGTTCTTTTGGGGATTAAAGCTGAATAAAATCTAAACAAAAATTGAAAAATGTTTAGAATTTTCAATTTGAAAAGATATATATTAACACATATTAGAAATACGTCGAAAAATAGTAAAATTTAAATCTCATGACATTTTGGAACACATTTTATGTGTTCAATATTATTCTGAACCAAGGTGAGATGCCATGAAAAATCTATTTTGCTTGTAATGTAAATATATCGTTTCCAATGTGTGCAAGCTATCATCTTCAAACCACACATATTTAGGTAGCATGTATTCTACATTTCAATATAAAAGAGATTGTCACTTGCAATATTGCTACTTAATATGTACGAAGGCAAATATAATATAAATAAAACCGGTTGCATACGTTTTGGATAGTAACACGAAAAAATGCAACAAATGACAGAGTTGTGAAAGCTACTTTATTACTAATATGTGATATTAAGATTGGGGCTGAGCATAAGAGTGGATCACATTTTCTTTGTAATGGTAATTTCAGAGCGGCTACTTCGTTAATCATGCGCAGTGACTCCCTGTTCATATCCAATACCACTGATTTGCGAATATCTTTTGATTTACCCGACAAACATCCTTCGCCTGTATAACGTTTCAGGGGGGCACAAATGGGCGGAGCCTATTCCATACAAAATCGACCGTATACAGGTGGTCCGAAGGCATTTTTAATGCCTTCAAAAAGTCTTCAATATAATTTAGAAAGGCATGTGCCTGTGAAACACCCTTCAAAAGTTTTCTTCTCTCACTTCTTTTCCCTTTCCTCTCATTAATTTTCTTGCATTCTTCTATTCCTTCTTTTTATAATATTCGAAACACTTTCAATTATGTTTCACATAAAAAAAAACAAGATTCACCACTAAATAAATTGGCTATGTACTCTAGCCATCATTATTTTCGAAATGTTAATGTGTGAATTTTGAGTTTTCTCGCATGAAAGTTCACGTGCAAAGGAAGTTTTGTGATGAAATCACACATTCTACCCTCCTCGATTTTAACGCGCCTCAAAAATTATATCTAATTATTTTTTTATAAACTATCGCAATTTGGAGACTTCGTTATTTGGTTTTATTTTATGAATTATGGATAAAATTTTGTTTTCAGATTTGACAATGAAAAGTGATAAAAAGCACATATTATTATTCAATAATTTTAAACATTCAACCGAATTTTGTTGCAAATTCTGCAAAAAATATGGCGAATTTTTATATAGGCGAAAAGTTATTTTATAAGCATTGTACAGGGATTCGAATTGGTAACCTTCATAATGACTTTAAAAGTATTATATGAAGGGACTTTGAAGCAATCAATTTAATATAATCTGCATAACCAACTATACAGTAGATACCTTTATAATGCCTTCAAAACGTAAATAATATATAAGCATCTCATATATTACCTGTAAAAGTAATGTATAAAGCATATCAAATAAACTTTACAGTCAAAACATTGCTCCGCTATCTTTTTGTTTGAGTTCCATCATTCAATTTCTTAAGCATCATTACAGCTAAATAGCGAGATATAAAGGTGAGAGCTGCACAACTGTATTGAAGGCTCTATATAAGCTTATTACAGGAATCAGATGCCTTTTGAATTTTTCCAATTTTTGTAAGGTAGTGACATCCACGGTAGTGAGTCTAATTCCAGGGGAGTAACACATTTCTCATGTTCCGACAAATCAATTACTTGGCATTGTATCATCATGAATCTCTCAGAATGTCTTTCTATCACCTTTATATATACATTTGAATGCGTAAAATTAATAGTTAAACATTATTTTCATGTAAGGAGAAGCATCCCAGAAATTCATTCAACAGTTTTGCGCCCGATATTTTAAGAGTACTTTGTGTTGATTGGCCTCTGTAACGGGGTGTACAGCCATCTAACGCTTTTGTTATAATTATACCAGAAAACATGATCAATATATCTATTCTACTTTGTTTTACATTGCTCCGTTTTTTATTTTTGTATGCGTCAGAGTTGGAAGAGTTTTCTTTGAGATCAAAGCTATTTGCGCGAATAATTGTTGATCATTAGACTTTTATGACTATTTTTCATACGTGTATGAGTTTTTTTAATGACAACATTTCGTTCCATCATAACATTAGTACTTTACATTAATGTTTAAGAAAATTATCCTAAATATACAGATCATTCACGAAAAAAAGAAACAGATTTGCAAAATAAAATTAAAACGTTTTAAAGAAAAACTTGTTTCTCTATATATTAAATATGTGCGGAGAGTAGAAGGGTGCAATTAACTTGAAATTTTACAAAAATATCAAATTTGACATTGAAACAATAAGAAAGCAGATGCGAATGATCCTTCTATTTGCTGGGGCCAATGAACTACTTCAATACCCATGATGGATTATAATGTCTAGCATTATTTTCATAAGTATATTCCGAAAAACTTACCTCATCCGAGTCAGTGGAAATTGTAAATTCCATCTGATCCGAGTGTGAACCAAAGTAGTCAAAACTCTGCAAAGTGCGCAGAGGATCAATCAGGCTGTTGAAATCTGGGCAGTATTGCTTTGCAACGGATATCGCCATTCGTAACAGACAAAAATGAAATCGGTATTTGGGAAAGGACTCGACGCACTGATGACCCACAGATCGTCGACGTCGTGATCTATTGTTCCAAATACTCCACTCGACACCAATTTATATTTATCGATGAATATATTCACGATTTTTGGCTTTATTGTTCTTCTGTAACTGAATGATGATGAAGTTCGTGCTAAAGAGGACTTCTCCGTGTTCAAGGCAATTGCTATGTTATTCGTGCGTATGGCGTAAATACACCCTGGCTGAAATAGTATAAAATATAAAGTAACAAAATTTTTATATCAACATCAGTTGCAGTAGACTTACATATCGATTTCGATAGGATTGAATGCAATAAAATTATAAGATAGATCGAAGAGATTTGAAGATTAAAACAACAGTTATGCAAATATCAGAACAAAAAAACAAAAAATAAATAGTAAATAAAATATAGGGGTTAATATCCATACAAAAATATGTTGGTTTCCCAGGTTATAAGCAGTGATATGATTTAGCAAATGATGCTGATGACAATTTTCGAGGAATATATGTATATATATTTTTAAAAAAATATATGTAATGAGTTAAATGGAAATCGGAATGTGAAGTGAAGGCAAATTGATGAGTGTAAAATGACTTTACCCTGAGTTATTTAATGCCTAATGAATTCGTTGAAGAATCAATTGAAATCCTTGTTGAATGCAATAGATATTGATTGAATTTGGCTTGTGTCGTTTCTGAGGCTGACGGCGATTATGATACAATGATTGGTATATGTATCACGATAGAATATTGATAAAAACTTTTGTTTCATTAACAATTCGATTATTTAAACTATTAATTTTTTATTTTATAACACTAGTGAACTTGGTATAAATCGTCGAAGATTTTTTTTCAATTTCATGAACAGTAGTAATACTATTTGTATGCTATTTGTTAAGCTTTCCGATGTAGTATTCTTGTTAGAGAATTTACAAGTTCACTTAAAATACCGTTATAGTTTGCCAGAGGTTTTTACGCTCAAATTAAATAATCAATCGACTAAATGATGTGGCATTAAATCGACCGCAAGTAAAAATTAAATTTCTTAGATTGATTGAATTCAAAAGGAGCACAAATATATGAGTTCAAACTAAATTTAATGCTTAAAAAAATTATAGAATGAATATTTAATTCAGTGATAAAACGTAAACACTACAAACACCACCGTTAGATCGTGATCATAAAACTAATGAATGTACGATTCATATAGACAAGATAAGACAATAAACACACAACATATACACAGTTTAATTATAATTATCCACTAGTTATTCAAAAATAATATTGCAAATCAGATTTACAAAAAAAACAAAGCGCCAAAAAACGATAAAACAATTTTTTTAAACATAAAGTTGGCCATCAAATAGAATTAAAAAGGAATGTGTTTATGCGTAAAAATGTAAAATAGTCAAAAATTACCCGAAAGGCAATCACTGATCACACGTTTCTGTGTCCCTATTCACAACAACAACATAAGGAAATTTCCGGTTGATTCCGAGCTGAATTTCAGATATTTCCGGCTGTATAAGTTATCTTTGTTTTTTCTCTTTGTATGTTTTTCTGTGACTTTCTCCTTCTGTGTGGTTCTATTGATTTCAAAATGAGTAAAGACACATTTTGATTTAAGCCTTTTCAAATTTCGAAGATTTTTGTTTGGCTCGTGACTCAGAAACGAAACATGATCAGAGTGAGAAATATTATTTTTTATCGTTCTAAACGAAAAGTTGATTGTCCTTGATTGGTTACGGTTTAAGATAGGTGTTTCGTTCATCCAGTCGAATTTCAGTGAAGCTCCGGTTCCGATAATTCAGGAATTTTGATGGCAGTTTTCTGGATGTTGCTTCTTCTTTTCCGCGAAATATATTTTTAAATCGTGGTTGATATTCACCTGTCTGTTCGTTTCTCCTTGTTTGAATATCCTTTGGTAGCTACCCTTTCAATCTTCGCCCTTTTCTCTAGTTATTGTTGATACTTTACCGAACAAAAAGATTCCGTTCACAGAAAAACACGGATCGGCCCGAGGAAAATTAATTAAAACATGACGAAGAAGGAATTGTATAATTTCTTGATGCCGGTAGTTTCGCGTTGACGATGACTTCTCAATAAGGTATTTTCAATTTTCAACAGCATTTTGTCTAACATGTATACAATGAATTCGGATCCTTTAACCACTGTAGCCATATGTTCAGTCGAATTTTTGCGAAGAGTGGAATTTTTAAAAGCGACTTAAATACGGGAAGAAATTTATTCAGCTTGGATATACTGTTCTTCAGTTTTATTTGTACTGATAAAATGTTTATTCTTCGATGAATTATTTTAAGACACTACGTATTCACTAACTATTGCTTTTTATTTCCACACAGTTTTTTTCATGAAAATCTTCAAGATTTTGCAAAGCACGTCTAAAATTCGAATTTTGACTGCTACGTCCTCAGAATAATATTGTACCAGATGAATTGTCTTATTATGATTATTGATAATAGGTAGATTGTTTATAAATTAACTTGCTGCAACTGTTTAAATCTTATTTCCAATTTTAATTATTAAATTAACTTTTCTGTTCTTTGATTCCAGTTTTTTCTTCATAAATAGTTTTATTTTCTTAGAACTATTGATTCATAAATGCAAATTTATGCACTTATTACCAAGCTAGTAATATTGCTTGTTTATTTATTTAATGAATCGATCCGGCACTTTAGAAAATACAAAAGTATTAACACTTGTTTTCCTTCTGATGAATTTCGGAAACAAATCGTTTGGTCTAAGCCTACTCGAACATTAAAAATCTCGTCAAATCCGCGTATATGCTTTATCTATTTATAAGTGATTGTGTGTTTGAATGTTCTGATCGATATGAGAATCAGTTTCGATTTCTGCTTCTCGTATACTGTCTTTTATTGTTCTAGTTCATTTCAAAAAAACTTCTCTTGCAATTTGAAGAATATGCGCTTTCAATTCATTTATCTCACTGTTCTCACTCACTTTATTATACCATTTAGCGAATTTAAAACGTGCGTTATTTTGTTGTGTTTTCAAAATTTAAAATTCACTTTATAATTTTTATTGTTGCTATTTGCAAGCAGAATTCAACCATGTCCACATGCTTCGAATGCTACAGCTATTTTCCGCAATAAATACGAAAGAAATTATTGAAAAGACCGAATCAAATTCACTGATTATGTATGATTAATTTTTTCTTGTATGATTAAGCCACACAAATTATAATATCCGCAATATTTGTTCCTTTCATTCAAGAAAACTCTCTTCGTTGTGTCCTTTCACTTTCTTTTGTATTTCTATCCCTCAAACTTTTTTTGTTCATTTGCACGAGCGTGCTGTCAAATGGATTCTACTAAAGCCATCATTTTGAATACTGTTTATGGGCAATTGTTCAAAAATAAACATATCAAACGTTCAGTGGTTTTATCGACACAACACAAAAAATTCGATTGGTTCGACTGGTAATTTGATTCGATGTCGTTTGATTTTTTCAAATTTCCTTGTTTATAACAGAAACTATATAATGTTAGAACTATTGCTTAGATTTGTGCAGTATATATATATGTATATATATATATATATATATATATATATTTGTATGCGTGATATTGACACTATTTTACTCGCAGGGAGATAACAAGAGAATATTTTTCGTATTTATGCTGTTTTCCTTAAAAAAGGAAAATATTTTGCGATTGTTAGAAAATTGAATTTGATTTCTTTTTAACGATCACCGAAAACAGATATTGGAATTTATTCTGGGCTTAGGTGTAAATCATGAATAAAATTGATATAATCATTCAGCTAGGACTGATTTTAGTTTGGAAAAACACTAAGATTTTATAAAACACGTCGTTTACTGACAAAGACTCAATAAAAACTGATGGTCGATTCACGACCACCATACGGAGAAAGAGAGAATTGACAAATGTGATACATCTACACAACAAGCATACATTGCGAAACGTATCACGAAAAATGTGGCGTTCTATGTAGTAACATATACATACTTACATATAATATAAATAACATGGCACTCACTGTAAAAGTAACAATTTTTCAACATAAAGAATATTTGTGTGTGTGTAACCATTTTATCGATGAACAACATTGAAAAAATGACATTTGATAGTGTGAGTACACACGTCGCATTAAACAGCCGACTGTCATTTTATTTGCGTCAATAATAAGTTGAAAACTTCAAATTGAATATCCACGATGTAACAAGCGCACTAAATTTTATACTATGAACAGTATATCTGTTTTTTAGTATTAGTACAGCAATTTTTCCTTATTTATTTCAATAAATACGTTATCCGCTCTTCAGAGCAAAACTATTGGACAATTCGATTAGTGACTTCATTAAAAGTCATATGTATTCATCAACTTAAACGTCAGAACGACACGAATACTGTTGCAGTTTAATCTGAGAGACAATGTATATATTCAATGCCCGTTAACATTTTTATATCATATGCATATTTCTAGGGGCATTTAATCAAATCTGCCGCACCATTTTTAAAGTACAATTTTTTCAAGAGTTGCCAAATTTGAGAACATCTTTTATATTCCATTCCTAAATTGGTTAGTTTTCCAAAAATGAATACTAACTATATAGTAATTAAGGTTGGAACGAATTCTCCGTTTGCAGGGTCTTACACACAAAGAAATTTAATATACAAATTACACATTGTAGATAATATTATTTGTATCTATGCAGTGAATTCGTATAACTTTCAATAAACGCGTAAAAATATATCGTTTGTGCTGTCAGTAAAGTTCAGTTTGATATTATGTGTTCTGATATTTATATGACCCTTCCGTATAAACCATATATTCTTACATGATATTTGTAAGCTACATGAATACACTTCATAAATCCAAAAAATATTAACTACAACGAGTAATTTGCATATTTTAATTCCATAGATAAATTACTTGTGTTTAGCAGAGCAGTATATCAGCTGAGAATGAACCACATTTCAGAAATCATTTCACTCTGTCTCTCATATATACATCAATTTTCGAACATTGATAAAAAATACCTGGTTTTAATTTTTTAAAAAATCATGTGTGCTTGCTGCATCGTCTGCCAATTTTCAGTCTGTGTTCAGTAAGTTTGCCAAATCTTTGATATTTCTTAGACGTGAAGCTTAACAAACCAATTGAATCAATTGAAATCATTTACCAATTTATTTTGTCTCAAAGTCATCGTATTTAATTGATCTTCCCGAAAACGATCTATTGACGTTGTCCCGTCATTTTCATTTATAATAAATGAATTTGACGTGAATGGACAGTAAAATCTGAAATATATATATTATATATATTTAGTTATATATCATCAGGTTTAGTCAGAAAGGAGCGTTTCAAAAATATAACGCTGATTCCTCAACGATATACAAGAATACAACATTTTTTCAAACAATACTTGATTCTTCAAAAACAAATAAACGGGGACCACGACCGGCTCAAAATTTCGGTGCGGTATACCTACATATAAATAGAATAGGCGGAACGATGAACCGGTACAAAATTCGTACTAATCACCCTGAATGTCGTTTTTTTACTAGTTCATTTTCTCAAATCTTAATTTGCTGAATTTTTTGAAAAAACGGCATGGGCTTTAAAATTTATAAGGTATTTCTAATTCGTACGCATTCAAGTAGACTTCAGTAGATTTTATAAGTGTATATAAAAGGAGTAAAATCGAGTGTGAGAGAGAGACTAGAAAACAGAAAAGTAAGGTGGGTACAAAATAAAATGAATTTCATCCATTTCTCGGTGCCCATGCACTAATATAATGCTAGATCAGTAGAGTTTTTGAAAGAATTCAATATTAGAGGATCAACACAGAGAGTTAGAATGAGATTCATCAATAATTTGAGATGGTAACTACATTCAAATCTGAAAATGTAAGTATGAATATACGATCACTGATGCCCGGTATAGGTGGATTCGATGGAATATTTTCAGCAACATTTATTAATGGATTGGTAATCGAATGAGATGAGAATTGATCCTCTGAATCATTCTCATGATTAGCACTCATTCATTCATTCATTCATTATTCAGTATTTATAGACCGAATTGGGTACCGTTAGGTGTGTTCAGTCTTTTTTCGTATTCCATGAATACCACCAGCATGAGAACTATTATTCGAATACATCTGTGAGAGACTTGCAGGGCACGACTGCACCGCATTCGAATGCTGGAGCCCATTAAGGGCTACTACCTTTTTTGCGGTGGTGTATTGAATATTGAAATACCCAATAACATAACCTTAGCGTTAAGGTAGTCAATTTACGTGTGTCTGTGCTAACTCAAAATCCTCTTTGTGCACACACACGGGACCGACGGCTTAAAGTGTCCTCCGAAACACTCCGTGAGTCGAACATCACTGTTTTATGTGTTAGTTTGTCTCCCATCAATATATCACTGTTATAAGCAATGATGAAATTGATAGAAAATCAAACGGCCGCTAGTGAGACTCGAACCCACGTCCCCATGCTTGCAAAGCCGGCACGCTTACCACTACTCTACAGCTGGGTTCTTTGCACTCATTATAAAAGTATATTTTATTATAATTTGGTTGCTCTGAAAAAACAGCAATTGAATTATTTAGTAGTATAGCTGAAAATAGTAACTATTTCAAACAGTTCAAAAATAAATTAGTCACAAGGACACAAGATATTGCATTTTTATGCATGGATGAAATTGATATTTCCGTGTGTGCACTGAGAAGCGTGGGGTTTTTGATTCACAAAATGTCGAAATACTCGATAGTTGGCCGTAGTTTCGTCATGCTGATTTTGATCAAAGGAAGGGTGGGTTGTGATAATCTAAAGATTTGTTGTGTTTATTCGCCATGTGAAGCGGCAGATTCGAACTGTTTTAAGTGATAAAAATGGCATTGAGAGAGTGATTCTTTCAGGCGATTTTAATGCGAGAGTAGAAATGATCCAAATTTTGCCGATGTTTTCCAAATATTTGGTTAAAAGGCGGCCACAAATGGTAATGGAAAGAAATCACTAGATTTCTGCCAGATCTCTAATTGATTATAAACAATTCATTTTACAAGCAAAGGAATTTTCTCGATCGAAAATCTCTTCTCGATTACGTAATAAGAGACGCATAGGGGTAAGAAGCGAAATAGGATGGATTCACAGTAGAATATAAATGATCAAATATAATTTCTGGTTATGATGAGATTTGTAGACAGAATAATTTGAAGAGATGGAAAGAATATTTTATGAGTGGTGTTATTGTATATTATACTGTGCTATTTTAAATGTACATACTCGCCTCTTCATCTCATTGATAGATGAGGAATATACTATTAGAATAGCAAATAAATATATATTGTATATGAAATAGTGTCAAGTTGACAAAATTCAGGGAATAGACATGAAGACGTCTATTTCCTTTATTATTATTTATTCCAAACAATATATTTAATATCTGTGTAATCGGGAAATTCCTTTATTGAACGTTGTCGGTAAAGTGACTTGTGCAATTTTCGAAAAGAGAACAAGAACTAATTTCGAATCGCTCTTGGATGAAAATCAATCGGGTTTCCGTCCGATGTGCTAGTGTCAATATCAATTTTTTGGAAGAAATAGAGATTCGCACTTCTGTTTCGTGGATTTACAGAAAATATATGACTTCATTCCCAGATCTAAGTTGTGGTCAGTCTTGGCCACATTTAGATTCTCTTGGACCAATACAAACGGCAGCAACTTCTGCTAATTCAGTTCACATACTAACAATACACGTGTTGATATTGTACATGACTGAAATGAGAACAATTACATATATGAGCTAGCGCACGTTTGAACTAAATTCAATGAAACAAATTGTCGTGTTTAAGGTGAGAAGAGCGAAAATGTATGACTTTCAATACGTAAATTTTTTTCTTTTCCGTATTAATGGGATTCAGTAGGAGCAATTTCTTAAATGTACCTTTTCATTAAATTCAAATGTGTAATTCAATGAAATATGTGTTTTGATGAAAATTATCCAACCTCGCGGCGATTGTGACAAACAGTTTGTTTTGATGTGATGAACTGTCAAAGTGAACGATGGTCAACTTTGCATTGTGATTTTTGAGAATGAACAAAATATATGTCGGTCAAAATCTAATGAATTTAAACATAATATTTATTTATAATGGAAAAAATCGAAAATTGCTCAAAATCAATGTAAAATTTTAATGAAATTATGAAGTTGCAAGATTTCAATAGCACAAAATCTGTATAATCGACAATATCTCAAAATGCTTTCGGATAGCTTTACATCACTAAAAGGCAAAATATATTGTGAATGGATTTTAGGATTGCCATATGATATGCTCGTCGCCCCAACTTCACAGAAGTTTATTATATTTATTAATAATATCTCATTCTCAAAAAATTCTCTTCAATGCTCGCACAAAATGCGAGAGTATGATGAAAATTAGAGAGAAAGAAACACATATATGTAAAAATTAGGAAATATCTTGAGACATGTTTGTAATTATCTAAAGAATTCACGGGTACACGTCTCTATTCATTTATTATCACAACATATTCCAAATGTGTTCAAAATTGCTTATAAAATTTCATTTGGATGAGCAACACATGTGCTGTTGGGAGTTTTGATTTTGATGATAGCATTGGAAAAAATTCTTTGAAGCATTTGTTGGTTTTGTTGATTGTGTGAGTGATGCGTTGATTGAAGAGTAAAATCTTATCAAAAGTTACTCCAAATTATTTAACTGATTCGACAAGGTCTATTGCCTGCTAACTATTTATCATTCCACCGATGGAACTCGAATGCGTTTGCGATTAAATGGAAAAATGATTGCCTGAGATTAGTTTTCGTTCAATTTAATTTTCCATTTAGCGAAATATTGCTTGAGAACCAAAAACAAGCTCTTGAGTCTTTTGATTATGGTATAAACAAGCGGAGGCTACTTTCTATGGCTATTCTTCTTAATGGTTTGTGAATGTTGAATTGGAAATTAAGCGCGTCATCTCTACCTTTGGTTCAATCAAACTCTCTAACATGTCAATAATTTATAGTATTTTTATGATGATGCTGATCTATCAAATATATTGAATAATTCAAAGTAGATATGTATACAAATTAAAACTGTCCGTTTTTATATTTAGAAATGATGCTGAAAAATGAGAACAGCTTTCAAAACCAAACAATGGTCTTAACGAGCACCCGATGATTGTATGTTGTGAGAATGAGATGAAAATCTGTTTACGCGTTTATTTGTCGTGATTTCATTTCTTCTTCGGAAATGCGTAGCACTCAACATTCGATACACGCACACAAAGAAGTCATTTTAACAAAATAAAAACAACGGCAGTTTGTGTATATAAGTCCCTCATGTATACCGTTCATGTTTGACAGACAAAGTTAAATGCATGTTTCAAATGAATACAAATACATTCAAACGCATGGGTCGCATTTCGCAATCGTAAGTCGCTTGCCACTGCTGTTTGTATATTGCATTACATGAATGGTGCCAGCGTCGAGGCTGAATGTCAAAACGCAGTCTGGTATCTAATGGTTGGATATAAGAGTTTCTGGGTGCCGTAAAGAGCGATGAATCGTTGACATATAATGCAGTCTCAATCTTGTATTCGTTTGTTTTATGTGATTAATTCCTTAATTCTTATTACATGGGGTATTTGAATTTATTGATCAAACAGATAAATCCTTCAGGATATAATTGGGTGGCACTGAGAAGAAAAACCGAAACTGAACTACAAAAGAAATCGATCCTAATAATCCTGGAACAGAGCTCCAACTCCGAATTCAGCTCAGTAGCATCATTATATTGCAATACGCACATATGCATTCCATAATAAATCAGTGTAAATTTTAGTTAAAGTTTTTTGCAGTGTATTCCGAATTGAACCGATGGATGTAGATTATCGTCATTGATAATGTTATTAACTGAACGATTGAATATCATTTTTTTCTCAGAGCTTCGCTTGATGATTTTCCCGCTTCTAAGATCGGAATAACTTTTGCGACTTATGGCACGTTCGAACACATTTCCCAATTAAAATATTTGGGTTGTACATTTTCGAAAGACGATGATGATTATTTGGCCATCCGAAACACAGTTCGAAAATTATTGTCAATCAAGCCCATGAAAAATGCATCATACAAAAAACTACGCCGTATGGTCGACACTATTCATGAATGCCAACTGGCAACGACGTAAGTGTGTGGCATCCGATTATCCTGTTCATTTCGGTCTTATGAAGCATGGGAGACGTATCGCCAGACGCTCTCAAAAACGGATAAGCAGGATGATGCCGAAACTGGAAATGTTGGAGGAATCGACCCAAATAACGGTAACGCGGAAGTTGATGCCGAAGGGGATGTTGAAGCACCAGCTGATGGTGCAGCCGCCATTACCGGCGTAGTCACGAGCGATACAATTACTGACAAACCCAAAAGATTAGCACATGCAATTCCACCGCTGAAGAAATATTTAGATTTCTTAGAACAACGTGGTCGTGTGCACACACACTCTCAAAGCCGCGGTGAATCACCAGAGCCGAAAGGTCGATATTCAAGCCTGTCACGCCGACAACAGAAACCAGTTGCCAATACCGGTGCTATCCCGAAGAGACCACGGGAAACAGATAAGCTAAATTGCCAGCATTCCGTTTGTGTGGCGCCGACCACGGACTGTTCAAATGCCAACGATTTATCATGATGAGTTTGACGAGATAACCTCTGCAAACTATGCTTTCACAAACATGATGATGGAAAATGCTTTGCAGAACAGAAGTCAGGTTACAAATGTGGAGGCCGCACATTCCATAACACATTGATATGCCCGACGCGTGAAGCCGAAAAACGCTCGAACATGCTGTCGAGCGTTGGAATCTTTTCTGTACCTTCGACGTTCAATCAACCGTCAAAACGCCACCATGGTCCAGATGATCGCAACACATGATTATCTCAATCAAAACGCCAACGCCTCGATGTGAAAGATACTCCACACCGATCATAAAAATATATAATGAAAATACTTACCAATACGCGTTCAATGCCAGATGCCCCCAAAAATCAACAATGGGCAATGAAAGAACAGGAAGAAATGCCAAATGGAAATTTACGTACGACTGTCATTTTAGACTTGAAATAACAACAAAATTGCATATCACATTTCCAATGTATCACGTTGCGTTCTTTTGCTTATTATAAATAAAGGCATTTGCCAATGCACAACCAGTTCTTATTGTGACTTCAAATAAAACACTTGCGTTTTATTTACTCACTTTTATTTCCCCATTCAGCACAAAATATCAAGTTGGTAGCAAAGCGAAGTTCGGTGTAAAGTTTAATTATTCTTGTATCGTTTGTTTTTTCGTGCTTTGTAAAAAATGGGTAAAGAACTCAACATCATAAAATTGACCGGATCGGACAACTATCATGTCTGGAAGTTCGCGGTTAAAAATTTGATTGATTATGAGGGACTAACCGAAGCACTCACACCGGTTGATACCCTTACGCCAAATGTGGCAACAATGACTGATATTGCGAAATTGGCTAAAGCCAAAGGATTATTGGCACTGAGTGTAGAGCCTAGTATATACGCGCATATATCATCAGCAACGAGTGCATTGGAAATTTGGAATGTGTTAAAAACTCTGTTTGAAGATCGTGGTTTATCGCGTAGAATTACGTTGTTGCGTGAACTTATTTCCATTCGACTTGAAGATTCTGATAACATGAACGATTATATCGGAAAGATCAAGTCAACGTCGAATAAATTGATCGGAATAGGATTCAATCTAACAGGTGAATGGCTGGGTGCTATCATGTTAGCGGGATTGACCGAAGACTTTCGTCCATTAATAATGGGAATTGAAACCAACAACGAACAAATAACCGCCGAATTGGTTACTACAAAATTGTTAGATATGCAAGCTTCGAATAGTGGTGAAACAAGTGCCTTTTTTAACAAAAATAAGAAAAAGAAATTCCATAAAAAAAAATGTTATACGTGTGGATCGGTATCGCACTTAAGTAACGCGTGTGACAGTAAAGATACAAAAAATAATAAGGCTGACAAGTCAAAAAATGAAAAAAAAGGTGGCAAAAAAGACGATTCGAAGAAAGCAGCCTTTATAGCTCTAATGTGTAAAAGTGACATCGCAGCAAACGACGATAGTTGGTATATCGACTCTGGTGCCGGCTGCCACATGATAAAGAGCGATAAAGGAATGCGAAACTCAAAACCGTCTGAGATCAGCAGTATTATGAGTGCGAACAATGAAAAAATGAACGTGAAAAAATGTGGTGATGTATCAATTGAACTAAATGATATGTGCATTTCAGTTGATAGTGTTCTACATGTGCCTGACATTGCTGCAAACTTACTTTCTGTATACAAAATATGCCAGAAAGACAATAACGTAAATTTCAATAAAAACGGTTGCACAATTACTAACTCAAACGGTGAAGTGATCGTGTTCGTTAAACCAACCAACGGAGTTTACAAAATTGGCAATAAAGCAAAAAATATGTGCTTACTTGCAGCTGACAATCGCGATAGTGCCATCACGTGGCATCGCCGGTTGGGTCATATGAACCTTCAGACAATGCAAAAAATGCGTTCAAACATTAATGGCATTGTTTTTTCACGTGATGAAAATTTGGTTCGCGCATGTATGATTTGTGCAAGAGCAAAAAGCACACGCTTACCGTTTACATTGAGTACAACAAAGTCAAAAGAGAAACTCGAGATCATACACACGGATATCATGGGGCCAATGGAGACGGCTTCAATTAGTGGAAAACGTTATTGTCTAACGTTTATTGATGATTTCTCGCGCAAAGTATGGGTGAGATTTCTGCGACATAAGTCTGAAACTTTTGACGAGTTCAAAGCTTTCCGTACCATGATAGAAAAACAAACAGACAGTCAAATCAAGATTATCCGATCGGACAACGGTGGTAAATATTGCTCTGATCTTTTTGAAAAGTATTGCCGGGACCATGGTATACGACATCAATTCACAACACCATATACACCGGAACAAAATGGTGTGTCCGAAAGAATGAACAGAACGCTTAAAGAAAAGGCCAAGTGCATGATTTTTGACGCTCAATTACCAAAATCATATTGGGCCGAGGCAATTAACATGGCCGCTTACATTGTTAATCATTCCATAAATTCTGTGCTAAAGGATAAGACGCCTGATGAAGTTTTTTATGACACCAAGATTGATGTATCCGATTTAAAAATCTTTGGATCAAAAGTCATGGTGCATGTTCCAAAGCAAAGACGTCGAAAGTGGGATGCCAATGCGAAAGAAATGATTTTTGTTGGGCATGATGACGATAGGAAAGGCTATCGTTGTATCGATCAAGATACACGCAGGCTCACTATAAGTCGCGACGTTCGTTTTTATGAAAATGTGACCGACACACTCAATGTTGAACATGACACCGACGAAGAGAGTGTAAAAGATTTTTTGGATACTGACACTGGGGTGGTCGATGATCAAAATGAGAGCTTTGAAAGTGCGATTGATTCGGAACAAACTCTTACGGGGAGTGCTTTAGGTGATGTAGCTGAACATGACATCGAAGAAACAATGCATGAGACATCAGTTGAGGCAGATGATACGAGAAATGATCCAACATACCAAACACGAGCAAATGTGGAAACCGTGAACACAGAACGACCACAACCGAGAACGCGTCGACCTATTGAACGTCTTCAAGTCGCATGGTCAGCCTTTTTGGCCGAACCTGTAACTGTTGAGCAGGCATTCGAAAGCCAAAACGCCGAAGATTGGAAAAGGGCGATGGACGAGGAAATGAATTCTCACCGTATAAACAAAACGTGGTCGTTAACGCAATTACCACCGGATCGAAAAGCTATTAAGTCACGATGGGTTTTCAAACTGAAGGAAAACGCAAATGAAAGGCGTTTCAAGGCCCGTCTAGTGGCGAAAGGCTTTTCGCAAAGGCATGGAATCGATTATGATGAGACTTTCAGTCCAGTCGTGCGTACCACTACACTTCGTATAATGTTTGGAATAACTGCTCAACTTAACTTGAAAATCCATCAAATGGATGCCATCACGGCATTTTTACAAAGTGATTTGGATGAAACCATATATATGCAACAGCCTGATGCATATAATGATGGTACGAATCAAGTTTGCAAACTAAATAAAGCCATTTATGGTTTGAAGCAGGCCGGGCGACAGTGGAATGTCAAATTAAGTGATGCACTAGTAAAATTTGGACTTATTAAATCGAGCCTCGACCCATGTATTTTCTACAGTAAAGACAAAGTGTTAGTAATCGCGGTGTATGTTGATGACATACTAATTTTTTACAAATCGAGAGATGACCTGAGTGAAATTAAAACTCAATTGAATAAACATTTTAATATGAAAGACATTGGTCATGCTACGGAATGCATCGGTTTAAAAATAAATCAGTACAGCGAAAAAATTGAAGTCGATCAAACGAAATACATTGAAGAAGTGATCAAACGGTTCAATCAAGTGAATGAAAGGGTTGCCAAAACACCCAGTGATCCGAACATTAAATTATCAGTGAGAATGATCGACGATAAAAATGATATTACGGGCCATGTACCTTACCAAGAGGCAGTTGGTAGTTTGCTATATATTGCACAGGGTACCAGGCCAGACATCGCTTTTTCGGTAAACGACGTCAGTCGCTTCAACAGTAAACACTGTGAACAACATTGGGACGCAGTGCTACGCATCATTCGGTATCTAAAGGGTACAAAAAACCTAAAACTGTGTTATCAAAAAACGGGTGACGAGTGTGATCTTCATGGTTTTTCTGATGCTGACTGGGCGTCCGATATCGATAAGCGCCGCTCCTGCACGGGCTTTGTATTCAAATTGTGTGGAGCAGCCATCAGCTGGAAAAGCCAACGACAGAGTATAGTTGCACTCTCCTCGACCGAGGCTGAGTATATTGCTCTTTCATCGACTGTAAGAGAAAGTTTATGGATACAGCAATTCATAAACGAATTAACACCATCATTCGTATCAACAGTACCCATATACGAAGATAATTCAAGCTCAATTAAGATCGGTGAAAAAGAGGCTTTTCGTGAACGAACAAAGCACATAGATGTCAGATATCATCATACAAGGCAACAAATAGCTAAAAAGCTGATCAGGTTGCATTATGTGTCAACACACGACAACACAGCTGATCTGCTGACAAAGGCATTAACCGGAGAAAAAACTTTGAAATTCGCAACCGAAATGGGTTTGCATAAAATGACATAACATCCTTTTTTTTTGTTTCTTTCCCTTTTTTTTGCTTAATGCAGGTATACGCAGTCAGCAATTCAACAATTAATGCTTAGTGTTAAGATTTTCTTGGTATAAATATCCATGTCACCACAGCAATAAACCTCAGTCACAATTGTTCAGTTAAACTGATAATAAATCGATTCAAACACAACATTCATTATGGGTTGGTTCACGTCATCGGAAGAAATAGAGAGCGAGTCAAAGACGGTCGATACGAGTGGTCATGTGAACAATAACATTATCATTGGCGAAGCGCGCGACACACACAATCAGCTAATTGTCAACGAGAAAATACTATTGGCATCATATTGCCTCATCGCGTGCGAAATTATAAAGATTATAGCCTGCGCCGTCATGCATTATAAGAGGGCAATAAAGAAACGCTACAACGGACCACCGAGAGTTTGATAATAAGATTTTACTGTTTTTTTTTGTTTTTGTTCACTGCTAATTTAGTTATCCATTAAATCAGAATGTTCGAAGAAATTAAAAATTTATCAAACAAGAGAGTGACTTGAAATAACAACAAAATTGCATATCACATTTCCAATGTATCACGTTGCGTTCTTTTGCTTATTATAAATAAAGGCATTTGCCAATGCACAACCAGTTCTTATTGTGACTTCAAATAAAACACTTGCGTTTTATTTACTCACTTTTATTTCCCCATTCAGCACAAAATATCAAGTTTTAGCTACTGTCATGGTCAAAGTACAACAAAACTCTGTAATTTCAATGGATGGCACTCATGGATTCTGGTGATCAATGCAGTCTGATCACAGTTTCATGTGTGACACGCCTCGGTTTGAAAACATTACCATGCTATTTACCATTGCAAGGTGTAGGTGGTCCAGTTGGTGTATTAGATCGCAAGGTGAGAATTTTTCTATGCCCATGGTTTGAAGACCTAATCATAATTTCGCTTGAATTATTTGTCATTGATAATTTTCTACATTTATATCCGCCAAGCCTTATTCAACGAGTATTGCCACCCTCTTCAAGCTATACATTTGCCGATGAGCACTACGATATGCCAGCACTAATCGATTTATTGCTTGGTGCCGAAGTGTGGGCTACATGCATAAAGCCAAGATTATATCGCAACGTCCGTGGTTCTATGATGCAAGAATCTATGCTCGGGCTGTTAGCATTAGGCCGTTACACACTGGCAGAACAAAATGCACAAATGGTCGCAGTGTTTAATTTAAACCTAACCAAATCACCCTCACTTGAAAACGAGCTATTACTTAAAGCCATTAAGCCATTTTGGGAATGGAAAAGGGAAGCCGAAAGTTTTCCCTGGACGTCCGAAGAATATGACGTTGAAAAATTATTTAAAGAAACACACTACAGGAACAAAGATGGCAGGTAGTACGAATTCCCATTAAGCCCAATATGCCAACTCTCGGCGAGTCGAGAGCAATTGCATTAAGACGTTTTCATCAATTAGAACGTCGTTTGCAGACTAACCCCGAAATACGCCAAAAATACATTCAAGCTATGCGGAAAGAACTAGAAAACGGGTTTATGGAACGCGCTTTGGGAACGCCAAAGGGACTGGCATATTTTATACCGCACCATTGCGTTACCAAAAAATTCCGAATAGTTCACGATGCCTCATGCCGCACTTCCAATGGAATATCATTAAATGATATTCAAATGATAGGCCCAAAACTACAATATGATATAGCAGATCAAATAATGCGCTTTCGGCGCCACAACATTGCCGTTGTGGCTGACGTCAAACAAATGTGCAAACAAGTTAAAATAGACCCATCCCAATGGGATCTACAAAAGATGTTTTGGCGAGAAAGCCCAACAATGCCTCTAATCGAATATTGGTTAACATCGGTTACATTTGGCCTATCATCATCATTAAATTGCGCATGCCGAGCAATGATCCAGTGTGCCCGAGACTATGCAAATCAGTGCCCTGAAGCCTCTGAAGCCATTGAAAAAGACTTTTACGTCGATGACCATTTGACAGGAGCGGAGACTGTGGAATTGGCTAAAAAACTATGCCGTGAAATCGACTTGGTACTGAAAATGGGCAGTTTTGAGCTTCGACACTGGGCATCGAACAGTAGAGAAGAAGAAGATGAAATGCAGTCATCATGTAATGCCAATATTGAAAATAGTACAAGTAAACCCGAAGTCAAAGATGTAACCAAAGTATTAGGTTTAAGCTGGTCAAAACATACGGATGAATTGAATATCCGTGTAAATTGCTGCTGAGTGAAATGGCCGGTCTGCACGACCCGAGCGGTTTCATTTTGCCAGTGATAGTTGAAGCCAAGATGATCATGCAAGATGTATGGAAAAAGAAAGATCAAGCATGGGACGCTCCATTACCATCTGGTATACAAAAAAAATGGTGCAATTTTTATTTTTTTTTCTTATCAACACGAAGCATCGCCCAGATAGAAATACATGGGTTTTCAGATGCCTCAATTAAAGCCTATGGCGCAGTCTTATATATACGCACCATTAATGCCAAAGGCCAAATTAAATCGACATTATTAACGGCTAAGTCAAAGATTGCCCCAGTCGATCCACCAAGCATACCACGCATCGAACTGCAAGCCGCCCTTATGCTCAGTAAAATGATCAAACATACATTGCAAGTATGTCAACTAGATCATGTACCATTCTATGCCTGGACTGACTCAGCTAATGTTCTATATTGGCTACGCCATAAACCGCATACACTCAAAACTTTTGTCTGTAACAGAATCAAAGATATCACCGAAAACACGCTCATTGAAGCCTGGGCACATGTAATATCTCAACAAAATCCTGCCGATCTTGTAAGCCGAGGTATGATAGCCAATGAACTCGTTGCGTCCAAGTTCTGGAAACAAGGTCCTGAATAGCTGTTAAAGGACAAAGCCGAATGGCCAACGCCAAAAGTGACAGCCACAAAAGAAATAAAAGCCGAAATACTAAAAGAGTGTAAGCCCAGAGATGCGTTCGAAATGACAGTGTGCACCGCAATAGGTATCAAAGAATGGGACTTATTGCAACGGTACTCAAGCTGGCGAAAAATTGTTCGCATCACTTTCATCGTCATGCGTTTTGTAAATAATGCCAGACAAAAAAATCCGAGAAAACGATCAGTAGGCTGACCTCTCAGCAATTGAAACTAGATATGCCGCTGAATACTGGGTCAAATGCGCACAAGCCATTGCTTATCGACCAGAAATTGAATTCCTCAAAAGCAAAGATGAGCAAATGCCATCGAAAAGCAAAATAATAGCACTCAACTCATTTTTGGATGAAAATGGCGTACTTCGAGTAGGTGGCCGTTTAGGCAAAGCCTCTATTGATAACAGCCAAAAACATCTCATCATCATTCCACCCAAATCAAGAGTATGCCATTTGATCATGCAACAAGCCCACCACGACACTTTCCATGGAGGTGTTCAAATGATGATGGCCCATATCCGAATTGCCTATTGGATACCAACCTTGCATTTCCAATTAAAAAACATTGTATCCAGATGCGTGAAATGCACACGTTATGCCAAACGAACTCAAGAACAAATAGTGGCCATTTTTGAGATGTGGTGTTGATATGGCAGGCCCCTTCTACGTACGCCTAACTGACAAATTAAAAATGAATACTCGCTCACGCGTACTTCAAGAGACCGAATTAGAAGGCTACGTTACCGTATTCGTGTGCCTCGTTATGCGAGCAATACACCTCGAGCCAGTCATGGCTCTCACATCAGATGCCTTCAAAGCCACTTTCTTGCGTCTCATCGCAAGACGAGGCCCATGCCAACAAAGGTTCAACGATAACGGCCTAAATTTTGTGGCTGCTGACAAAGAACTACGCGACGCTCACCAAACTTGGCAGTCGAGCGAACTTCGACATTATATTAACGCCCAAGGAACACGCTGGAAGTTCATAACGACGTCAGCTGCCCCACATGAAGGTGGATTGTGGGAAGCAGCAGTAAAATCAATGAAGCTGTTGAATATGCCAATATAACAAATGTAGCGTTTACACTACCAACGAAATGTAAAACGTCAAATGCAGATTCGTGCGGTAGCACACACTTTTAGATGGTGTAAAAATTCATTCCACTCTCACATCTCACACAGTACACATCTCCAATACAGTCTAATTAAACTAATAATTATCTAATTTACTTTGCTAATTAAACCCGATCGTTTTATTTCAATTATACTTCCACGGATTTCTACAGAAGCATCACTTACGCCGAATGATGGGAACGCACAAATACACATTCGAACAAATAGCCACTTTTTTAGCTGGCATTGAAGCCTGTTTAAATTCACGCCCAATCTCTGCAATGTCAGATGATCCAAACGATTTAGAAGCCCTAACGCCCGCACATTTCATGATTGGAGGCCCTCTGAAATTGCCATTGCCAAATGCTGAATGTGACATTCCCAAATATACCGGAAAAAGCCGCTTTTTGGAAAACCTGGTCAGCCGATTTCCTTTGCTCATTAATGCAACGCCCAAAATGGAAAAAAGCCCACGAAAATGTCAAGGTCAATCAAATGGTGTTGATTAAATCCGAGATTTATCCACCGACCTATTGGCAGTTAGGCCGAATTACCAAAATTCATGAAGCCGACGACGGGTTTGTTCGCTCAACAACTATCAAAGTTGAAAACAGTGAACTTGAGAGGCCCATCACAAAACTATGCGTATTGCTCACTGACGAGGACGAAACTGCACAATACTCAAGTTGAGGAAACCTCAACGGGGGGAGTGTTTCGGACCGAAGCCCGAATTCTATTATGCCATTGCCATGCACACGCATACACTCACACACAATGTCAATCATATAGGAATACAGCGCCAATCAAACTCATACACGCATACACTTTGCCAAATGCCAAATAGCTATAATGCCACACGAAAAAGCCATTACTATTGCCTACAGCGCGCAACTGAACACACGCGGGTCATACGCGCAATGTCCAGAACACATTACCGTGTTCTACCGATGTTCGCGAGTGGAAAACGTCAGACATAAATCAAACTCATAGTTCATAAGAAAAGGACAAAATGAAGGAACATATTGAAGTGCACTATAAACAAATCCCCTTTTATTTATAAATCATTTCACTCTCGAACAACGTATATGCTGATTCAAATTGATTATTTGAATTGGAAACATTAATTGATTTTATAAGTCACGTTTTTTTTTTTTTGGTTAAAACATTAAAATTCACAGAAGATTCATTAAGTATTGACACTTTTTATCGAGACATTGCATTGATAAAGAAAGAAGAAGAAGCAACGATGACATAGCAATCTATAACACATAGCTGACTAAGAGATAATTCGTTCCATTGTGATTTAGCTCATTATATTTTCGTATTTGTAAAGAGAAGAATTTAGACCGAAGCAGTATTTTAGTCTGGAAAAAATTGCAGTTTATGTTCAATTTATCCGTCAAATGGATTCAAGGATGATACAGAATTCTTAAGTAGTTCGGCAACTTAAGATTTCCAAATTCTTAAGATTTTCGGGAGAATTTTTTTCCTATTAAAAATGCGCTAAAATGAAGGAAAATATCAAAAATGTATGAAGAAATGAAGGATATAGCAAAAACAACACATATTTTGGTTTTCTTTTTATTTATTCCTTCATTTGTTCATAATATTGGCAGCAAAGTGTCATCACCCAATGCTAATTTTTATAGGAATCGTAGTGATGCGTTCGCTTTGATTTTCAGTTCGACAATGCTGTGGTTTCAATCACAACACCAAATGAGCTGCACATGTTCAATTGGACATTATTGCTTATGCAAGCAGAAAAAAATATTCCGCGAACTTATGAACAGTTATAATCAGCGTCATCGCAATATTTGTTTGGATTAAAAATCAGCTTGAAATAGCAAACAGTCAATAACGATTTGGAGTCATCCAAACAGATATTTGCATGTATTATTGGTCGCAGAAGAATGATCCTGCTACGAAAAACACACATAGTGCATGATACGCGTTGTTTTTGTGTGTGTTTACACATCTATTATTTGTTTGAAATAAACAGAAACAGAAGAGCATGCTCATGGGCATGAGAGACAAGGACAGCGTAATCCAAACACATCTGTATATCATATGGTGTAGAGGCAAATGCAGGCGAGCATTCCGCATCACTATTGATTTCAGCTAACGGTAACTTGTTTACGTTTTATATAGATCAAATGCACTTGTTATTTATTAGCCGTGTTCAATCATATTCTTTGACTACTGTCCGATTATGTTTATTTACAATTGGTCACTTTGAGGCTTTGAATGGGTTTTTTTGCTCACGCATTGTTTGTCATGGATTGTTTTGCGCGCATCGATTCAAATAAAAAACTTACTGACGTGCAAAAAGGTAGAATCGTTTCTCTAAGATTCGAGGGGCATCACAGTTTGGAAGCCATCGCCCGAATGGTTTGCACATCAGTAAAAACGGTTCAGCGGTGGATCCGTCGATACGAGCAAGAAGGAAACGTTCAAAGAAAGTTCGGGCCAGGTCGACCGAGAATCACAACTCACGAACAAGATCAAGAAATGATTGATTACTTGAAGGAAAATCCATTCTCAACAACAGTTCGCGCGGCCGCATTACAAAACGTTCCATATAAAACGGCTCTACGAAGAATACATGAAAGTGATTTAGGCAATTTTATAGCGGCACATCATACAAAGCTCACAGAGCAACATAAACGAGACAGAATTGCATATTGTCATTACATGTTAGATGTTCTTCGGGAGAAAAACTTCCACAAAATTATTTCTACAGATGAAAAAACATTTCGTAGTGATGAGTCACGTTGTGTTCGCGTTTATCGGCCAAAAGGACAAAGGTATCTACCGGAATTCGTGTGTGAAGATAATCTTAGTGGCCATGTTTCAGCTGGATACTGGGGTTGGATGAGTTGTGCCGGTCCAGGCGAATTGGTCGAGACAGGTCCTCGTTTCAATAGTTTAACATACCTCGAAATTCTTGATGAAGTGGCATTGCCTTCAATTGAAAGACAATTTGGAAACATTCAAGACGTTTTATTTATGCATGACAACTCAAGAGTGCATACTGCACGAATTGTTCGCGACTACCTTGCGGAGAAGCGTGTTCACGTTCTGAATCATCCGGCCTTTAGTCCAGATTTCAATTTGATTGAAAATGTTTGGGGTGCAATGGAACGCGATCGGCCACAATTAATTGAAAGAACGCCTGAAGGATTGCATGATCACGTATTCAACAGATGGGAAAATTTACGAAACAGACAAGATTTTTTTCATAATTTATACAATTCACTTGCCAAAAGAATTAGATACGTTTTAAACCACGGTGGAAATATATTTCATAAGGATTGATTTTTTTAAGAGCAGTCGTTGGTTTCTCATTGAAAATGAATAAATGTAAATACAAAAAACATTTGTTTTTTTTTCAATACACTAATTCATTCAATAATAATTTTGGATTATATTATTACTTAACTAATTCATTCATTTACACGGATTGACAATATCTTTTAACGTAGCGCATTTGATCTGAATAGAATGTAAACAAGTTACCGTTATCTGAGACCAACAACGATGTGGAATGCTTGCCTCCACTGCATAGGTGTAACAAATAAATAATAACGAATAAAAGTTTTTATTCGTTATTCGTTTTTTGTGCTTATTCTTTTATTCATTATTCATTCTTATTCAGGAATAACTTGTTATAATTATTCATTTATTTGCGAATAAGATGTAATAATTATTACTTCTTATTCAATTGTTATTCGTTTCTTATTCGTTTTCTTATTCACTTCTTATTCATTTTCTTATTCACTTCTTATTCGTTTTCTTATTCACTTTCTATTCAATTCTTCATTCAAATCTTATTATACTCTTCTTCAGTGGAGAATTATTAGAAGGACATTTTCGTGCTATGGATCAACTGGAAACATATAATTCGCTCGCTATTTGCAATGATGGTGTGAACGAATGGAACGAATAGAAATCTTAAGTCAAAATCAGCATTGTTGTGTGAATTGGCATTTTTATTGGGATTTTCACTCACCGAGCCGAGGTAGAGCATTAAAGCGATAATATGATGTGAATCAAACACACCCTATGATGTTCGGTGTTTGCGAATGAACACAGATATCAACGAAGGACACTATTTAAGCAGATTTTTTTTTACGTTGAACCCAGAACATTGGCTCGGCCACGCCGAATTGTGATAGAAAACGAGACTATGAGAAAGAGTGTGAGCTTTGAGCAAATGAAACATGTATATGTAACACAGGAAGCGTAAATCTTGGTGCCATTGGGCGGGGTGACAGAGATTGTCAGCTTTCAAGTCAAAAACGCTGTATGCATTGTTATCGTAAGTTATTGCGTGTAAAAATGAATGAACGATGACATTGTCGTGCAAATCGATCGAAGGAGCTATTAAACCACGAATTTTGTTTACATATGTTTACATGCAGCAGCGAGCAAAAGGTAGTAACAACACTGAAAACTGGCAAGCGAAATAATACAAGTCCAATACACCGTATGCCATGCATTGAAATGTGACCGAATCTCCATGTGTGTTCTTCAATTGTTTGGTCCAATTTTCAACTTGAATGTCAAATGTGAAATTTATTTTTTTGGCAAACGACAGAGAGTAAGAGAAAGAAAGCAGTGTGTCGAATGCCGTTTTGTTGGAGAATAAATATAAATTTTATTTACTATGCTTATTATTCATAAATACGTCAATGGCAAAGTCAAATAAAAAGTAATCGAAATCGAGCCCTCTGTCTGTTTGTCTCTGTTTTGCCGATCGCCCTGGTTTTTTTTTCTTCACCGTCTTCGATCGACATCTTTTTTATGGCTAGAAATTCCTTTGTTAAGAGCGATCCCGAATGACATTATAAATATGTAATAATGCCAAAATGAATCGGCTATTATTACTAAATGGAAGATAAAATCGTTGATGTCAACTGACCAACACCTTCTTCCAAGTAGGCATTCGATAAGCAAATCATGTTCATGGCGCTGCCGCTCAAATAGTTCTAACATTCTAACATAAAATCTACTGCACATGAAACTACAATATACAAAGAGCTTAAACTGTCTAATTGTTTTTTTTTTTCTATTCTGTTTCAAATTTATTTCATCTCATTTATGCTCCACACTGCTTCATTTTATTGATTTATTATTCATTTTTATATTTGGTCTTCATTGACTCATTTTTTTCATTATTTCATTTTCTGTGTTGATTTTATGCCAATTATTCTATTCTGACTTTTAATTAAAAAAAATTTCATGGTTGTATGAAAAATGATAAAATCATAATGATATGAATGAGAGGAAAAAGTTTGAAATAATACGGATTCGCTTTGTCAATTGAAATAATATTATCAACAGGAAAATTAATGGAATTAGATTTATTTATTTTGGCAGCATATGATTCACTTGTTCGTCGTCATTCATGTACAGAATCAAAAGTTTTTCGAAATGATCGTCCATCAATGTTTTACGCCTTGGTACCAATACCATCCCTACAGAAGAAAAAAAAAATATTAGTTGTTTGGAATAATAATAAAAGTGTACACTATTTGGAGAGCAAGGAACTAAATTGCTCATTATAAATTCAAACGACAACACAAACCCAACAACAGAAGACGAAAAACCCACTCCTTGATTTCACCGCCCAATCCCCAATACAAGTAAACATTGAAAAATCTGATTACCCAAGCCTGAGAAGTAATATAAAAAATGAATAGCTACCGGCGTAAGAAAAAAGTCTTTCACAGTCCGCTTCACTGCTACTGAAAGCGTTGAATTTCTGAAAAACGTTTTTGATTGTTGGAAAATTATATTAGGAGTACAAATTGAAAACCGCGCATTTTTTTCAAAATTTCGATCTTTATTACGGAAAAATGGTTACAAATTGATTATTCAAAGTATTGTCCATCGCTAGCCACAACTTTTTCCCATCTTTCTGGCAAATTACGGATTCCGCGTCGAAAGAAATCTGTGCTTTTTTCGGCTATCCATGAATCGACCCATTTTTTGCATTCCTCGTAAGAATGGAAATGCTGTTCAGCCAGGCCATGTGTCATTGATCGGAAGAGGTGGTAATCGGAAGCGGCCGAGCGTTGTCATGTTGCAAAATAACTTTATCGTGTCTTGCGACCGTTTCCGACCGTTTTTCCTTCAGTGCTCGGCTCAAACGCATCAATTGAGTTCGGTACAATGCTCCTGTGATGGTTTCGTTTGGTTTCAACAACTCATAATAGATCACGCCGAGCTGATCCCACCAAATACACAGCATTAGCTTCGAGCCATGAATGTTCGGCTTTGGCGTCGATGTTGATGCGTGGCCGGGGTAACCATACGATTTTTTTCGCTTCGGATTATCGTAATGAATCCACTTTTCATCACCAGTCACAATACGATGCAAAAAACCCTTCCGTTTTTGCCTTTGAAGCAGCTGTTCACAAGTGAAAAAACGGCGTTCGATGTCTCTCGGCTTCAATTCGTATGGCACCCAATTCCCTTGCTTTTGAACCATTCCCATGGCTTTTAAACGATAGGAGATGGATTGTTGTGTCACTCCCAATGATTTTGCAAGTTTTTCTTGCGTTTGACACGAGTCTTCATCGAGTAATGCTTCCAACTCCTCGGCTTCAAACTTTTTCACTTGGCCTGGACGCTCTTTGTCTTCCACATCAAAATCACCACTTTTGAACCGCGCAAACCACTCCTGGCACGTTCTAATCGACGGAGCATATTCTGGATATGCTTCGCATAACAAACGATGACTCTCGGAAGCATTTTTCTTCAGATTAAACCAATAAAGTAAAACTTCCCGCAAATGCTGTTTTGTAGGCACGTAGCTCGACATTTTCAACGCAATAATAAACTTGTGTATTCAACTGAATGATAAGTTTGACAGATCGTTTTCAATGTATTTTTTTATCCTCTTTAAGATACAATAGCTGTCAAAGTCAAAATAATGACATCTATGATAGATATGAAGTTAGTAACGAATGCGCGGTTTTCAATTTGTTCTCCCAATATAAATGCTCCTTAAAATTGCCTTCTTTTACCACAGGCTCTGTCAGGTAGTTTGAAATTTCAGTCATAGCGGAATTCGTGCTACCAAATTCAAGATGAATATACCTTGCTGCGCTGACATTTTGTTTGAAGAGTCCATAATCATCATCATTTTCTATTCGAGAAGGAAAATGGAGCAACGAATGAAAATATACATAACACTTCTAAATGGAAGAATGTATGAATCTTAAATTTTTCCAACATTCCTTACTTACCCATTTGAATCGGAAATTTCGTCAGGGTCATTGTTTTCATTCGTTTGAAATTCACTGATTTTACGCATCTTCCTTGCAATCATTTCTTCTGCGGCCGACAGTAACATTCTTTTTAGTCTCAAAATATTTTCTCTCAACATATTTTGTGGTATGTAATTCATTTTATATTTAGGATTTGTAATCATTGCCACATATAATGGGACTGATTGAGGATTTTCGGGATTCATGACGTGACTCAAACGTTTTTCGAAACCATTCCGCAGTGCTTCAACAAGTGGCTCACAGTATTTCAGAGATTTTTCTGAATTTAATTCGCTTCGCAATCCAAATAACATGGGCAAATAAGATCCAAAAAAATAGCGCCCTTGAACATATTTAATCGCTCTCATAACTGGTCGAAGAACGTTTTCAAATTCTTTCAGGAACTCCAATTTTATTTTTGTGAAAGCACCAATGGCTAGTGCCACCAACAAAACTTCCAAACTTGAGGGATCTTGACTTAATATTTGAATGATCTGTTAAAGAAACACAAAAACAACTAAACTTTACAAATTTTTCAGGGTTAAAAAAAATAAACGTACCGAATCATAAATAGCAGACCATCGAATTTTGTGGGGCGGATAAGATTTCTACCCAAATACTTTCTGATGGTTTCTCCTCCACTTTTTTGCAAAATTTTGTTCCATAGTTGGTTAAGTTTACGAAAAACAACGACATATATGCGGCGATAAGCTGCCGACATTTTTAATGCATAATGTGCGTCCGTTTTACACAGTGAATTTAAACTGTGAGCTCCACATTTGATACGAATAGGTAGTTCTTCGATTGGATCTTTGTCCACGCTCTGTAGATCAACCATTTGGATTTGAAAATCGTCGTCTCCGCTTACTGGTTTATCCATTGCTGTCAAAAAACTGTTCTACTGAGTTTCAGAGATCTCATCATCATCAGGTAATGAAGCGAGTGGCACAATTTCAGACTCATCAAGTGGTTCATTTTCGATTTGGTCACCAGGAGGTCAAAAAATATCTTCATCTTTTTCGCACCAGGCAGTATAAGAAACATAGTCATCGCCACAGTACTTGAAACAAGCGACCAATTCGGCGCCTTCATCAGTTGTGACTGCACCAACTTTGCTATTGATACCAAATCTTTTGAAAAGTTCATTTAATCTGATTGCCACTGATAAATAATCATGAATTCCACTGAATCGTTCATGCGCAATCGTGAAAGAATGCATTTCCAAGTCTTCGTCGATAAAATGTACATTTACGCCCATATATGACTTTCCACCCTTCGACCAAAAATCTAGCGTGCAACCGAAATCGTCAACAGTGCTAAAAAGCCTTTTCAAATTCTCGATGTGTTCAGCTGCCTTTTTCTGAAATATGTTTTCATGTTTTAATTCATTCGTGCTTGCCTAAAAAGGGTATCAAACAATAATGAAGGATAATCTTACTTCTAACATTTTCGCGGCAGTTTGTCGAGTCATTATTGCCTGGTCTTGCTTTTTTCCAAATTGATTTTTTTCTCTTCCCTCTGAAAATGTGCCTCGACAGACTATAAAAAATAAAAGTCGAATAGTTAGAGTTAAATTGATAAATGAATAATATCATAACGCAATTAGTCGTTTCAGATATGGACTCTCAGCTTTATTGAGAGGGAGAGCTTCTTTGATAAGAAAACGGACGACTTCTTCTCGGATCTTTGAATAAAAAGCGAGATAAATTCAATTGAGATTTCAGATTTCAAGAAATAAAAACACATAAATTCTACCTGTTTATCAGTTACAGTTGAAAGTATCGGTCTAATTGAACTCGTTTCTGTGTTTCTGGTTAATAAATTTTCCTCAAACAGCTCTTCAAAGATTTTAGGATGCACCTTATGAAATAGAGAGATTCAAGTTACCCCGGAATTTCCGATTTCAGACTGAAAAAACAAATAAATTACAATATCTACTTACGATTTTCACATGTCTCTTCAGATTTGAATTGTTGCCTAAAACGACTGAAATTGGGCGTTTTGTCTCGTCACAAAGCTTGCATTTTAGTTTTATGATGTTGCCAGTTTGTGAAATTATATGAAAATATTTGAGTAACAAATCACTAAATGAATTCAGACGCGTGTTCCATTGTAAATCAAGTTCAATTGTTGTATCTGGTTTAGATTGATTTGGTTGAGGAAGTTTTGAAACTGCACGCTTTGGAGGTGGTAACGAGGCAGTTCCGGTGTGACTATTTTTACGTTTGCCTAACAATTTTCCCGTACTATCAAGTCGATATTTCTTTGCCAATTTGTGTTTTTGTTTTGGCTTTTTCACACTGTCATCATTTTTGTTGTTATGTTCCTGTCGCGATTTCCCGGTAATACGATTGAAACTTTGTTTTGGTTTCGTATTTATTGTCGTACCATTTCTCACATTCTTCTCTTTGAGAAGAGGTAGTTTCCTTTGCTTCGACGTACGGTTGTTATTTCGATTCTCTTTTCCTTCCTTTTTCCTTTTTTTTGTTGCATTTTTCGGAACAATTCTCTTGCGGACTGTGGCAGGAAAATCAAAACCATATTCGAATGAAGAAGCCCTTTGTCTTCTTTTCTTTGATTCAATTCCACGAACGGCCCGTACAAAAATTGTATTAGGGTCAGTTTCACTGGCCAAGTTGCTTTCCAAACCACGATTCATCTCCAATTCATGCTCGACGTGTTCGTTTTTGGAATCCATATCTGATTCTGATTCTGATTGTGATTTTGATTCTGCTTCCGACGTATCACTTTCAACGAGATAAAATAACTCATGATCATTTTCATCTAAAGTTCTTCTGTACATTGGGTCATTCTCGTTTGTAAGCTCTGTTCCCAATTGGACGAATTGCATAACTTCTTTTGAGCCTGATTTCGATTGTTCCATGTTACCATCTAGCCAAATTATTTCAAATGAAAAACAATAGCAACAAACTCTTCACGTATCCCCTTTTGGAATGAATTCTTTGAACACTTTTTCGACTTTTAAGCGTGCCAAAAACATTTGTTTGTAATTTTATTTTTAAAAAAATACAGTTTTATTAGTTTTCATTCGAAATGTAGTCCTCCAAATTTAGTCTTAATTGTCCATGTTTACTTTTGGCATAGTTCTGAAATTTTTTGTTCACTGTTTTGTGTTCTCACTTTTTGCTGCACAAATATCAACTGAATCAGCTGGAATACAAATGTCAACTGAATCACCGACTTCGATATATGTATTTCATAGCGCGCAGCGATCATTGCATCAGAAATTTCATTCGTTGAAACCATCTTATGTTCTTTTGGTTACTTTTCGCTGTTTCTATCGTGGTCGCTGCCGGTATGTGTTTGTGTGTTTATGGTTCCCATGCAAATACTGGAACATGCTCAGTTTTGATTTACTTTTTTGTTTACAGTTTTAATCAACTAATATACGGCGATGCTGATGTTTTGAAAATGCGTGTTAAGAAATGCAGTTTGAGTAGAGCAATAAAATGAAGCAGTGTGGAGCATAAATGATATGAAATAAATTTGAAACAGAATAGAAAAAAATAAAAACCATTAGACAGTTTTAGCTCTTGGTATATTGTAGTTTCATGTGCAGTTGATTTTATGTTAGAATGTTGGAACTATTTGAGCGGCAGCACCATGAACATGATTTGCTTATCGAATGCCTACTTGGAAGAAGGTGTTGGTCAGTTGACATCAACGATTTTATCTTCCATTTAGTAATAATAGCCGATTCATTTTGGCATTATTACATATTTATAATGTCATTCGGGATCGCTCTTAACAAAGGAATTTCTAGCCATAAAAAAGATGTCGATCGAAGACGGTGAAGAAAAAAAAACCAGGGCGATCGGCAAAACAGAGACAAACAGACAGAGGGCTCGATTTCGATTACTTTTTATTTGACTTTGCCATTGACGTATTTATGAATAATAAGCATAGTAAATAAAATTTATATTTATTCTCCAACAAAACGGCATTCGACACTCTGCTTTCTTTCCCTTACTCTCTGTCGTTTGCCAAAAAAATAAATTTCACATTTGACTTTCAAGTTGAAAATTGGACCAAACAATTGAAGAACACACATGGAGATTCGGTCACATTTCAATGCATGGCATACGGTGTATTGGACTTGTATTATTTCGCTTGCCAGTTTTCGGTGTTGTTACTACCTTTTGCTCGCTGCTGCATGTAAACATATGTAAACAAAATTCGTGGTTTAATAGCTCCTTCGATCGATTTGCACGACAATGTCATCGTTCATTCATTTTTACACGCAATAACTTACGATAACAATGCATACAGCGTTTTTGACTTGAAAGCTGACAATCTCTGTCACCCCGCCCAATGGCACCAAGATTTACGCTTCCTGTGTTACATATACATGTTTCATTTGCTCAAAGCTCACACTCTTTCTCATAGTCTCGTTTTCTATCACAATTCGGCGTGGCCGAGCCAATGTTCTGGGTTCAACGTAAAAAAAAATCTGCTTAAATAGTGTCCTTCGTTGATATCTGTGTTCATTCGCAAACACCGAACATCATAGGGTGTGTTTGATTCACATCATATTATCGCTTTAATGCTCTAACTCGGCTCGGTGAGTGAAAATCCCAATAAAAATGCCAATTCACACAACAATGCTGATTTTGACTTAAGATTTCTATTCGTTCCATTCGTTCACACCATCATTGCAAATAGCGAGCGAATTATATGTTTCCAGTTGATCCATAGCACGAAAATGTCCTTCTAATAATTCTCCACTGAAGAAGAGTATAATAAGATTTGAATGAAGAATTGAATAGAAAGTGAATAAGAAAACGAATAAGAAGTGAATAAGAAAATGAATAAGAAGTGAATAAGAAAACGAATAAGAAACGAATAACAATTGAATAAGAAGTAATAATTATTACATCTTATTCGCGAATGAATGAATAATTATTATAACTTATTCGTGAATAAGAATGAATAACGAATAAATGAATAAACATGGCGAAAGTAATAAATGAATAAGAAATCGAATAATTATTACAAAATTTAACACCTATGCTCCACTGTGTGATACGCAGATGTGTTTAGATTACGCTATCCTTGTCTCACATACGTATGCTGTGTATTTCAAAAAAATCACAAACACATACACGGAGCCCATTGTGGTGTGTTTGTATGCTTCTATTCTTTGAATGTATTCATGGATCATTCTTTTGCGACCGATAATACATTCAAGTTTAAACAAAGGCTACTGTGAACTACTTTCAGTGCAGTCAGCTGTGGTGTTATCATATCTTCTATTAAAATGAAAAAAAATAGCTGTAAACTGGCTGGCTAACTGAAATCCAATCAATTGCAACATTGTATTTATAAAAACAAACTTTGTGTTGTTCATGCATTTTTATACATAGCGATTGTTCAAAAAATGAATAAATGGGGAAAAAAAATTATTATAATTGAAATAAAGTAAACTCTAGGAAATCTCAAGAAAAACTTAAGATTTCAGAGTTTTCAATGGGAGCCGAAATTTGCTTAAGTTTTCCGAGAGATTAAGATTTCTGGAACTTAAGAATTCTGAGAGAGCACTGTATTTGTTTATTTAAGGGGAAAACAAAAGCGTTTGTAACGCAATCAGATACGTAATTGATACGTTGAAAAAAGGTAGAAATATTGTTTAATCATAATTGTTTTTTCATAGTAGTCCCTGATGAAGATTGGTAACAAAATCGAAACGTCGGAAAAATAAAACCGAAAATTCGGCTCCTACTCACTAAAACAGTTCGATTTAATCAACAAATTACACACTGAGATGTTACTATTAAACTAATTACTAACGTTATTAAGTTCGGATCTTAATAATTTATTAAATTCAATCTTACTAATTTTTAAGATGATCTCAATGAAATTTTATTAAAATCTCATCTTAATAAATTGTTCTGTAAGAAGCAACGTTTATGTGAGATGGAAAAGTAATAAAAATGCATTTTTGGGCCATTGGATACGTTATGGTTAGGCAGACCAATTGTGCATGGATTTTTCGGGTATTTCTAGTGGTCCGACCAGGTCGATTCTGTGGAATAGGTACTTCCGAGTTGGTGGATTTTTGTTTCAATGTGTGCTAGAACGAAGAATACTATTATATTTTTTCGATCAGACCATCAGAAATGCCCGAAAAATCCATGCTAAGATTTGCTATATCATTTCCCATGAACGTATGTGTTTTGGGTCCGTACTGTCCTCTACATGGGAACTTTGTATGAAACTCTCGGAAACTAGCAAATAGAACGGTCGAAAAAACGATTTCGACCGAATTCGAATTTGTATGTACATGGGAGTTTGCTATGAAACCGACCGGAGAGACTATTGCCTGTCGATGGTTTTGTATAGGAAATGGTTTGTCTCTCCGGTCGGTTTCATAGCAAACTCCCATGTACATAATAGGTGTTTCGGAATGTTCGGTCCGTTTTTTTGTATTTTTTACGCATTTATTTGAATAACAAAATGAATGAATTCAATAATTAAAGTATTTGCCATCGTTAGCTAGGACTTTTTCCCATTTTTTTGGTAATTCATGGATTCCGTCCCAGTACCACTTCTCTCTTTTGAGGCTTACCATCCATCAAGCCAATTTTTCACTGCTTCGTACGAAGTGAAGTGTTGTTGGACAACAGAGGAATCCCAAGCTAAATCAAAGATATGATGCAACCAGCGAACATCTACCAAACCACTACTAATCAGATGTTCATTTCGAAACTCATCCACACCCGCAGTCTTACCCCAAATCAACTTATTAATTGCAATCTGAATTTCATCCATGCTAATCTCTTCCAAACTCTCTTCATTCACATTTCCATTCACATTCTCATTCATAGGCATTTTCGACAGTCAGCAATTCATCAAAATATTCCTTCTGCCCATCACTACATTGCCCGGCTTGTTCAAAACATCTCCAGGAGCATGTTTCTTGCCACCGTTTCTGATATTCTTAACCCTTGACCAGAATACCTTATTCCTCTGTTGTCCATCAGTATCTTCTAAATCCCGACCAAACTTCCCTCTCTTTTGCTCCTTCCACCATCATTTTCACCACACGCTTTTGTTCCCTAAATGACATCAGATTTTCATGAGTTCGGTTCTGCAAACAGCGGATCCATCTGACTCTCTTTACTTTCACAGCATCTCTTATTTCTTCATTTCACCATTCAGTCTTCTTTCTCCCATTCTTGACTAAAAACATGCCACAACACTCTTTTGCTACTTCTACAATCACTTCCTTAAACAAATTCCATTCATACTCAATCACTTTTACCCGCCCTTATGTTGTTAAAAATTCTCTCGCTACATTCGCATCTTTAAATCTTTCCATTTTCAATCATTTTGTTGACTTTGGATAGCTTCTTATACCGCTCTTGCTTATGCACAGTTTGCCGGCTACCATGTGATAATCAGAGTACACACACAAACGATTTCCCGTATAAATAAAGGGAATTCTATTCCAATAATGAATAAGTACGGATCATTCCGCATTGGAATAAATGTGTGTGTTCGATCTAGTTCAGAACTACTGTCAAACTTACTTATAAAGGGTGATTTTTTAATAGCTTTTGAATTTTTTTTTGAAAAAAAAAACACAGAAAATTAAGAAAAATGCATGAAATCTTTATTTGAATCGATAGAACGGTCCACATAATTTAATGCTTGGAGATAATTTCATGTAGATGTTGGCCGTGACTTCGCCGTAAATGGCTCATCCGTTGGGTCCAATTTTGGCACACTCTCTCCAACATATCGGCCGGTATCTCACGAATAAATTCATGAATATTGTGCTCGAGAGCGTCAATCGTAGCGGGCTTGTTGCTATAAACATGAGCCTTCGTGTAGCCCCACAAAAAATAGTCTAACGGTGTCAAATCACAAGATCTCGGCGGCCAACTGACCGGGCCAAGACGTGAAATAAACTGTTCACCAATCTCGCCTCTCAAAAGGTCCATTGTATCGCGTGCTGTGTGGCATGTGGCACCGTCTTGTTGAAACCACATGTCAGGCAAGTCAAGCTCTTCCATTTTGGGAAAGAAAAAGTTTCGAATCATCGCACGATAGCGCTCACCATTCACGGTAACGTTGCGGCCATCATCGTCTTTGAAGAAGTACGGTCCGATGATGCCACCGGCCCACAATCCACACCAAACGGTTACTTTTTCGGGATACATCGGTAGTTCTTGCAATGCTTCTGGCTGGTCTTCACTCCAATTATGGCAATTTTGCTTATTGACGTACCCATTCAACCAGAAATTAGCCTCGTCACTGAACACGTAGATTAGCAAAGTATGTTCTGAGCCACGAATTAAATTGATATCAATTTAATTCGCGCTTCATATTGCGTTTTTCGCGGATTTCGGGGAATAAATCACGAACCGCGGAAAACATCCTCTGAATACACCGATTTCGCAGGGTCAATCGCGGATCGCGACTTTCAACCGCGGATTCCGCGGATTCCGCGAATTCCGCAGAATTTTACACAAACTGTGGCTATTAAATGAGAAACAGTATATTCAAAAAGCAGGAATTGAATTGATATCAATTTAATTAGCGATTCATATCGCGATTTCCGCGGATTCCGAGAAAATAAATCGTGATCCGCGGAAATCAACCACCGAATACACAGATTCCGCGACTTTCAACCGCGGATTCCGCGGTTTCCACGAATTCTGCAGAAAAAAAAACATATCATTTATATCTTCCTGAAAGAGTCTAAAAAAAAAAAAAAAAGTAATATATATATATATACTCTTGAGTTGTATTTGTTAAATGAAATAACATTGAATTTCATGTGAGTGTTCTCACTCAAAATTATATTAGAAAATATCTTTATTCAGTTTTATATATCATCGAATACAATGAACTGCTATATAAACTTCCTATTTTCGACTTAAGAAACTATCCACATCGAATTCCAAATCGAGAAGAGATCCGTTGTAAGATTCCACGCTCACGAAATGTAAAATCGCCATGTTATGATAGGATTCGTCCCTGCCCCTGAAGCACATAATGTATCGACCTTGATTTAACTTTTCGACATCATCTTCAGTTGGAGTTTTCGCAAATCGGTAGAAACACGACCTTATCCCCAAGATCAGCTTTAATCTGTATCCCATATATTTTCGTGATGACGAAACCAAATGATGACACCAAGTAGTCACCAATTTCCAGATCTCCAAACTTGACAAATGGCTTGTTATCGTAACACAAACTGTTAAACAAACTAAGTCCCGATGACATGATTACAAAAAAGGTCAGACTTTTTCGTTAATTCTTTAAATGGAATGCACCTTGTTTACTGTGAGCTGACTGATTGACAATCAAGTAAAACTCGTGCATTTATATCAAAAATTATCAGTCAAATGAATTATCCCCACCAACTAAAAATACGATATTCGATAAACCTTTGTACTTTGACCACCCCTCGCTTTTTTGACAAAACAAAACAAAATGTATGCATGCAATAAATCCATCTATTGTTTGTGTGAGATCAAAGAACACCGACTTTTGTAGTTCCGTGAGATATAGACTTGCATTCACATGTTAGAACAAGTTTACACATCGCAGTTGGCATTGCTGTGTGGAAGGGATAGATTGGAAGATAAATTTAAAATCACAAACAGTTTTGTAAATCCTAATACATTTTCATTTAAACTTCAACGTGAAATATCCACTCTCTAAAAAGTCGAAATGTCATCAAGAATCGATTTTGAAGTTCGACAATCCGCCTTTAATCGTAGAATATTTTCATTCGCTATGGTGAATCGTGATCACATCGACATTCGTGAATTCCTTACAGTTTCTTTCGATTATTTCGATGCAAATATTCGTGAATTATTAGCAGTGCATTTAATGTTGAAAGTGAATGGGTGCTTCAAAGCAGTTTTTGAAAAAGTGGTGCAAACAAGTGAAAATCAACTGTTAGAAAAGCAGACCATTTACATAAACACTAGAAATACCGTGATAGATCTTAACACCGACTTGCTCGAATCTTTTAATGAAGATATAGTAAAATATGTTCTTGGGCAAGTTGATGAAGTTGTATTACAAGGTTCAGGCTTTTCCTTATCACAAATCGAAGAGCTCGCAATTTCGATCAGCCGCTATGAACCAATTCGGGCGTCGTCATATATTAATCTTCCCAAATGTATTGAAGATAAACATGCAGTCATAAATGTCGTGAACAGAGATCACATGTGCTTCAAATGGGCAGTTTTATCCGCCCTTTATCCAGCTCCAACTAACCCTTCACGTTTAATGAATTATTTACCATACGCAAATAAACTCGATTTCACTGGAATTGACTTCCCCGTTAGTCTCAATCAAATCGATAAATTTGAAAAACAAAACCCGACAATTTCCATCAATTTATATGTTCATGAGCATACGCAAGACGGAATGAAAATCCGACCACTTCGCCTGACTAAACATATCAAAACGCAGCATATTCATTTACTTGTATTAACAAAATTCGTGCATAATGATGGAAATGACATTCAAATAAATGTAGATTCACACTACTGCTGGATCAAAAATCTAGGTCGATTGATATCATGTCAATCTAGCAAGAACACGGCTAAAAAATTGTTTTGTGATCGCTGCTTGAACTATTTTTCGAAATTGGGAGATTTAGAAATACACCGTGTAAATTGCATGAAGCAAAATGAACTTGAGTTTGTGATGCCGACGGAAGGAAACGATGTGATTTCGTTCACGAATAGAGAAAAACAATTAGATTCACCGTTTATAATTTACGCGGATGTTGAAGCGCTTTTAAAAAAACCGGAGGAGCAAATATTAAGGAGTGGATCTACTGATACATACCAACAACATGAAGTATACAGCATCGGCTATTACTTTAAATGCTGTTACGACGATTCGAAATCATATTACAACAGTAGACGGGGGCCTGATTGCATTAGTTGGTTCATTAACGAATTGAAAGAAATCGCGTTCAAGGTTGGTGATACTTTGGAAAATATAATTCCACTCAAAATGACATCCGAACAGGAAAACGAGTTTCAAAATGCGAGAAAATGTCATATTTGTGAGAAAGAATTCGAGATCGGATGCACCATAGTCAGGGATCATTCGCATTTAACTGGTGACTATCGCGGAGCTGCCCACCAAGACTGTAATCTTTCTTATATCGAAAGTCGCTCGATTCCAGTGGTTTTTCATAACTTATCACACTACGACTTTCATTTTCTATTGCGACAACTGGCTACCGGATTCGAAGGTGCAATTTCTATCATCCCCATCAATAGTGAGCAATACATATCATTCACGAAGGTCGTGAATGGCTCAGCAAAATCATTCAAAATGCTTATAAAATTGAGATTCATCGATTCTATACGATTCATGGCATCATCATTAGACTACCTATAGGTACGACCTTCGTGAATGATATGTATTGCTCACTATTGATGGGGATGATAGAAATTGCACCTTCGAATCCGGTAGCCAGTTGTCGCAATAGAAAATGAAAGTCGTAGTGTGATAAGTTATGAAAAACCACTGGAATCGAGCGACTTTCGATATAAGAAAGATTGATTCCATCGGAAAAGAAGAAAATATTAAGATCAGAATGTGCACATTAAAATGAAGAGCAGCTGCGGTTGTTAGAGCGTAAAGGTGTCTTTTGCTATGATTATGTTGATAGCTGGGAGAAGCTGAACGAGACATCGCTACCATCAAAAGATGATTTCTACAGCACATTGATTGATCAACCCATTTCTGATGATGATTACAAATTCGCTGTTGATGTATGGAAAACATTCAATATCCAAAACCTCGGTGAATATTCAGATTTATATCTGAAAACTGATGTGCTGCTATTGGCAGATGTATTTGAGAATTTCAGAAAAACATGTAAAGAAATCTATAAATTAGATTCATCGAATTATTATACAGCGCCTGGACTCTCATTCGTTGCCATGCTCCGTTACACGAAAGTCGAACTTGAATTATTGAAAGATGTTGACATGTTGCTATTCATTGAAAGGGGTATTCGCGGTGGCATAAGCCAATACAGCAAGCGATACGTCACAGCGAATAATAAATATATGACAAATTACGACAGCAGCCAAGAATCGAGCTAACTAATGTATCTCGATGCAAATAACCTATATGGTCATTCGATGATGCAGTATCTACCACACAAAAATTTTCAGTGGTCACACAAATTCTTTGATAAAGAGCAAATCTTGAACAATGCCGACGATTCTGAGACGGGTTACATCTTTGAAGTTGATTAACATTACCCGTCGGATTTACATGATTTGCATAATGATTACCCGTTTTGTGCGGAAAATAAGCAAGTGCCCGGCACGAAAAACGTTAAAAAACTTCTCTTAACGTTAGACGATAAGAAGAATTATGTCGTGCACTATCGAATGCTTAAGTTGGCTCTTCAGCATGGATTAGTATTGCAGAAAGTGCATCGCGTTCTTCAAGAACAAGATCTTTGATCAGAGTGACTGGCTGAAGCCGTATATCATGCTGAATACCGAGATGCGAACGAAAGCGACAAATGACTTCGAAAAAAATTTCTTCAAATTACTCTGCAATGCAATTTTCGGTAAGTAAATGTTCTGTATAGCTATATTTATTGTGACATTTTACCAGTTAATTGTTGATTTAACACATTCGATTTCTTTATATAATTTACAGGAAAAACAATGGAAAACTTGCGATCCAGAGTTGACATTCACTTAAAATCCCAATGGGGAGGGAGATATGGTGCACGCAAACTAATCGCGAAACCTAATTTTAAGAGACATGTAATTTTTGATGAGAACCTAGTAGCAATTCAAATGAATAAAATTAGCATCAAAATGAATAAACCAATTGCGATCGGTCTCGCAATTTTAGATATATCAAAAGCAGTAATGTATGATTTCCATTACAATTTCATGAAACCGACGTACGGTGACAATGTAGCTTTAACCTACACCGACACCGATTCTTTCATTTATCATGTAAATACCGATTGTTTTTATTCCGATATGAAGCGAAATTTAAACAAATATGACACAAGCGACTATACTCAAGATAACATTTTCAGCATGCCGCGCGTAAATAAAAAAATACCAGGCTTGTTCAAAGATGAGTTGAACGGGGAAATTGTAAATGCTTTTATCGGATTGCGCAGTAAAATGTATTGTGTTCAATCGAATGGGGTGGACAAGATGAAAAAAGCAAAAGGCGTGAAAAAATATGTGTTCAAAAAAGAGATAAATTTTGAAAATTATGTTGACTGCCTATTGAATAATTGCTCAATTGTGGAAGATCAAAATACATTTCGCTCTAAATTGCATAAAATTTACACAATCCGACAAAGTAAATTAGCATTAAGTCCTTTCGATGATAAGAGGTTCATTTTAGAGAATAACATTGATACATTAGCATGGGGACACTATAAAATTCCATTGTAATTTTTTTTTAAAATAAGTAAATAAACATGAACATTTTCAATTCTTAAAAGCCTGCATCTTCACCTTTATTTATTTGTAGCATTTTAAAAATTATTTCAGAAATTTTAAGACGGTGTTCTACACTAAATACATATGAAATCAATTGTTCAGTTTGCTGTATCCAAAGCGGCTTCACACCACTTGCCCTTTCTTGCTTTACGATACGCATATTGCCAAACATGCATTTCCAAAACATGCATCGAGATGTCGAATGTTATCTGAAAAAAAGGTTCAATGGAATATTGAGAATTCCGGCTTGACGCCATAAAACAAAAATTCATTTTAACTCACATGTTTATGTTTCGAGGTCATTGTAGAACCCTAAATGTGTGAATTATAGTTAAAAAAGAAAAACACAGAAATTACTCTGTTACATAAAATTTACGATCGTATTTATTTATTGGGAATTTAGCAGTTACAATACATCATTTTTATCTATCCAGCTATTATGTCTATTGTAAAAACCTAACCATTTTACGTAAACTTTGTTGTTTCTCTTTCGGAGAATTTTTTCAACTAGATAAACATCTGGAAACTTAACTAATTGCATCTCATCAGCATAGACGCTCCCTTTGATTTCATTCCCCTCATAGTCAACTAATAAATATGTAATTGGGTCCGTATGCTGAACTTTCCTTACAATAAATATTTCAGTTGTCCACGATGGTAAATAACCTTTTTCGAATATATGTTTATATTTACTTAGTCGAACATGGTCCCCTACTTTGAATTTTACAATATTTTTATATGGAATAACTCTTTTATAATTATAAGCGGTATATAAAAGGTGCTGCTCGTTGTCAGAATTCACGTCATTGGGTGCCATTTTTATTGTTCGATGCTTAGTTGTGTTGTACTCATAAACTAATTTAGGCAGAAGGCTGGCCCATTTATGATTTCCATTCAAGCTGAATTGTTGATATATCTTCCTTTTCAAGGTCCGATTGAAGCGTTCCACGATAGCTGCCTTCTTTGAACTAAATGTTGAATAGCGATGAACCATGTACTTTTCCAATAATCGTGTCATTTCGGAGATATAAAATTCGCGGCCCATGTCAACTTGCAGATTTCGTACAGGTCGATCAATCGAATCTAAGATTGACTTCATAGCTCGGGTAACTTCCAATCCTGTTTTTGTCTTAAGTGGTCGTACATATGCCATTTTTGAAAATGTATCAATCGCTGTTAAGCAATACTTCATTTGGCGATCAGGTGGCATTTCAATTAAATCTGCTTGCAATGTGTCGGCGATACCTCTCATTGCGCTTCGGCGTCTCGCGAAATGTTTTCTCGCATCGCGATGAAGCTCCTTGACAACTTGCAATTTACTCATATCGATTCTAGCTTAGTTGAAACAATTTGATGAATTCGCGAACTACGTTAATTCATAAAAATTTAACTGCTTCTGATAACAACACCACTAAAAGGCGAGTACTCGAATTGATTGTCGTAAATAATCAAGCAATTGGCAACAGTATTTGGCGGAATATTGGCTCGAGCATTATTTTCCAAACGAATGTCCACTGTACCACCTAAATATGTTTCGTCAGATCTCGTACAGTCGAATGTAAATATCGGATTCGTACCAAAATCTCCATTTCTAATTATAACGCCATTACGAGACACATCATCATTGTAATAAGCTCTATGGATGTTAAGATACGCGAAATACAGCTCCTCATATTTCGAATTGGTAAAGTCTAAATTAAAGTTCTCGTATGGATAATATTCCGAGTTCAAGTACAGCTTAACATCAGAAATGTTACAGTGATCATATCCGACCGAGTTGATTTCCACGCGCTGTCTATTCGTTTGGAATGTGACAAACACGAATCGCGGTTTACTCATTTGAGTTGTTGATTTAACCGTCCAAATATGCTTATTACTCTCCGGTAACTGAAGCATCTCATAGTAATCCCATGATCTATAAGGAACGCTAATTGACTGCTTTCTCTCTAGATATTTCAACATCTTTAGTTTTGAAATATCTGATAGTTGAACATGCGGTATTTGCCACTGAATTTTATTCAATTTAAAGGTGAATGAGTCAGTGGTCGCTCTATAGACGCCGACATCTGTTCGATTGCGCATTAAGATGATTTCATGTTTACAATTCAATAATATTTTTCGATAGTCATCGCAGAATCCCAGAACTTGATTCAGAGGAATAATGAATGAATACGTTCTCACTGCCAATGCCAAATCTGTATAAGCATGGGACAATTGATCCAAAAAATATTGTCCTGCTTGAGTTGATGCTACGAGATTTTTCATTTCGCTTGATGTTCCGACATTTTTCGTACGGTCAATTTCAACACCGTTTATTTCATAGCGTATTTCACTGAAAAAACGCGCTGCACAATTTGCACTCCATGTGCCAACTATAGCTTCATGTTCGGCACCTTGTCTACGTCTAACTTCAACTTCTATATAAACATAGCTCTCCGATGGTAAAACATATAAATCCTGTGATTGAATGGCTATTCTTATTTCATCATTTGCATTAAATGATGACGTGTATGGTAAATAGCTATGATATTGCTTCCGAATGATGGTGCTATCGCGAACAGGCATGTTCATTACACTCAGAATGTCACTCATGTTGTCCTATTTTTTAACTTTAAATCCTAAGGACTCCAACAACTTGATATTTTTCCTTGATAATTTACGCTTCGCCGATCGCGATGTTGTTCGCTTAATGGTTTTAGGTCGAGTGATTTTTTTGATCATCGAATTAACATTTATATCATCAAATCCGAATGTTTGAGCACTTGTTGAATTGTATAGAAGCATTTTATTTTTATTTTTATTTTTCAATTATTTATCGTCTCGTTTTATATGTATTCGAACTGTTATCTCTTCACCGCGAAAATCGATTGATTCACCATTCTGATCCACGATAGAAATTTGAATGCAGCTTATCCGACGCGGGATAATGGGTAAATAAATGATGTTTCGGGGTTGTTCAATAATTTTGTATCCAATGTCAACTTTATTGGCTGAAAATTCATAAATTGAGTGGCAGAGTTGACCATTCACATACGCCCCGGATATAATATTACATTCAACTCTTACAACATTCAATTTGGAAATTCTAATTATATCTTTCGCTTCCACTTCACGGTTAGCTGGAATTCCTACGTTGTAACCAGTTTTCCTTATTGAATTATCATTGAGATTCACTTCATCATCATCATCATCACCTGTGAATCCTTTGTCAAAACCCAGCACATTGAGAACGGATTTCGGTTCGTTGTGTAAAATTTGATGATCACATCTGATAGAAGCTTTTAATGTATTCTTGTTGATTGAATAGTAGAAACTAATTGCAATTTCATTCAGGCAAGTCGCTATATACCGCAATAAATGATCAACTTCATAGCATCCGACTGGGATTTCAATAGATCTCGCTTTACCATTTCCGTCAATGAATTGAAAAATATTGTTATCTTTCGTGATATTTGGAATTGAATGATATGCTGTGAAATCCAGAAGACCGCACGAATAGTTTTGATTTTCATCAAGAACTATCTCAGGAAATATTGCGGCTGATAAGTCGGATGTATTGCCGGTTAGTGTTACAGTAAACGATGTCATGATTGTAATTTTCATACTGATCAATTTCGCTTAACTTCACTTGCATTTATACGTTTGACCAAAATTTATGCAAGAATTCCAAACACAATTGGCCGCATACAACTGTTTCAAATTCTTGATATTGGTGATAGTTGTGCATGAGTTTCACATTTTTCCCTAAATATGTCTTCAATTCGAGTGGCGGGAGAAGATTTCCGAAGCTATCAAAATACCATGCTGAATCATTAATTTTAACCAATGCGGTCCAATGCGTCCCATTCGATCGAACACTATCATGATTGAGTATCAAACATTCTATTATTCTCGGTTTTTTCGGCAGTGTATCACGCATAAAAACACCTCGAAAATGCGGAATTTTAAATAATTCAACTTATTTTATTAAATCATGATTGGTAAGTGGTCTATCTTGTGGGACGCTCACCACACGTTTTTTGAATGTGGTTTCAAGTAGAGACCGTCGCCAGCTGAATTTTTATGCGGATTTAAGTATAGCCCGAATCCATTTGCAGCCGGTTTTAGATATAAACCTTGACCGACTTTCAGCTCCATTGCCCCGTTCTGATGTTTATTCGCCTCGAATTGAACTTTAATATCTTTTATTGCTTTTACTACTGAAGATGCACCACCAGCTAGAGACCCAATCGCGCTTAGAGCAGCAAAGATTGGTATGAGTGGAAGGACACCTCCGGAAATTTTAGGCACTTTTATCACTCTCGGTACTTTGATACGTTTCCCTTTCGCAGTTTTTTTACTTGATTTGAGTGCCGCTGTAACCGCGGACTCAAGGATTGCTTTCTTTGAGCCTTTCATATCTTTTTTTACATTTTTGATCAAGGTCTCGAATTTTATTTCCTTAATTTTTTTCGATTTTATTCGACTATTTGGTTTCAGAATGCCCAAACCAATTTTGTGTAAGCCATTCTTGACTTTCATCGCACCGGATACAAAAAGTGATGCAGCCCTTTCACCGAATTTCGCATCCTTCGAGAAAGCACGTTTAAACGCAGCCGATCCTAGTTTTTTATCTGCCTCGTAGCGTGCCGCAGAATCTTTATTATTTGCGTATGCTATATCATGTTCTTTGCATAATTCATACAATTTATTTATACCTTTGTCCCCACGAGCCAGGCGCTCTTCTAATTTTGTACCTGGTCCACAATATTGATATTTCGGCAAATGCAGTTCAAATGGGAGTTTATCTATGAGCTTATCAAAAAGTCCATGTCCGCAGCATTTACGAACTTTCCGCGATTTCTGTTTTACATTTTTCTTGGTAAAGGAAATCAAAGGAAAAGCGACATAGCCCTATTTTGCCGAACCATTTGCGGTGTATCATCGCCGGCCCTAGCGGCTGCGGTAAAACGAATTTGCTGATAAGTTTGATAGAATCAGAGAATGGACTTAAATTCGAAAATTTATATATTTATTCAAAGACATTACAGCAAGATGTTTATGGTCTGCGCCAGCAGCATTTTTTGCCAAAGGCGGTTTATTAATTATAAATAAATAAATAGATTACAATTTGAGTTTTTACATAAATAATTCAATAAATAATTTCATAATGTAAAGTAAATATTGCGTTCATAATTGCATTAGATAATATTCTTCCAAATTATTCCTAATTGTTTCAATGCTTAAATTGAAATCGAAAAAATTATTAAGTTCATTGAATTTCTTTTTCATACAATAGAATGGATCATTTTCATTTATTACTTCAAAATGTGTGTTCAATAACATTTGATTTCTAGTGTCTCTTTGTTGTACTCTGAAATTTAATTTTCCTAATAGATTTGATGAATTTATTTTTCCGAATATTAATGAAGTAATGAAAATTATTTGGTGAATATTTCTTTTATCTTCTAATGTGTTCATATGGAACAACAATAAACGGTTCTTGTATGATGGTAGGACGAATCGATCTCTCCAACCGAGCTTCCGTAAAGCAAATTTCAAAAACTGTTTGAATAGATTCTATTTTATTTTTATCAACAATGGTTGTAGGAGACCATATTTGTGATCCGTATTCCAGAATCGGAATCACAAAAGTTTCATACAGGCGTTTGATAACCCATGGGTCATCAAATTCATAAGCAAATCTCTTTATCCATGCAAATACAGATTTAGCTTTGCCGATGATGAAATCGATGTGGCTTTTAAATTTTAATTTTTCGTCCAGTAGAACACCGAGATCTTTAATATGTGTGACTCTTTCAATCGGTGAAGCATTTATAGAGTAAACAAAATGTAATGGTAGTGAAATTCTACGGTGAAATGACATTGACTTTGTTTTCTTTATATTCAAGTTCAATTTGTTTAGAGCGAAATACTTCACAATTATTTAGATCGTCTTGTAATTGCTCACATTCATCAATACTGTCAATCATCAGAGATATTTTTGCATCATCGGCGTATAAATGAATGATTGCTTTTTTATTATATAATGGCAAATCAAATAAAAACAAATTGAATAAAGTGGCACTTATTGGGGATCCTTGTCCCACGCCCGATTTTACATGAATTGGGTTGTATTTTATAGATCCATCGATTTTGACAATTTGCTCTCTCCCATTGAAGTACTCAATCAACCAATCGAGTATATGATTATTGAGACCCATAAGTTTGAGTTTATGAAACATCAGTGGTGTGTCTACGGAATCGAATGCTTTGGATATGTCTAAGATTGTCGCATCAACTTGTTTGTGTCGTTTCATTCCATTCATGATCGTCGATAACCGTAATAATTAACGTAAATTCAGTTAAATTCGTAATTGTGGATCTACCTTTTATAAAGCCATGTTGATGATCGGTCATAATGCTGTTCATATATTCGTTTATGTTTTTCAATTATTGAATCTAGTAGCTTGGAAATTGAACATTGTATAGCTACGCCTCTATAGTTATCCACAAGTGATTTTCTACCAGATTTATGAATTGGGCGAACATATGATTGCTTCCATATAGATGGAATACTTTTCTTTTCGAAAGACGATATCAATAGCCAAGTAATTGGTTTCACGATCGATCCGGAACATTGTTGATGAAAATGTTCGGAATATTGTCGGGACCCATGACAAGATTTTCAGGAATATCATTAATATAATGAGTTCTTCGCTGATCGTTATGTTCGGAATTATCTGACAAATATCCTGCATCTTGCTCTTAGTAATGTTTCTTTCATTGAACTCATTGATACTGTCAATACATGGTTCGGTATACACTGATTCGAAAAAACATCTAAATAGATCAGCAATGTCATCAGGTGTGTCAGCCGTTCGGTCGCTGAGAGACATAGACTTTGGTAATTCATTCATTTGTTTTTTTGATGCATTTACATGCTTATAGAAATTCGTCGGATCATCTATAATCATTTGTTGAATACTTATTTTATAATCGCTATAAATTGATTTCAAGTGATCTCTGTATTTCTTTCTCAATTCGTTATAGTTATTTTTTAATCTAATAGAATTTTCCTTCTTTGTTTTTTTATGCAATCGATTTACTCTGTTTTTCAAATTTATTGCAGTCTTGTCATACCAGCATGGGTGAGATGACACTTTCTTTTGTTTACGTTCGACATGTTTGTAAATAATTGATTGGATTACATTGTAAAATTTCTGAGTGTTGGACTCAATCGATTCATCATCTATTAAAACGGTATCACAATCAATAAATATAGGTATTTGCATGACATGCTTAGTCCAATCAGAGGGATTGGATATTATACATTTTCATCTTCAGATGATGTGATTGCTCCTAGTGAAGCAAAACGAAACTCTATTTTCATTTTTGATGATATGATTTGCGATAAAAGTCAAGAACATGTTCGAAATCTGTTCTGTATGGGACGTCACTATCAGACAGATGTTGTTTATTTAACTCAAACGTTAACTAAGCTAAGCAAGCATCTGATTCGCGATAACTGCAATTTTTTGATCTTATTCAAACAAGATGATTTGAATTTAAAGCGATTTATAATGATTTTGGTGTCAATTGCGACATGAAGTTTGAGGAATTTAAGAAGTTTTGTTTAGAATGTTGGAAGCAGAAATACGGGTTTGTTGTGATTGATTTGGAGAGCGATGTGAATAATGGCCGATACAGACAAAATTTCAATAATTTTTTGCAAGTATGTAAAGATAGTAAATCAATTACAAGTCAAAAAACAATTACTAATTATGATAAAGTAAATACCGAATTAGACTCATTTGACTACACCAGACGCGATTTCAATTATTTCATGGAATTTTTTTCTAATTCAATAAATGCTAATTCAACAGTTAAATCCTTCAAAATCAATCCCAATCATAAAAAAAGTTGGTTGGACGCTGATTTAAAATTGGAACTAAAAAAAAGAAAAGAGCTTTTCAAACTGAGAAAAAAGTAATCCAAATAACAGTACGTATAAAAAAGAATTCAATAAACAAAAAAATAAAGTAAGATCCAAGATGCTTGATAAAAAAAAAGATTTCTTCGACTCTAAATTTGCCAAAACAGTCGACAATCCAAAGAAATTTTGGAACAACATAAATAATTTAATCTACAACAAGAACTACAAAAAAAAGGAGGAATTTGAAATCAAAAACAATCTGGGAAAGTCGTTAAATACTAAAGAAACAGCGAACTATTTTAACAATTATTTTATTGAATTGCCTGAGAAAACTATTAAAAGCGAATATGGCGATTTTGTAAATTATGATGTAAAAATTACCAGCAACTACCAAAATTTTGAATCAATGTTTCTGCATAATGTCAATGAAGAGGAAATTTTTAATATCATTAATAATTTAAAAAAAAGCCACTCTACCGGTATTGACGGAATAAATACAAAAGTTACCAAGGAATGTGCATTCTCTCTATGCGAAATTCTTCCTCACTATATAAACGAATCATTTTCATCGGGATTATTTCCAGGCTGTCTTGAAATCGCCAAGGTTATACCAATCTATAAAAAAACGGGCTCGAATTCCGAAGCAAAAAATTACAGACCGATTTCTCTCCTAAATATAATTTCCAAAATTTTTGAATCATGTCTATATAATCGGCTCTAATCTTTTTTGATGAAAATTAAATTCTTTGATAATAACCAATTCGGATTCTTAAAAAAATCTAACACCACTTCAGCGTGCATCTCTTTTATCAGCAAAATTCAAAGAGCCCTTAATGACAACAAACTAGTCTGTTCGATTTTTTTTGATGTTGCTAAAGCGTTTGACTGTTTAATGAGATGTATACTGTTAAGGAAGATGGAACAACTGGGAATTCGGGGTAATGCTCTCAATATTTTTAAAAGTTATCTTGAAAATAGACATCAAGCAGTTATCATTCAAAACACAAGAATTGACACAAAGGAGTCGAATTATGGTGTTCCTCAGGGCTCTAAATTAGGTCCCCTATTATATCTCATATATTAATGACATTTTTGATTCGAATCTCCAAGGAAATTTACAGCTCTTTGCAGACGATTCCGCCCTATTATTCATCGCAGATGATGCAAATTCTTTAAGCAAGATGATTTCTGAGGATCTTACAATTTTCAGTAATTGGTTCAAAAACATTTTACTTGTTTTAAATGCGGACAAAACCAAAATAATTTATTACAACTCCAAAAGAAAAGAATTTCAAAATTTTCCAGATATTTTTCTCAATCAAGTAAAAATCACAAGAGTTGATGAAGCCAAATATCTCGGACTTTTAATTGATAAGGATTTGACATGGAATTCGCACATAAATTCTTTAATTAAAATTTTTTTTTTTTTTTTTTTTAACAATACACCGCCAAAGACTGGCTGTTTTTATTCATTTTTGATTAATTACATATCTGACAGGGAAAAGGTAAGGGTCATTAATCGATTATATCGGATCTCACCACCATTAAAACCTGTATCTTTTCTTTTAGAAAAATCCATTCAAATATTGCAAGGTTGGATGATTATAAATACAATTTGTATAAATATTACATTCGATAACTATGCTAAAAATATCACATAATCACAATATCACAGTATTAACAATGCTAATGAAATTTAAAAAGAAATGGTTTAATTACAATCATTGGATTTGTTGTTGTTTCAATCTAAGATTCAATTTTTCACAGGCAACTAATTGAGATTTAAAATTTGCACGAGAAGCAGGTTCTTTAAACAGTTCATCAATGAAGTTTGCAAGTTTACACATCTGATTTATTGGTGCCGTATGTTCATTAATAAGTAATTGATCTATTATTCTAAAAGTTAAGTCCATACGTTGGGGTTTTTAGAAGAGTCTCTTTCATATGTGGTGATAGTTAAAAAAATGCTCTACTACGCGGAACCAAACTAGAAAACATTAAAAAATTACGTGTTTTACAAAACAAATGTTTACGAAACTTGTTTTTTAACAAATATCGCATAGGCAATGTCTCAACTGGCGATATTTTTCGCGAACACAGATTTATAGAATTAGAAAAAGTAATTGATCTCGAAATGAATACTAATTTATTTAAAATAGTTAATAATGAATTAAAATGTGACATTGTTATTGATTACAAAAGTGATATTCACAATCACGAAACAAGACAAGCAAAAAAAATGCATAAAAATAAAACCAGAAATAAATTTGGATCCCTATCATTTCTAAATCGCGGAATCTCGACTAATAATAATTTATCATCACCATTGAAACAATCAAATAATATAATAATTTTCAAGAAAAATCTTAAAAAATTATTACTTAATAATCAAGCACTCGAATATAGAACAAAACCAAAATCAAAGTCAAAATCAAAGCTCAACTAAATATTAGCAAATAAGCAAAAATGTATTCCTATTTTTAGAGTCAGCTGAATCGCGAAAAGCGTATAAAGTCCAAACTTGTTAATACGCGGAAAGTCATTCAGAATAAGTTTTAAGCGGCCTACAAACATCGTATGAATCGTGAAATTGACTTGAATGAAAAATATCGACCTATAACGAAAAAGATTGAAAGACTTGCTGAGGTTGTTGAGGGGCAGAAATTGTCTCAAGCTCCAAAAGTTAAACTTGCGAAACATGCTAAGCGGAAATTAGATTTTAGACGAGCTTCATTTACCGAAGATACCGAATTTGAGCCTGTAACCATTAGTGATGTAAGTTCAAATGACGATTTGGATGCTCCAAATATTTTGGATGATAAAATAATGCCAATGGAAGTCGATCAACATGATCTTGATCTAGGTGATCCATCTCAAATGGATATTAAGAAGCGGCCGCGCAGTGAAAGTGATCATGACATTTCATTTATTTTGAAGAAAAAACTACCAAATGATGAAATAACGTCTGAAGATGAGGAAGAATTAGAAGCAGCTAAAAAATTACATAGGATTTTGGATGAGCAAGATGCGGCAAAGTGTATTCGCGAACATTGTAAGAACAAAGCAGAAAGGAAGAAGAAGATTATGGATAAATTGATGTGCGAATCTGACATTAAATTAAATAATGCGCGTAGTCGATCGGCATTCCTACGAAGAGCTGAAACGAGAGCCAAAAGTCTCGGGGACATACCATTGCCAATGCGAAGAAAGCTTAAATCTAGAGGAATTTGGTTACCAAATCAATTTGCTGATTCCAATGAACATGATATTATTCCACGAAATGATAAGGGTATCGCGATGGATCAATTGCCCCGCGAACCTATTTTAGTAAATCTATTGTCAGACAGTGACAACGAGGAAGGGGAAGAAGAAGAGCGACATAGTCTAAGATTACGAAAGAGATATGGAAAAGGAAATAAGAAGAAAGAAACTGAAGCGACCGACAATGCTAAGAGACGTAAACGTACGAAGAAAGGAGGTAGCATAGAACCAGATTTCGTGCCGTACAATGAAAATATTGCATATGAATTTTATGATGATCCTAATGAGCTATGTGAAAGGTTACGTCTGCTAATTGCTTCACGTGCTGCCGGTAATTCTAACCACTCTCAAGAAATAAATCCACTGATAGCTGAACTAAGAGAGGCCGACATTATTGAATGAATGGCAAACTGCATTTATGGCTTTTGTTATTTGTGTTTTTTTTTTTTTTTTCTAATATTTCGCAATGCATTTTTGGCTCAATCCATTTTATCTATTGGCGACATAGTGTAAGATAACGAAAAAGATGTGGAAAAGGAGATAAGAAGAAAGAACCTGAAGCGACCGACAATGCGAAGAGACGTAAACGTACGAAGAAAGGAGGTAGCATAGAAGAATGGCAAACTGCATCTATGGCCCTTTTTTCCTTTTTTTTTATTTGTTTTTTTCTAATATTTCGCAATGCATTTTCGGTTCAATCCATTTTATCTATTTTCGGAAATTTTAACTAAATTTTATTGGAGGTGGTATTTTTTCTCAAGCAATTTTCGTATAAATACCCAGCTAATTTCCCTCAGGAATTCAGTTTCATTCAACTTTACCAAAGCCTTCAACATGATTGGATTCGTTCTCGAGCAACTTCTCTCCAACATCCTGATTCTGCAATCTCTGATGAATCAGCGAAATGATGAGCAGGATTCATCCAGACGCTCGCGCCGCCGCCATATGCCATATCGACGTGCATCAACCGAATCCAATTTGCAGTCGCATCCATCAACATCACCGCAGCTACAGCGACGAAATGATGAGGAGGACGGTGTCGAACGTGCTCCAACGCCTGCAGGAATCTTTGTGCGGCCCCTCCACGAAATGACCTGGTCATCGTCGTCATCAACTTCGAGTTGTTCAGCAGCACCATCTCCAGCAACGACATTTTATTCGGGAGCCACTGAGCCGATGAGCGATTATCAACAGCCAATCATCTACGAAGCATTCGACGTCAACGATGGTCCGGACTACCTGCATCCTCGATTCCGCGACGCTCAACGGAATATTTACGACGTGCCATTGCCTCGTGATGCTGAAGATGACGATGTCATTTACGTCGGCGAGTCTCGAAATGAGGCGCCGGAGCAGCCAGACCAGCGGATGCCAGCTGAGGCAGCCGTGGTTGTAGAGGAGGAGCATCAGCCGATTGCAGTTGAGCCGGAAGACGAGAATGAGCCCGATGATACCAATAATCAGCGTCCAGAGTGCTGCATCTGCAAGAGGGATCTTTTATCGCGCAGGCCGAGGATGCTTCCATGCCACCATGTCTCCTGCACGGTCTGCGTTTACCGGATGACACTGGATCCTAACTGTCCGGTATGGCGTGGGAACTTCACCATCGATCGATGTCATCCGATTTATTTCCCTTAAGTTTTTAAATTTCGCATTTAAGTTTTAAGTTAATCTGTAACCTTATTATCAGTTTTTTAAATAAATAACAATAAATTTAATTTGATGTGGTTTTATTTTGGATTTTTTTTAAATTGATATCAATTTAATTCGTGGCTCAGAACATACTTTGCTAATCTACTGAACACAATTTTTCGATAAAAAGTTGGATCTTCATCCAACTTTTCGAGAGCCCATTCACCAAAATTTCGCCGTTGTGGTAGGTCGTTCGGCTTCAATTCTTGGACCAGCTGTATTTTGAAAGGTTTTACACCCAAATCCTTCCGTAAAATTTTCCACGTAGTGGAGTAACAGAGGCCCAATTGCTGCGAACGGCGCCGAATCGATAAATCACGGTCATCAGCAATACTGGCTGATACAGCTGCAATATTCTCCTCTGTACGCACTCTACGAATACGTGTTGGTGGCTTAAGGTCCAATAAAGTAAATTGGGTTCGAAACTTATTCACAAGATTGCGAATAGCCGCCTCAGAAGGTTGACCAAACATAAAATGGAAGAAGCGCACGATACACTCTCTTAACCGAACATGAATTTTGATAATAAAATTCAATAATTTGCAAGCGCTGTTCGTTTGTAAGTCGATTCATGGTTAAATTATAGACCAAACTGAACAAGATTGACAATGACACAAGACACGAATCACGCGTGATCTGTGAAAAACAGTGCTGCCAAAAAGAAAGTCGCTAAAAAATCACCCTTTACATGCATGAGTTTAACAGCGACTAGCGAACGCATCTTTCGGTTCGTTTCTCCTTTACACACCTCTCAACTGCACCGACACAGCATTTGCGGCAAAGGGAAACTACACAGAGAGATGTTTCTCTTTTATGCACAGAATGTCATATTACAAATACAATATATATATATATATATATATATATATATATATATATATATATCCATTGTATTCTATGGCTAGCCCAATGTTCTGCCAATTTTTTTTTGATGGAATAGTCTCAAATAACACAAAAATTTGCAGTATATGTCTGGGAAAATTCTGGTTTACAAGATTTGGCGATTTTAATAAAAACGTTCGCCGCTCATTCAAGGCCCCAAACGCCCCAAACGCCTCAAATGCACCAAAAGCAAGTAAAATATGTTCATTTGAAATATACACGAAATTTGGTTATGATCCGAGGCTACAATCTGTATAGGTGCCCTACCAAACCTATACGCTTTGTTAAAAAATGACTTTTATTCAAAAAAAAAAATTTCAAACACACAAGCAATTGAACATGCAAACGAAGTATAGTCTTTTGACATGAAATCAAAACAAGAAATAAAAGTGTTGCAATGAAAAGCATAATGAAGGGTTAATATCTATGTTATCACCAGTTATGACTCGTCACTCCCCATGATCTGTGAGCTCAGTCTTTTGAGCTGGCTATTATGAAAATACATAACCCAAATCAAATCATATGTTAAAAGTTTTGGTGGCGACATTAGTTCTACAACAACAAACAACAACAAACATTTATAGACCATTTTTGCCTTTCGGCGTCTGGTCTGTTTTACGAAACAAATTGCCTCATGCACCCCTAACAACACCTCTCTACAAACTCCGATCGAGAGCCAAGTTTTGAGATTCAACACACCATTCATATCACCATTTGTATGAGGACTATGTCTAGATTGCATTGTAGCATTATGAAACATTCAGATTCTTATTTTTTTACGAAAATAAAAAGTCTCCCCAAATTCAAGTCATTTCGATGAAATTTGGTAGATATTTATATGGCAGTTCTAGGTTCGACGTAAACGTCAGAAGAATCTAAATGTTATTGCTCCAGGTAAAAACGTTCATTTTTGAAACAAATAACACCTTTCTCTCTCTCTCTCATATACCCCTAACAATATCTCTCCACATACCCCGATCGAGAGCCAAGTTTTGAGTTTCCACACACCATTCATATCCCCTCGCATTCAAATCATATTTAACCGAATCTAAATAACGTCGACGTGGTCTACCCCTACCTCTCAACCCATCAGCTTCGACGAACAGAATCCGTTTCGGTAATCGCTCCTCTCCCATGCGTTTTACATGACCAAACCATCTCAGTCTGGATTTTCTTGCTTCCTCTCCTACCGAATCGACGTTTAAATCCCCCCGAATCGTCTCATTTCGGATTCTGTTTTCCCACTGATCGCGGCGCGAGACTCCCGAAACCATTCTCAACACTTTCATATCAGACACTTCCAAATCATGAATTAAATTCTCAGAATCAACCCAACTCTCGCTACCATATAGAATAGTTGGTCTGAAGATTGACCCGTGAATCAAAATCTTTGTTTCTGTACTCAATTCACGTTTATTGAAAACGTGTGTTCTAAGATGCACTACTACTTAATTTCCATTAATCCTACGCTGTTCAAACTCTTTATTAAACTTGCCAAAGGTAGGAATCATGATTGTTTGACGTTTACACGCAATGCGAGCGCCTTTTACGTTTGCAGCGTTTCTCTCAACAGCAATACAGGACTTGTTCGAAACGTGTGGCAGAAATTTAAAAAAAACACTACATTGCACATTGGCGCTAGTGTTCTATACTTGATAGTCTATTTACATATATTTATATGTAAAGATAGAAGATGATGCCAGGCTGTAAAGCTTGCTATCTTCCGAAAAGATGCAACCCAAATATTTGAATTGGGACACTTGTTCCAACAAGTTGCCATTCAATGTGCAATGAATTGGCTTTCGAGTTTTGCCCACATCCATAACTTGAGTTTTTGTGCCGCTAATGGTCATTCCGAAGTTCGTACAAGCCTCTTCCAAATCTTTGACACTATTTTGCAGCTCCCATTCAGAGTTGCCAAACAGTACCAGATCATCTGCGTAAGCGAGTGCAGAGATAATATTGCCCCCCAAAGCTACTCTACCTCTTAAATTGGCTGATTTGATCAGCTTGTCCATATAAATAATGAATAGAAGAGGCGAAATTGTACAGCCCTGTCGCAGACCATTACGTACTTCAAATCATTCACTCAAATCTCCATCCACTCTTACTGCTGCTTTACTGTTTGCGTACAAACTTTGAATCGCGTTGAGAAGATAACCATTCACACCATATTCGGCCAAGACTGACCACAACTTAGATCTGGGAATGCAGTCGTATGCTTTCTGCAAATCCACGAAACAGAAGTACAGTTCCCTATTTCTTTCAAGTAATTTCTCCATTAGTTGTCTCATGCAAAACATTTGATCTTGACAGCCGCGCATTGGGCGGAAACCCGATTGATTTTCATCCAAGAGCGATTCGACAATAGCTCTTGTTCTCTTTTCCAAAATTGCACTATATACTTTACCGACAACGCTCAGTAGAGAAATTCCTCGATAGTTATTGTAGTCTCTATTACTACCTTTCTTATGAAGTTGCGAAATGAATGCGCCACCCCAGTCTCCAGGGACAACAGAGGAACTCCAAGCTAAAGATTAAAGATGCGATGCAACGAGCGAACACCTACTAAACCACTACTAATCAAATATTCATTCCGAATATCATCCACACCCGCAGCCTTACCCCAACTCAACTTATTAGTTGCAATCTGAATTTCATCCATGCTAATCTCTTCCAAACTCTCTTCACTCACATTTACATTCACATTCTCATTCACCAAATCGGCATTTTCGACATTCAGCAATTCATCAAAATATTCCTTCCATCGTTTCAACAATTGATCTGAATTCCATCCATGCTAATCTCTTCGAAACTCTCTTCACTCACATTCTCAATACACAAACCGGCATTTTCCTGCCTGAAAAAATTCCTTTCATCGTTTCAACACATTCTTTCTACCCATCACTACATTGCCAGACTTGTCCAAAATAGCTCCAGGAGCATGTTTTTTGCCTCCATTCCTAATGTTCTTAACCCTTGACCGGAATACCTTATTCCTCTGTTGTCCAGCAACTTCTAGATCCTGACCAAACTTCACCCATTCTCTCTCTCTTTTGCTCCTTTCACCATCATTTTCACTATCCGCTTTTGTTCCCTATACGACATTAGTTCATTTTGAAAAATTTATTTTAGTTGTGAGATATTAATTTATTATTTCGACTTGATAAATATATACGATTTGTAAATTAATGTCGCTCAAAAAAGGAAATAAATGTATTAATGTCGCTTCGACATTACTTCATATCTCAAAATTAAATAAATTTCGTGGCTTTCCTGAACCAAAATTTCGGAGATATTGATCCATTTAATCGTTCAAATAAACGCGATACGGCTCTTTTACCGTGCAACATTTGTAAGATTGCTGGAAGAAAGGGTTGCGTATCGATTAATTTTTATTACTTTTGACAGACGTTAAATAATTACTATAAGCTCAATCGATTTTTTGATTGAATGAAAACGGACGATTGTATGATTTTGCAAGGTCGGGAGGAATAAATGTATTTATTTCAATAACACATTAGTTCATATCTCAAAATGAATTAAAATAATTAGTTAAATGTGGTTTAAAGTGTGATTTCGTGAGTTTTTTTTAATCTATAACTTTTTTCTTTCAATTTTCCTATTGTTTACTAATTGCATTGCCGCCCATGTACTCTGTGGCACAAATTTTGATAACAATAATTTTTTTTTTTTTTTTGTATTCGCCGGGGAACGAGAATTAAATTTGGTCAGAGATTTTATATTTTATACACAGATACGTACAACGCAATTTCAAATCACTATCATTTCAAAAAAAAAAAAAAAATATTTCTTTGTGAAATTTTACTATTTTGAACTACTAAATCTAAAATACAATTATACCGAAAATCCACTAAATTCAGATATCTGGAAATATTTTTGAGCCTATTGAATGAAACTAATGCGAAATGAATATTTGATTCCGCTCTCTCCTTAAACCGGAGCAGTGAGAATGTTCCAAAATGCTTTGTTACATCCCGAAGACGGCATATCATTGTTTGTGTGTGCTTTACAGACAACGAAAATCAACAATTTCTTAATTAATAGCGGAAGTTATTTCTGTAAATCACTTTACCAAATCATACTAAAATTATGTGATGGAATATAAATTGTGCACGGAAGTGTATTTTCTATTCAATGAAGGCAGCTACATATTTCAACATGTGCAAAATGGCATCTCATTCATTATTATGTCATTTTAATGAAAAGTTATTCCGATCAAATTTTCCGGATTCGCTAAAATTTCAACACGTACCATTTTAAGTTTACGTAGCTAAATTTTCCACATTTTTTAAAACGAGTTTAATCATGGTTTCGAGATGATTTTTTTTCGCATCATTTAAGTAAATATTGTTAAGATGAAACCTAGAATAATTCTAAATTCTATCTGCAACAAATTTCGATGCCCTATCTCTAATCAGAAACCTACAATTTCCAATAATCTGTTAAAAGAAATAAGCGATTTTTATTATTGCGTACAATTACAATGCAAGAAATTGCATCTATAATTTATGCTAAATTTCTCATTCTGTTCATAATTAAGAAATTATTTGAAAAATGTTTTTTTTACAAAGTACAATATTCGGTGAGAATCGGAATTGTTTGTAGCAGCTCGTCGATATTGTGCACGCTGAGGTGTTCGATCAATATATCAGATGTGCGCAACAGTGTCATTAGAGTTTGTACATTTTCAACAATTTCTTTTGTCATTACGTCAGCATTACGCCGAATAAATTCGGCGAGTTTGCCGCTCAAATCACCATCAATTAATATTTTGGGTAAATTAACATCGTTGTCTGGAGTGGGAATAAACAATGAAGACATAATACATAAGGCAATTAGCGCTTCATTCTGCATAACCTACAAATAAATAAAAGAATTAGATTCTTTTTTTTATTATTCAAAAAAAATGATTACTATGTGCTGTGAGGAGAGCATTGTAATCATGCTTTGAACGGATCCTTCGTTCTGTATGAACTCTTTCAGGCTCGAATGATTTGGTGCGACTGCACTTGATGTGTCCTTATATGCGTGTTTAATCAGCCATGCCATCAATCGAAATGATTCACCAGTGACACTTGAACAATCAGATGATCGACACCATTGAATCAGTTGCTGGATGAGTGCATGATTTTTAAGAAGTTGATGAGCTAATTGAGAGTGTCCATCAATAAGCATACGCACACAGCCAAGTAATTTGTAAACGACAGGCGGTTGATGAATTTTTAACATTGGCAATATTGTTTCAACCAAGCCTGCTTTTATGATGATCGATTTATTTTCTTTTGGTATAACTAAATTCCGAAGTGCACTCAGAAGAGCATGTTGCAATTTCATTTCATCATCGATACCATTATTCTTTGAAAGGATAACTGTAAGTGATAGAACAATAAAGGATTAAACATCGTGAAAATGATAGCGCTGAGATGAGCTGAGTCAGCTGCTTCAGCTAGTGGAGAATCAATTTGTGCCTACATCATGTGTTGATTTACAATGTTTTATTCTCGATTTACGCACACAAAGATATTCACCTAGCTGAGTCGGCTTGTTGAGTCAGCGACCTCATCCCAACTCAGCGCTAATGTCGAGCTGAAAATAAAACTGGTCATTTGCATATATCACCTCCTGCTCTTGAATATATCCATTAGCATGAGCAAGAGGTGAGATGTATATGACCACTGACCAGTTTTATTCTCAGCCCGAAATATGTATTTGAATTCCTACCAAGTAATTTAGTGGTGATATTTCGTTCAACCATCTGGATACAATGAGAATCCGTCCGTGCAAAATTACCCAACGCCAGTACACCAGTTGTTAACAAATCAATATCATAAGAATCCAACCAGTCTTCCATATACTTAAGTAAAGGAGTATTGTAGAGGTAGTGCATTGATTCATCTAAAGATTTAATAATTTTTTAATTAAAATGGAGCCGATTCCGGGCATATATTCATGGTTAAATTAGAGGTGGATTTGACCGTAGTTTCACCCATCTCAGCCGTCGAACTTAGTTTCAATTTTGGTGTCACTACGATCAAAGGCACATCCAAAATGGATAAAAATGTTACTCAATTCGATTTTCAAATTATTCATCTATTCAATTAATCAATTCTGATTAAGTAAGTGACACCGCTTTAATTTTCAAGAACAGTACAAAATTTTACCTCCTGTCAGAATTAAAACGATTAAATCACAAGCTAGTTTCATAAGTGCTCGTGCTTCATTAGAATTTGCTAGTGTTTTATATGTTTCTAGCAAACAATAAATTGTTTCGCAAACACCATCCTTGGCAAGTTGCAATTTGACTTCATCTGAGAAACAGTAAAATCATGAAATAATCTTTGTAAAATGTGGAATGTAAATGATATACCACTTTCAGCTTGATAATTTAGCATCTCCAAACAAATTTCAGCCACATCCGGATCTTTTGAAATAGTTAAAATGTTGGCCAGTTGTCTATTTAATTTTGTGGAGAAGTTCAAATCGGCCACATTTTCAGTGAGTAAGCTAAGTTTGAATGATTGTTTAAAAATTTGATTTATCACCATAAAAATAATCTGATTGTTGCTCAGTTTTTTACCTGAGCGGCTGTAGAGTGTTCAACAGAATTTCTTTATTTTGTTTGGTAGCCCCTTGCGATGAACAATCATCTAAAATTTTCTCGATTTTCTGCAAAATGTTGAGCTCCATGGCATTTTTTGCCAAGTGTTCACCACCTAGCAAATAGTTTGATATTAACCCACCACGAAATTTGGCAAACGTCACTTCAAGCTCATTATTTGCATCCATTTTCAGATCCAGCAAATTGATTATTGTCGAACCGCCTTTCAATTTCAAAATTATATTACGTCCATCTTCATTGTTATAACAAATATTACCCAATGCACGGCAGCATTGAATTGCGGTCATAAGTTGAGTATCATTCAGCTGTGGAATCCGATCGCTAAAATCTGATGATTGTTGTGTCTCATTGGCCAATCGATTTAATAAAATTTCAAGTATTGTTTCATTTGTAAAACGTTTTCGCTGGCTATCAATTTTCGTGATTTCGGCAATTGTTCGATCAATTTGCTCCCTCACATCTCCATTTAAATCGACTTTTGTCATAAGATCCTTAAATTCATTAGTTAAATTAATGTTCTCAAACACCATCGGGTTTGATTCAATTGAGCTTGCGATTCTTTTGAGAATTTCTATTATCTTTCCATTTTCTCTGTTTTGAATTGATATGGTTCTTAAAGATTCTATCAATTCCTCCACCTCTCCTATATTGAAAGAAGAAGAATAATCCATTAATTATGAAAATATTTATATATTATGGTAAATGGGTACACTTATATTACTGAAAAGCACAAAAGCAATATGCAATGGTCAAAAGAAACATCACTAAATCCACACAATTCATAAATTGCTTTACATACATTGATGATTCAAAGTAAACTGCAATATTTGCATGTTTCTTTGTGCAAATAAAATGAATATTAAATCACTGTTTACCGAAGTGGTTTATTAGACTGAATAACTCGTAATATTGGATTGAAATCGAATATCAATCTGCTCAGTTTCAAAAAAGGTTATCGATATTTCATTGTAATCCGAAATTGCTCAAAAATTTATTTTTGCTGATGTACTCAAACTTACTAAACGAATTGTTGGCACTCAAAAATAAAACAATGAATTCATATGTATTTGAACAATGGACAATATTGTAGCGATTATTTTTAAGAGAATTTTATTGCGTAAAGTATATTTATTAAAATAATCTCGATATTTTTCATGCACACATTCAAATAAATATAAATCGTTGTTGTGAAAAGAGTACCTTCAGCCATCGTTGAATTGCACATCCAATTTTTACAGTATTTTCTCTAAACAGATTAATTTACAAGCTCTACACAAACAAAACGGTTGCAACTCTTGGGAATTAATGAATGCTGTCTTTTATTGTTCAATTGAATAATTTATTATCCTTTCAATTTCTATTTTGTACTGTATATACCACACTAATGAAATGAGCTCTTCCTCTTGAAGACATTAGTCAGTCAGAGCAGTAAAATTTTGGGCGTATAAACATGCGAGATGACAACTACCACCAATAAATATATATTATTGTAGAATAAAACTGAGCAACTAAGTCAACAATCTATGCCATCTGTTGGGAAATGGTTCTAATGACTCACCAAAAAAAAAAACATTAATCGACGAGTCATTAAAGAATAATTTTATTCTGATGTTCCGTAAGAACTTTCATCTGCTCTTTAAAAAGTATAAAACCACTCATGGAATTGAATTTGATTTCCCGAAAAAAAAATAATCACACAATGCTATTTGATTGTCCTTGGTACCAGTATTGGTAGATCGTTATTAAAGCGCTAAGGCTTTCTATATTTTTTGCCAATAGATGTCGTTATTTGTCTACATTCCACGTAGAACATTTTGCTCAAGGTAGTTCAATTTACGTGTTCTGTCTAAAAATTATTATCTTCAATTTGAAAGAAAAAAGGTATCATAGCTCACGAAAAAAAAAATATATTCGTCGACAAAGTGAAATAAATCTAATGAAGAAAGGATTTTTGATTGAACAATCGAACTACGTCGTTTCTTTCTGTTGTTTGTCATTGTTTTCTGTTCAATTGTAAATGTTGTTTCGTTGACGAAATGAAAAAAAAGGAATTGCTAAAAATTAATTTGATATAGATTTTTGTTGTATCTGAAACTGTTGGGAGATCAATACTTTTCAATTCAAAAAAGTTCGAATCAAAAATGCTGATTCAGTGAAAAGTATTAAATATAAGTGGGTTGAAAACTGATAAATTTATCAAAAAGATTGTGAACACTTCAAAGACCAATTTCAGTAAAAAAAAAACATCAATAATCGAATTTATATAGTGAAGTTGAAAGTAAGTTCTCAATTAAACTGAATAAATAAGTTTCTTCCCTATTTTCGAATTTAAATATGATCGATAGAACGGAACAATAAACAAATCAACAAATCCACCATAATTGATTTCCATCCACCAGTAGTATATCGAACTTTGTTTGTTCATGCATCAGACTAATATTAGTACCGCCTACGAGGCAGGATAAACGTGTTTATCAAATACCAAAATTTAGATGCACTTTTTTTCCATCTAAGATTACTCTTTAGAGCTGGATTAAAATCCGAACAACTTTATGAGTGATTTAATCTAGGCTGCAATATCAAACATTGATCGCATTGGATTGATCGTGTGTAAATCCGAGTGAGTGTACGTGTGGGTGATCGAAAAAGGTTAACTTTTTGCAATGAATGAGTACTGCCTATAAATTAAAAAATTATTTTTCATCTGTTCTGTTACATGTTCAAGATACAATGAAAGTGGGTCAGTGGTAATAGGTTAAAGCCTACTCGTTATTGAAAAATCATGTTGCCAAATTCATTGATCTGTTACATATTATCATCATCATCATCAATCGAATATATTCCTTTAGGAAATAATAATATTTTTGAAAAATCATATAATATGCTCATATAATTTTTATTCAAATATTGAAGTTCAGAAATACCGAAATGTTTCGCCTGTCAGTAGATTTTGCTTGTCTGAACTGCATTTTGTTTGTCTAATTCATTTATTTTATAATTGTAATTCAACTGAAAACGTGTGCCCACTAGTTATTCGTATTTATCTGTACTGTGACAATTCTTCATGCACCAATAAATTGCGAAAATTAACATTGATTACTTCCGTACAACTCTTAGGAAGGGATTGTTACTACACAATTGTAAAATTGTCAATTGTTAAAGTACAAAGTCAAAATTTAGTTTTGCCATGAACATTAATCTTAGCTTTTTTCACTAAATTTTTTATTCTTTTGAAGATTGGTTTTCAGATGTCGTATCAAAATCAGCAAATGTCAGCTCAAAAACCACCAACACCATTTGTGCCAGTCGTTGGTGCACAACAGCAACATGCGCCGCAGTTTGTTAGTACAAACTCAAATGGTCCAGCTGGTTCAAAGCAGCAATATTTACCGCCCCAAATTCATACGAACGGACTTGATAACTCTAGAAATACTTCGATTGCACCACCCTCGTCATTATCTAGTCAAACAACATTGTAACATATTTTAGTTAATTTTAGTGTTGAAATAAGTAATGTTTTTACCCATTTTGGATGCACATGACCGTAGTTTCACCCATTCTCACCGTCGAAATTGGATAATATTCAGGTGTCATGCAACTGTACGCCATACCCGAATTATTTCAATTTGTGACGATAGCAAATTTACTATGAATCAATATCAATATTGTTTATAACATAAACTTTTTTTGTTTATTCGATATATATTTTGCAAATTATATTATATGCATGCATTTTAAATAATTAATTTCGTCAATAATAAGTGAAATGTTTGAACCAGATTCATAGCATTCGGTAAGCTATATTTTCAGTGCGTGTAACAGCAGAAAATTTGACAGATTTCGGACCAATGCTTGCTAACAACGAACGCGAGCGCTGTGGAAGCGATATTGTGAAGTGTCATAGACGCTCAGTAGCATAGGCACTTGTGTGCTAACTTTAGTCCTAATTCACGCTACCACGGCGCTTTGGTCAAATGTACAAATAATAATTGAACATGTTAGCACGCATTGTTTCGGACTATTGTTTACATTCACAAGAGCATAATATTCTTCAAAATCAACTAAAATATTTCATCTCATTTCGCCTCATTTTGTTGTGTGTCAAATCAACACAATCAAACTTAAGGATTTCAAATGAGAAATATGCATTCTTTAATGCCTTTCATTGGCAGCATCATACTGTCTTACACCTGACATTGAATTTAAAATACAAACAACTGACGAAAAAGTCGAACATTTATCATGATATTAGCTGTGATTTCGAAAAAGTATGTTGTTTTATTGTTTTTTGTGTCTTGGTGCATAGATTTGTTTTGATTTCCAATTATGGACGTCCTTTCTCGGAGATTGTCGCAGTGTTTGGTAAATATGTCAAAAAAAGATTTTTCATTATTTCTTGAAGCGTTTAATTGCTTCCATTCTTCACTTCATTAAATTTGATCATCGATTGCAACTCATTTCAAATATTCCACTTTTTCTTCAATAGATCCATCATGGGGAATAGGAAACGTCGTAATATGAATTCTGGTGTGCCCAGGGAAAATGTGATCATAGGAATGGAAAAAAAACAAAGAAATGAAGGATTTAGTCGTAGGTATAAGGACCAGCAAATTCCATCTTCAAATCGGGACTTGAAGAATTGCTTACCACATTTCTCTGCTACCGATGCATTAAAGCCATTTGAATACCGGCCCTCGCTTCGTTATTGATGTCCTTCAAAGCTAACGATGCTGTGGATACCAACGATTTAGACCGATTTACGGCTATAATGATTGAGAGCAACTGATTATTGTTTGTTTAACATCCGTTGCAATGGAAAACATTGATGAAATGGATGCAGCCCAAATGCCACCTGAGTAAGACGGAATCGATACTAGTGCTGAGGTAAGTGAATATTACAATTGTTCTGAAATGTGTGTTAATTCAAATCAATACTCATTAAAATTGTGTCATTATTTTTAACGTACATTTCAAGATATCGAGCAAACAATATGGGAAGGCCGAAGCATGCATCAGAGACACGGAACAAAAACTAATGACTTGATGTTTTACTAGAGAAGAGTGACGTGATCGGTAATGTTATCCATTCATACCATCATCGCGAGGGGGATATTGGAGATCACATGTGCAGCATTGGATAATAATGCTCCGTAAAGGAATGGCTGCACATGGAAGACCAAAGTATGCACGGCAGTCTTTGGATGAATATACGAATCCAATCTCGCAAAAGACTTCTTGCCCAAAAAGATTACAGATGCAAAGCCATAAATTGTGTTGATCGCAGGAGCCAACACAAATGTAGCTCCGAACGTGGACAGCTAAATGCTACATGATCACGTAGTATAGTATTAAGAATCAAAAAACAAATATGTTAACGAATTAGTGATTTCTAAGCGCCTGATTTTGTGGCCTTGCACACGTAAGTGTGTGTCTACACATTGTGTATTCACACGGTGTTGTACAGTTATTTTACTGTAGGTGAGAATTATTCTTGTTGAGAATGATTGAAACACATATTTTAAGTTATATTGTTGACTCATAGCCAATTTTATCTCAGCCATTCTTACTGTCGAAAAAGGACGAAAATCGGGTATGGCGTACGGTTTGATGACACCCGAATTTTAGCCTATATCAATGGTAGAAATGGGTGAAACTACGGTCAAATCCGCTTCCTAATTTAGTGCTGAATATAACACGGCAACTGCTCTATTTTAATTATCAATTGTTACTTGACTACAGTCAAACCTATCAATCTACTCCAGTCATGAAAGCTGAGTCAAATGTGAATGCATGCATGGTAACAACAGCCATACCAAATACATTTAGTGCTTATAAAGTGACGTCGGGCCTACATAATATGTACATTAACAATGTTAATGGAATGCAGCCGATTCATAATCAGACACGTGGTGGAAGTTCTTCTCAAATATTGGCAAATAAACTGACAAATGGGAATACAGAAGCACAGCTGAAGCCGATTCCCAAAATATCTGCAACCACTGCAAATATGTTACAAAAAAGCATGTCGAATATAGCACCACAGCCAATGAAAAACATATCAACGATGCAACCAAATCAGAACCAAATTTCCATGATGCCACCTAATCAACAAGAGCAACAACGGTCACAACAACAATTCAATGGCGTGGCAGGACCTGGCTCAATCCCAAATAAATATTTACCTATGAATCAACCGCCTATGCAACCTCCACAAGTGCATTTCAATAATACGGTGGCAGGACCAATGTCGATACAAAATCTAATGATCGGAAAACGACCTCTTTATCCGAATCAACCACAGTTGCCTCCAACTACACCACATAATGCAACAAATCCGACGAATAATCAGTTTCAACAACCTCCTATGCCACACATGTACTCACATCAATCGATGCCACCAGCATCCCTCAACAGTCAACAATATGCTCAGGAGCTTCAAACTCAACCTCAACCGTATTCAAATAATATAGTTCAACACGGTTTTGATAGTATGTGGGGTCACAGTACTGTTGATTTAATGCAACATCGGCATATTTTACCATCGACCCCAGCTGAAGCACCAAAAATCACTCTTGAACATCAATTTTATGAATCAGTAAACTGCAGTCCCGAGTACGTATCCTTGCTAAGGCAAGCAACGAGATTTCCTTTCATATCCAATAAAAATGTTACTCATAAATGATGATTTCTCCCGATTAAAGAAATGCTCTCAGTAGACTCATTTTCAGAGTCTATTAAGAGCGTGAAATGGGGCATCTTTAGATAGAGGCGGAAGCTTTGTTCCCTATATATAAGTCTCTATCGGTTTGATTTTGCAAAGAAATGAAATTTATACTGGCGAACTAGACTGTCATAAAAGATTCGGATAGATCAGTTACGGTTAGAGCAGGTATATTCACACTGCCCGTGTGAAAATTAAGTGACTGACTGACTGACTGACTATATTGATTTTGTATGAAAACCAATCAAAGTTAACCGACTGTCCCAAATTAGGCAACTAAAGACGATTGCAGTTAACTGCTTACATGTTAACTGAAGTCAACTATAATCGATTAACAAGTACTTTTTGCACTGAAAAAAGTCAATCATAGTCAGCCAACTATGTCCCAAATTAGCCAGTCACTATTTGCACATGGGTGTGTGTGCGTGTTTTGAAAGTCGCTCAACCTGAATGTGCACCACCCCAACTCTTTGTGTTTTCAGTGAGGTCTCATATTTGCATAGATCTTGGACACTAGCAGCGGTTGAAATCATTTTCCGCTAATAACGAAACTCTAAGCAAAGTGCGTGTACACTGAAAATACGTTAGTGCGGCGCATATTAAAGTGTGGGCGGCTTTCGAAATGTGCACGCACACATAGTGTGAACATTCCCGTTATGCTTACGGAATTCCAAACTAATGTTTAACACAGTAAGTGATCAAAGTCGCCGAAAAAAGGTCTATCATAGTTCAACCGCATAGGATAATAGTAAAACTCAGTATGATTGTATACTTAGAACGAAACATAACAAAGAAACATATGATATGACAAATGAATATTTTTTGTTTTCATATTTCGCTTTTAGGTTGTAATCATATTAAGTTTTAATATTATTCTATGCGGCTCAAATCAAGTCGACTATGACTCAAGACAACTTTGAGCTATTAGCTTTTAACAAAAATCAATTAATTTTTCGTATTAAATAGTATTTTCAGATGCACACTCACCAAAATCCCTGAAAGTAATGCGTTATTACAAAAATCAAGACTTCCATTGGGTATTTTAATACATCCGTTCAGGGATTTAAATGTAAGTTGAATATTATGCTAACTGATTACCTGCCATTTAAATTTCAATTTAATTTTTAATCTTTTCTTCACTAGAATTTACCTGTCATACAATGTTCAACGATTGTGAGGTGTCGTTCCTGTCGAACTTATATCAATCCATTTGTATATTTCGTTGATAGTAAGAAGTGGAAATGCAATCTATGTTTTAGAATAAACGAATGTAAGATAAAAAAATCGGTTAAACTACTTATGTAAAACCTACAAGCTCTCTTTATTGTAGTGCCTGATGAGTTTCAATATGATCCAGTAAGCAAGTCGTATGGCGATGTGACTAGACGACCTGAAGTCAAATCGAGTACCATAGAATTCATCGCTCCATCCGAGTATATGGTGAATATTATGAATTAAATGATTTTTAAAAAAAATTTGATTTTGGGTATTTATGAATATTTTGTAGCTACGGCCACCACAACCAGCAATTTATCTATTTCTCTTGGACGTATCGTTCATTGCCCAGCAGTCAGGTTATTTGCGATGTGTTTGTGAATCCTTAGCCGAACATTTAGAATCAATGCCTGGTGATGTTCGAACTCAGATCGGTTTTGTTGCATACAACAGTGCCGTTCATTTCTATAGTTTAGCTGAAGGTTTTAATCAACCGCACGAAATAACTGTCGTAGATATTGAAGATCCATTCTTACCGCGTCCAGACAATTTACTTATCAATCTAAATGAATGTAAAGAACTTATAAAGGATTTACTTACACAATTACCGACACGATTTGCTTATACGCACGATAGTAATTCTGCACTGGGAGCAGCTCTCCAAGTTGCATTCAAATTAATGGTGAGTAAAATTTAAATATTATAAATTTAATTTATAAATATGGAAACGTAGTTTATGTACTCGCATATAGAATGCACAAAATCGTTTGCATCCGAGTTGTTGAGTGCAGCACCCAAGCCTACCATGGCAAACCCTCAAAGGCATAGGTCCGCCTTCAGGCAGGCTAATTGAAATCCGCTATTAAATGCGACTCCTATGTGATATCTCCGTATGATACTGAGTGTTCATGCAACATAAACATAAAAAATAATATTAATGATCAAAATAAGCCATGTAGTGGTGCTTAATACCAATTTAATCATCGATACCCGTCGTATCTTCTGTTTTCTGAATTTGGGATTTACTTTAATTAATTACTTGAAAGGAGCTGGGAAAAATATGTTTTATCGCGAATGACATCTATGCACACAATAAAATGATGTACTTAACGTCTGTACTTTCAGATTTTTTACTCTATAAAAATATTACATATTTACCAAATTTTTTTTTGTGCGTTATTCACTGAGCATGGCTGGACAATTTCTATTTTACTTTTTTTCGTTCATTTTCTTCTTGAATTCAATAATTCCCAGTTTTAAAAATGAAACGAAAAACAAAAAATAATATTGTATATTATGATATCTTATGGTTTTCCCGGAATATACAAAAATAGTAATGTTTCACTATTATTGTATTTTCACATTTTTTTATGTTTCACTCAAAACAAAATAATTGGGGCTTACTTGACTTTTCTAATCGAATGAAATTGACATTGGATTTCACAATCTGTGCAACATAACACAGAGATTAGTGACAGCAATTTTTTACATATTCATGCGTAGAAATGACGTTGATTCCAACTCATAAGTTACAACATGTTTCTTTGTATATAATTGAGGTCAATATTCATCAGAATTTTCCCCATTCCATTTTTCATTGGTTCTATTCGTTTTTTATTTGCCTAGCAACAAACTGGTGGACGTATCACAGTTTTTCAAACATGTTTGCCAAATATTGGTCCAGGAGCCCTGCAGTCACGAGAAAATCCAAATGAGCGATCAGCCAAAGATATACAACATTTAGGGCCAGCTACTGATTTTTACAAACGACACGCTCTCGAATGCTCTGGTCAGCAAATTGCAGTTGATTTGTTTCTAATGAATAGCCAATACAGTGATTTAGCAACGATTTGTAAGTATAGACAGAGCTGTTGATCACTAAAATAAATCACTAAATAAATTTTATGAATTGTTATGCAGCTGGTATTAGCAAATTCAGCGGCGGCTGTATTCATCATTTCCCACTGTTTAATGCGTCCAAACCGCAACAAGTAGACGCATTTAAAAGATGTTTTGAGCGGTATTTGATTCGCAAAATTGGGTTTGAATCAGTAATGCGCATTCGATGTACAAGAGGTTTAACAATTCATACATTCCATGGCAATTTCTTTGTAAGATCGACCGATTTGTTATCGCTGCCAAATGTAAATCCTGATGCAGGCTACGGAATGCAAATCTCATACGAAGAAAATCTTGGTGAAAGTAAAACGGTATGCTTCCAGGCAGCATTACTGTATACCAGTAGTAAAGGTGAACGTCGGATTCGTGTGCACACATTATGCTTGCCGGTTTCAAATTGTTTGACAGATGTTATATATTCTGCTGACGCTCAAGCAATTATTGGCCTCATTTCAAAAATGGCGGTTGATCGGTCGCTTCAATCGAGTATCGCTGATGCACGTGATGCATTTATAAATGCTAGTTGTGATATTTTCAGTGCTTTTCATTTAGCCCAAAACATCAAATCGATGAACAGTCAATTGGTTGCACCCATAAATCTGTCCTTATTGCCTTTATACATGCTTGCATTGTTAAAGCACACTGCTTTTCGTACTGGCACTAGTACGCGCCTTGATGATCGCGTATTCGCCATGTGTGAGCTAAAAACATTGCCTCTCGATCAATTAATACGCTACATCTACCCCGACTTGTACCACCTGGATTGTTTATTCAGTGAAAACAACAACGACAACAATGCAGATGAATCTAATAGTGGACGACTGAATGAACGACCACCCGATCCACCATTACTACAATTATCCGCTGAGCAGTAAGTGTATTTTCGCTTAAATATGTATAGCGAACTTCCGGTATACTCTATTTTGTTATTTTTATTTGACAGCTTGAAGTCACGATCTATGTTCTTACTCGATTGTGGGACAAATCTCTTACTCTTGGTTGGATCTAATGTACCCCTAACAATTCTCAAGAATGTTTTCGGTGATTTGAATTCTTTTTTTTCATGAAATTACTTTAAAAAATAATAATTGGGGAAACTGAAGAGACTTTACATGTTCCTTTATTCTTCTCTTTCTATTCAAATATAGATGTGCAGTCCGTTAACGAAATACCAGATCTGTGCTTTGAGCTACCGAACACAAAAACAACCGATTGTGACAATTTGCATTCGTTTCTCGAATCAATCAACGTCGAAAAGCCATATACACCACCTGTTCAAATTATTAGGTAAAATTCAGAATTCAGAATTTATTCACGACACAAAATTGGGGCGACCAAATAATGTTTTAACATCTTCAATATAGGGATAATAGTCCATACCGTTCAATGTTCATCGAAAGACTAGTGGACGATCGAAGTGAAAGTAGTTTATCCTATTATGAATTCCTACAACATTTACGAACACAAGTGAAATGAGCGTAGAAAAAAATTGCAACACAGCCGATATTGATGATTACTATTTTGTGCGGCAAAACGGTGATAGCAAAATATCCAAATGGGAAAAAATGTTAAGAGTCCGAAAACAATTTTATATAGCTAAATTTTGTCTGTTTTTTTTTTGATATCATCTTTAAACAACAAAGAAACAAACGAATCAAATAATTAATCGATCGATTCAAAAAATCAACTTTTGGTAGACTTTAGAATGTATTGGTCGGTTATGTATTAAAATAGAGAATAAATAATATCTAAAATTTAAATTGGACTGGATTTCAATCTACAAGGTGCATTTCAAAATAAACGAGACTGAGCTTAAATAGAAACGACAGGAGCTTTGTTCTGATAAATTCAAGTTAATTTGTTCAAAATAGTCCCCTCCGGCCTCGATACACTGTTTTGTGCGATCTTAAAGCTTTTCGAAAGAGTTTTTCAGATCATTGACCGGAATATCCTTCAGGATGTCAGTACAAGCCTTTTGGATGGCCTCTGCGAACGCAAAATGTTTTCCTCTCATGACCAAATGCAATTTTCCGAATAGGTAGAAGTCACAGGGAGCCATATCAGGCGAATACGGTGGGTGATTGATGGTTAAAATGCGATTTCCAGTAGAATAAATGGTCTTACGTACGTAAAACTAACTTTTCCGCACATTTCCAGAAATTCTTCTGGTTTACGGGTTTTCCATTGATTGCTACGCATTTGTATTGGATTTAAGTTGATTTCATATCGAATCATCATGCAACTTTGAGAATAAATCACAGAAAATTTCAAGTCATTACGATGAGATTAAATTTCAAGTCATTACACATCTTGAAATTCAAATTAAAATTTAAAAAAAAAAACTAAAAAACATCTCAGTTTCTAATTTTTACTTTAACAAACATTCGCTGCTTTTGAATTGGTAATAACAATTACGAATTAGTTTGCTCTGATCTGAACTTTTAATTCATGCCAACGATAGATATGATTCCACATTTATGTTATGTATACATTTCGTTAAAAAGTTAATCAGCATTCAAATTGATGAAGACATCACAGATTAGAAAAACACAAATGCTTCATACAATTTTATGACAGAATTTGAATTTTGACCCCGTAAATCGAAATTTTTTAAGGGGAGGTCGTACCAAATCTCAAGGGAAGGACTTGAAAATTTGAAAATATATCCTGAAAGTTTCAATTGGTTACAATGTGAACTTAAGATAGTCGCCATACAAATTTTCCGTTTAAACCGCGAAAAGACCACGAAAATAGAAAATTTTGCAGGGGAGGTAGTCCTAAATCTTATCGAAATGACTTGAAATTTTGTATGACTCATTTTTTCATAAAAAAATAATATTCTGAAAGTTTCATAATGATACAATGCGAACTAGACATAGTCCCATTTCAAATTTTTCTTAATTATATTGAAAAACAGCCAATTTATTGATTCGACTCCACTAATAGGATTCTATTCCTAATGAAGACCAATGTGTGTGTAAATTGTTGATCAATTCTAATCTCAATTTGTTGAGCTATCGTGTTAACAAATTTTTGCGTACAACGTACAATGGACAACGTACCACACACGGATAAAAACTTGCTCCAGGAATGGTTGCAATCGTTTTTTCTAGGTTCAAAACGTATAGACAACTCATTCCGGGCGTTTTGAAATTTTTGGACAGATCGCAATACTTTTACCACACACAGTGGTGTGTGCGGAAAAGTAAAAATCAGTCACAAGAGTGGATCGATGAGATGGTGCATTATCATGCAATAAGCGCCAACTTCCTTCTGAACGATATTCTGGCCGAATACGACGAATACGATGCTTCATAACACCAAGGTAGAATGGTCCATTAACCGTTTGGCCCGGTGGAAGGAACTCTTTGAGGATAATGCCTTTGGAATCGTAAAAACAAATGAGCATCGTCTTGATTTTTGACCATTTTTTGCGATTTTTTGGGTGGTGGCTCGTCTGGGGTCTTCCATTCGGCTCTTTGACTCTTGGTTTCGGGTTCATATTCTTTCGAATGTTGAATTCTGAGCAATTTTTGGTCCAATTTTTACCGATGACACAAACATACTGTCACTTTAGACGCAATAACTTCGCTTCCACTGAACCGAATGTTATTTATTTATTTATTACGAAACCTACATTTATGCCGATACGTGTTCAAAGCAAGCTCAGAACATGCTGGTCAGAGACCCAATACGGCATAAATTACGCCCATGGTGCGTCTTTTCCAAAGAGAGTACAGTCAGGAGAGGGATAGTATTAGAGCTTTAATACCAAGGGGACCGTGCTATTTGAGACATTTTAATCATATCTATTCTCCAGCGCCATCTATTGGGCAATAGTATTGATGTGATATTTCAATCGTTTCAATGACTCATTTGTTTTTATTATTTGTGTCAATAAAAATTTTGTTCGTATTACCATGGATCTAAATTGAGTTCACCGATGTAAAATAAGATGGCGCGGTCAATTGGCATACTCTCGAACACCTCTCCAATCCCATAAAAGCACGGTCCGCTTGTTTAATACCAGAATTGGATCCGGAAAACCATGGCAAAACCGGCCTGGTTCTGGAGAGCCAGGGGAAAATACAATAATAATTTTTGCAATTAAATTACGTTAACATCAGTGAATAAGCAAATGAAAATGAAAAATGAAAAATAATATGCTAGTACTAAATTATAACTAATTAATTGATAAGAAATTTCATTACATCAATCCGAGAATTCGCGATATGAGTAAATTTAAGATGATAAATACGATTTATTGATTGGCACGCAACAGATGCTTTAAGCTATTTTTAAACGATATCAAAGATTTCGAATTTCTAATATCTACCGGTATACTATTCCAAAAATTAATTGCCGAAAAGCTGAATGCACGGGTATCAAATGCAGTACACGGATTGAAATCAAGATCGCCGAATGCACTTTAGCTCTGCTCTCAGGGGTCAATCCATTCAGACGCTCACGATATTCAGTTACATGTTACCAAACTTTCATTGGAAGTCAGGGAGGGATGTAACTTTCCAACGCACTATCTCATTCACAGATTGAGCCACTAAAAAACAATTTATGACAAAAGTCTCGTTTATTTTGGAAAGCACCTTGTATCACCATTCACCTTATACAAATGTATATTTTTTTCTTTTCCGCACACACGTGTGTAGTAAGATTATTGCGATCGATCCAAAGGCAAAACGCCCGGAATGAGTTTTATATGCGTTTTGAACCTAAAAAAACGATTCCAACTATTTCCAGAGAAATTTTTTGTCCGTGTGTGGTACGTTGTCCACTGGGGTGACTAATAAATAATAAAATATTTTATTAGTTAGTAGTTTTTTTCCATTAGTATTTTATTAGTTAGTAGGCCTTGGTAGCCACTAAGAAGTAATAATTATTATTTTATTAGCGACCAACATCTAACTAATTAGTGAGTCTTAGTAGATTTTTATAAGAATGTTAGTAGATTTATTAGTAGAATGTTAGTAGAATGTTAGTAGATTCTTCATTATTAGTGGCTTTTAGTAGAGTTTTCATTAGAATTTTCCTGGTTTCACGCGTCATAAATGTTGCGTTTTTTTTTAATTTTTGCTATAGCGAGAGCACTGGGCATGAGCATTGAGCATCATTAATTATAATTGAAATAAATATCGCCATATATACAATATATAAATAATATATCGAATGAATATCGCCAATATTATATATATATTATTTATATATTATATATATGGCGATATTTATTCCAATTGAAAATAATGATGCTCAATGCTCATGCCCAGTGCTCTTGCAAAAATTTAAAAAACACGCAATATTTATGACGCGCGAAACAAAGAAAATTCTAATAAAAACTCTACTATAAATCTAATGAAAACGCTACTAACAGCCACTAATAATGAAGAATCTACTAACATTCTACTAACATTCTACTAATAAATCTACTGGCATTCTACTAATAAATCTACTAACATTCTACTAATAAATCTACTAACATTCTTATAAAAATCTACTAAGACTCACTAATTAGTTAGATGTTGGTCGCTACTAACAGCCACTAATAATGAAGAATCTACTAACATATACGCACTTTCAACGATTCATTTTGAAAGGTATTGAATAATTCAGATATACAAATTTTTACAGCAAATAAAAAATATTTGAATAGCCATATTTTATGTTATTAGAAATAAAACATTTATGGATCTCCAATCAACAGCTTCTCGCCATACATATTGTAAACATTCTCCTTCCCCTTCATCAAACAATGACGAATAACAGCAAATATCGGGCTAATCCAAATACATTCTTGTTGGATCTGCTTTTGATATATAACATGCATGTTGGAATTTGTGATTAAATATTGAGGTTTTACACCATATTCCGCTGAATTCTCAAGCAATTCCCTGCTATTCCAAAGTAAAATTTCGTTTGAATTTAATGTTTTTCACTAGCTTCGCAAAAGAATTTTTACACTCGATTAATCAAAAAACGACAACGACATCATAGAAAAAGTACTTGGAAATGTGACCGATAGTGTTCGCTAAAAAGCACACATTTAATTTGAAATTTACAATTTTTCTAAGCGTAGAATTCGTTTAGAATTCGTTAGATTTGAATTGCGTGATATGTCACACAGCGAGTTTGACAGGCTCCGCATCTTTGCTGTCATTGTTTGAAGAAGGGGAAAAAGTGTTTACCATCCATAGACGAATGGTACAGAGGGCGCTGCTGTCAAGCTAAGTGTCAAAATTCAATTTTGCATCGTCCGCTTGGTGTGTTAAGCCCAAGCACTGATCAATTTAAGTCAAAGAAAACAATCAGCCATACGGATAATTTTTTCGACAGTGAATTAGAAAATATGAGAATTGAAAAGAATCGCTTATATAAAGTCGCACAGTACGCCACATGAATGTGGCATGAATAGAGAGTTTAAAAAAGGTGCAAGCCATCGTTCATTTATCGAGATCGAATTGTTGGCCCCGTGCAATTTCTTCTTTCTCATCTCTCATTTAATCTTCTGACGCCGTGGCTGCTGTGTCTTTTTTCATCTTCCACTCTCTGCCATTCGTTGTGTGAGAGATGAACATTCATTTGGGTGTCATGATAAAGCGTATAAAATGAACAAAATAACATAGCCTAAACGAAAGATATTTACTCGACATAAAACGTTATGGTGTGTCGGCTTAAATTCTCTTTTTCTATCTGTGTGCCATCGTGTTCGCATGTGTGCGTGTATGTTAGTATGCCAGCTACTATGATTCTATCAAGCAAATAATGTTGACTTGGCAACTGATAATCGGGCCTCTTTCACCGTGGATCATGATTTATGATCCACTATCAATTCACGGGCTGGATCATAATTGGATCATGAGTGGATCATAAATGGATTATGGATCAAAGAGTCTTGCATGGAAGGATATGATCCAAGCTCACGTTATTTAAATTTTATTTAAATTCATCTCAGAAATGTAAAATGATGTATGCCTAAACGGTTTTATTGTGATTGGGAAACATGTGACAGACGTTTTACCTGTCGACAAAATCTCAAAGTCCACCTTCGTATTCACTCACGATAGAAACCATTTGAATGCATATATGATGGTGAACAATTTCGAACAATGAGCAACTTGCGGCGACATATGCGTGAAGTTAAATTCATGTGAAAATACGGTACATAACAGATCGGTAGATAAGTCTCCGTCCTGACATATGGATGGCGTTAGTAGTATTGAATCCATATGGTTTTCAGTTAGTACCAACCTTCAAACGATTCGTGTCAAAATTTGACAGCAATCGGACGATTAGTTCGTGAGTTATTGCGGATTGAGTGAAGCCACTTTTGTTATTGAAAAAAAAACATGGATAAAAACGGATTTCGTGTGTTGATTCATCACTGCTTTTTGATGGGAAAAAATACTGTGCAAACCAAACAATGGCTTGATAAATGTTATTCGGACTCTGCACCAGCAGAATCAAGTATAAAATATTGGTTTCGTGAATTTAAACGTGGTCGTGCAGACACAGACGATGCACAACGCAGTGGACGCCCAAAAGAGGTGGTTACACCAGAAAATGTCAAAAAAATCCTCAAAATAATTTTGAATGACCGTAAAGTGAAGTTGAGCGAGATAGCTGACACTCTGAAGATATCAAAGGAACGTGTACATCATATTATTCACGAATATTTGGACATGCGACAGCTCTGTGCAAAGTGGGTGCCGCGTGGGCTCACAATCGATTAAAAACAACAACGAATTGATGATTCTGAGCAGTGTTTGGAGCTGTTAAAGCGCAATAAACCCGAATTTTTGCGTCGGTATGTGACAATGGATGAAACATGGCTCCATCATTTCACTCCGGAGTCCTATCGACAGTCAGCCGAGTGGACTGCATACGATGAACCGAATCCAAAGCGTGGAAAGACGCAACAGTCGGCTGGCAAGGTTATGGCCTCTGTATTTTGGGATGCGCATGGAATAATTTTCATTGATTATCTTGTAAAGGGTCGGACCATTAACAGCGACTATTATATATCGTTATTGGAGCGTTTGAAGGACGAAATCGCTAAGAAACGGCCACATATGGCGAAGAAAAAAGTGCTGTTTCACCAAGACAATGCACCGTGTCACAAATCAATGAAAACGATGGCAAAATTGCATGAATTGGGCTTTGAATTGCTTCCCCACCCTCCGTATTCTCCAGATTTGGCCCCCACCGACTATTTCCTGTTCGCAGACCTCAAGAGAATGCTCGCTGGCAAGAAATTTAAGACCGATGATTAAGTGATTGCCGAAACGGAGGCCTATTTTCCGAAAGAGTACTATACAAATTGTATCGAAAAGTTGGAAGATCGCTATAATCGCTGTATCGCCCTCGAAGGCAACTATGTTGAATAATAAAAATGAATTTTGCCAAAAACATGTTTTTTTCTTAGTTAGGACAGAGACTTATCTACCAACCTGTTAAAATGAAACACCAAATTTGTTGATTAAAATATGTCTTATTATTTTATTGATTTTGATTTGAATCGTCAGTTTTGGTTTGTTTGAATGTATATTTATCGGTTGAGCCGATTTTTTCTAATAATTTCGGTTGAGTTTTGAGGAAATTGAAAAATTCCACGCAATTCATTTTGATGTTGTATCTTGTGTACAAAATATCTCGAAATGTTTCGATTTTCACTTGTGTTTTGTCGACAGACCATACTTCGTTGATGATTGAAAAATTTCTTTCAACAGGTGCGGATGTACCAGGTAACGATAAAATGTACGAAACTATTTTCAACAGATGATTGTATGGTACGTCATTTTTGACTTGATGTTGAAACACTTCTACCCAGCGCTTGTCAGTCGTAACGTTGTTTTCTTCCCACAATTGAATTTTGTCAGCTGTCACGTACTTCTTCATGTAGGTGTATTGATCGAGCAATTCGGTGTCATGCGATACCATGTCAAAACGTTGGTGTTCGGCCATAAATTTTCGACTGGCTTCAATGAATTCCCATTCTGGCGATTGGTCGAGTGCACACCAAGCGAAGATCATAATGTGATCAAATTGTGCACTCCACTTTCCGACATAGTCAGTGCAACCTTCTGTAAATAGAATAGAAATCAGTTTACATGCAAATTGATATTGAATTCACAAAATAAAATTGATTGGCGAATACAAACCATAAAATTCTTGTGTCGTCATGGTAACTTGTGCTTTCATAGAGGCGTCATCATCATCAATCTTCTCTATTTCGTTTCGTACCGCCAAGGATAAAAATTGACTGGCTTTCCAAAATTACATGGTGCGTTGTCACCAGCAAAACCAGCCAGTTTTTCACCTAACTTGAATTTTTCTATAGCCAACGTCAATAGATTAACGATAATGTCCGATGTTTCACCGTCTTGTGTTGTCAAATCTAGAATTCTTACTTTAAGACCATCCTTTTCGGAAAAAAATCGAGCCAAAACCGGGAACATTTTCAAGTGTCCATGATTTGATACGTCAGTCATTAAACTGACGAAATGACATTGCTCTAAATCCTTGTGTAATTCTTCCACAACGCACGGCGCAAATAACACATCACTCAATAAGTCTTTGATCTGACACATAGATGGCGCCACTAGTACCGAATTGCCCACATCAGCTGACAGCTAAAACCTTAAGATGACGTTTGTCAAAATTTGAGCCAAATCGACCGATTAGTTTGCGAGTTACAGTCATTTGGGTGAAGCTACTTTTGTCATTTAAAAAAAATGGATTCAAAGCAATTTCGTGTGTTGATTTATCATTGCTATTTGATGGGAAAAAATACCGCCACAGCCAAAACTTGGCTTGATAAGTGTTACCCGGACTCTGCACCGTCGAAAGGAAGCGTAATATATTGGTTTAATGAACTCAAATGCGGTCGTACAAGCACCGATGACGCTGCACGCTCTGGACGCCCAAATGAGGCTGTCACCGACGAAAACATCAAAAAAGTCCACAAAATCGTGTTTTCCAATCGCAAAGTGAAAATGCAGGAGATAGCTGACACTTTAAAGTTGTCGGTTGGAAGTGTTTGCACCATTTTGCATGAGCATTTGGGCTTCAAGAAGCTTCATTCGAAGTGGGTACCGCGATTGTTCTCACCGGACCAAAAACAACATCGTATCGATGATTCAAAGTCGTGGAAAACGATGGAAAAAATACACGATTTACACTTCGAATTGCTTCCGCACCCACCATATTCGCCAGATCTGGCCCCCAGCGACTACTGGCTCTTTTCAGATCTCAAAAAGATGCTCCAGGGCAAGAGATTTCGCTCTGATGAGGAGGTGATCGCCGAAACTGAGGCCTATTTTGAGGGACTTCCGAAATCGTTCTATAAAAGAGGCATCGAAAAGTTGGAGGATCGTTGGAATCAATGTATAACCCTCGAAGGAAACTATGTTGATGAATAAAGTGGAATTTTGCCAAAAAAATGTTTTTTTGTATGTCAGATCAAAGACGTATTGAGTGATGTGTTACTTTTGACACAACCGCTTGGCATTTTGTGCGTGCACAGGTAAATTGTGGCATCATTCCAAAACAAATTCGAATGATTTTCGATGCACAGTCGGTAGAACGTGTAATTGGAATTGATGACATGGTACGTCCATACGCCCTCACATGCTGCAGTGTGTTGCTCGTCTTTGGTCAATGTTGAGCTCTCGAAGTTTCGCTTCGGTACACGGTATTTCAAACGAAAAAAAGGTACTGTACCGTATAAAACGGTACAGTTGGTCACGTAATTCATGACCAATTTAAACGTACTCATTTTACTTCATCAGAAATTATAGGCGAATCTGATACCGCTGCGATGGCATCTTACACTGCAAATGAGAATGACAACTACAATATCGTACAATTTGTCCAAGATAGCTCTAAGAGGCCAATAATGAGAAGTTTCCTAGATAAATCGAATAGAAAAGTAAAGCAATATGATGATAGTGGAGACGATATAAAGGGTTTTCCAATAGGGACTTGACAACTTTGAACGTTCACTGTGAACGCACCCTTGAACCAATTTCCAAAGTGTCAATGTCAAAATATTCAGTAAAGTCAACATTTTCATCATGACGAATTACAGGAAGGAACAACGCTTACAAATAATTAAAATTTACTACCGAAATTCCGGGTCGGTGACTGCAACTTTAAGTCGTTAAATCATCTTCAGTGATGAGGCGCATTTTTGGTTAAACGGCTTCGTCAACAAACAAAATATGCGTTATTGGTCAGATGAAAACCCTCATGTGCTTCAAGAAACACCACATCATCCACAAAAAATAACTGTATGGTGTGGTTTTCATGCCGTTGGTGTCATTGGGCCGTGTTTTTTCGTTGATGACAATGACCGTAACGTTAAAGTCAATGGAAACCGCTACAGAGACATGTTGCAACGTTATTTCTTTGGCCAATTGCATGGGTTAGACATCAACGATATGTGGTTTCAACAGGACGGTGCCACAAGCCTTGAATATATAGATTGTAATAATTCTGTCTGTACAAATATTACAGTGCACACTGAAAAATCTTCAGGAAAGCTAACTCCTACTGGTGATGATGATAATAATGATTCTGACTATAAATATTCATCAATTTGGAAAGTCTTCGGATGAATTCAATACTAATGATGATGATTTTTTTTTATTTATTTATTACGAATCCTAAATTTATACCTATATGTACAAGAGCTACGCAGTAACTCATGTATGCTGGCAAAGTGCCCAATAGGGTATAAATTCCGCTCATGGAACGACTTGAACAGCGATAATTACAGGGATGGAGGATATCTACGAGTGACTATAGATACCAAATTGAATTCGGGAAACCATGGAAAACCGGCCTGACCCAGGAGAGTCAGGAGAAAAACTTAAAAACCTTAATGATGATGTTGTTGGAGAAACGTTGGCAAAAGCACAAATTCATCAACTAAGCAACGAAAAACAACATTTTTTAACAAAAAATTTGAATTTAATAGGAATGGCTTACAACCCAATCGAGTTACTTCCATTGGAGGAACCAATGATTTATTCCTGTTGCAAGAAGCATTTGTATTCGACGAGCTTATGAAAATTGATATATCGAAGGGAACGGGACCATTCATCCATTATTGCTGAAAAATTGTGCAGCCTTTTTGTGCATACCACTTCACATCATATTCAACGAATCACTAACTCTCGGATTGTTTCCTTCTCAGTGGAAGAGTTATAGCGTGAATCCAATCTTTAAAAAGGGATCTAGATCAAATGTTGAAAACTATCGCTGTATAGCTAAACTACCAACTATAGCTAAATTCTTCGAGAAACTCGTGAATATTAAACTGACTGATATGGTTGCAAATAGAATATCACCGAAACAACATGGATTCTCTAATATGCGTTCAACAGTGGCCAATCTCATGGATTTCACTCACTTTGTGTTTAAAAATCGACGACAAGTAGATGTGCTGTGCACAGATTTTGCAAAGGCCTTTGATAAAGTCAATCATGATATATTGATTTCAAAGTTAAACAGATATAATATACCTGGTAACCTTATCAATTGGATCAAATCATATCTTCGCGACCGTCGTCAATTTGTATACTACAATGGTAGAAGTTCCGGGGAATTCATAGTAAACTCGGGTGTGCCTCAAGGAAGTCACTTGGGACCAATTTTAATTACTGTATCGCTCATAGTGTTTATCCAGCTGATTGGAATAAAATCATTATTAAACCGCTAAATAAGGTACCAAGTCCCCAGTCTATTTCAGAATACAGGCTAATCAGCATCATCTCAGTCATCCCTAAGATTTTCGCGATTATATTGAATAGTCAAGTCACTGGCTATTTGGAATCAAACGCCATTCTTCACGAACGGCAATCTGGTTTCCGTAAGAACCATAGCTGTACCACCTCATTATTGAACATATCTGAGAGCATCAGATCGTCTTTAAATCGTAAAAAAGTAGTCATTTTTGTTTCACTTGATATCAAAAGCGCGTTTCCTTCCGTTCCTCATGATGCTCTTCTAAAAGTCTGTGAATCATACGGTTTTTCTAATAACGCGGTTGAATTAATTAAATCGATTTACAGTAATATTAAACAGAAAGTTAAAGTTGGTGACCACGAGTCAGATTTTGTTTCAATTAATAATGGAGTTCTTCAAGGTAGTAATTTTGGCCAAACTTTCTTTTCTCTTTATTTTAATGATACGCTTAATGTTCTCGAAAATATGACAGGCCATTTGTTCGCTGATGATTGTCAAGCTCTTCTTGAAGTCGATTTGAATCAAATTAATAACGGTATTGATAAAGTAAATTCGGACCTTGCTAAATTAAATGATTTTATTTTAACGTCGCGGCATGAAATTAAACGGATCTAAATCTAAGATGATGATTATCGGTACTAAGCATCAAACGAGTCGGTTAAATTTTGATATTTATTTATTTATTTATTTATTTATTACGGAGCCTACATTTATGCCAATACGTGTTCGCAGCAAGCTGAAAACATGCTGGTCTAAGACCCAATACGGCATAAATTCCGCCCATGGTGCGTCTTTTGCAAAGAGAATACAGTCAGGGATGGGATGGTATAAAAGAGAAGCTTTAATACCAAAATTTGGTCCGGAAAACCATGGCAAAACCGGCCTAGCTCAGGAGAACTAGGGGAAATACAGTCAATATTTTTGCAGTTAAATTACGTTAACATCATAGAAAGAATGACAAATAAAAATGAAGAACTAGAAATAACTTAAAGCTAATTGGAAAAGAAATTGCGTAACAATGTTCCGAGAAATCGCGGGCTTATATTTTGAATCATTTACTGTGAGGTACGTAACAGATGCTTTAGGTTATTTTTAAACGCAACAATGGACTTAGAATTTCGAATATCCACCGGTATGCTATTCCAAAAATTAATCGCTGATAAACTAGAGGCGCGCGTGTCAAATGTAGTACGTGGATAAAAATGTACACGGAGGTTATCTGGATAACGCGACGACTCACCGTTCCGAACAAACATGTGATTCAGATACTCAGGAGAACGATTTGACAACTGCTTGAATATCAAGACTGCAGATTGCAGTTTAACTCTGCTCTCAGGGGTCAATCCATTCAAACGCTCACGATATTCAGTAACATGATCATTACGTTTTAATCCGTAAATGTATCGAATCTTGTCGTTATCAGCAACAAGATCACGGTGAACCTGATTTTGAGTGTTATGTGCACCCCAACCGTATGTTACTACACTGCCATAATCCATTATGGGGTCAATCAGAGCTACAGCCATATCACGTTTTACGTAATTGGGTATAAAATGCTTGGTATGGCGTATACGGTTCAAGACACCATACACTTTTTGCAGTTTACACTTGTCATGTTCTTGAAAATTAAAATTTTCGTCAAAAATAACACCAAGGTTCTTTATTGACTTGCAAAATTCGAGTTTTTCATCACCTATTTTCACATCATTGATCATATCAAAATTTAACCGACTCGTTTGATGCTTAGTACCGATAATCATCATCTTAGATTTAGATCCGTTTAATTTCATGCCGCGACGTTAAAATAAAATCATTTAATTTAGCAAGGTCCGAATTTACTTTATCAATACCGTTATTAATTTGATTCAAATCGACTTCAAGAAGAGCTTGACAATTATCAGCGAACAAATGGCCTGTCATATTTTCGAGAACATTAAGCGTATCATTAAAATAGAGAGAAAAGAAAGTTTGGCCAAAATTACTACCTTGAAGAACTCCATTATTAATTGAAACAAAATCTGACTCGTGGTCACCAACTTTAACTTTCTGTTTAATATTACTGTAAATCGATTTAATTAATTCAACCGCGTTATTAGAAAAACCGTATGATTCGCAGACTTTTAGAAGAGCATCATGGGGAACGGAAGGAAACGCGCTTTTGATATCAAGTGAAACAAAAATGACTACTTTTTTACGATTTAAAGACGATCTGATGCTCTCAGATATGTTCAATAATGAGGTGGTACAGCTATGGTTCTTACGGAAACCAGATTGCCGTTCGTGAAGAATGGCGTTTGATTCCAAATAGCCAGTGACTTGACTATTCAATAGAATCGCGAAAATCTTAGGGATGACTGAGATGATGCTGATTGGCCTGTATTCTGAAATAGACTGGGGACTTGGTACCTTATTTAGCGGTTTAATAATGATTTTATTCCAATCAGCTGGATAAACACTATGAGCGATACAGTAATTAAAAATGAAGACAATGTGTTGGGCTATTGATGGAATAATTAGCTTAAGAAATTTAAGGGGAATGCCATCGTCACCAATTGCATTACTCTTAATTTGTTTAAACGCGGAAAGAAATTGATCAATGGTTATTTCATGAAACGAAAAAGTGGAATTAATATTAGCAGGAAGTGACAAATTTCCCAAATCAGCCCCATCAGAAGAGTGAATTGAAGCAAAGAAACCATTGATATCATCCAAATTAAAGTTGTCAAGGATTTCAGATTCATTGCTGTCATCCTTACTAGATTTGCAACAGCCAAGAGATTCAATAACATTCCATTTAGAACGAATGGAGTTGGCGCTATTAAAACTCTCAACTGTCGACTTTTTTTTGCTACTATTAATCAAGGACTTGACTCTATTGGCTTTTTCCTTATAGATGTCAAGTAGCCGTTGATGAGTAACTGCATCACGAGAATTGTTTCTCTTACAATTGTCATATGCAGTTTTTCTTTCATCCATTGCCTGTTTAATGTCATTATTAAACCAATGCTTGGGAGTATAACGAACGCGACGCGACTTGAGAGGTGCGAAGTGATTAAGGAGATTTCGAACATTGTCATTCAACGTTATAACCATATCATCGACATTTCGATGACGGTTTAAATTCCAATTCAACGATTCAATGCGATCAACTAATTCGTTGGCATCTATGTCCTTGAATTTTCTACCATTGAAGACTATGTTTTTATCAACTTTTTCAGTCTTGATATTGTATGAGCACAATAGCATGTCATGAAAAGAAATACCCGATGGAAAATGCCTGAAAAATTTAACGCGCGCGAGGTTGTTTGTAAAAATTAAATCTATCTTTGATGGTATTTTTCCCGGCCACCAATGCGTGGGACAAATATCATTGATCAAACTAAAATTTAAAGCAAAGTTTGTGTTTAGAACGGAAGCTAGATTTGTATTATTTATTAAATTAATATTGAAGTCACCATTTATTAACACGTTTTGTTCGTGAGCGAAAGTGGCACTTATTAAATCAAAAAGTTTACGCGTGTTTTCAGCATTGCATCGCGGTGCGCGATAAACAACGCCAAAAACAATTTTTGATGTTCGGGTAAAAATTTCAACAAACAAGAATTCAACATTTTCGATTTGGGCATTATCCTTAGATGAATTTAAAATCACTTTCGTTTTGAGATTTTTCAAAACATAAATCGCAACACCACCTCCTTTGCTTCTATCACCGCGCTTCGATTTACGATCAGAACGAATGATTTTGTATCCAGGAATATCGATGGATTTATTTGAATTACTGGAACGTAACCAAGTTTCAGAAACCGCGATCAAATTGACATTGTGATTTTCGTTCAAAATTGCTTTCAATTCATCAAAGTGGCAAGCATCAAGTAGACCTTGTGCATTAACACTGACAAAGTTGAACTCATTTTTGAACCGATTGAGAGCATTTACGGATTTCGTTTTATTCGGACACTTAACACGATCAATTAAATGTACATCATCAATATTCAAGGAGACATTTTCATTCGCAAGAATTGAGTCAATATTCAGCATGCAATCACGTACACAAACAACAGGTTGCCGAATGAGAGGCATCTGCCGTACATGCACATCCAAAGCTGAGATGTTATCAGCCATTGGTGAATGGCATGCAAAATCATTGACTGATATGTTTTGTTCAACCGAGACAGAATCACATGCAATACAAACATTTTCATTTTTAACGTTAATAAGCGATGAAAAATTGACCGAAGATTTTACACGTGATTGATTTTTAACTCTATTCAAGAGAGTGAGGTTATGAGGCAATATGATGCTTTCAAAGTGAATGTAATCATTATAATTCGTGAATTTAATTAAACAAACGATTGATTTTTTAACAAACGATTCTTTTAAGACGAAAATATCACGACGCGAAACAAGAAAAAAATCAGATAAACAACAAAGCACCTGTTCCGTGTTCTGATTGATGATATTTTTAACAAGTACTTTACAATGGAACGTATTACAAAATTTATCACTTAAAATATTGATATGATCAATGATGTGAAAATAGGTGATGATAAACTTGAATTATGTAAGTCAATAAAGAACCTTGGTGTTATTTTTGACGAAAATTTTAATTTTCAAGAACATGACAAGTGTAAACTGCAAAAAGTGTATGGTGTCTTGAACCGTATACGACATACCAAGCATTTTATACCCAATTACGTTAAACGTGATATGGCTGTAGCTCTGATTGACCCCATAATGGATTATGGCTGTGTAGTAACATACGGTTGGGGTGCACATAACACTCAAAATCAGGTTCACCGTGATCTTGTTGCTGATAACGACAAGATTCGATACATTTACGGATTAAAACGTAATGATCATGTTACTGAATATCGTGAGCGTTTGAATGGATTGACCCCTGAGAGCAGAGTTAAACTGCAATCTGCAGTCTTGATATTCAAGCAGTTGTCAAATCGTTCTCCTGAGTATCTGAATCACATGTTTGTTCGGAACGGTGAGTCGTCGCGTTATCCAGATAACCTCCGTGTACATTTTTATCCACGTACTACATTTGACACGCGCGCCTTTAGTTTATCAGCGATTAATTTTTGGAATAGCATACCGGTGGATATTCGAAATTCTAAGTCCATTGTTGCGTTTAAAAATAACCTAAAGCATCTGTTACGTACCACACAGTAAATGATTCAAAATATAAACCCGCGATTTCTCGGAACATTGTTACGCAATTTCTTTTCCAATAAGTTTTAAGTTATTTCTAGTTCTTCATTTTTATTTGTCATTCTTTCTATGATGTTAACGTAATTTAACTGCAAAAATATTGACTGTATTTCCCCTAGTTCTCCTGAGCTAGGCCGGTTTTGCCATGGTTTTCCGGACCAAATTTTGGTATTAAAGCTTCTCTTTTATACCATCCCATCCCTGACTGTATTCTCTTTGCAAAAGACGCACCATGGGCGGAATTTATGCCGTATTGGGTCTTAGACCAGCATGTTTTCAGCTTGCTGCGAACACGTATTGGCATAAATGTAGGCTCCGTAATAAATAAATAAATAAATAAATATAATCGATTAATGAACCTTACCTTTTCCCTGTCAGATATGTAATTACTTAACAATGAATAAAAACAGCCAGTCTTTGGCGGTGTATTGTTGTTGTGAAGCGTTTCGTTTGTGTCAATCAGTGCGTTGAATTGATCCCAAAATGCTGTCCATTGGGTTGGTTTTCCGGAAAAGGTTGGCGGTTGCAGAACTGGTAATTTTGTTCTTGGATTCCTTTGAAAGTTTGACGTAGTGGGCATTACTGAAGCCTCATTTTGTATTTCTTCCAAAGCTTTATCCACATTTTCCAATAATTCGAAGAAAGTCATTTTGAATTTTGTCATAATTTCATTCTTGAAGTATTCTTCCGCTGCTACATTCTGACAAAGTAAACAAATTCAATTTATCGACATTGTTTTCCCAATACTCGCCAGAAGAAGAAAAAACGAGAGTGGCTTTGCCTTATGTTCCACAAATTATGAACAAAATTCAAAATAAATTCCGGGAATATAATTTAGACATTGTTCACACGAATCAAAATAAAATAATGAATTTGTTGGGATCAACCAAGGACAAAGTTGATTGTTTGCTCAAATCTGGCATTTACGCGATAAAGTGCGGTAATTGTATGCGCGAATTACATAGGACAAACAAAGCGAAATATTTCGGTTCACTTTGCCGAACATTCTGCGTAAATGAAACACAACCAAGGCTATCGTTCGGCTATTGCATCGCACGCACTGAACAATGCTCATTGGAAAATCAATAAGAGCAACTTGCGGCTCGTGAAAGAGATAAACGATGCTCGAAAATTGGATGCGTATGAGAGTTACTTTATTCAGAAGAGCAACAACGCGATGAATTTGGATAACGGTAACATCGAATCGCATTTATTGTCTCGGTTACTCTAACTCAACAGCAACCGATGTTATTTGCTTTGAAAACCAACGCCTTTTCAACTTTAGTCGTGATCCTGAAGATGGTGTGACTACACACCGAAGTGCATTCAAGGTATTAGCTTGATTTAATTTTCATGTTTTTTTAAATTAATCAAAGCAACGAATTGGTGGAAACAATAAGGTGATATAATTATTGTTCAATAGACAAGTTGAGTTAGTAAAAATATTTGAAAATAAATTGAAAAATTATGTATTAGAAAACTGTTAATGAATCTACTGTAAAAACTGTGACGTTATTTCATATATGTATTGTGAGAGCTCAAACGGCTACTGTAAATCAAAGTACGCGGCTCTGTGCGAAAGCTACACTTCCAACAAAGGCATTCTGACGAGCAAGAACGAAGTTTTAATTATAATGTAGATTGAAGACGGACAGCACAGAAGACGGACAGCACAGAATGTAATGTACGTAGACGGACAGCACAGAAGCCATTTGTGCACATGCAAGAGATACATACATGATCCATTTACTCTGTTTTCGGGGAGATCTTTCCGTAAATCGGGTAATCCCATATGTTCATCTGCCACTAGATTGACGATTCCCCTCTATTTAATGCGCAACATTTAAATGCCAAGGTCTTTCAAACGTACACCGTGCAAAAAGTTAATCCGTCGTGTATTTTTAGAGTTAATTGGTGTTTTCCGAATCATCAAAAAAATGTATCCACAAATCTCAAATATGTCTTTGTATAACTTCCATTTCAAAACCACACACCATTTTCCTTGCACGAACATTTTATTTTTCAAACATGAAATCAAATATAATCAACATGAAAACGGAAGCGTGTAAAACATTTGGTACTCCTTGAACTGCGATCGGACATTGTTAGAAATCATTTCACCAAACTACATTAACAAATGTCTATGACTGGCTATTTATCTGTATCAAACATATTTATTTATTAGATTAATAAAGGGTCATCTAACGTTTGCATTTTGAACAACTGTTTATTTAGAGAATGGCAGCTCGAATGTCATTCAATGTGTGTTCATAATTTAGTTAAAGGTTTGACATTTACGAAATGGGACGCTATACGCTTGAACAAAATTGGGAAATATACATTTATAGTACAAACTGTAAGAAATTTGAAAAAAAAATCCATACAAATAATTGGCCTTCAAGGCAGTTTGTGGATCAATTTGTGAATCGTGTTCGAGAAACTGGATCGTTGGTGGACAAAACAACCCGTTCACGTTCTCGTACAGTGCACACAGCCGAAAACATTGCTGCTGTAGCCGAAAATGTCCGTAAACATCCATCAACTTCAACTCATCATCGTTCTCAAGAATTGAACATTTCACGCACCTCCCTGAGGAGAATTTTGCATAAAGACCTCGGTATGAAGGCTTACACAGTTCAATTAGTCCAAGAACTTAAGCCTCATGACCATCCGCTGCGTTTTCCGTTCGCCCAATGGGCAGAAGATCGTTTGGCCAAAGATGAGCATTTTCACCGAAAAATCGTCTTTTCAGATGAAGCCTACTTTCACCTCGAAGGCTATGTCAATAAGCAAAATTGTGTGGGGTCGGAAAATCCACACGTCACCACTGAGAAGCCAATGCACCCACAAAGAGTTACGGTTTGGTGTGGGTTTTGGTCCGGGGGCATCATTGGGGCATTTTTCTTCGAAAATGAGCAAGGAGCCGCCGTTACGGTCAATGGCGAGCATTACCGTGCCATGCTCAACGAATTTTCGTTTTTAAAAGTTGAAAAGTATGACATGGACGACATTTGGTTTCAACAGGTCAACAGGATGGCGCAACAAGCCACACAGCCAACATAACAGTCGAACTTTTGGGAACCGTTTTCGAAAATCGAATAATCAGCCGAAATTCTGAAGTCAATTTGCCGCCTCGGAGCTGCGATTTGAGCCCGTTGGACTATTTTTTGTGGGGAGCTGTCAAGGACAAGTGTTACGCTAATCATCCAGAGAGGATTGATGCCTTGAAACACGAAATCGAAGTTGCCATTAATGAAATTCGAGCCGAAACAATCGAAAAAGTGCTTGAAAATTGGGTTGACCGAATGGCGTACTGTAAAGCCAGTCGTGGCAGTCATTTGAACGATATCATTTTTCATTCATAAATAACAAAGTTCAAGCTTTCCAATAAAAAAAAGTTTGGAAGAATAACCATTAGTTTTTTTTTATAGCCGATTCAAAATGCAAATTTTATATGATCCACCCTGTACATCATTTGATTTGAATAAATATAAAGTATGTATTATAATTGGGTTTTTGTGAATTTCTGTGTTTTTTTGTCTGAGCTTGAAATAAAAATCGTTTTGGAAAAATTAATTTTCCACAAGTTTAGAACATGAAATATGGAATACTTAGCATTTCTAAACGTTTGACCCACCAAAACTATATTGTAACTGTGGAAATAATATGTTTCGGATATCTGAAAATATTATTTCCAATGTTTCGAAAAAAGTGCTTTGGAACAATTCCTCCTATTTAGTAAATAGTACAAATAGTTAATAATGAAAGCGGTTGACACAAGGTGTAAATACACACACATAAATACAAGGATAAAATGCCATTGTTTTGCACCAATACGGTGCAAAATATCGGACACACCGATATGGAATAAAACTACATTGATTTATTCCGGTTCGGTGCAAACGTCAACACTTTTGTACCGAAAGCAAGTTTGACGTTTAAAACGAACTGGAATAAATCAATGCAAGATTATTCCAGTATGGTGTAATGTCAAACTTAATGCATTCGCGCCTGTCATAGCTCAAATTTTGCTAACTTTCATTCGAAGTGTATGTGTTTTTGACGATATACAATAAGGACAAAATAAAACAAAATAAAATTTAAAAATAAAATGGCTTCTGTTGAACAATTCATTGTGCTTTCGGTACAAAAGTGTTGACGTTTGCACCGAACCGGAATAAATCAATGTAGTTTTATTCCATATCGGTGTGTCCGATATTTTGCACCGTATTGGTGCAAAACAATGACATTTTATCGTTGTATTTATGTGTGTGTAGATACTTGTTTAAACTAGTATGGACTTGACAATAACATTGCAAATTAGAAAGCTCCCCAACGATTCACGGTTACTTCTTCTTGCAATTTATTTCTATGCTATTTTTATTTTCAAATACACGGTATTCCGAAAACCGGAAAGGTTATTCGCTCAGCTAATAACCATTCTTCTTTACTTGCTCATATTTTCTTATTCAATATAAAATACCAAATCATTTTTTTCACTCCATGAACTATTCTATGTTTATATTTGATATTAGGGCTCACACATCATTGCGTTCAAGCCCCTTTGTAACAACTCTATGTATAGTGCTGAATCAGTTAGACTATATTATATTTCAGCAACAAAACACGGAAGCTACACTGTCTCTACTACAAGTATAGATAAATCATTTGATAAAAATGATCTTTTTTTCGGCGGGTCGATACATGCCCATAAAATTTATATTGCATACATCTGAAAACGAGACTAAAGTGAATCTAAAAACAATGGTCAGGTATTTTCATTGGGACGATAGATGGTAATGAATTATTTCACAGCAAGTTTTTGACTAATTGACATTTATCTAAAGTATTTCAAACCAGCAATCAATAGAAATTTTTCAATAAATAATTCAGAATCTAGGACTGCTATGTGAGCTGCTCGCCCTATTAATGCATTCGCATTATTAGGCAATGCATGTTGAACATCATAGCGAATGAATGTTAGGTCAGATCGGGCCAACATCGGGGTCAATATGTTATGAATCATTTCGCTGTAAGAAGTGTGTAAAATTGATTAAAAATAAGGTTGTTTTCAAATAGTACAAGGCACTCACCGATAAACTACTCCTAAAATGGAGTTATCACGTACAGCCGCTTTACAAAGTTCCATTCGGGCTGAATGCGACGGAACATATCGATCCTGGCTCGAACCACATAGTAATACATTTTTAAAATAATGCAACGTGCTCCTTTGACTCAAGGTATACAAAAAGCATTTGCGCAAATCGGATTTATCACGAAGACATAATTGTAACAATGACCCCGACTTTTTCCATTTTTGCATGAACCACATACCTGATTATCAATAATTGATGAAAAGAGACATTTCGTTTATGAAAATGATGGTACAATAAAAGCAAAATTCTAATCTAAGATACAAGTAGCGTGATTGGAAATGTTGCTGATGAATGACATCTATACTCACAAAGATATTTGAGGCAATTTGAACCCAGAAATCGGTTCAAAACCATAGCGGAATGATTTTTGGGTTAAAATAATTCGGAATCCGGATATTTCGGTTACTTTGAAGACTCAGCTTTGTTTGGACAGATTTTATAGTTCTCAGCCCCGGACTAAAGTCTCATGTGATATGCAATAT